>CM060983.1:192371493-193571493 GCA_030765065.1 Deroplatys truncata | reverse complement strand
GTAGAGAAAGTCACGTGAGTGTAACACATCAGATTTTGTTAAACTTATTTATTTATAGTCGCTAAAACATATTAGGTCTTATAGCAACTTTTACAAAGTAGTACATATTACTGTAAGTAGCATATTATATAGTTATCATTACATAATTATGTTGTGGATACATGCAGAATAACATTGAGTGAATTGCATAGTAATACTGTGAGTACAATACAATTGATCAGTGAGACAGTAACTGTAACAAGTGATATTTAATGGTTAGTGTGGCATATGATAAGAGTGATTTACAGTTTAATTACTATTTCAATGTTACTAAGGAAGTTCTTCAACTTGAAATAAGCTGACGGGCTTCCGTTTGCTTTATGGATTCGACGGATTCCATGCCGTTTCCTCTTGAGGTCGATCTGTTGGCATTTTGTGACTGTGTGTTCTGTTGTCAAGGTAGCAGAGCAGAAGGGACATTTCGGTGTTTCATCTTTAGTTATGAGAATAAGTCTTGAGTGGCCTATGCGAATCCTTGTTGCTATGGTTTGATCTTTGCGTTTCATGGTATTGTAAGGAAAATGCTTAATTTACTTATTCCTAACTGTGTGAAGTTTGCTGTCGGAAGAAGAAAGCCATTGAAGTTTCCAATTGTTGCGTAGAGTTCCCTTGAGGTGTGACCTTAAATCCAGGTGAGGAATTTTGGTGGAATAACACTAGTCTGCATTTTCAAACTTTTTGTCAGATGATTTCTTAAAAGTAGGTGTTCTTAAATAAAGTTTTTATGCTGATTCCAGAAATAACTTCAGTTTTCTCTATCATGTCAGGTTTTTACACAAAATAAGAAGTAATGTTTTGACAATTTTACTAATGAGCGTAGAAAGGTATTCAAATACCATTTCTCACAAGATAAATTTTTATTCAAGAAAAATTTTAAGAATGCTCTCAAGAACTCCCCTAATTGATTTCATTACTACATTTTAACAAAACAAGAAGCCAAAGTGTTTCATTTAATTTTTTTCAAACTTTCTCTTCTTCGACTTCCTTGCAGATCCTTGAAGATGACTGTCCCTTCTCAGCATCCAACAGTAGTCGGCCATCATAGTTTCATTCCATCTCCCCTGGTACCTCCTCTCCATTTCCTTAATATCTTGGTGAAAACGTTCACCCTGCTCTTCACGATAATGTCCCAGATTTTCTGGAAGGTAGTCGATATGTGAATGTAGAAAATGCACCTTTACACTCATGCTACAACCCATCTTCTTGAAATTTTCCAACATTGTTTCGACATGGCCTTGTAATTAGGATCTTTGTTATTGCCTAAGAAGTTTTCAGTAACTGAACGGAAGGCGGTCCATGCTTCTATTTCTCTCTCATTCGTTGTCTTCTCAAAATCTTCATTTTTCATCAATTTCTTTATTTGAGGGCCAACAAAAGTTCTAGCCTTTAATTTATCTTGTGTAATGAAGGGAAATTTCTTGGAAAGGTACTTGAAGCAGGGTCCATCCTGTGGTAGAGCCCTTACAAATTGCTTCATCAAGCCCAATTTTATGTGTAGTGGCGGAAGCAATATCTTTACATCTCTATATTTTTGAAGTGAAGTTGTGAAACAACTGTACGTGACAGAAAAAAAACAAAAGCAGTCCTGAAATCAGCATAAAAAGTGAGTCAGAATCGCTTATTAGTTTTCAGTCATCCGATATCGTGTACACTAGTGTAATCAACGGAGTTTTGAAGAATAGCCCTTTTAGTCAAGGAATCCGCTAATACATTTCCGGCGATTCCAACGTGTGATGCGATCCAGGCAAGAACTACATGGTAGCCCTTAGCAAAACCAGACTGGAACGCGACAAATATCATGAACTAGAGAGTAATGCATGAATCGATCTAATATTACTTAAAGGGGGCTTTTGAAATCAGTAAAAATGACAGGATTTGTTTTCGGATGTCATTATATATGATAGTGCTTCTCTGAGAGCCAGTAGTTCGCAGGAGAAAAACGAAAACTTGTCAGAGACGCGATGGGAAGCTATGCAGTCGGTGTCTGTGGTTACTGCATATCCACATCCGTGACCCGTTTTTTATTCATCTGTGTATAAGTGCTTGCCTTGTGCGTATTGAGAGGTTAACTCTCGGAAAAGTTGAATGTATACAACATTGCTAGTGGCGGATTTTTCTTTTTTGCTATGCTACATATTAATTTGTAAAACTATTGTTGCATAAACTTGTACAGTATCTCAATTTTATCAGATATAATCCACAACGAATTGATGAGCATTTATTTCACGGTCTCTGTAAGCAGGACGCCTTAAATATGGTATTTTGACCAAAGACGTTAAAGCCATGATGAGAAAATTAAAAAAAATCTGATGTGTTACACTCACATGACTTTCTCTACCCTTGTACGAACTATTTTTACAAACGCTTATTCTCCGTATGCTTCATGTTAATCGAGATATCGAGATGTCAATCTTATTGGTAATTTTCTTGTAGAGGCAAGGGGAATATGGTAGGTTTTAAGCGATAGTCAAATATTTTAACGCTGGTTGCTATGTGGCGCATTCCATTCTCTTTGCATGTCCAGGACATAAAAAAAAGAATAACGAATTTGAGAAAAAGTATAAGTATTGGAAAATTTAAGGGAATAACAAGCAATATCTCGAAAACGGTTCACTCAACAAAAGAAATGTATATTACATAAATTGTGTATTTTAATGCGATCTACATTTTTTGTGTAGTAAAATGTTGTCTATCTCTTATGGTTTACCGGTTATGCAAAAGTCGTTAACAATGAAGAATACTTTTGGAGACATTCCCAGAAAATTCAAGATATACATATTATTTGTCATGAAAATATCTTAAACATATGATATTTTAATCAAAATCGTTAGAGCCATTTTTGAAAAAATTGAAATTTTCGAAAAATCTTCCATGTAAAGGGTAGTCTGCGGTGGGGGGGATTTTCTTGAAAACCTTCGTGTCGTATCTCTAGAAGATACTGAACCTAAATACCAAGTTTGGTGCTTATCCGACTGTTCGTTTTTGAGTTATGCTGTTCACAGACACACAGACGCACAGACACACAGACACACACACACACACACACACACAGACACACACACGGACATGTTTCCAAAAATGCTTTTTTTGGATTCAGGAGGTCTTAAAATATGTATTTCCGGTGAAATCTCGGTATCGAAATTTTGGGTGGAATGCAATACTTCCCCTACTTACTATACGTAGTAGAGAAAGTAAAAATAAATCTACATCTAAACGTTGTTCGAAATGGGGGATTTTCTGAAAGGCATCTACTCACCAAATGCCTTTTTATTTTCCTTTATTTCGAGGACTAATATGTATTTCCGATGAAAACTGGATATTAAAGTTTTGAGTGCAATTCACATGCTTCCTTAATTAAGTGGCAGAGAAAGTAACAAATAAATAAAGTTATCTAGGTTGATAGAGCTTAATGATTACCCGAGGATTTTGAGGATAACTCAACCCAAACGAGATTCGAACGCTGCACCTTGAGTGAGTAAGGCTTATTACTGGGGCCACTGTGCTTAATTGGCGACTTTAGAATGGTGGTTTCTGCAAACAGGCGAATTTTTACTGCCTCTGGATCTGCTATGAGGCGCACATAGTGACAGGTGATTAGCCCACCGCCCATAGATAGGCCACGGGAGAGAAGCAGGAGCTGCAGACGTGAAAGGTTCAATATATTAATATTCTTTATTTTTGCAATAATGCTATCAGGTTTATAAGGCATAGGCATAATTATTTGGAAACAACCTGTTTGACACAAGAAATAATGACATTCTGTCCATTGTGTTTCTCTATACGCGTTACAACATTGCTCAGTACAGAGGTGAAAATGACAATGGAAATGCTTGACTGAGTGGCAAAGGTTACAGATATTTACTCGGATGACCGACTAGGTACGGCTCATCCAAAATACGCATCACTGCCATTAGAGTATGTGTAAGCTACACTTAGTCTGGACAATTATTGAAACCAAGCAACTTTTAACAGAAAGTCTGATGTGTAGCATTCAGGTTTATTGCTGCACTTGTTGTCGTTTAATTTTATATATATTCTACTGTTTAATCTTATAACATTTTTACTTTCTCTACTACGTATAGTAAGTAGGGGAAGTATTGTATTCCACCCAAAAATTCGATATCGAGATTTCACCGGAAATATATGTTTTGAGATCCCCTGAAGAAAAAAAAGCATTTTTGGAAACATGCCCGTGTGTGTGTGTGTGTGTGTGTGTGTGTGTGTGTGTGTGTGTGTGTGTCTGTGTGTCTGTGAACAGCATAACTCAGAAACAACAGTCGTATAAACACCAAACTTGGTATTTAGGTTCAGTATCTTCCAGAGATGCGACACGAAGGTTTTCAAGAAAATCCCCCCACCCCAGACTACCCTTTACATGGAACATTTTTCGAAAATTTTAATTTTCTCAAAAATGGCTCTAACGATTTTGATTAAAATATCATACGTTTAAGATATTTTTATTACAAATAAAATGTATATCTTGAATTTTCTGGGAATGTCTCCAAACGTATTCTTCATTGTGAATGACTTTTGCATAACTGGTAAACCATAAGAGTTATACAAAATTTTACTACACAAACAATGTAGATCACGTTAAAATACACAATTTATGTCATACACATTTCTTTTGTTGAGTGAACCGTTTTCGAGATACTGCTTGTTATTCCCTTAAATTTTCCAATAATTAATTACTTTTTCTCAAATTCCTGATTCATTTTTACTTTCTCTACTACGTATAGTAAGTAGGGGAAGTATTGCATTCCACCCAAAAATTCGATACCGAGATTTCACCGGAAATACATGTTTTGAGACCTCCTGAATCCAAAAAAAGCATTTTTGGAAACATGTCCGTGTGTGTGTCTGTGTGTGTGTGTGTGTGTCTGTGTGTGTGTGTGTGTGTCTGTGAACAGCATAACTCAAAAACGAACAGTCGGATAAACACCAAACTTGGTATTTAGGTTCAGTATCTTCCAGAGATGCGACACGAAGGTTTTCAAGAAAATCCCCCACCCCAGACTACCCTTTACATGGAAGATTTTTCGAAAATTTTAATTTTCTCAAAAATGGCTCTAACGATTTTGATTAAAATATCATATGTTTAAGATAATGTCATGAGAAATGAAATGTATATCTCCAATTTTCTGGGAATGTCTCCAAAAGTATTCTTCATTGTGAACGACTTTTGCATAACTGGTAAACCATAAGAGATAGACAAAATTTTACTACACAAAAAATGTAGATCGCGTTAAAATACACAACTTATGTCATATACATTTCTTTTGTTGAGTGAACCGTTTTCGAGATATTGCTTGTTATTTCCTTAAATTTTCCAATACTTAGATATACTTTTTCTCAAATTCGTTATTCATTTTTTTTATGTCCTGGACATGCAAAGAGAATGGAATGCGCCACATAGCAACCAGCGTTAAAATATTTGACTATCGCTTAAAAGCTGGCATATTCCCCTTGCATCTACAAGAAAATTAGCAATAAGTTTGACATCTCGATATCTCGTTTAACATGAAGCATATGGAGAATAGGCGTTTGTAAAATTAGATTGTACAAGAGTAGAGAAAGTCATGTGAGTGTAACACATCAGATTTTTTTTTATGTCCTTGTAATGCAAAGAGAATGGAATGCACCACATAGCAACCAGCGTTAAAATATTTGACTATCGCTTAAAACCTACCATATTCCCCTTGCATCTACAAGAAAATTAGAAATAAGATTGACATCTCGATATCTCGATTAACATGAAGCATATGGAGAATAAGCGTTTGTAAAAATAGTTTGTGCAAGATTAGAGAAAGTCATGTGAGTGTAACACATCAGACTTTTTTTATATACTTTCTACTAATTGGAATGAATATTCGTCAGAAATAGGGATGGGCAGAAAATAGCGCAACTGTTACAAAGTAAATAGTTACCCAATAACGGTTACCAAAGTAACGAATACAAAGTAACTAGTTACCCAATAACGGTTACCAAAGCAACGAATACAAAATAACTAGTTACCCAATAACGGTTACCAAAGTAACGAATGCAAAGTAACTAGTTACCCAATAACGGTTACCAAAGCAACGAATACAAAATAACTAGTTTCCCAATAACGGTAAACAAAGCAACGACTATAAGTAACTAGTTACCCAATAACGGTTACCAAAGTAACGAATACAAAGTAACTAGTTACCCAATAACGGCTACCAAAGCAACGAAGACGGCTAATGAAGAAACGAGACGGTTACCGAGCCTGGATGACATCATTTAGGTATGTGCGCGGCACTGGTATCGCTTATCGAAACTACAGTGCGATCGTTTTATGGCGAGGCCACGGATCGTTCATATTCGTGCTCCGCACACTGTTACACTGGAAGTTTTTCGTTCCGTAACTCCCGCGTTACTTACTCACGGGTAATATTAACATGTGCTATAATGGGTACTAACCTTGTTGGAAGTGGCGTCCATCAACATGAAGACATTTTTGGCATCTTCGAATGAAATTTCCACGATTATACATCGAGGGGAGATGGGTATGAATAAACAATTGTTTAGTAGCAAAATATGCGCGAGCCGCTAAGCTGAAACAATCGTTCATATTGAAACGTAAGTTGCATCTAATCGTTACTGGTAACCGTTAATGTAATGTAACTGCGAACATTACAACCAGGAAAACAAATAACAACCATTACTGGTAACTACTACATGTAACCGTTAACACACTTTAAATAAGACAGTTATAACCATTACTCGAAAATAACTTTGTCGCATACATAGTCAGAAACGGTTTCAGTTAGGTAATCCTACAATAATGCATGTTTCATATAAATACAAAGAAAGCAGAGGCAACAGTGAGCTGTTTAAAAAGCAGATTGGCATACGTTAGCCGTGATATTAAAATTCATCGAGCGACTTAGTCAGAAACCAAAATAAGAACCACTTAACATTTCAAAGTATATACTTTAGTATTAAAGTATGGTAACATTTAAAGTAACAACACCAACTATTTCGGAATTTATATTCCGACATGTTTATTTTATATAACTTTGCATATTTTAACAAACTGGGAACTTGAATCAAGCTGAAAAATTGAATACGACGGCCAGGGTTAAAATCCCCAACTTACAGCATACGGACTAGCGTATTACCGTTGTGCCAACGTGACGTTAACCTTAATTCTCTGAATTTTCTCATTTGATTCTTATATATCGCAGAATACTTTCAAGACGATTACAGTTTGAGGTTTAATTTAAATTGCTACTTATAATCATAAAAATGCTTTTAATGCCTTATCTCTGGTCACTCACTTATTGGAATTAACAAGTGGAATTGACGGTGAGCTAGATGCACTGCGATTAAAAAATCTGATGTGTTGCACACACATCACTTTCTTGCCGCTAACCTTACGGGAGCTTATTCTTCTGTCTACTTCTTGTTAACAGAGATAAACTTTCGCTATAGATATAAGAAGCATAGAGTAGGCTACAGCGATACTCAGATTCTTAGAAAACGGATCGCAATGTAATGACTTCGAAATTCCATACTCCTTGCATGACCAGGAGAAAATATCTTATGTTACATTCACGAGATCTCTACCCTTCATTGTTTATTAGTGTATATAGAAATTATTCTTACGAAAGTTTATTTTCCTATGCACTTCATTTTAATCGAGATAAATCTTTCCGGAAATAGCTACATTGCACAATTCGTTATAGATACAAAGGGAACAGCGATAGTCAGATGTTTAACAACTGGACGCTATATGCTGGCCTTAAAATTACATACTGTTTCCATGCAATTGCAAGAAAAGGCGTACAGGACTTTGTTGAACAATTCATACAATTAATAACGGATATCTCGGAAATGGCGATGCCACAAAAAAGTTCATTTGAAATAAATTGTGTATTAAAGAGATCTACATATTTTACTTTCTATACTACGTATAGTAAGTAGGGGAAGTATTGTATTTCACCCAAAAATTCGATACCAAGATTTCACCGGAAATATATGTTTTGAGACCCCCTGAATCCAAAAAAAAGCATTTTTGGAAACATGTCCGTGTGTGTGTGTGTCTGTGTGTCTGTGTACATGTGTCTGTGAACAGCATAACTCAGAAACGAACAGTTGTATAAACACCAAACTTTGTATTTAGGTTCAGTATCTTCCAGAGATGCGACACGAAGATTTTCAAGAAAATCCCCCCACACCAGATTGCCCTTTACATGGAACATTTTTCGAAAATTTTAATTTTCTCAAAAATGGCTCTAACGAATTTGATTAAAATATCATATATATATATAAGATATTTTCATGACAAATGAAATGTATATCTCGAATTTTCTGGGAATGTCTCCAAAAGTATTCTTCATTGTGAACGACTTTTGCATAACTGGTAAACCATAAGAGATAGATAAAATTTTACTACACAAAAAAATGTAGATCGTGTTAAAATACACAATTTATGTCACATACATTTTTTTGTTCTTGAGTGAACCATTTTCGAGATATTGCTTGTTATTCCCTTAAATTTTCCAAAACTTTTTCTCAAATGGGAATTCGTTATTCATTTTTTTATGCCCTGGACATACATAGAGAATGGAATGCTCCACATAGCAACCAGCTCTTAAAAGATTTGACTATCGCTTAAAACCTACCAATTCCCTTGCATCTACAAGAAAATTAGCAATAAGATTAACATCTCGATTAACATGAAGCACATGGAGAATATGCGTTTGTAAAAATAGTTTGTACAAGAGTAGAGAAAGTCATGTGAGTGTAACACATCAGAATTTTTGTGTAGTGCGTTTTCGTCTATCCCTTAATGCTTACCATATAACATTCCTACCCACTGAAGAGCGCTTCACAGGATATTCCCAGAAAATTCAAGATAGTCATTTTATTTGTCATCTTTAATATATGGTATTTAAATTAAAATTGTTAGACACATTTTTTAGAAAATCAAAATTTTCGTAAAACGCTCCATGTAAAGGGTAGTTAGGTTGTGGGGATTTCTTGAAAAGATTCGTGTCGCATCTTTGGAAGATATTGAACTTAAATACCAAGTTTTGTATTTATCCCACATTTCGTTTTTGAATTATACTGTTCAAACACACGGCCTTTTTTTTTTAAAAAGAAGGCTTCTTTTGGACTCAAAACATTTATTGAATTTTTGGGTGGAATGTGTTGCCTTCTCTACCCACTAGGTAAGTGGTAGAGAAAGTACAAAACGAATACCGACTAACACTTATGAAAAAATTCTGATATGTTGCATTCATATTACTTTCTCTACTCACTCCTATGCAAACCATTCTATCAAAAGCTTATTATCTATTTTATATATTTCTTGTTAATCCAATAATCGTTCATTTCACATTTACATTTCTACGATACAGAGGTAAAGCGCTAGTCATATTTTTAAGCATCGTGTCGCCATGTGATGGCTTTGAAATTTCCATGTTCTTTGCATGAACATGTGAGAAAAGAAAAAAACACGAATAGCGACTTCCTAAATGAGAAAAGTATAAGTATTTGAAAAATACTTGGAAATGGTTTTTACCATTAGTTGGAAATTACTCGGAAATGGTTAACTCCACAACGAAATTTATTTGACATAATTGCGTGTTTTAATATGATCTACATCTTTTGTGTAGTAACATTTTATCTATCTATTACCGTTTATCACTTCTACAACAGTCATTCAGAGTGAAGAGGACTTCACAGTTATTCCCAAGAAATTTAAGAGTACATTTCATTTGACATGCAAACATCCTAAGCGTATAGTATTTTAATAAAAATCATTAGAGCCATGTTTGAGAAAATAAAAAATAAGAAGCATTTTCCGTATAAAACGTAATAGGGATGGGGTGAGATTTTCTTGAAAATCTGCGTGTCGCATTCTTCGATGACGCTGAACTTAAAATATTTAAGCGATACCGAGATTTCACGGGTAATGCATATTTTCTGGCACCCTGAAAGAAAAAGCATTTTTATAAAATACCCCTTATATATTTGTGCGTTTCTGTGAAGAGCATAACTCTAAAACGAAAAGTCGAATTAACACCAAGCTTGGTATTTAAGTGCAATGTCCGAATTACCCTTTACATGACAGGTTTATAGAAAGTTTTTGTTTTCTAAAATATTGCTCTAAGGATTTTGATTAAAATATCGTATATTAAAGAGACTTACATGACGAACAAAATGTATATCTTGAATTTTCTGGGAATTACGTTTTAAGTCCTCTTCAATTGGAAACAATTTTGTATGATCGTAAAAATTTAAGCGATAAACGAAAACTTACTATACAAGGAACATAGATCTATTTAAAGCAGACAATTTATTTCAAATAATTTTTTTTCTGACGTCAGCTATTTTCGAAAAATCCGTTATTAATGGTTCGAATTGTTCAATATTTAGCCATTCTGTTTATGTCCTGTCGTTTTTCAGTCATTTCTCGCGATGCCATGAAAATAGCATGAAATTTTAAGGCCAACATATAGCGTCTAGTTTTAAAACATTTGACTATTGCTATTCCCTTTGTATCTACAACAAAGTGTATAATGCAGCTACTCCCGGAAAGGTTTATCTCGATTAAAATGAACGAGATAGGAAAATAAATCTTTCTAACAATAATTTATATGTATACCCATTAATAAACGATAGAGGACAGAGAAATTAATATGAATGTAACACACCAGATATATGTTTTAGGTTATACTGTTCACACACACATACCCATAACTATACAGACCTTTCTCTATTTTTGTTCAGAAACTTTCAAAGCATGTGTTTTCCGTGAAATCTCGGTATCGAATTATTGGGTGGAATGCATTAAGTAAAAATCTGATGTGCCACACTCAAATGACTTTCTCTACTCTTGTACAAACTATTTTTACAAACGCTTATTCTCCATCTACTTCATGTTAATCGAGATAAACATTTGCAGACTCTATCTTATTGCTAATTTTCTTGTAGATGTAAGGGGAAAATATATTTACAAGGGCAATATAGAAATGCAGTAGCCTTTAAGCACATACATATCTCTTAATAGCTGGTTGCTAGGTGCAGCACCATTCCCTTTGCCACAGATTATAACTCTTTGCATATCCAAGACAAAAAAATGAATAACGAATTCCCATTTAGAAAATAAGTATTGAAAAATTTAAGGGAATAACAAGCAATATCTCGAAAATGGTTCACTCAACAAAAAAAATGTATATGACATGTATTTTAACGCGATCTACATTTTTTGTGTAGTAAAATTTTGTCTATCTCTTATGGTTTACCAGTTATGCAAAAGTCGTTCACAATGAAGAATACTTTTGGAGACATTCCCAGAATATTCGAGATATACATTTCATTTGTCATGAAAATATCTTAAATATATGATATTTTAATCAAAATCGTTTGAGCCATTTTTGAGAAAATTAAAATTTTCGAAACATTTTCCATGTAAAGGGTACTCTGGGGTTTGGGGGTTTTGTTGAAAACCTTTGTGTCGCATCTCTGGAAGATACTGAACTTAAATACCAAGTTTGGTGTTTATCCGACTGTTCGTTTCTGAGTTATGCTGTTCACAGACAGACACACAGACACACACGGACATGTTTCCAAAAATGCTTTTTTGGGGGATTCAGGGGATCTCAAAACATGTATTTCCGGTGAAATCTCGGTATCGAATTTTTGGGTGGAATACAATCTTTCTCTACTTACTATACGTAGTAGAGAAAGTAAAAAATGCATATGACATAAATTGTGTATTTTAAAGCGATCTACATTTTTTGTGTGGTAAAATTTTGTCTATCTCTTATGGTTTACCAGTTATGCAAAGGTCGTTCGTTTCTGAGTTATACTGTTCACAGACACAAACACGGACACGTTTCCAAAAATGCTTTTTACCAGGCGACGGTGTTCTGTGGGTTTCGGCTGGGCGGTGGCTATGAGCTCTGTAGAGGTACATTCCAGACGTCGTTTCGGGACAGCTCAGTTAGGATCCGCTTCCGGGATACTTTCGGGCAGGCGTTTCCTTGCCCTGGAAGCTCGACGCTTGTGGGTGGATCCCGGATGGCGTCTGAGGCGCTCAATCTGGAAACATTAGGGACCCCCTCCATGCTTGTGTTTGTCGTCAATGGATGTGGTCGCCCTTCGGATCTCTCCCCTCATCCCTCTCTCCAAGGAGAGGGGATCACAAGGGGCCGGATGGCCTGCTTGCGGTGCTCTGCCCCGGTTTCGGGGGCCCCTCGTTCGTCAGTACCTTTAACATTACCTTCCACTGTAATAACACTATTTTCAAATCTGATTCCACTTTCCAACATGGCATGCACGCGGCTACTGAAAGAATTATTATTGGTTATATTTTAACGGTCTCTGCAGTTTCCTGTAGTAAATTTTTGTTTATTTCTTTTGCTTCCTATAGCTACATAAAACTCATTGAGAATTAAGATGTCTTCATATCCTATTTACAGAAAATTCAAGCTATATGTTTTATTCGTCTTGCATATATCTCGCACTGCGATAGTTTAATCAAAATCCTCACTACTACTTAATATGACAGCTTTTATAAGTAAAGTCACTTTTTTGGGGGAGGGGTCATTTCTTGAAACTTTGAGTTGCATTCCCTAACATTTCTTTAATATAATTTTTAAATCAGCAGACTTCAAAATTGTATTCCCGCTGAAATTTCGATGTGTAATTTATGGAATATATACGATATTTCCTCCACCTCAGGTAGGTGGTAGAAAAAATCGAAATAACAAACACTGCAAAAAATGTGCCTAAATGATAACATACATATTTGTTTCGTCCATTTTAAGCGGGGTGTATGCAAATTGTGCCAAAACTTACTTTTTGTAACATTTTTATTTCGCAGACTATGTTTTTGGGAATATGTTCTCGTAGTATTTGGTTTGTTTTACACCCTAAGTATATTAATGAATTTAAATACAACGAAAGGCGCAACTCTGCAATTTATTTCATAGAATAAAAACGTTAGAGCATAATAAACGCAATGATTGAACCTCCTAATCACAGAAGATCTACAAAGCTAACAGAGCACTGCCTGATCTGCAAATGCAAGGCAGAAAGAAAAAGGAGGATGGGGAGAGAGAAAATCTGGAGGATATGAGGAGTATCACTATGGATACTAAAAAATTCTCGTTAGCTTGTTACATGCTGAAATATCTTACTTAAATGTTTAAAATGATTTTCTCCAACTTACATTTTATGAATTAGTAGAAGGCTTTTCTCTACAACTGTAACTGCTAAAGATATGAAGTTTTTAGATTCTGTTCAGAATACATTGGCGTATATTTGGAATTAGACCAGCGGCATTTCCTTAATAAAATCCTGACTTATATGTCAAAAATAAAGCTTAACTTTGATTATGCTAAATTGAAAATGTTATAAGTAAAACAGGCTTAAACATACATTAATTATTTTGTTAAGCAATCTTATAACCATATAGGATCATAGAGTATATATTTAAAATAGATTGTATAATTAGAATTTCAGTTAACGTTTTTTCTAACAAAGGGCATACTTTAAAAGAATATAACATTTGTGGCAAAAGTTCCAACTCTCAATCTTTCAAGGTATTATTCTCTTTACTACGTATAGTAAGTAGGGGAAGTATTGCATTCCACCCAAAAAATCGATACCCTGATTTCACCGGAAATACATGTTTTGAAGTGTCCTGAATCCAAATAAAGCATTTTTGGAAACATGTACGTGTGGTCTGTCTGTGGACAGAATTACTCAAAAAGGAAAAGTCGAATAAATAAAAAACTTTATATTTCACTATAGTATCCTCCAAGGATTCGACACGAAGATTTTCAAGAAAATCCCCCAACTCAGACTACGCTTTACATGGAGCACTTTTCGAAAATTTTGATTTTCTCAAAAATGGCTCTTAAGGATTTTGATTAAAATATCACGTGATTAAGATATTTTTATGTCAAATGTAATGTATATCTTGAATTTTCTGGGAATGTCCCCAAAAGTGCTCTTCATTCTGAATGACTTTCGCATAACTGGTAAACCGTAAGAGATGGACAAGTTTTACTGCACAAAAAATGTAGATCTCGATAAAACACACAGTTGATGCCATACATTCTTTTTATTAAGTGAACCATTTCCGAGATATTCCTTGTTATTTATTTGAATTAGTTTTTCACAAATGGTAATTCGTTATTCGTTTTTTTTTTATGTTGGACATGCAGAGGCAATGGGATGCTCCACATAGCAACCAGCTCTTAAAATATTTGACTATCACTTAAAGCCTACCATATTCCCCTTGTATCTACAAGAAAATTAGCAATAAGCTTCTGCAAATGTTTATTACATTAAAATGAACTAGCTGCAGAATAACCGTTTATGAAAATAATTCGTACCAAAGTAGAGAAAGTCATGCGAGTGCAACACACAAATTTTTTATCTTACTATATATATATATATATATATATATATATATTGGAGCAGAATGTATATGTATATATACATACACTGCCGTTTGTGAAAATTGCAACACCAGGAAAGAATTTCCCGAATATCTCCAAACTTGGTGGAAGTGTAGAAGAGTGTGCAAGCAATAAGTGATTAGGTTTGCAGAGAGATGGGGTAAACGTAGGCCGAGCAGAGACCTCTCGTGTCGGTCCGACAAGGCCAGTGTGGCGCCCAGTGTAGTCAACGCAGAGCTGTCAAACAAGGTGGAAACAATAAAGTGAGTGCCAGTATGTCTCGTCCACGTCAAAGGGAGCCATATCGGCATGTGAGTGAGTTCGAACGGGGCAGAATGATCGGTCTCCGGGAAGCGGTTGACATAGCGTGACATTTCGGCTCGTACAGGGCATGCTGCTACGACAGTGATGCTCGTATGGAAGCAGTGGATAGATGAAGGTCGTACGCAGCGAAGAGTGGATACTGGACCACGGAACATGACCACAGCACGGGATGACCCTCATCTTGTCCGCATGGCCATAACGGACCGTACAGCTTCATCCACAGTGTTGGCTCTACGCTGGAGCACTGCAACAGGTATGAACTTGTCTGCATCAACGGTTCGTCGCCGTCTGCCGCAGGTTGGACCGGTTGCATGCATGCCATTACGTCGACTTCCATTGTCCAGAAACCACAAGCTCCTCCGACTGCAACGGGCACGTGAATATCGTCACTGGGGTGCTGAGTGGCAAAATGTAGTCTTTTCGGAGGAGGCCCTCTTCAACGTGTCCTACAGTGATGACCGCATACGTGTCCCACGGTACCGTGGTGAGCGCAACCTGGAGGACTGCAATGTTGAGCGGCATAGTGGACAAACACCTGGTGTGATGGTTTGGGGCGCCATTGTTAAAAGAACCCATCTCGCCTGCTACGAATTGAGGGCGCTTTGAACAGCAACCGGTACCTAAAGCTGGTTGTAGAGCCTGAGGTACTCTCCCTGCTTCAGGCATCTCCACAGGCCACATTTCAACAGGACAATGCCCGGCCACATTGCGAGGAATGTACAAGCCTTCTTCGAAGAGCGACGGATACCATTGCTTCCCTGGCCTGCACGTTCGCGTGACACGTCGCCCATTGAACATGTCTGGGATATGGTTCGTCGGCACCTGGTGGGTCACGTCCTCCAGTAACCAGTGTCACGGATTTCTGGACTCGAATACAAACTGCGTGGAGGGAAATCCCTCAGGAATTTATTCAGAACCTTTTTGATTCAATGCCACGACGTATAGCAGCTCTAATTACAGCGCATGAGGCCACACCAAATACTGAATATTAGTTTATTTGTTCTTTGTCATGTACCTAATCTATGGTATTAAATTCATTGAATTCATGCGTTTCCTTCTTGGTGTTGCAATTTTGGCAAACGGCAGTGTATATATATTCAAGATATTTTAACGGAAACAGTCTCTTGTCAGTAAGTTGACCTTGTCACTCCTTCCTTTGTGGCCCTTCTGAGTATTTCTTCTATTCTGCTGTAAGCCAGCGAACGAACTAAGAGGTAATAAGAGGACGTGATGGTGCAAGTTGAAGGAATCTGATGATTTTCCGTAATAGAAACTGAAGTGAATGTTGAGGTAGTAGGATTTCATAATTTCCCAAGTACTTATGAATGGTGCCGTTTATTTATCTACAGATATGACTGCGTTGGTGTGATCTGTTATTTTTATTAATTCTTGTTCCTATATTCCAATCTGAATCCCATGAGATACCGCTGTCGAGATGAATGATATAGCCTATTAATCACTGTCTACTGGTACTGTTTGGTTCAATAATGAGCCCACGGTTTTTAGATTCCCCAGGACGTATGTAAGAAGGGGAAGTATTGTATTCCACCAAAACATTCTATGTCAAGATTTCACCGTAAATATATTTCTTGAGGCCCCCTGAACCCAAAAGGGCATTTTTAGAAAATGGTCAGTGTATGTGTGAACTGCATAACTCATAAATGAAAAGTTGGATAAATACCACACTTCGTATTTAAGTTCAACATCTTCCTAAGATGCTACAAAACATTTTCAAGAAAATCCTCGAACTTAAACTACCTTTAATATAGAACATTTGTTCAAAAATGTTTGTTTTCTAAAAGATGGCTATGGCGATTTTTATTAAAATACCATATCTTAAAGGTATTTCTATGGCAAACAAAACGTATATCTTAAATTTTCTGGGAATAGCCTGTGAAGTCCTCTCCGTTAGAAAAGAATATATAATCTTGTATAATTGGCAAACGTTAAGCGATACATGAAAACGTACAGCAAAAAAATTATAGATCTCTTTAAAACCCACAATTTATTTACGATAACGTTTTTCGTAGCATCAGCCATTTAAGACATATCCGTTATTAATGGTTCGAATTGTTCATTCTTTCAAACTCCTGTCGAGCTTCAGCTGTTTCTTGCGATGTCAGGGAAAGAGTACAACTTTTAAGATCGGTAAAGCCTCCAGTTCTTAAACATTCCCTTGTATCAATAATGAAAAGTATAATGCAGCTTTCCGGAAATGTTTGTCTCGATTAAACTTTGGAAAGTATAAATTGTATACCTACTAATAAACGATAGAAGGTAGAGAAAGTCATGAGAATGCAACAAAATGAATTTTTAGTTTCTCTACTACGTATAGTAAGTAGGGGAAATATTGTATTCCACCCAAAAATTCGATACCGAGATTTCACCGGAAATATATGTTTTGAGACCCCCTGAATCCAAAAAAAAGCATTTTTGGAAACATGTCTGTGTATGTGTGTCTGTGAACAGCATAACTCAAAAACGAACAGTCGGATAAACACCAAACCTGGTATTTAGGTTCAGTATCTTCCAGAGATGCGACACAAAGGTTTTCAAGAAAATCCCCCCATTCTAGATTGCCCTTTACATGGAACACTTTTCGAAAATTTTAATTTTCACAAAAATGTCACTAACGATTTTGATTAAAATATCTTATATTTAAGATACTTTTATGACAAATGAAATGTATATCTCGAATTTTCTGTGAATGTCTCCAAAAGTATTCTTCATTGTAAACGACTTTTGCATAACTCGTAAACTATAAGAGATAGACAAAATTTACTACACAAAAAAATGTAGATCACGTTAAAATACACAATTTATGTCATATACATTTTTACTTTCTCTACTACGTATAGTAAGTAGGGGAAGTATTGTATTCCACCCAAAAATTCGATACCGAGATTTCACCGGAAATACATGTTTTGAGACCCCCTAAATCCAAAAAAAGCATTTTTGGAAACATGTCCGTGTGTGTGTGTCTGTGTGTCTGTGTGTGTCTGTCTGTGAACAGCATAACTCAGAAACGAACAGTCGGATAAACACCAAACTTGGTATTTAGGTTCAGTATCTTCCACGGATACGACACGAAGGTTTTCAAGAAAAACTCCCACCCCAGAGTACCCTTTACATGGAAGATATCGATCAGTGCCAGTCGTTTATTTTATAATATGCTTGCAAGGATGCGATTTTATAGGGAAAAAATCTGATGTGTTACACTCACATGACTTTCTCTACTCTTGTATAAACTATGATGTTAATATTATTGCTTATTTTCTTGTAGATGCAAGGGGAATTGACAGGCTTTAAGCGATAGTCAAATATTTTAAGAGCCGGTTGTTATGTGGCGCATTCCATTCTCCTTGTATGTCCAGGACATAAAAAATGAATAGCGAATTCCCATTTGAGAAAAAGTATTGGATAATTTACGGGAATGACAAGCAGTATCTCGAAAATGGTTCACTCAACAAAAAAGATGTATATGACAAATGTGTATTTGAACGCGATCTACATTTTTTGTGTAGTAAAATTTTGTCTATCTCTTATGGTTTACCAGTTATGCAAAAGTCGTTCATTATGAAGAATACTTTTGGAGACATTCCCAGGAAATTCGAGATATACATTTCATTTCTCATGACAATATCTTAAACATATGATATTTTAATCAAAATCGTTAGAGCCATTTTTGAGAAAATTAAAATTTTCGAAAAATATTCCATGTAAAGTGTAGTCTAGGGTGGGAGGATTTTCTTGAAAACCTTCGTGTCACATTTCTGAAAGATACTGAACCTAAATACCAAGTTTGGTGTTTATCCGACTGTTCGTTTCTGAGTTATGCTGTTCACAGACAGACACACACAGACACACAGACACACACACACACGGACATGTTTCCAAAAATGCTTTTTTTGGATTTAGGGGGTCTCAAAACATGTATTTCCGGTGAAATCTCGGTATCGAATTTTTGGGTGGAATACTATACTTCCCCTACTTACTATACGTAGTAGAGAAAGTAAAAATGAATAACGAAACATTAGTGTCCCAGGGTGTTTCACTTGGAGCAGTGTGTAAGTGTTTTCTAGTGATTTATAAAGCTATTTACAATGCTCAGTAACAGTCAAACCCGAGAAAGAGTTTCTAACTTTGTTAAAATCTGTGACGAGAAAAACAAACAAACGCAATTGATCATTCAGCATTACTAGCAGAAGAGCGTATGTTTTCTAACAGGCCTTAAGCCTTGTTGATATGTTGAAAGTAGAGCCGTAATCTTTCTCAGATAGCGCTAGAATTGTTGATGTCAACAAATTCCTTACAGACACATTCTCATGAGAGGAACACAGTACCCACTCCGGTAATCAAAATCTGTGAATCCAGCACAAACAAATCAGAACTTAAGACTTGAAATAATACAGCGCATGGAAATATTTGTTCTTTCCTTCCATTAGTTTATTTACGCAAACTCGGGTCACTACGTAACTTATAGGTATACCGTGCAACTAATTTTCATAATATGGATATAAAATCCTTTAAAAGAAGTTTTTCAGCACAAAATATAGTTGTATAAAAAGGGAAGCAAGGCAAATTATTATTATTAGCGTTTTTAATAATGCATTATCAAGTTAAAAAAGTTGCTGCCAATTAAAGAATGTCAAATAGAAACAAATTTGGAGTTACAATCCAATACAAAATGGGTTACATGCTTTTTACACAAAAATACTACTAACAAGAACATAATTTAGTGAATAAGCTATCCCTTTATGGTTTTTTATAAAGTGAATATCGAGTATCGAAAAATAGTGGTATCGTCATATCATTTTGAACTTGAGGAAGTTGTTTTATTTACGTAAATTATTAGCCTTTCGCTTGGGAAGCCAACTTGAGGAAGCATTGTTCTTGGAGTTTACGTTGTTTAAAGAGTTTACGCCACGCTATGGGCGTCGGTTTGAAGTTGTTGATTACGTAATATGCTGCTACTTATGAGAAGCTGATTTGAAGATGTATTTTAGTTGTTACACTCCAAATTTAAAAAAAAATTACTTAACTTTGTTATTAAACTGCTTCTATATATTATTTATGTTTGTATTTGCCTCAGCTGCTTCAGTCTTGTTTTAGAATCACGTATCTCTTAGGCAGGGTGCGGTGCGACAATAATGTAGACTAACACAAATTTTAAGTTTCAAATTTTTACTTCTTTTTATTTATCCATTTGCACAAATTAATAAAGCACTACACTGATGTTAAGAGGTTCTTTAATACTTGCACTTAGTTAACGCGTATACATATTTTACGATTAACACGAATACGTAATATTTCTTTAGACAACACATGTTCCATCCGATCACTACCAAGGTCTGCAGGCAACTGAACATTTTTCAACCGTCAAAATCCGTAAGCTTCTGTATTTCAAGTCTCTGATAGGCTATTTCTAGTCCAATAGAATATCTGCAGTTTACATAAAGCCTTTTCTTTGCTGTTGATTGGCTAATTTTAAACTTTCACAGAATTTACATTATCGTTGCTCTAATCATGACTGGTAACTTTCAAACTCTCAAACTCATTATTGCCTCAAGGTTACCTTATTGTTAGCAACTTAAAACTTATTATTCTCACAGCTCTTGCATTTATAAGTATGTAATGTATTCACATAACATTATTAAACATGTTTACAATAATATAAGCATATGCAATGACTGGTACATACATTTTAAAATAATTATTACATACATACTGTTTCAAGGCGGGCTGTTGTTGAATTTACATATTATATAATACAATTGAAATTATTCAAGTATTAAAATACTGCCTCAAACTAAAGTAGTTAACAATTGACATTTTAGTTTTCACTGAGACAGAATTAGTTTAGTGTGTTAAGTAAATTAACAGGTAAGAAATTACTTTAAACTTGGAATTTTTGCTTTAGATTGACAGTTCAGTCTGATAAGAAAATTAACAAATAAATAAAACAAATATGCTCTAAACCTGAAAAGCTAAAAGTAGCAATTTTATTCTGCACTAACACTTAAATTGTTTAGTCTTAAGTGAAATAACAAGTGAACCTTTAGTTAACAATTGCCTATTTTGCTTCGCATTGGCACTGACATTATTTAGTCTAAGAGAATTAACACATAATTGCTCTGAAGTTTAATAGTTAAGAATTTTGTTTTACACCGGCAACTTAACAGTTTAGCCTGTTAAAAGAATTCCTCACAACTGAGTTAATGATAATCAATCATATGAACAGTTGCTGTGTACAAATGAAGACAAAATATAATGCTTAATGTTCAGTGCAAGTGACTAACAAAGCTAAAAATCTGCATGTACAAATTAAATTAAAATTATCTGATGTGTTACACTCATATGACCTTCTCTACTCTTGTACAAACTATTTTTACAAATGCTTATTCTCCATCTACTTCCTCTTAATCAATATAAACATTTGTAGAAACTATCTTATTGCCAATTGCAATATAAAGATGTAAGGGGAATATGCTAGACTTTAAGCGATAGACAAATCGTTTAAGAGGTGGTTGGTATGTGGAGCATTCCATTCTCTTTGCATGTCAAGGACACAAAAAGCGAATAACGAATTCCGATTTGAGAAAAAGTGATCGAAAATTCAAACAAATAGGAAGGGATATCTCAAATGGTTCACTCCACAAAATTAATGTATGTGACACACTGTTTTAACGAGATCTACATTTTATAGGAAGAAAATTTTTTCTATTTCTTACGGTTTACCAGTTATGCAAAAGCCATTCAGAAAGGATTTTTGGGGAGATTCCCAGAAAAATAAAAATACACATTTTATTTGTCATAAAAATATTAAATACATGAGATTTTGATCTTAATCGTTTGAGACATTTTTGAGAAAATTAAAATTTTAAAAAATGTTACATGTAAAGGGTAGCATGGAGTAGAGAGATTTTCCTGAAAATCTCGTGTCGCATCTTCGAAAGATGCTGAACCTAAATACTAAGTATGGTGTTTATCCGACTTTTCGTATTTGAGCTATGCTGTTAACAGACCACAGACACACACATGGACCTTTTTCTAAAAGTAAGTTTTTTGGATTCAGGTTGTCTCAAAACATGTATTTCCGGCGAAATCTCGGTATCAAATTTTGGGTGGAATGCAATAGGCATTTCCTGTGCTTACTATATGCAGTAGAGAAAGTAAAAAATCCTTAAAACCCCATAAATCAATTTTAGCAAATAATGAAATGAACATACAGCTTCAAAACAATCGTACAAAGATGCAACACATAGCAAAGCTGCAATGTATGAACTCTGTCACAAACAAAACCTAGAAACATAAGTGTACACTTAGAAGCCTAGATAAAAATTAACTCTTAAACCAGTCTAATAAATTTTACAAAAGTTGATCCAAGGCATCACGGAATTATGCAGTTACTATTTTGTATTTAAAGGCTGATATATGAGCTATAGAAATGGAACGCTGTGTCATTGCGGGAAAGAGAGTTAAATTAATAAGCGAAGTGAAAGCTCCATACAATATGATAACACATGTTTCATGACAAACAACCCTAAAGCTATTAATAATACACACTTAATGCAAACATCCCTATAATAAAGAGCGGAAATGTAAAATAATGACTGCAAACATGCACTTTATTTGCAGCTAGCTGCATTTCCAATAAAATGGAGCATTACCTGAGCATTCACATAAAAATTCAAAGAACAAAGTGGCATAATAAGGAAATCAAAAGCCACGCCCTAGGATAATGAACAGCTTAAATACGAAACGATAGATCGTATCCAGGAAAAAAAAAGAAAAAAAAATCTGATGTGTTACACCCACATGACTTTTTCTACACTTGTACAAACTATTTTTACAAACGCTTATTCTCCATATACTTCATGTTAATCGAGATATCGATATGTTAATCTTATTACTAATTTTCTTGTAGATGCAAGGGGAATTGGTAGGTTTTAAGCGATAGTCAAATGTTTTAAGAGCTGGTTGCTATGTGGAGTATTCCATTCTCTTTGCATTACCAGGACAAAAATTAATGAATAACGAATTTCCATTTGAGAAAAAGTATAAGTATTGGAAAATTTAAGGGAATAACAAGCAATATCTCGAAAATGGTTCACTCAACAAAAAAATGTATATGACATAAATTGGTATTTTAACGCGATCTACATTTTTTGTGTAGTAAAATTTTGTCTATCTCTTATGGTTTACCAGTTATGCAAAAGTCGTTCAACTAGAAGAATACTTTTGGAGACATTCCCAGAAAATTTGAGATATACATTTCATTTGTCATGAAAATATCTTAAACATATGACGTTTTAATCAAAATCGTTAGAACCATTTTTGAGATAATTAAAATTTTCGAAAAATGTTCCATGTAAAGGGTAATCTAGGGTGGGTGGATTTTCTTGAAAACATTCGTGTCGTATTTCTGCAAGATACTGAACCTAAATATCAAGTTTGGTGTTTATCCGACTGTTCGTTTCTGAGTTATGCTGTTCACAGACACACACACACGGACAGGCTTCCAAAAATGCTTTTTTTGGATTCAGGGGGTCACAAAACATATATTTCCGGTGAAATCTCGGTATCGAATTTTTACGTGGAATACAATACTTCCCCTACTTGCTATACGTAGTAGAGAAATATATATATATATATATATATATATATATATTAAATGTGTTAAAGAGAATATGCTGAATAGAATACTTTGGTAAAAGTTAATGTGTGACGCATTAGGTAACCAGGGCAATTGCGAAATGAGGTAATTTCAAATAGTTGGAAACCGCAAGTTCTAAACTACCAAAGGGAATTACGAAATTATGTACTATGATGTTGTAAAGCTTTCATTTAGCTAACTACTAGATTAACTTAACTCAGTGCAGCGTAAAACTACCTTCCTAGAAAATAGATTTACACATAAAATAACCGAGGTAAGTATACTTTATTCTGCCCAATGTTAATTCAAACTCAATTAGCACAAGCTTTCATTACATAGCTGCTACAAACTGCATGAAAGTAAAATGGAACACCCGTAAAATTGGATTCCCCTAGCACACATACATAAAACCGACTCACACATATGTATGTATATACCTATTTGTGCGCCAATTCAAACCCGTGGCTTCTCGATATGTAAATATACGAGGTCTCGAAAAGTAGCGCACAATAGTTCTTTTACAAAAAAAACTTAATTTTTAAAACAACAACAAAAATCAAAAATAAACTTACACGTTTTACCTACTTTTTGACATATTCACTAAGTTTCTCAACACATTTCTCTCATCGTGATACCAGTTTCAATATGTTCGTAGAAGTCCTTTTCCTTGGAGTATAGCCATCTGCGGACTGCTGATTTCACTTCCGCATCTGTCGCAAAGCGTTGGCCGACCAGGGATCATGGGTTCAAACAGATGAAAGTTCGATGGTGCAAGGTCCGGACTGTATGGTGGATGCTGACAAATTTGGTGATTTTCTGACGAACAGCAACAGCAACATGGGGGCGAGTATTGTCATGAAGAATTTTGACATCGTCAGCATTCCTGTTGTGGCGACGCAACTTCACCAAATTTTTCATGTAGGCTGCAGCATTCACAGTGGTCCCGTATTCAGCAAAGTCCATCAATATAACACCATGGATATCCCAGAACACCGTCACAAGTACTTTGAATTTTTTCTTCACTGGGGAACCAGCATGTTTCCACTCCACACTTGCCTGCTTGGTTTCGGGCGTGTAGTGGTATGCTCACGACTCATCACCAGTGATAATTCCTTTCAGAAACTCGTGTCCTTCTGCGATGTACCGCGTTAGGTGATCCAAACTCGTCATCATTCGCTGGCTCTTGTGGTTATCTTGTCAGGTTCTTAGGCACCACCCAACGAGCATTAGCTTAGACACACACACACACACACACACACACACACACACACACGGACATGTTTCCAAGAATGCTTTTTTTTATTCAGGGGGTATCAAAACATGTATTTCCGGTGAAGTAGTAGACAAAGTAAAAAAGGGTGTATTAGAATTTAACTAAGACAAGAATAATTAACCCCTTACACTTGGGAGTAAAAGCCAAGTTTGCACTCAGTATAAAGATTAATCAGAACATTGCAGCACTGGTACTATAAATCCACAATAAATAACAAACCAGAGACTGCTAAATGCCATTAGCTTTTTACAAATACGGTCGACAGCATGAAAATTGCCAAAGTTAACTTCTGAAAATGGCCAAGGGACCACCTCAAACATCCATGTCCGCAGCTGATTACTGCTTCCACAAAACAAAAATAAAAAAAATAATCCAACACATCCACTGAGCAAGGTGCTGCAAAGCCTGAGTTTCAACACACACTCCCGTGCCTCCTGCAACAGGTACTAGGGCCAGCCAAAAAAAAAGTTGAAGAGGAAATTACCCGCTGCCTGGAGGGAAAAACCGCAAGCAAGATGGAACCGACCCAATATACACACGACACAGGAATTAACATCGCGAACTTTTCAGCGAAAATTATGGCATATAAATTAGATAGTATGCTATACACACACAAACACACACAGGATGGGCCATTTAAGTTGAGACTGTACAATATATCCAAACCTAAGCGTTGTAGAAAGAAATGTATTTGATAAAAGTTCCTTGATATTATGAAGGAAAGTAAATGCCATTAGTCGTGTTTTATTTCAACGATTTAAATTGACCCTAATTGTAGGTTCCAATTTAAAAAATTAAAATTACATCGTAACTTCTTCCAAATAAAACACGACTTCGGAAGGGAAATAGAGTCGGTGGTCCCGTGTCGTAGATTTAGGCACGTAAAGGAACCTCAAGCCTGATAAAGAGGCCTCCGAGCAAAATTCCCAGTCTTTCACGCCTAATATAGAATGGGACGCTAAGAACCACAGCAGTTCAAGAGCGTCCATATATAAAACTTAATTTAATTTGATTTTCATGTTCTAAGTTCTTATCTAGTTCAACTTCACTGGGAGTTCACTTCATTCTCACACTTCACTAAGGTGAACTAGTTCCATTATCCGTCTTCACTTCCTCGCGATGTAGTCACCTCTTCCGGACGATTCACTCGCTGCGGAGTCGAACACAAGACTTCCTCAATCTCTCCTGCAGCAAGAGAACACACTGCACGTCACAGCAGTCGTCACCATCTCGCTCAGAGAATCACTCTTGCTGTAGCACAGAAACGCACTCGCTAACTCGCTCGCTGACTGTCCGACGCAACTCAACTGACTCAACTCCTGCTGCTCTGGCGAGAACGCTCGCTTATATAGACTGTGGAATCTTCCACGGAACTTTCTAGAACTATTTCGACACATGTTCTGGAGGAGGGGGGTTCTCGTTCCAGAAACTTCCAGAAGGTTCTGGTTATCTGCCGATAGCGCGCTCGGTGTTTATGTTGGTAAATGGCACTTATCATTGTTTACTCCGACTGCCCGCGTCGAGCTCCCGATAATCTTGGACGATAGTCGCTGCGTCACAATGTGTATATATATTTATTTCTGTTCGTATATTTATTTATTTTGAGCAAAACAGGCATACGCCCAATTATCATTTTAAAATTCAGTCACTTAGTATAATTAACATCTAGCTAATGCAGATAAGATAAACAAAATTTATACATGAAAATGCAAATAAAATGGAAGCTGTGTAGAGAAATATAAGAATAAGCAACAGCCACAATTCAGAAAAAATAAAAGAAAGAATGAAAGGTTTTCATGATTGTTAATTATGCCATTTTTGTTTTAATTTCAACGTTTATTTAATGTACTAATAACTAATTATTAACTATAGCATCTTTGAATTGAAAAATCCCCATGTTGAAAATATCTATATCAAAATAATGGATTATAAATGTGTAATTTTGTTTAATGCGTAATTTTTATAGATTTCTGTGTTTGCTTTGGTGTTGAAAAACAGTTTTTTCAATTTACTTATATCCAAATGTTCCTCCAAAAGAGCAGTACACACGCACTTGATCGAAAGTAAGGTAACGGGATAAGTTGTTAATAATAAATGTGTATACCGGGTGTTAAAGAAAAAGTGTTCCATATTTTGGGATGTGGCAGTGTAGACCAAAACAAGAAAACATTAGTCCAGTAAACATGGGCTCTAAAATGCATATCTTAAGAGCTATGGGCGCTTGTTCATCTTCACTGCTGTGAAACAGCATCTGTTCTACTGCAAGCTCTTTGCCATTTGTCGAAACGATTTGTTTTCAACAATACCCATCATGTTTTGTGTTAAGGAAAACAGACATTTTCCTCCTCCGACCGGTTTAATGCACACTTCTTGGTTATCTCCATTTTTTTTTTTTTTTTTTTTTTGCTGAGAGTGAGATGTAAGCGCTGAACTGATGAAAAAACAGCTGTGAAACGACCTTAGAGAGTATTAAACTTAGGAGAAACAGTGTTTAGTTTACTGCTCTATGGAAGTCTCGCATGAGCAGAAGTACCTTTCTTTGTCGTGTAACGTTTTCTCCTTGCTGATCCAGGACATTCTTGGTCCGAGGTTTTTTATCGTCTATGGATTTAAAAACCTTCGTCGGCCTTTGGTCCAAACCAAATAAGTTGGTCCAGACCAACATGAAATCTATGAATACACCATAAAGGTATTTCTAATTTGTGTTCCCTTCTCTTCTCTATTAACTATTGTAAAGTATGCATACAATCTATGCAAGATCTTCCTTTCCTATATCCGCTTTGATTTTTGGAGATGAAACAATTCATTGGGGTAGGGCGGGGTAATTCCGATAGGTTAGCGTAATTTCTTGATTGAAAATAAAATGTTACAATTTACCGAGCATTCAAGTAAGCACACGAGTAGTACGCTATTATGGCTCAAGCTGGACATAATATCACTATCATTAATAACAACCCTAATACTAAAATAAAGCTATCAGAATTACCCGCCGAATTGAAAATGGAGAAATTCCGAGGGGCTAATTGGCTATGACTGTGGGGCAATACCGATAACAATGAATACAGTAAATAATACCTCTGCTTTTCGATTCTGAAACAAATTTATTCTAGAAATTAAATATATATTTATATTATAAAATATTAATGTGGAATTATGAAGAGTTAATTCCTATGAAATGTGAAGCTTTGAATAAAACTAAGAAATTTAAGTATTAACAATTCTTGAATTCCGAACGCTATTTAGAAGCATTTGTCACAAATAAATTGTTTCCTTCCTTCAGCTCTCACGCATCTTTCATGGAAACAAACCTGGCATTTCTGGCAGCGAATCCAGTCACCTTTCAGAACAGACTACTTCGATTAGTAGCTGACACTGCAGAATCCACATTTGTAGTCATCTACGTTGGAATCATTAGCAGTATCGTCTTCAGTAGACGATAAGTCAATGAATTTCTTTGATTGTTTAGCTTCTTTTTCTTTTTCCTTGAAGTGTTGTCTTTCTTCTTTTTATAACTGAATTTGTTTCCCACGAAATTTCATCTCTCTCTTTACCTTAACAACTGCTACATTTTCTGGTGATGTGCTGTGGCATGCTCCTTTCTTAGTTTGAACTCTTCTCTTGATCACACTCTTTACAGGACTAGGAAAAACCTCTCAAACGGTTCTTTCAGGCATTACACCCACAAGGGATTGTGAAGTGCTAAGGCTGTTCGAACATTGGTTTCAATTCATTTAATTTTAATTTAACTTTTGTATACAGGGTCGTATGGTACCTAGAAAACTTGACTTGCACCTAGTAATGACAGATTACCCTCTATTACAGATGAGATTGCCTGTTCCATAGCTTCTTTGTTTCCATTGTAGCCGTAAATTCTTTCTTTTGCAATGTCGTACCATCTGAAAATTTGAACGGAATAATTAATATAATAAAAATTACTTTAAAACATAGACCCCAATGGAAATAAGTTACATAGCACAGAAACAAATATGTATGATATCCGATTAACCCCACCGATTGTTATCGAAATAGCCCCACAACACAATGTGTTACTAGTCACGACGTAATTCTTAGACTGTGCAATAGACAGCACCACGGTATACTAAACTAGTCCCGGGCATCCTTTCCCCAACCGGCTTCAAAGCGAACGGAAAGCTTTGAAGCCTGACCATAAACCCATCAGTAAACGATTAGAAGGGTCTTCCCATCCCTTAAACACAACACGTGGTTCTTTCTCCTGCTCCACCAAAGCAAAGCGTTGTTGCAATATCATTTCTGCTGTTTCTTTGGTTTTAGCAGCTGTGACTGTTCGCTCGTGCTTTTCTTCCATGTTCAGCTAAGCTTCTATATTACTTCTTCAGAGAAGTTATATAGTGTTTTACTTAGTGCAGTTTTACAAACTTACAAGTTTAGCAGTGTTTAATAGTTATTAGCGTTTAATAGTTTAATTAAGATGTGGAGACCTTGGGAAACGAACCAAGTTGATGCCCCTCCGGTCGCACCAGCAAGTGACCCTCTGCCGAATATCAGTAATGCCAAGACCACGAAGAAAAGGGCTACAAAAACTGAATAAGCAAAGCCAGATTTTTATGTGTAATGTTCAAGAACATGTAGAAAAGAACCTTTTATGTGGAAAAATGTTTGTTATTGTTTTGAATTTCTCAAAAACAGCTTAACGATTTTTAGTAAAATACCGCAAGTTTAAGATATTTGCAGGAAAAATAAAATTTGTATCATGAATTTTATATTCTGGGAATAACTTGTAAAATTTTCCTCGTTCTCAACTTGTTGTATTACTGGTAAATTCTAAGAGAGAGACAAAATCTTACTCTGCGTAAAATGCAATCTCGGTAAAGGACAAATTTTAGGTCAAATTGTGTTAACCATTTCCGAGAAATTTTTTGTTGTTGGTTTGAATTTTGAAATACAAGTTGGAAGTCTCTGTTTGTATTTTCCTCGTGGTCATGCTAAGAGCATGGAATTTCAAAGTCATCATATAGTCATCTGTATTTTAAAAATCTGACTATCGCTTTAGCCTATGTATCCTTATATTTACAACGATATGTGCAATGAAATTTTATCTTATTATTTAAGAAGTAGATAGAATAAGCTTTTGTGAAAGTAGTTTGTAGAAGAGTGAGTAGAGATAATCTTGTGAATATAATACATAAGATTTTTTTTATTTTCTTTCTTTTGCCTTCGTATTTTTACTTATCCTGCATTTTATAATAAAGCTATTCATTTAAGTAAACAGAAGATGTCATGCTTATAAATCTTACACCTTAAACAATACACAACTTCTTGTATTAGCTTTATATTAATAAAACATTGTTGTGATACAAGTGATAAAAAACTTTTTACCATAGCTCCGCGCACAGCATAATCAAAAATGATGCTTTGATTTGGGAGTAAGAGTTCCTTTCAAAATAAATTAATATTTATGTATTTTAATTATTTAATGATAGTCCAACAATGTATAGTTTATTCGGAACATGTTTCTAAGTTTCTCTCGGATATGTTAACATGCATTTCTATTCTTGTAGCGCAGTATATTAGTTCAGATCATTCATTAGTTCAGTTATATTTTAAAGCGTTTGCAACTTAAATGTAATTACTATGCGATTCATAGTTATTTACATAGTTATTTTGTGTGTAAAGCAAGCAGACAAACTGCATGATTGTATTCTGTACATGTGGAAATCACCTGCAAAGTTTTGCTTTTAAATACTATTTTTAATTTTGGCAACAACGCGCATATGCACATGGATGTCACTAAGATTTTATGGTGCTTGCGGTTAGGGAGGGTAGGGAACAAGTGTTTGGCTACTGCACAAAGGTCGCCGCTTGGGGATCCGAAGGCTGCGATGACCATACGAGTGATTTGCAAAATACCAAGGAAACGTTCATCCCTTAAAGCAGTATGAAAACTAGTACACAAGACCAGCTAAAGCTTAAGTTTTCTGACCAAAATATTACATGCTACGCATTGTACAGGTATGCCTTCCTTACCTTAGATTAGAAACAGTGATGTAGCGTCTCTGTTAACAGCAGAATCTATTCAGAACCAAGCACACACGTTGATACGACTCCGTCCTTAACTGTGAGACTGGAAACTGCAATATGGCGTGTGTAGTAGTGGCAGCGCTTGCGTGGGAACTTAATATTATCCAAAAAGCCCCGCTATCGGAATTCCTCCGCCCTACCCTATAATATTTAGATGTCGCGCTATTGTTTTGGCACATATTTCGTATGATGAAGATAATACGGCTATGCCCCTGTAGTTGTGTATAACGTCTTATTGCCTTGGATTGATCGAGATGGCGGTGAATCATAACAATGGTGAACTACATCGATCTGTAGAAATTGACGTTAATTACATTCTAGAATGTTTGAAAATGGATAAAATAACTGACAAAAAAATGCAGTGAAAAGGTATTAAACTCAGTACTAAACATTAAAAGCAATATTAAAATATTTAAGGAACTGTTGGAATCGCAGAAATCGTTTGACAAACCTAACAATTCTTATTTTACAAAATAAGGAATCCATGAGAGATGAATTGTAGTATACCAAAAATGTAGAGATTGTGTCTCCGAAGGACATTGATATAGTGTCTAATAATGAACAAACTGCAACAAGAATCAAACTGAGAGTGGTAACTAAGCTCAGAAACATGGAAGATTGTAATGAATATCTTTAGACAATTCAAAAGAATTTTACTAATCTTGTTGCTGAGAAATACACGAAAATCATTCACAGAATTGGAGCTTTCCGGAAGAGGAAATGGTAGAAGCCATTATAGAACAGTCCCTGAGTTAAGTACTGCCTAGCTGATCCCACAAAGAAGTTAATACAAGTATTTGTAAAACATACCGAGCGGGATGGCTCAGGTGGTAACGTCTGTGATTCGGGAGGTCCCGAGTTCGATACTCGGCGACCGCCCACTCTGGCCGATGGGTTTTTCGTGGTTTTCCCGGGTCTCGAAGCGAATGTTGGGGTGGTTCATCTTCTACCATGACTCTCCTTCCTCTCATTTCCTGTAGTCATCATCTTCCTTGTCATCTGTTTCAGGGTTTTAGGACCAGGCGACGGTGTTCGGCGGGTTGCGGCTTGCGCTCTGTAAAGGTTTCTTTCCTGGCGTCGCTGCGGTAGCACTCAGGTCTCTCCTCAGCGTGAGGCTCCGCCCCAGGGGTTCCTGGAGGTTGGTGGCTTGTGGGAAGGGACCGTGCGGCGTTGGATGCATTCTATCTGGAAACGTTAAGGACCCCGTCCATGCTTGCGTCCGTCGGTTCTGTACGCCTTCGGGGTCTCTCCCCTCATCCTTCCCTCCCAGTGGTGACATTGGAAGAACAATGGGCCGACTGGCCTGTGTACGGTGCTCTACCCCGATTCCGTGATATGTGCCTTTACCTTTATTTGTAAAACACACCTGCAAAGGTAGAACACAGTTTGAAGTAATGGAGGTCACGCCTAAGCTTTACCGGGCAGAGATGCAAAAAGGAAGACTGTATATTGGCTATAGCAGTTGCCAGGAGAGTGATAATTTTCATGTGATACATTGTCACAACTTCTCTGCATATTGTCATAAATAAACAATACCCACATTGTGCAGAAGAGCAAGAGTTAAAGGGATGCACAAGAACAAAAACAGGATATACTAACTGCAAGAGATACAATAATTGAAGCGCTAACTGCCATTTTCTCACAAACTCTTTTAGTAGCGTAAAGGTCGCTATATTGTTTTGAGTTTATTATTATTATCATCATTATTATTATTTATGGACGCTCTTTAACTGATGTGGCCCTTAGCGTCCCATTCTATATTGGGCGTGAAAGACAGGTAATTTTGCTCAGAGGCCTCTTTATCAGGCTTGAGGTTCTTTTACGTGCCGTAAATCTACGACACGTTACCACCGGCTTTACTTCCCTTCCGAAGGAAGCCATGCTAAGGAAAAAGTCCATCGCCCTCCGCTAGGTTTGAACCCGCGACCTTGGGAACTAGAGGCTAGCGTGGTAACCACTACACCACGGAGGGCGACACACTATGTTGTAATGGCTTTGCACCCATTAAGGGGTTCAAGCGGAATGTCGCAGAGAAACTTTCCAAAAGATGTCACTAGGGTTATGTTCAAAGGCCGTTTAACTCAAAAAGACCGTATCAGCGTAGCATTGTATAGCAAGAAAGCCTAGCAATTTGGGCTGACAATAAATAAGAATAGAGTAATCGTGTTTCTCATAATATTATTGGTGATAAACAAAAAATTCAAAATGATTGATTTGAAGTTTCGTGTTAGCGGTTATAGTTTTCTTGCATGTGAGCGTGCTTTTGCACAAATTGAGAAAAGAAAGAAGGTAATGCCAGAATTTATTCCTGATGAACTTGAACATTCCATTAAATCTGCAAGAGTTGATCATCCCTACCACGAAAAGTGTGAGAAAATATTTTTCCGAACATTCTAGACAGATTTATTTCAACAGCTAAATTAAAGATATCTCAAGCTGTTTTATAGGGTAACTTCAGAATATCCGGATAGTGTTAGTGAAATACAACCATTGTGAACTAGCAGATTGGCAAAAAATGCATGTGTTGAAATAGACGTTTCAGTAGATGATGTGAAAAAGAGGAATTATCAGCGAATGCTGGACAAAAAACACTGGCCAAAGAAAAACAAAATGATTTGCTATCAATGATACCTTATTTAGAGGAAAAATCTAATGTGTTACACTCACATGACTTTCTCTACTCTTGTACAAACTATTTTTACAAACGCTTATTCTCCATATGCTTCATGTTAATCGAGATATCGAGATGTCGATCTTATTTCTAATTTTCTTGTACATGCAAGGGGATTATGGTAGGTTTTAAGCGCTGGTTGCTATGTGACGCATTCCATTCTCCTTGCATGTCCAGAACATAAAAAAAATGAATAACGAATTTGAGAAAATGTATAAGTATTGGAAAATTTAAGGGAATAACAAGCAATATCTCGAAAATGGTTCACTAATCAAAAAAAATGTATATGACATAAATTGTGTATTTTAACGCGATCTACATTTTTTGTGTAATAAAATTTTGTCTATCTCTTATGGTTTACCAATTATGCAAAAGTCGTTCACAATGAAGAATACTTTTGGAGACATTCCCAGGAAATTCAAGATATACATTTTATTTGTCATAAAAATATCTTAAACATATGATATTTTAATCAAAATCGTTAGAGCCATTTTTGAAAAAATTAAAATTTTCGAAAAATCTTCCATGTAAAGGGTAATCTGGGGTGGGGGGATTTTCTTGAAAACCTTCATGTCGCATCCTTGGAAGATACTGAACCTAAATACCAAGTTTGGTGTTTATCCGACTGTTCGTTTCTGAGTTATGCTGTTCACAGACAGACAGACAGACAGACACACACACGGACATGTTTCCAAAACTGCGTTTTTGGATTCAGGGGGTCTCAAAACATTATTTCCGGTGAAATCTCGGTATCAAATTTTTGGGTGGAATACAATACCTTCCCTACTTACTATACGTAGTAGAGAAAGTAAAAATACAAGTGTTTCTATGAGCAACTGTGTAAAACTGCATAGGAAGTAACATTTTGCCTATTTAATATTGAAATAATAAACTGTTGTATACTTCTGTAATATGAAAACCGCATTATGCACATAGCCCCTTTTTGATTTCGTAAAAGCTGCATTTGGCGCGTTCTTGTTTTAACAAATTAAACTCGATTTGAACTCATTAGTTTTAATGTTGTTTGGAGCAAAGAGGCTAATGTAGAGTTATGCTGAAGGCGAAATAAATTATGATGTATTAATAATAAGACAATTTTTTTTCTATTATCTCGGTTTGAACCTTTTGTCAGTTAGCCCTTATTTGTTTCAGTCTTCCAATTTCAAATTGCGAATACCAACCATACGGCCACGTCACCTGACTGCCCTGCATTAAAGAAAATATTGTATATCATAAGATCCAAGATCAACTACAGACGAACTTGTAATATACCACTAGTAGCTACACAAATCTCTACTACCAACACAAGAACTACTTCCTAATTCGGATCTAGATAATCAGAAACCAACAGATAAGAAGAAGGCAATACTGTGCAAGCAAAAACCTAACAACCGAGCGGAATGGCGCAGGCGGTAAAGTCTGTGGTCAGCATTCGGGAGGTCTCGGATTCAAATCCCTTGGGCCGACCAACTTTGCTGAGATTTTTTCGTGCTCTCCCTCAGCCTCAAAGTAAATAACGGATTGGATATTTAATACCACGACCTTAAGTAAAAAACAACAGTAAAAATGAAAAATAGGTAGTACTTTTGAAAGCTGTGCCATCTATCCACACATAATGAAAGCAGCTAGACTGGCTGACACCCTAATGCCATATTCACGGCACGAAGCAGAAGATCCAGTTGCTATGCGCTGAGGTCTTTGTGGACGTACGAATCAAGATGGTACGGTTACAGGGATGAGACCTATAAGGCTAACTGTCCGCCTTTCTATCCACAGAAAATTAAAGTAGGTAGACTGGACGAACCCTAATGCCACCTGCATGGCACGAAGCAGAAGATCCGGTTGTTATGCACTCAGGTCTTTGTGGACGTACGAATCAAGATGGTATGGTTACAGGGATGAGACCTAGAGGGCTAACAGTCCACCTTTCTATCCACAGAAAAGTAAGCAGGTAGGACGGCACCTTAATGCCATTTGCACGGTACGAAACGGAAGATTCAGTTTCTATGCACTGAGGTCCTTGTGGACGTACGAAGCAAGATGGTATGGTTACAGGGATGAGACGTAGATGGCTAACTGTCCGCCTTTCTATCCACAGAAAATTAAAGCCGGTAGACTGGACGACACCCTAATGCCACCTGCTGGGCACGAAGCAGAAGATCCAGTTGCTATGCACTGGGGTCTCTGTGGATACGTCACGAAGCAAGATGGTATGGTTACAGGGATGAGACCTAGAAGACTAACTGTCCGCCACACATCGATCCACGGGTTATCTAACAGATCCGTCGCGATATGACCATATAGTTAAAGCGTCGTAAAATAAATAGCTTAATAAGAAGAAGAAGAAGAAGAAGAAGAAGAAGAAGAAGAAGAAGAAGAGGAAGAACCTAACACCAGGCAAAACCGAGTTACAGGCTTCGGTTTAAATTGCTACATTATATGTGTAAGGTAACAATTAAAATGGCTGTGAAGAAAGAAGACGCGGCCTCAGAAACCTGCAATGTTATAACATTGGAACAACATTGTAGTCCAGGTAGAGTTGTTGTCTGTGTGGATTTTCATGGATGAAAAATATATGTGTTTAACATTTATTGTGGTTTTAATGAGGCCCTAAATCAACTTCAATCGATCTGCCCAAAATTACGAGGCAAATGTTTGCTCATAGCCGGCGACATAGATGATAAACATTGTACCTGGAGTAGTCCCATAGACGATATAAAGGTTATATTTTTTTATTTTATTGTATCTAATAATTTAGTTATTTTAAATAATGGAAACAGGCCAACATTCACTCTTCAACAGACGAAGAGCTATATAGATGTCAGTGTATGTAGTCAAGTGCTGCTACCATTGATATCAGAATGGGCAGTTACCTAATTGCCTACACTCTCTGATCACAGCCTTATAATTATAAAAATCAAATCCTACTCAGAAATCACACATACAAGTAGTACTACTGATAAATATAAAACCAATAATGTAAAATGGAATCATTTCCAAAATATAGCAAAAGAGGTATTAAGTAGAATTATGACTGGAATTAAAATGTTAGTAACCGTAAGGCATTGAATGAAATTATAAATAAACTTACTGTAAACATAACCCACTTATGTGAGAGACATCTACCCCCCCCCCAAATCACAAAGGTGTGTTAAAAGTTACTGTCGAACTGAAGAGTTAACAGTGATGAGGAAAAAAAGTCTTAGATGCCCATAGACTATATAAAAGATGTTCATGTGTACAACTCAAAGTGCAATATGAACATTATATATATATATATATATATATATATATATATATACCACGTGAGTATTCTCATCCTGCGGATTGGTAACTAGGGAACCCTTCATTTTACAGACGAGGCGAGAAGCAGGTGCTGACACCGCATTCACCAGCCCGCTGATTAGGGCTACGGTGGTGCTTTGTTGTCAACTTGCTCTAGTAGTGTTAAGGCAGTATTTTTAACACTTAAATGATTTCAGTCAAATTATATAATATGTAAATTCAATAACAGCCCGCCTTAAAACAATATGTGTATGTAATAATTTGTAAAATGTATGTTACAGTCATTACAAATGCTTATATTATTGTAAACATGTTCAATAATGTTATATGAATCCATTACGTAATTAAATAATGTAGGAGCTGTGCGAATAATAAGTTAACAGTTGCTAACAATGAGGTAACAATGAGGTAACCTTGAGGCAATAATGAGTTTGAGACTTTAATAATACTACTTCTGATTATTGGAGTAACAATAATGTAATTTTAGTGACAGTTTATAAAATAGCCAATCAACAACCAGAAAAAGCTTTAGTTAAAAGACGGTATTCTATTGGATTAGGAATAGCCAGAGACTTGAAATACAGAAATTTACAAGTTTAGGGGGTTGAAATCAGTTCAGTTGCCTGCAGACAGCGATACTAATCAGACGCAAAAAGTGTCCTCAAGAAATATAATTTGTATTCGTGTGAGACGAAAAATACGTTTACGTGTTAAAAAGTGTAATTAATTAATAAAAGGAATCTTACACCCCTCTATATCAGTGAAGTGTTATTTAAATTGTATCAAGCATTAATAAAAGGAGTGAAGTAAAATTATAATCTGTGCAAGTCTACATTCTTAGTCACACCACAACCCTGCCAAGAGAAACGTGTCTCTAACAATAATACTGACGCAGCCGAGGCAAACATAAATATCTAATACTTAAAGAAACAGTCAAATTACAAAGTTAATATTTTTAAAACTTGGGGGAAAGACTACCGCCTACCATACGTGCGGTTGCAACTACTGCAAGTGTTCGGCTCCCCAACAGTTGAAATATAATACAACTCCTTCAATACACCTTCTTCAAATTGACACCCAAAGCATGGTGCAAATAACACAAAGATACCGTCTTCTTCAAACTGGCTTTCCATACGTAGCAGCAACAACGTAAAGATAATATTCTACATGGGTGCAATAGTTAACATGCTGGAAAGTCATGATGAAATTCAGAAATTCAAATCACGCCTGCGAATAAATGAGTCTTTTATTCATTTATGTTCATGTTTCGAGAGCGTTCTAGCAAATCATGACTTCTTTCCGAATGCACTAGAAAGTGGATTTGCATATTCTAACAAGTAACACTTTGTGTTTTAATGAAATTCACATAATTAAACTAATTAAGTGAAATGACACTTCCATGCAAAACTATTATTACTCGTTAAATTTACTAAACATAAAAAGTGTCTTCACGTGGCAGTATTTGAACCTGGAAACTTCATCACTGAAGGCTAACATGCACACTGTTGCGCTACGAGTGGAAGCCCCTGCACAAATAGCGGTGCAAAACAGTTATTTCGGCCGAAATTGATACGACGCGATGCAGTAGACAGTGTTTACGGCATAGCCTACACAACGCCGGAACTCCCTAACTTCTCAATTCGCAGACTGAGAAGACTCACCCGCTATAATAAATCTAAGTTAAAATATAGAAAAAAATCTGATGTGTTACACTCACATGACTTTCTCTACTCTTGTACAAACTATTTTTACAAACGATTATTCTCCATATGCTTCATGTTAATCGAGATGTTAATCTTATTGCTAATTTTCTTGTAGATGCAAGGAGAATTGGTAGGCTTTAAGCTATAGTCAAATATTTTAAGAGGTAGTTGCTATGTGGAGTATTCAATTCTCTTTGCATTACCAGGACAAAAAAATGAATAACGAATTTGAGAAAAAGTATAAGTATTGGAAAATTTAAGGGAATAACAAGCAATATCTCGAAAATGGTTCACCCAACAAAAAAATGTATATGACATAAATTGTGTATTTTAATGCGATCTACAGTTTTTGTGTAGTAAACGTTTGTCTATCTCTTAAGGTTTACCAGTTATGCAAACGTCGTTCACAATGAAGAATACTTTTGGAGACATTCCCAGAAAGTTCGAGATATACATTTCATTTGTAATGATAATATCTTAAACATATGATATTTTAATCAAAATCGTTAGAGCTATTTTTGAGAAAATTGAAATTTTCGAAAAATGTTCCATATAAAAGGTAATCTGGGGTGGGGGATTTTCTTGAAAACCTTCGTGTTGCATCTCTGGAAGATACTGAACCTAAATACCAAGTTTGGTGTTTATCCAACTGTTCGTTTCTGAGTTATGCTGTTCACAAACAGACACACACACACAGACACACACACACACACATGGACATGTTTCCAAAAATGCTTTTCTGGATTCAGTGGATCTCAAAACATGTATTTCCGGTGAAATCTCGGTATCGAATTTTTGGTTGGAATACAATACTTCCCTACTTACTATACGTAGTAGAGAAAGTAAAAATGCTGTAAACAAGATCGTCAGCATCGAAAGATTTCTGTGCTACACAACGGCACAAAAACCTTGGGGCATTGTATATCATCTGTGCAGAAAACGCTAGAATTTCAATAGAACGCTCACATCAGTCAACAGTAAGGAAGGATCTATAACGAGTATTCAAATTACAGCTAAGGTCTTGATGGAAAAGTTTTTCCCATCTGAGGTACAAGATACCACTATACATAAAACAATTCGATATGAATCCACCTTGGTGCCTCAGACTCAGGATGACTTATCTTTTGCTGAAGATGAGATTAATAAAGCTATTAAAAAAAACTAAAGGACAAGAAGGCTCCGGAATTCGATGCTAAATCTGCTACTAAATACCTGCATAGCTCATGTCCAATTCTCCTGTTGAATATCTACAACCAATGCCTACAGCTGCATGTGTTCACGGATTTGTGGAAAATAGCCACGGTGAAGATTATTCCTGTCACTTTCCCAAGTTATACCTAATGCAATTTTTTACAGACCAATTTTCCTTTTACCTGTGTTAGGAAAGACATTAGAAAAACTTATGATAGACAGAATAATGCATCACATGTAGAGTAACAGCCTATTAAATGAAAATCAATAGAGATGTCCCGAAATTTGTTGCATGGTCACAAGAAGTTTTAAATAGTTAAAACATAGGTACCTAATATCTATAGATATATCAGGTGCTTTGACAATGCTTGGTGTCCGAAATTAATGCAACAACTTAAGAATTAAAACTGTCCTAATAATCTATATAAGATGGTACAGGACTATTTTTCCAGACGGAAAGCACAGCTTACGCTGGATAATCCAGTCATTGAAAAGGACCTGATGAAAGGGTCAGCATGTAGTCCAGGACTTTGGATTATTTTATAAGACGAACTACTATGCCTGCCATTACCCAAAAACTGTAGTATTATGGTATACACAGGTGGTGTTCTACTGATGATCAAGGCTGATACAGTCAGTGCATTAGAGAAATCTGCAATCACTGAGTTGATGCTATATGCAACTGGGGCTGTAATAATTGAGGCAGTATTTTTAACACGTAAATAATTTCAGTCTAATTATATAATATGTAAATTCAATAACAGCCCGCCTTGAAGCAATAAGTGTATGTAATAATTTGTAAAATGTATGTAACAGTCATTGCATATGCTTATATTATTGTAAACATGTTCAATAATGTTATGTGAATGCATTACGTAATTTAATAATGTAGGAGCTGTGATAAATAGGTCAAAAGTTGCTAACAAAGTGGTAACAATGAGGTAACCTTGAGGCAATAATGAGTAAGAATGTTTAATAATGCTACTAGTCATTATTGGAGCAACAATAATATAATTATAGTGACAGGTTATAAAATAGCCAATCAACGACCATCAAAAGCTTTAGTTAAATGAAGGTATTCTATTGGAGTAGGAATAGCCAATCAGAGACTTGAAATACAGAAATTTACAAGTTTAGACGGTTGAAATCAATTCAGTTGCATGCAGACAGTACTCATGGATGCATTGCTTGTGCGTCCTCGAGAGATTTAATACGTATTCGTGTGAAACGAAAAATAAGTTTACGTGTTAAAAAGTGCAATTAATTAATAAAAAGATTCTCACAGCTCTCTTTCTCTTAATCGTATCAAGTATTAATAAAAGGAGTGAAGTAAAACATTATAATCTGTGTAAGCCTACATTCTTAGTCGTATCACAACCCTATCAAGATATCCGTGTCTCTAACAATAATGACGCAGCCGAGGCAAACATAAATATTTAAATATTTAAAGAAACAGTTAAATTACAAGGTTTATATTTTTTTTTAAATTTGGGGCAAAGGCCACCGGAAAGTACATTTGGGGCGAAGGCTACCGGAAACTGTTTACCATACGTGCGGTTGTAACTACTACAAGTTCGGTTCCCCAACAGTTGATATATAATACAACTCCTTCAATACAAACTACTTCAAATTGATGCCCAAAGCGTGGTAAAATAAATAACGTAACAAAACCATCTTCTTCAAATTGGCGTCCATACGTGGGGCAAATAATAACAATTCAACAACATCATCCAAGGGACATCAAAATATGTTTCTCATATATGCCTGCCATTACCCAAAAGCTGTAGTATTATGGTATACGCAAATGATGCTCTACTGATGATCAAAGCTGATACGCTGTGCTTTAGAGAACGCTGCAATCACTGCGCTTGATGCTATATACAACTGGGGCTGTAATAATTCAATGCAAGCAAAGTGGGAATGATGGTAACCAGTAAGAGAAAAGTGTTAACACCGAAGATTCACATTAACAAGGAAGAAATTAAACTGGCTGATTGTTTATCTTTCTTGGAGTAATTATTGATCAGAAAATGACTTTCAAGCCACTTCTAGAAAACTTGGTCAAAATGGCAACAGCTTTGGCGCGCGCAACTAAACCCACATGGGGTATCACCTGCTTACTATTTATCATGGAGCAGAGGAACCATGACACTGTATTGCGTTTCTGCCTACTGACGTGTGTTGAATAAAAAATGGATCGAAAAGAAGCTTCTTCAAACACAACGTGGCTTTGCACTTAGGTCAGGAAAGCGTACAGGGCAATTTCTACGAATGCAGCCTTAGTTATAGCAGGCATTCCAGCATTGTATATAACAGCCATTGCACAATTTGAAATGCCGTGTTTAAAAAAATCTGATGTGTTACACTCATATGACTTTCTCTACTCTTGTAAATCTATGTTTACAAGCGCTTATTCTCCATCTACTTCATGTTAATCCAGATAAAAATTTACAGAAACTATTCTATTTTCTTGTAGGTGCAAGGGGAATGTGATAGGCTTTAAGCGATAGTTAAATCTTTTAAGAGCTGTTGCCATGTGGAGCATTCTATTCTCTTTGCATGTCCAGGACATAGATCTACATTTTTGTGTAGAAAAAGTTTGTCTATCACTTACGGTTTACCAGTTATGCAAAAGTCATTCAGAAAGAAGACGAATTTTGGGGACATTTCCGGAAAATTCAAGATATACATTTTATTTGTCGTGAAAATATCTTAAATACATGATATTTTAATCCAAATAGTTAGAGCTATTTTTAAGAAAATCAAAATTTTCAAAAAATGTTCCATGTAAAGGGAAGTCTGGGGTGGATGATTTTCTTGAAAAATCTTCGTGTCGCATCCTTGAAAGATACTGAACCTAAATTCCAAGTTGATATCGACTTTTCGTTTTTGAGTTATGCTGCTCATAGACACATACACAGACCTTTTTTAAAAGTGCTTTTTTGGGATTCAGGTGCCTCAAAATAGGTATTTGCGGTGCAATCTCGTAGTAAAGAAAGCAAAAATATAGTTTTTTAAATATTTGGACAATATTTCGAGAGCAAATACACTTCTTATCAGCAGGACATCCGTGTGACTACAGATATTTTGTTAATCAAGGAAAGTACAATTTTAACATGACGTTCACGTCTACACGGATGGTTCTCATACAAACGGAGTGAACGGAGTTGACATCGTCATTCAAATTGAAGCATTTGTAATACCGTGGCACAAGTTTTTCAATACCCTCTCTGTAGAAATCTGCCGCCTGCGACTTCAACCACTGGTTTACACCGGCATACAGTTCAGCGTCAGTATCAAAGCATCAATTTGATGCACCAAACTCCGTGAAATTTGGGGAAAATGTTCCGAAAGTTCTGTAAACGTGAAGCGACGATTTTCACGAATTTTGTTATTAATCTGCATTGACAGTTCATCAGTGATAAGGCTAGGCCTACTACTGCGATCCTCGTCGTGAACATTGGTACGGCCATTTTTAAAATCAATGCACCATTGCCTGACTCGGCTTTCACTCATTATTCCCTGCCCGTAAACATCACAAAGTTGACGATAAATTTCAATTGGTTTGTTCTTTTTAGCCAACCGCACTTCACAAGTGGCGGGATTTTCTATTGCAGCGCACATTTTAACAACTCACAGAGAGCACAGTAAGAAAGGCACAGTCCTCGCGCTACCACAGCTGGATGCGTACTGAATGTAGGAACGTTCTGACACCAAGATGGCGGCTCTAGCCCTACTCATCGCCACGATAGGCCAAAACGTCTTGGACTTTCTGGACTGCCCTCGTATTTTATTGCGTCCATTCTCAAAGTTTTTGGAGTAAATCTATGTATGCAATTTAAAAGCAGTCAACTTATCATCACAGAACCTGCTGGAATAAAACACAGCCAAGGCAAACCTTAAGAAGTGGCAAGAGGCAAATGATCGCACGATGTTTCGCGATGCTTTAGAAAGAGACCCCGAAGCGTAACCTTATGCTACTACATGATAATATTAATTCTGTAACGCATAGATTTAATAAGTTTATGACAGGTCTTACTCGATTTATTGTCAAGAAGTTAGCGCTGCAAAACTTACTGCACATTTTGTGTGTTTTGTCTGTCTGTGAACAGCATAACACAAAAACAAAAGGTAGGATAATACCAGTTTTGGTATTTCGGTTCAGGAACTTGCATAGATACAACACGAAGATTTTCAAGAAAACCCCCTCACCCAAACTACTCTTTCCATGGAACATTTACTCCAATTTTTTTATTGTAAAAAAATGGCTTAAACGATTTTAATTCAAATACCATATAATAAAATAGTACGTGAAAAATAAAACGTATATCTTGAATTTTTGGAAATAGCCTGTGAAGCCCTCTTCATTCGGAATAAATTTTGTATAATCTTGTATAACTGGTAAAGCTAAAGATAGACGAAAACGCACCACATAAAAACGATTCTTTTTAAGTTCCGTTGATTTTCAGTTGTATCTGCCATTGCCCTCGTAAGGGGGGAGGGCTTCCGTCCCCTTCAGCTGTCGTGGTGCGGGCCTGCGGATCCTGAGCACTCGTGGTACCTCAGACGTTACTAGAAGTACGCTGGGCCGAATATCCGAGCCCCACTCATGATGATGTTGTTTGGATTGGGTTGGACTCGGCGGCGCAGAGGTTCCCGATACCTATGGGAGATTGGGTGCGTCTGGACGGTTTTGTGAGACGCCTCAAGGTTCTCCGGTACCACCCTGGAGAGCCGGTAGGCGGCCCGCTAATGGGCTGACGTCCCACCGAGGTTGTTCGGCAATCTTCCCCTTTGAGGGTTGACGCGCGTAAGTGGCGTATCTCCTTCCACCCCATAATGGGGGCGGTTTAAACTTTCAGGTACCGGCCGCCTACTGGAAATGCCTTCGGGGGTAGGAGAGCCACTAGGATAGCGCCCTCCTCCCTGGATACAGCGGAGGTTTTTGTCCCTGGTTCTTATTGTATCTGCGATTGCATGGAAACAGTATGGAATTTTAAGCCCAGCTATATTCACCAGATTTGTTAAAGTAAAATCCGCTCATATTAGTGTATGACACACATCCTTGTAAAATTCTGATCTGTAGTTTGGGGCTGAGAAGGTTGTAGGTCCACTTTCCTCATTGTTCCTTTCTAATAATGTCACATGTTTCTTGTGTTTCATTGAATCACAGATTATTTAACATGATGTTTTAAAAGTCCTTTGAGCTCTATGTTACATCTGATGGTTTCGCCATTTATGCTGCAGTGTTTCCTGCCATACTCTGCCACAATGATGTTAATCTTGATGTATAAACACTTCTTTAATTTAAATACCTGACGTCACCTATAGCTACTCCATGCGGTAACAGGGTTGCTGTGTTTACTTACTAAAACACCTATGCCCGATTATAATCAAACAGAGAGTAAGCATCAAGATCCAGAAACCTTTGCTGAGATTATCCATGGGAGAGTTCTGCACGGATACCCCACAGTTTCTTCTGGAACGGCCTTCTCTTTTCCATCCTTGGTGGTTTCATGCTGAAAGAGTCTCGAGGTTTGATGTTTACGGCATTCACTGCGTCGCCTGAATGAGGTCCTTCATGAAGCCAAACGGCTGTAACTAATCATTGCTCGATGACACGGGGCAGACACGAGCAGAAGAGATCACGACCTTCGAAAGCAGAACTTCTCCCAATAGCAGGACAGCTTCTGACATGCCCGTAAGTCAGGGAGTCGCTCGCTAACCGACGATGTCCGTTTATGTCAGCAGCACAAGTCGCGACTTACTTCTGTCCACCTATGTTCGCAGACTTCTTACCGTCTCTCCTGCTTACCTATGATACGGTTCAACACGGCCCGGTATTTTATTTATTGAATGTAGATTAAACAAATCTAAACTAATACTGTAATCACATAAATGACGGAAATAATTACGCGATGATGTTCATAAAGATGTAAAATGCTGTACTTAATACTGTAGCTCGTATAGAAAAAATCAATGTGTTACACTCACATGACTTTCTCTACTCTTGTATAAACTATTTTTTACAAACGCTTATTCTCCATATGCTTCATGTTAATCGAGATATCGAGATGTTAATGTTATTGCTAATTTTCTTGTAGATGCAAGGGGAATTGGTAGGCTTTAAGCTATAGTCAAATATTTTAAGAGCTGGTTGCTATGTGGAGTATTCCACTCTCTTTGCATTACCAGGACAAAAAAATGAATAACGAATTTCCATTTGAGAAAAAGTATAAGTGTTGGAAACTTTAAGGGAATAACAAGTAATGTCTCGAAAATGGTTCACTCAACAACAAAAATGTATGACACTACACTTTTTGTGTAGTAAGATTTTGTCTATCTTATGATTTACCAGTTATGCAAAAGTCGTTCACAATGAAGAATACTTTTGGAGACATTCCCAGAAAATTCAAGATATACATTTCATTTGTCATGAAAATATATTAAACATATGATATTTTAATCAAAATCGTTAGAGCCATTTTTGAGAAGATTAAAATTTTCGAAAAATGTTCCATGTAAAGGTCAATCTGGGGTGGGGGGATTTTCTTGAAAACCTCCGTGTCGCATCTCTGGAAGATACTGAATCTAAATACCAAGTTTGGTGTTTATCCGACTGTTCGTTTCTGAGTTATGCTGTTCACAGACACACAGACTGACATGTTTCCAAAAATGCTTTTTTTGGATTCAGAGGTCTCAAAACATATATTTCCGGTGAAATCTTGGTATCGGATTTTTTAGTGGAATGCAATACTTCCACTACTTACTATACGTAGTAGAGAAAGTAAAAATCTTTATACATAATATTGCAACTTGCTTAGAGAAAGGAGAGGTTCGGGTCGCTTGCCCATCCCTTTCTTGGGACTGGAACGTCTGGTGGCATGTAGACAAATAAAGAGAACCAATAAACGGTCTGTGGACAATAGGACTCGGAATGTTGCTATTTCTTTTCAAAGCTGAAGAAGCATGATATTTATGCCGAGCAAAGGATTATAGTCATAAAGATACGTACGTGCTACAGCATAGATTCAACTAATTGTAACTAGTGCCATAGGAAAGAGAAAGCTAACGCAAGCCGAAACTTTAGCCAATAAGTTGAAAGTAAGGAATACGAACTGGCGAATACAAAAACAGGAAATAGTCACATGATTAAAAACTGAAAAAATAATCGTGACATATGGGGAGTAGGGATGATATCGGACATGGCGAAATTTGCAAAATGCAAGTAACTTTAGGGCCCATTCACAATGAAATGTAAGCGCAGACGTAGCATAAGCGCAAGACTTTGCATTCGTGTTATTTAATGGAAGCATTCACATAGTCTCACAACGCGCAACTCAACGCAAGAGTTTGCAAACTCCAAACTTTATGCTTGCGTTGCGTGCATAGAGGAAGAATTCTGCATTTCTTTCTCTTTGCATTGTCTGCCTTCAACAGCAGACGATCGCGATGCGAAACTTTGGTCGTCTAATGTACATGCGTGCACTCTTCCATTAGGCCGTGCCACACAAATTGTGGGTCACCATGTCTCATTTCTCTCAAGAGGTTATGGTAGTCTCCTTACTGAATCCTCTTTCATTTAGTGGATGAACCCGGCATCTGTGCCTAGATTTCTTGGCTCAGGCACAAAGAGATAATGAACATTGCATTATATAACTTGTGCATCACATGTATAACTTGCTGCAGTGTCCGGATATTATTCCGTACGCGGGAAGGAGGTATGAAATTTTAAGAAACTTAAGGAATCGGGGGTTTTTTAATACGCAGAGTTGATTGTGTAGTATCCTGGGTTCTTAAATTGCGTAGGAGTTGTTGCTTTATCGAAAATATCGGGCCCTTCTTAGCTAACGGAATGTCGCGAAGCAAGGAAAATATAGCTAAAGTGGATCATTTGAGTTTAGACGCGCAGATCCTACGGCTGTTCTGTACCTACGGCTACGCCCTGTCGTCGCTCCGTAGCTACGGCCCTTGCGGCTTAGGACCTATGATGTTACAATTTTGGCAGCAGAATGCCAACGACAGCAACGCTAACATGATGCAAGTGGTATGTTACATATTGATAACGAAAGTGCTCACTACCCACATACGGAATAATGGACCTGCTTGCATAGTACTTGCAAAGCCCGTGCAAACTTCTTGCGTTACGCCTACGACTGCAGTGTGAACGGTTTTCCCTTACGCCTGCGCTTATGCTGCATTACGTTAGCGCTTACATTTCATTGTGAATGAAGCCTTAATCTTATCTGAACTCTGCGCCATGTAAGTCAGGCCGCGGCTATGAACGCTAGCAAAGACCGCGCTACGAAAGTATTACAGTACTTATTAACCCTTCCGTCTAACAAATCATCGCTATGTTAGTAGCGGGTATTACGCATTATGACGATCGAGTTGTGTGCCTCGAATAATTGACGGAGTGGTGGCTCGCGTTCCAAAATACGTAGAAATATCTGAATAATAAAACTAACATTTATTACGGCCGATGTTTTTATTATCGCTATAGATGCATGATTTACCAACCCCTGTAGACATTACAAAGTCAACACTGATCCACGCTAGCCGAATAAAGAAGAAGTTATACACCGGGCTATGGAAGTCTGACTTGAAGGCTACGCTTCTAGGACGCGGCCAGCTTCACCTAGTAAGTAGGGGGAGTATTGCATTTCACTCAAAAATTTAGATACCGAAGATTTCACTGGAAATACACTCATTGAGACTCCCTGAATTCATTTTTAGAAAAAAATGTGTGTGCATGCGTGAACAGCATAACTTCTAAAGATGCGACACGAAGCTTTTCAAGAAAATTCCTCCAAACCCAAACTACTCCTTACATGAAGATTTTTCAAAATTTTTGATTTTCTGAAAAATGGCTCTAACGATTTTGATTAAAATATCATATACCTATTAAGTATATTTACATGACATACAAATATATATCTTGAATTTACTGGAAATGGCCTGTGAAATCCTCTTCATTCTAAGGGATTTTGTATAAGATTGTACAACTGATAAACGTTAAGCGATAGACGAAAACCTACCTACTACACAAAAAATGTAGATCTCTTTAAAACACACAATTTATTCCCAATAATGTTTTGTGCCATAAGCCGTTTAGAGACATTCGTTATTAATCGTTCGAATTATGCAATACTTTTGTCATTCTTTTCAATTTCCTACGATATCCAGCTGTCTCTCGCGAGTGCATGGACATGGAATTTTAAGGCCAGCGTATAACGTCCAGGTCTTAAACATTTGACTATCACTATTCCTTTGTGTCTATAATGAAATGAGTAATGTAGTTACTTTTGCAAAGTTTATCTCGATTAAAATTAAGTAGACAGAAAAATAAACTATCGTAAGAATAGTTTGTATACCATTTAATAAACTATAAAAGGTACATAAAGTTATATGAATGGAACATATCAGATTTGTTAATAGCGTTAACTCCCGCTCTTACTCAATACGGTCCACATGATGTGACACTGGTGATACATGAAATTTAATGATAAATGTAGAAGGAAATTTTGGAAGGATATGTTCCAGACCTAAGCTTAGGGTACCTCCCTGACATTTGCCAGTTACGAGGACTGAGGAAAACCCGGAAAAAGAACCTGTCAGGGAGAACGGCGCTTACAGGATATGAACCGGAGACCTCAAGTTCGAATCTGTGCACTAACGATCTTGGCTACTCGTGTTCGGTTTCGCAGATTCTGATCAAACATTTTCGACAAATATTGGTACTCTAGCAGTAGTACTAGTAGTAGTAGTACTAGTAGGTTAGTAATAGCAGTAGTACTAGTAGTAATAGTAGTAGTACTGGTAGTAATAGTTTTTTCACATTGCGGAAACTGCCTCTCAGCATTACTTCACAATGAAACAATCATGTTTATCTCTCGTTTTCATCCATTTCTTTAGGCTTTATAATTTTAATTATTATGTCTTGAATAGTTTTCCATTTATTCTCAGTTTCCAGCATTAATGTTATAATATTTTCAACAGTTATTTCTTGTCCAATTTGTTTAATACCTGCTTGTCTTATTGTATTCCATTTTTTACATTTTAGTACAGTATGTTCAGGTGTATCCTTTTCCTGACAATACAGACAGTTTTCACTATTAGTAATAGCCATTTTAAACAAATAGGTTCTAAAGCGTCCGTGCCCTGATAGAAATTGGGTAAAATAGTACTCAACTTGTCCATTTTTCCGTTTTATCCAGGGTTCTATATCTGGTATCAATTTCTTGGTCCATTGAGCCGTCTTGGTTTCCTGTGTCCATTCTTCTTGCCATGACTGTATCATTTTTTCTCTTATCTTATCCTTTTGTGCGTTTCCATGTTTTTCAGTTGCGTGTACACGCTCCCGAGCCACTAGATGTATGGGTATAGTCCTGGCTATTACTTGAATTGCCCGTATAGATACGGTCCTATACGCACTAGCAATTCGAATCGCAATCTTCCGCTGTACACTTTCCATAATTCTCCGGAAGGTCTCTATTTCCACCCATGTTTTCCAGGCAGGTACGCAGTACAACATTATTGAGTTTATTACACTACTCAGTAATCGCCTCTTTTCTGGTTTGGGTCCTCTCACATTTGGCATTAATCTTCCTAGAGCAGCAATACTTCTTTCTGCCTTTCCAGCTACATACTTAATGTGTGGCCACATGCTCAGATTGTGTCCCATTTGCATACCCAAATATTTTATGTTCTTACTGGATTTTATTTCTTGTTCACCGAAGTTAACCTTTATTTCCTTTAGAGATCTTCGTCCTTCCAGTATTATCATTTCCGTTTTGTCTGGTGCCAGGTATAATCCTTTTTTGGTCATCCATATTTCTATTCTATTCATAGACCACACAATTTTTTCTTCCACTTCATCTTTTGTTTTGCCACATACTATTAGCGCTAAATCGTCAGCATATCCTATAGTTTTTACTCCAGTTGGTAATTCCTCCTTTAACACCGGATCATAGTATATATTCCATAGGGTGGGACCTACAACAGAGCCTTGCGGGACACCACAACTCATACTCATTTTTGCATTATCACCAATCAGTATATTTCTGTCTTTTAAGTAACTGCAAATAACTTTAATTAAGTATGGAGCTACTTCCCTTCTTATAAGTTCATTTATTATACCTCTCCAAGGTGTTGAATTAAAGGCATTCCTGACGTCCAGAGTAACCATAACAGCATACATATGTTTTTCCTTTGCGTCCATCTGTACAATTTGTTTAACTGTCTCTATTGCATCCAGGGTTGATTTGCCTTTTCTAAAGCCGAATTGCATTTGTGCAAGTCCTCCTTTTCTTTCAATTTCTTTTATCAATCTTGTATTTATAATTTGTTCATAAAGTTTTCCTATTACATTTAATAGGCATAAAGGTCGGTATGATACACTGCCACAACCTTTTTTGGGCTTTTCAATTAACATTAGCTTTGCTACTTTCCATTTTCTAGGGAAAATTCCTTTGACTAACAGCGTATTTATAACTTTTACAAACACTTCCGGATTTTGCGATGCAATAGCCTTTATAACTTCTGGAGGGATACCATCGGGTCCCGCTGCTTTCCCTGATTTAATTCGTTTACCTGCCTCTTTTATTTCGTCTTCCTGACATAAAGGTATTTCTTCTTTATTAATGTTAATCTCTGGCCATTCATTTATTTTATGTACCGGAAACAGTGTTTTAGCAATATCTAATTGCTCTTCATCAGTAAGTTTTATTGATGTATTAATCCCTATCTTACCCGTCACTATTTTATACCCTTTACCCCATGGATCAGCATCCACCTCATTGCATAGCTTATCCCATGCATCTTTTTTTGCTGTTTTTATAGCTCTTTTAAGAGCATTTCGGCTTTCTCGATATTGATTTTGTGTGTCCATCTTTTCACATTCTGCGATGTTACTTCTCCGGTTTGTCCTCGTAACTTTTCTGCGTGCTGCAGTACATTGCTTCCTTAATTGGGCAATTGTTTCACTCCACCAATATGCCGGTTTCTGTTTTCGTAAACCATATACTTTTCTTTTAAACGCATAATTGCATGCTCTTTCTAATATTAGATCTAATTGAACTGGTTGATTTTTATATTCTATACATCTAACTTCCTGCTGTATCTTCCCAAGCATTAGTTCTTTATCTTCTTCTTTATATATCCATCCTTTTCTTTGGCTATTTATTTTCGATACCACCACAGAAGTTTGACTATATAGTTCAATATAAATATTTTTATGGTAGCTTAAGTTCTCTTCGTCGTCCACATACCATTTATTTATTAACTTAGCTATTTCTTGTGAGCAAATTGTGATATCTATGAATGAGGATCCATCATTTCTTTCGAATGTTGGTGTTTTTCCATCATTTAGTATATTGTAATCTTTTCCATTTATCCATTCAGCCAACGTCTTACCCTTTTTATCTTCGATTGGTGAGCCCCAGCAATATGCTTTAGCATTAAAATCTCCATCTATTAATATATTTTTACGTTTCTCTCCGTGTTGGTCGATACTATATCCCATTTCATATAGGAATTGTTGTAATTCTTCTTCTTTTGCTGTGGGTGAAATATAACAAGAGTAAATTACCATCTCATCCGCAGGAATATAAATAGCGGCATCATTTCTTTCATCCTTTATCCACCTTGGGTTAAATTTTATCATATTCTTATTTGGTTCCGCTATTACTGCTAAGTCTATGCAATGTACATTACATTTATGTATAAGAAGATCCATTGCTCGTTTGCTTCTATCAAGATTTACTTGAATTATTTTCGTGCTTGGTTCGTAAATACACTCATTTTCTCCCTCTCATGCACTTTCACAAGTCTTCTATATTCAGGACATCTCATCAATTCTGCTTTATGTTCACTGGATTGGCAAAGATAACATTTAATAGGGTTGTTACATTCTTTTGATTTGTGGCCTATTTCGCCACAACTATAGCACATTTGTACTATTTGTTCATTTTCATTGGAGCAATCTCTTGCTATATGTCCCACCTTGTAGCATTTATAGCAACGTTTTAAAACATTTACAGCCTTCACTCTCCACCTATCCCATCCATTTCCTATTTTCCTTTTATTTATCATCCTATTTGCTGCTTCCGTGCTAATGGTTGCAAACGCGTACCTTACTCCTTGTGTATTCACCTTTTCTGCCAATTTAAGCTGTGAAATCTCTTCATTTTCTTTTAATTCTTGTTTTAAAACAACCTTAACTTCATCTTCCCGCACAGTCTCATCTATATCTAGGATCATGACTGTTTGATTTGCGGTCTTCAGTTTAACCTCTGCTACGTTTTCCAGTTTAGTGGTTAGCAGCTGCTTGAAAGCTTGTCTATCACTTGTATTTTTCCCTTTTATTTTAAGCTGTACACTCCCATCACTATTTTTGTTTTTTTTATTTATAATTACCCCACTGGTATCTACATTTTATCTGATATTCTTTATAATCTCTGCAAATGTTATCTCTCCAATGGGTTTCAATATTATCGTGTCTTGATTTTTAAGTTTTCTTTTCCCTACCTCACTTCCATCTTCCAATGTCTTGTTTTGTTTTACTTTATTGGTATACATTGGTATTTGGCAATCCATTTACCTAGCAAAATACTCCAGGACTTTTCTTACGCTTCTTTCTGTTTCTTGATCTGTAGTTATACATGAGGTTTTTATTCTTCCTTTTTTTCTAGCCATGTTTAGGATCTTTTCTATATTAATCATCAAATTAACTTTGTCTACACTTGAGTTTCCACTATTTTCTGTACCTATAATGTAAATATATCTCTTATTTATACTGGTTTCTAGGTCATCACCCAAAGTCTCGTTTGTTATTATATTAGTAACCATTTTCCCTGCACTTAGGTTGACTTCTTCTAGCGATTTTCGAATTTGTGGATTTATATACAAGATGTTTTCCATTATCTTTCCTTCACTATCATCTTTTCCTTTGGTGACTATGATTAAATCTTCATCCTCCCTCTTTAAGGCTTCTCCGCTTATCAATTGACACCTTTGGAAAACTTCTTCAGGCCAATTTATATTCAGTAATTTTTCCAATTCTTGCTCACTTAAGTCCTTGTTTAAGTTACTTTCTATTTCCCTGATCACCAACTCTTTTTCTTCTTGTTGTTTACTTATGGTCTGAGTACTTCTCTCGTTTGTTTCTTTAACTACCGATGAACGATTTTCCTCAGCAAATTCCTCTATTATTTCTGTTATAAAGTTTATTGAACTTGGCATTCTTTTCATATAACCGTCTAGCATGCTAATTGCAGTTTTAATTTCTTTCTTGGTATTGGGAATTTCTTTAATTATCCTCCGTAGTGTATCTACCTCATTTTCCATTTTCTGTAACAGTTTCTTATGCATTTCGTGTTCCTTTTCGGCTCTCTGTAAGAATAGAGTGCGATCCTCTTCACTCTTCATTATTTGTACATAGCTTTCAGTTCTTTTTCTTTTAACATCTCTACAGAGATCTTCCGTAGCATGTCTAGACTCACTGTGTGGGCCCAACTGACTGTCACTTGTATATTTGCTTGCCAAAGAGTAGGACTCTGTACTTAGGCTTCCGGTAGAGCCTCGCGGTGATCTCCTGATTAAGGGGCGTTTTTTAAAAGGATCTGATTCATCCATATTTTGTGCCTTTTCTGCTTCCATAGCTTGTACTTCACTTAGTTTTGTTCCAGTATCATTTCCCTGCAACCCGGCCTGGTTCCCTACCGTTGTTGCTTGGCAGTCGCTTGATAACGGTCGGTTGGGGCCTGCCCTCTCACCACCATCCCCGACCGGTTCTGGGGATCCGAAGCCCTGTCCCGTAAACTACATTCCTGAATACCCTTATCCATAATTGAAAATTAGAGTTTTACCAAGTCACAGCCAATCGGCACCAATAAATCCTGCCTTGCCAGAGCCCTGTTTGCCGTCCAAGATCTCTTTTGGACGTTGCCCGCCCCACACGTGGCCGAATGTTACATGCCGGACGTAGGGTTGGTCTTTGTGGGGCTGGTAGTAATAGTAGTAGTACTGGTAGTAATAGTAGTAGTACTAGTAGTAAAAGTAGTAGTACTAGTAGTAATAGTAGTAGTACTGGTAGTAAAAGTAGCAGTACTAGTAGTAATAGTACTAATACTAGTAGTAATAGTAGTAGTAGTAGTAGTAGTAGTACTAGTAAAAGTAGTAGTACTAGTAGTAAAATAGTAGTGGTACTAGTAGTAATAGTAGTAGTACTAGTAGTAGTAATAGTAGTAGTACTAGTAGTAGTACTAGTAGTAGTGATAGTAGCAGCAGTACTAGTAGTAGTGGCAGTAATAGTAGTAGTACTAGTAGTAGTGATAGTAGCAGCAGTACTAGTAGTAGTGGCAGTACTAGTAGTAGTAATAGCAGTAGTACTAGTAGTAATAGTAGTACTGGTAGTAATAGTAGTAGTACTGGTAGTAATAGTAGTAGTACTAGTAGTAAAAGTAGTAGTACTAGTAGTAATAGTACTAGTAGTAATAGTACTAGTAGTAATAGTAGTAGTACTGGTAGTAAAAGTAGTAGTACTAGTAGTAATAGTACTAATACTAGTAGTAATAGTAGTGGTACTAGTAGTAAAAGTAGTAGTACTAGTAGTAGTAATAGTAGTAGTACTAGTAGTAGTGATAGTAGCAGCAGTACTAGTAGTAGTGGCAGTAATAGTAGTAGTACTAGTAGTAGTGATAGTAGCAGCAGTACTAGTAGTAGTGGCAGTACTGGTAGTAGTAATAGTAGTAGTACTAGTAGTAGTGATAGTAGCAGCAGTACTAGTAGTAGTGGCAGTAATAGTAGTAGTACTAGTAGTAGTGATAGTAGCAGCAGTACTAGTAGTAGTGGCAGTACTGGTAGTAGTAATAGTAGTAGTACTAGTAGTAGTGATAGTAGCAGCAGTACTAGTAGTAGTGGCAGTACTAGTAGTAGTGATAGTAGCAGCAGTACTAGTAGTAATGGCAGTACTAGTAGTAGCAGTAATAGCAGTAGTAGCCATAATAGTAGTAGTAATAGTGGCAATAGTAGTAGTGGTACTAGTAGCAATAGCAGAACAGTAATAGTAGTAGTAGCCATAATAGTAGTAGTAGTAATAGTAGTGGTAATAGTAGTAGTACTAGTAATATTTTCATTTTCTGCATGACTGTGCAGAGCTAAGAGCATTAGCAGTCCTGCAACAGAAATTGACGCAATTCGGGATGTTGTGCTGTGAGTCTAGCATCAATTAAAATTTAATTTCTCTGCCTTCATTTACTTTCCATCGACAGTCTCTTCAATACAGATTTCATTAAAAGTTGTAGATAGCAAACACAAGCTTTAGTGCAGTAACAACTAACGGAGACGGCAGAAAGAAAAAGGTTTGGTCCTGAAGGTTTATCCTTTGAACATAGTGCAACCAGTCACTTTGCAGAAAGATAGCGGGCGTTACACTAAACTCCAAATCAAGATTATGTCTTATCGACCGTAGCCACTGGGTTTATTCTGTTCTGTTTTTCATATTTTCTACTCCTTTGCACACATGACAGAATGATATCTCACAATGATAATCAATGCAAGAGTTCCCCAAAGGAACAACTTATCAGCTGGAGCCTGGGGTGTCATTCTAGAGATGAACACTGCAAGAAAATGAAGAAAAGGCAAGCAGTTTAGACCTCTAAATGTTTAGTCGAGGATTAAAACTGCGATATGCTTTATCCGATAACCTATATCTAACACATTCCCTGTTATCAAATCCATGTTAATGGTTAGAGTTAAGGCATCATTTAAAACCAGAGGTATATTTTTGGTATAATACCATATCAGCTATTATATGGTGTACTACTTGGTATAATTGCTAACATGAATGTCTGCAACAAATGTGAACGTTTATTGTTTTGAAAACTGATATTAAATCAGTCATCCCAACAGCTATCATGATATAGCTATATCATACATACTATGGGCAGAGAATAACATAACGGTTACATTGTAACGGTTACCTTAATGTAACGATCACCAAAGCAACGAATACAAACTAGCTAGTTATCCAATAACGGTTACCAAACTAACGAAAACAACCACATACAAAGGCCTCTGACGAGAAAACGTTTGCAGGATGTTCTGCTCTCCGGACGAGTAAGGGGGGATATTACATCGTGGCAGCTCACGATGATCATACATGGATCTAATAACTACATTAAAACATCGCGCAACGTTAGTCTTCCAGCGTGCTTCACTTGGAGCAGTGTATAACTGTTTTCTAGTGATTTATAAAGTTATTTACAATGCCCAGTAAGAAAGGAAGAATGCTACACAGTCAAGTCCGAGAAATAGCTGCTGTCGTTATTAAAATCTGGGACGAGGAAAGCAAACTAAAACAACTGGCCATTCATCATTACACAGATTGTGTAAAACGTCTTAACAGTCCCCCATCCTGAAGCGCAGATGAGCAAATAGCATTGGCCAGCCCACTTGATTTTTAAGAGAGATGGGGTCAATGTTACACCTGCTGTGAGTGTGATATTGTAAGTAGGTATATACATTAGTTTACATTGCGTTGTGTAACGAATGCCTCCCAGTTCTGACATCGCTTCTAGTCCTTGCTCCCCCACCACTCCCACATTTCTCCTCTCTTGCACATATGGAATGTTACGACGTTTTACACAAGCTGCACTAGCAGAAGAGCGTACGTTTTTTAAGAAGCCTTTAGACTTGTTGATATGTTGAAAGCACCGCCGGAATCTTTCTCAGATAGCGATAGAAACGTTGATGTCAATACAGTCCTTACAGTATTTATCGCGTTAATAGTTACTAAAGTAACCAGACGGTTACCAAGCCTGGATGGCAATATTCAACTAGCGCTTGCAGAAAGCCACCCGAAGTTGCCCGACGAAGTTCGAGCGAATGCCGAAAATGAACGAAAGGGAACGATCTTCCAGTTCAAGGGGGAAGGTGTCGCGAGCTCTGCCATGCTGATTGCTGAGGCTTGAAACTAAACTAAAGGCTGGTTCACAACCAACGAGAACGGGAAAGTTGAAATACATGTATTCAAATGGGAGTGTCCACAACCGACGGGAAGCCTTCCCGGGCCCCGGGAACGGGAAGAAGAGTTGCCCAACTTTTAACTTTCTCGTTCTCGTTCCCGGGCACGGCATATTTGATCCCTATTGTGCATATTAGACTCTTCACTCTAGAGGTTATTCTAAGCGGCCGTGACATGAAACAGCCACTAGTGCTCTCTATAGTCGCAAGCTGGAAACATGAAACTGGAAGGAATTAGTAGTAAATGTGCTTCCTAACCTCATCCCGACACCCGCAAAAATAATCAACGTTGGTTCCTCTGGTGAAGGGATCATTTGTAGTTTGTTTATATGCAACTCAAAACTGTTTATTACCTAAAAAACAATGGCAAAAGCTACAAAGAACAGCTAAATCCGGTGGAAATGAAAAAAGAATAAACAATTTTAATGTATGCCATTAAATAAAGGAATGAAAGTTTGGCATAAGTAGAGGGATCGGAAATGTAATGAATATGCATTTAGATAATGTTTACTCTATCGAATTTTGACGTTGGCTTGGCTAAATTGGAAGTAGGTGAAAAAATGTCATTGGTCAGTTAAAAACAAATGAAATCCCAATGCGGAAAATCGATTTTCACTTTGTGATCGATATGCATTCCTGTTCTCGTTACCGGGCTGTTGTGAATCAAAATTTCTTGCTTCCCGTTCTCGTTTCCGTTCTGGTTACCGTTACCGGGTGGTTGTGAACCAGCCTTAAGATGGAAGTCAGCTGATAAAATAGCAATGCCGAAAATATAAAAATAAACCAGAATTTTCGTATCAACGAGCAATTGTGTAAATGTAGGAGTTTATAGTGATACCTTATTTAATATTGAGTACCAAATAACGCGCATTCGATGTTTAAAACTGGAACATGACCTGAAAACCTAGTAAGGTAGAAGACAGCTTATGAATCGAAAGTTTAGTTGGTTTTAATGAATTTAAATATATATATAGCGAAAACAAGCTAACCTTAAATAACTGTATTTCGAAAAGTTTATTTTTATGGATTGCACACTAATATCGTAAAACGAACAAGAGAACTCGTGCTCAAAGGGTATGTGTGATACCTATTTCAATTTTGAATGTGATGTAATGATAATATTTTGGGATCCATAGTTTGATTTTGGATGTGTATTAGTGTTGTGCTCAAACACTATTTCCTGCTGTTATACCAAATAAATAAATAAATAAATTAGGACATAATGCTCTTTTCATTGCAAAATAACTTAAAGCATTTCATAAACAGAAAATTCTCCATATGTACTGTATATCCTTGGGAATTTTTTTGTCAATCTGGGTAACTCGGTTAAGCGCTGGCCTTGGAAGCACAAATAGTTACATAAAACTTGTGTATTACCACATTATTGCTGAATGATTTCTACATATCGAAATGTCAGCTACCATATTTATGACAAAACACCCAACTTAAATTATATAAATGTGTAATATGTATTGAATGGCAAAATATCTGCTGAAATAGTTATTCTTTTTTAAGTATCTACTTTATTTGCATACACCTCATTTGTGAAGTCATAGTGGGAGCTGGCTTGTAAAACAACTTCTTGGTTTCATTACTTGATAGTATTGAGTAATGCTATCTCTGTTTTAAATGTTGTCTCATATTCACACTTCTAATTGGGCAGCACTATGGCCTCTCACAAAAAAGCCTGGATTCAATCCTAGGGATCAGAGGTGGGATTTTGTGGTAGATAAAATGGCACTTAGAATGAATGTTCTCTGGTTTTCCCCACCATAATTCCATCAATTGCACCATCTTCATCCCCCCTCCCACCAGTCTCCAATCTCTGTAAACCTGTGAAGTTAAAAGGGACATTAAAATTAAAAATACTATGGAGGACAGAGAGCAATACTAATGAATGAGTGTCTCATCCAGCCCCCAAATTTATAAACCAGCATGTGCTGTTACATTCTTTCTGCAGTCAACATATGAAAAAACAATTAATACTGGCACACTAAACGACATGTTAAAGTGATTGACAATTATGAAGAGTGGGTGTGATATGGTTAAACACAAAGAGACATTGTTATTGTTTAGAGTCATTGCATTCACATTCATATTTAATAATACTGTATAATACATTTGTATGGTATTTTAAGGAACATGTGCCTACATTAATATACATTTGAATGATTAAACACAAAGAGACATTGTTATTATTTAGAGACATTGCATTCACATTTAAGAATACTGTATAATAAATTTGTATGGTATTTTAAGGAACATGTGCCTACATTAATATACATTTGAATGGTTAAACACAAAGAGACATTGTTATTATTTAGAGACATTGCATTCACATTCATATTTAATAATACTGTATAACACATTTGTATGGTATTTTAAGGAACATGTGCCTACATTAATATACATTTGAATGGCCTACCCAATTAAAATGTTCATTAAATTCTAACCTCTTGAATGTCTGTTATTACAATCTATTGGAATGATCTTATAGGTAATTGCACTTAAGTCACTTATGCATACACAAAGCCAATTCTAGTTAATAAAACTTGCAGTTATTGAATAGAAAATACACTTTGATTCCTTTTCCTGGGAAAGGTTCTATATATAACATTTGATATAACACAGTGGAGGTCCTACAGCACATGGGAACCTTAAATTTGACAGGTCATATGGGAAAAAAGCAAATTGAGCCCATACAGTGATGTTTGTTTGTTTGTGTGTGTTCATTTGGTTCCACTGTGAGCAATGCTCAAGGGAAATTGAACACATCATACAATTATGAAGTATGCAGAGTAAGTAGGAATATACCCAATGCCAAGAACAGCCTTTGGGGGGATGTTCCCCTCCCCATCATGTCTTATCAAAGAGAGAAAAATTTGTAAACCATCACCATTTCAACAGTAAACTTCTCGACACGCATTACAGTAGGACAATAGCAAATAAGTGTTAATCACCATCACATGCAATCTGCCCTACATAAAGTGCTTACATGAGGTTGATACTATTATGATGATTAATTCACTTTGAATAAGCTCGAAATTATAACTTTATACTTTGTTATGCTTAAATTTCAATTTCCCATGTAATTTCTATTACCTTGAAGATATGTTTGAGAAAGACATCACTTGAAACGAGAAATTCTCATTATTACTGCATGGGTATTATTTGGGAGGACAGTATACAGGGTGGAAGGTACTACTTGAACCGTACGTTAATCATGGATTCTATATAATGAGTAGTGCAAATATGTCCAATACAATTTTTGTCATTAAACCTACAAAAATGAAACACAGTGTTTTATGTTCCTTGTGCCTGTGTCTATTAGCCATTTTATTACAGTTCAAGCAATATCTTTCACCCTGTATAAGAAAACATTTAGAAGATGGTGGAGTTTGCATATACATAAAACATTATAACATATAAAACTGGGATGCAACAGATCCATCTATCCCATTGACATTTTTTGTGTAGCCCATTTTCCTCTGTTGCTTAAATTTACCAGTTACACAAGAGTATACAAAATTCCTTCCGAATGAAGAGGTCTTCACAAGCTGTTCCCAGAAAATTAAAAATAAACATTTTATTTTTCATGTAAATATCTTGAATACAATGGCATTTTAATCAAAATCGTTTGAGTCATTTTTCAGAAAAAAAAATCGAGAATTCTTCCGTGTAAAGGGTTATTTTGGGTGGGGAATTTTCTTGAAAATCTTTGTGTCACATCTTTGGAAGGTACTGAACTTAAACCGATTTGTACTCTGTATGTACAAATTCCTGCTTTGAAACGCATGGCTTTATGTATTCACTTTCAATTGCCAGTCGAAATGCGCGCGCCAACGTTCCACGTTACGTGTTTGACCACAGCCAATGGGAGCAAAATGTGCCGGAATGGACTACCTTCCCCCTTGAACTGGAAGATCGTTCCCTTTCGTTTATTTTCGGCATTCGCTCGAACTTCGTCGGGCAACTTCGGGTGGCTTTCTGCAAGCGCTAGTCAATATTCACTGCACGTGTATCGCTTATCGGGAACAAGTTACCTCAACTCGTTTACAACTTTGAATCATCCTCGCACGGTTTGTTTATTACAGCGCGTTTATCACTCACAGATGATAGATCAGTCAGAACTGAGGCAACAAAGCTGCATGCAATGCCCTAAGATGGTTATTCTCATATGATTATACCTACTGTTAGACCACGAGAAGAAGGCAAGCGAGAGGAATGTGTAACATCAACACTTTCCTGGGTCCGTGTCATATTTACGCTCGCCGTGTGGATACGATAAGCATGTTAAGAGGTTATAAACTACTACACAGTGTTGTCACGTACTCATCCATGGCAAGAGCCAATGCGTTAACACCTATTACGGCGGTTGCTGTTCTACTAGTATCAGATCTGGCAGCATGGGTGGTTCATTTGCACACATAAAAACATTTCGTAGTAAACGTAGTAAACAATCGACAGTACGTGAGCAGATAAACAGTTACAGAACCCCGCTCGCCTTCTTCTCGTTGTCCAACAGTAGGTATGCATGAGTTTTTATACATGCGGGTAATCTCTACGATTATAAACCGCTGTAGTACTAATCAAATTGTTGCCACAACTAAAGCAACTTCTTTTTACATTGCATCAAACAACAAAGTAAGTCGTATCGTCATCGTTCATATTGAAACCATTCATATCTAACGTTACTGGTAACCATTAATGTAATTAACTGCGAACGCGATAAGCATTAAAACAAATCATTAATCGTAACTGGTAAACGTTACATGTAATCGTTAACGCACTGCAACTGCGACAGTTATAACCGTTATCCGAAAGCAACTGTTACATCCCTAATACATAACCTCCAAGGAAACACAAATAAATTATTACTTGTTGCAAAATTAAATATACCAGTAGCAATATTAATAAAACAAAAATCAAAATAAAATATCGGACAAGTTTCCATAGTTATGGCTAGGCGAACTTGCATAAATTAGCCAAAGAAAAGGGGAATAATTTACCTTGCGAGTGAGTTTAGAAGTAGATGTGGCCTCTTCAATAGCTTGTGCCCACCTACCCGCCCTTCGATGGTGTTTTACTTATATAGGTGAATCGCGTACGAAACGAAACAAACGTAGCCATTTTTTAGTTGAAGAAGAGGTATAGTGGGAACTGCCAACATGAATGAAAGTACACCAGGAATGCGATGCGCTGTTGGTATTAGTGTGCGTTGTTATTGTTTTTGTTCGTGTGTAGTTCGCGCGGGAAAAACGCAAAGCATTCATATTGAGAGTACCTTGCGAATAAAGATGGTGTGCACAGGATGCCAGAATACAGTTGTTAGCGTTGTAAGTGATCACCTGGGTATGCGAAACTTACAGAACGTGCAGGAACTGCTTGTGCAGCATGGAATAATCAACGAAGTGTATATCTGTGAAATATGCGACAACGTTCTTTCTGTCAGATGGGTGAAAGGAAGACAGTTGTGTTTCATATGCCGAAATGGTCACCCAAGGAAGAAATTAAGTGCCAAAAAGGGGAGTTTTATTGCTGACACACATCTCACTCCACAACAGATAATACTGTTCTGTATAATGTGGTGCATACTACATAATCCCAGATGTAGCGCAATAAAGTGCGAGATGAAATGCTCCTCGCATACCGTAGTGAACTGGTCGAACTATTGCCGAGAAATCTGTGTAAATTGGGCCCTACAAAACCGCAGGCAAATTGGAGGAATCGGAACAGTAGTTGAAATCGATGAATCCAAGTTCGGACGTAGGAAATACAACCGTGGGCATCGAATCGAAGGGCAATGGGTGTTCGGAGGTGTCCAGCGAGGAGTCAAGACCAACTTCTTCCTTGTGCCAGTGGAAACCAGGGATAAGGAAACATTACTCCGTATTATCGAAGACTGGATTTTACCGGGAACAACAATAATATCTGACTGCTGGAAATCATATGATACACTCCAAGACGAAGGCTTCCAGCACCTTCGAGTGAACCACTCCGTGGAATTTGTCAGCAGCTACGCCAGCGGAGAAGTCCACGCAGCTAATACACGAAGGCTAGGAGGGGAGGAGCTCTCAATCCATACCAACACCATAGAGTCCAAGTGGAAAGACTGCAAATATTCAATTCCTGTTTTGGGACGAAAAAAGGAACATTTTGCAGGCTATCTAGCTGAATACGTATTCAAACGCACCTACAAAAAAGAAGACAGGCTGCACCATCTACTAATAGAAGCAGCGAAAGACTACCCACCAGAAATTTAGTGGATATGTTATGAGGTTTTTCAAAGTCTATTATATTTCATATGAGGTTTTTCAAAGTATATTAAATATCATTGTAAGAAGTATATTTCATGTTATTTTTTCAAAGTATATTATATTTCATTGTAACAAGTATATTTCGTGTTATGAGGCTTTTTAAAAGTATATTATATTTCATATGATGTTTTTTCAACGTATATTATGTTTCATTGTAACATTTAGTTGTATTAGTTAGTTGTTAATTATTAAAAGCAACGTAACTTAACGTAATGTTATATGACAAAAAAAACCTAACCTAAAAACCTATGTTCCGTGAACACACAAATATAATATCCCTTTACTACTAGTGGCATCAATGATTCATATGTTGGCAGTATTGTGTTAGTGAAGCATATGACATAGAGTGACATCTGTGTAACTAGTGTTTTGAATGGAGTGGCATCTGGTGGGAATATACGACATCATCGTAAGCGCTGTGCGGGACAGTGGGATCGCCGTGCGGGCCACACAAAATACAAAATTGCCAAAATATCTACTGTAATACTTCGCACGACATTGAGATGGCTTACATTTTAATGAAAAACAACTTCACTCATTCTTTCAAAAGAAAGCAAAACTAGAACATTTATACCAGAAATGTGACATTTTTATTAAGAATAGTCAATAAAGTCCTTCAACAACTGAAGTCTCACAGACAATTTTATTCAACAATTCCCAAGATTAATTGACTTCTTCATCAGATGACAACTTGCGGTTGTTGATTCTCAGTTGCTTTGTTGCATCTGTACGGGCATCCTTGTATCGGAGATTGCGTTGTAACTAAACCAGCTTTTCGGTTGTTGCCACAGAAAGTCTGCTTCTGGATTTTGAGTGGATTCACCTATAGGCAGAGCAATTTGAGGCTGATGGTTATGGTACATTCAGGAGTTTAGATCTCAGGGAACTTGTCGGTTGTTTGCCACACAATCCTTTTCATCAGGTAGAAGGTGCGACAAGTTGAGAAGCACCTACAAAGTGTCTCAAGACATTTACATATTTGCTGTAGATATAAGGAGAATACAGTGTTAAGGCGATCATCGCATTCAATATGCCATCAGCCAATGACGAGTAGAGTATGCCTGGCCAATCAAAGCCGTCCTACACTGATAGTAATTCACCTTCAATTACTTCTAGTTCCCGAGGTCGGGCGTAAAAATCCTTAGCATGGCTTCCTTCGGAAGGGAAGTAAAGCCGGTGGTTCCGTGTCGTAGATTTACGGCTCCTAAAAGAACCTCAGGTCTGATAAAGAGGCCTCTGAGTAAAATTACCGGTCTTTCACGCCCAATATAGAATGGGACGCAGTGACCGCAGCTGTCAAAGAGCATCCATAAATATTATGGATCATCAATTATTTACCTTCAATTACTACACTAATAGTATTTCATGGTGGTGCACTCGTTACTTTCTCTACTACGTATAGTAAGTAGGGGAAGTATTGTAGTCCACCCAAAAATTCGATACCGAGATTTCACCGGAAATACATGTTTTGAGATCCCCTGAATCCAAAATAAAGCATTTTTGGAAACATGGCTGTGTGTGTGTGTGTGTGTGTGTGTGTCTGTGTGTCTGTCTGAACAGCATAACTCAGAAACGAACAGTCGGATAAACAACAAACTTGGTATTTAGGTTCAGTATCTTCCAGAGATGCGACAGGAAGGTTTTCAAGAAAATCCCCCACCCCAGATTACTCTTTACATGGTACATTTTTAGAAAATTTTAAGTTTTTCAAAAATGGCTCTAACGATTTTGATTAAAATATCATATGTTTAAGATATTTTCATGACAAGTGAAATGTATGTCTAGAATTTTCTGGGAATGTCTCCAAAAGTATTATTCATTGTGAACGACTTTTGCATAACTGGTAAACCATAAGAGATAGACAAACTTTTACTACACAAAAAATGTAAATCGCGTTAAAATACACAATTTATGTCATATACATTTTTTTTGAGTGAACCATTTTCGAGATATTGCTTGTTATTCTCTTAAATTTTCCAATACTTTTTCTCAAATGGAAATTCGTTATTCATTTTTTTTACGTACTGGACAGCAACGAGAATGGAATGCTCCACATAGTAACCAGCTCTTAAAATATTTGACTATCGCTTAAAGCCTACCCTATTCCCCTCGCACCTACAAGAAAATTAGCAATAATATTAACCTCTCGATTAACATGAAGCATATGGAGAATAAGCGTTTGTAAAAATAGTTTGTACAAGAGTAGAGAAAGTCATGTGAGTGTAACATCAGAATTTTTTAATTTGTATGAATGGAGTGAGTGTGATCACGTAGGCTGTGACTACAATAATAGCAACTGAAAATGTCGCGCTTTGGAAGTCAACATACTGGTAATATAAAAGCAGCTGTAGATAACTTAACGCCAGAAAACACAAAGAAGAACAAAAGTATGATTTGCAACCAATTTGCAGAATTCTGTACGGAGAGAAATTATAAAATTGAGGGCTCAGTTAGCGCCAAAGAGATTGCTTCTATTCTACAGGACTAACAAACATGGTTGGCGCTAAACTAGGTAAGTTCATAATAAGCTTTTCGTGTGATTATCTAGCCGAGTAGCACTAGTGCTACTAGTTTTGTTTGACAATTTATTTCGGTTTCAAACTCATGTACCTTTCGTAAGATACGAAAACCTTTCATAAGATCTTTGGTCTCGAAATAATTATCATGAAAAGAAGCATTCGTTAACCTCAATTAAATTGTCGTAAAGCTATCAGCACTAGTCCTACTACTGTTGATAGTCAAATCTATTCAAAACCGGTCGCTATGTGATAACTTTGAAATTCCAATAGGTACATTTGCATGAACACCGAAGAAAGAAAAAAAAAAAGAAACAAAAATGAATAACGATTTGCAGATGAGAAAGTATAAGGTAGGAATTTGAAAATTCAAACCAATAACAAGGAAAATCTGTTTGTCTGTCTCTTACGGTTTACCAAGAAGTCCTTCAAATGCAGAGAAGTTCACAGGCCTTTCCCAGAAACTTCAAAATATGTATCTTGTATGCAAATATCTTAAACCTAAGTCATTTTAATCAAAATCGATAGAGCTGTTTTTCAGAAAATAAAAGATGTTCAAAAATGTTCCATGTGAAGCGTAGTTAGGAGGGGGAGATTTTCCCGTAAATCTTCGTGGCATCCTCGGAAGACACTGAACTTAATATCAAGTTTGTTATTATGCAACAGCTATGCTGTTCACAATCACATAGACACACATACAGGACCTTTTTCTTGAATTTATATTTTTACTTTCTCTACTACGTATAGTAAGTAGGGGAAGTATTGCATTCCATTAAAAAATTCGATACCGATATTTCACCGTAAAATACATGTTTTGAGGCCTCCTGAATCCAAAAAAACTATTTTTGGAAGTATGTCCGTATGTGTGTGTGTGTCTGTGTGTCTGTGAACATCATAACTCAGAAAGGAACAGTCGGATAAACACCAAACTTGTTATTTAGGTTCAGTATCTTCCAAAGATGCGATACGAATGTTTTCAAGAAAATCCCCCACCCCAGATTACCCTTTACATGGAACATTTTTCGAAAATTTTAATTTTCTCAAAAATGGCTCTATTTTGATTAAAATATCATATATTTAAGATACTTTCATGACAAATGAAATGTATATCTCGAATTTTCTGTGAATGTCTCCAAAAGTGTTCTTCATTGTGGACGACTTTTGCATAACTGGTAAACCGTGAGATGACAAAATTTTACTACACACAAAATGTAGATCGCGTTAAAATACACAATTTATGCCATATATATATTTTTTTTGTTGTTGTTGAGTGAACCATTTTCGAGATATAGCTTGTCGAAACCTCTTATATTTTCACATATCATGGGGGGTAGAGCATGGTACCGGAGTTTAAATTATATCAAACTAACGCGAGGTACAATCTACATTAATAAACTACATGACAGAAATTTAGATGGCAAGTTATATTAATAATTAAGAAAGATACATGTTACCTCCCTGCTTGACGAGGCGTCATGTCTCACACGTCTGCACTGCTCGCTGGTTACATTAGAAGAGAGAGCGTCCTAGACGCTAACTCAAGATACATCCGGTTTACCCCCACTCCTATTGCGTCATTACCGGTCTGTATTGCCATCTTAACATAGTCGCCAAACAATGTTGCCATAGTCGCATATGTTCTTACAGAGTTGCCACAACCAAATGCCACAATATCTCGATTAACATGAAGCATATGGAGAATAAGCGTTTGTAAAAATAGTTTGTACAAGAGTAGAGAAAATCATGTGAGTGTAACATCAGAATTTTTTAATTTGTATGAATGGAGTGAGTGTGATCACGTAGGCTGTGACTACAATAATAGCAACTGAAAATGTCGCGCTTTGGAAGTCAACATACTGGTAATATAAAAGCAGCTGTAGATAACTTAACGCCAGAAAACACAAAGAAGAACAAAAGTATGATTTGCAACCAATTTGCAGAATTCTGTACGGAGAGAAATTATAAAATTGAGGGCTCAGTTAGCGCCAAAGAGATTGCTTCTATTCTACAGGACTAACAAACATGGTTGGCGCTAAACTAGGTAAGTTCATAATAAGCTTTTCGTGTGATTATCTAGCCGAGTAGCACTAGTGCTACTAGTTTTGTTTGACAATTTATTTCGGTTTCAAACTCATGTACCTTTCGTAAGATACGAAAACCTTTCATAAGATCTTTGGTCTCGAAATAATTATCATGAAAAGAAGCATTCGTTAACCTCAATTAAATTGTCGTAAAGCTATCAGCACTAGTCCTACTACTGTTGATAGTCAAATCTATTCAAAACCGGTCGCTATGTGATAACTTTGAAATTCCAATAGGTACATTTGCATGAACACCGAAGAAAGAAAAAAAAAAGAAACAAAAATGAATAACGATTTGCAGATGAGAAAGTATAAGGTAGGAATTTGAAAATTCAAACCAATAACAAGGAAAATCTGTTTGTCTGTCTCTTACGGTTTACCAAGAAGTCCTTCAAATGCAGAGAAGTTCACAGGCCTTTCCCAGAAACTTCAAAATATGTATCTTGTATGCAAATATCTTAAACCTAAGTCATTTTAATCAAAATCGATAGAGCTGTTTTTCAGAAAATAAAAGATGTTCAAAAATGTTCCATGTGAAGCGTAGTTAGGAGGGGGAGATTTTCCCGTAAATCTTCGTGGCATCCTCGGAAGACACTGAACTTAATATCAAGTTTGTTATTATGCAACAGCTATGCTGTTCACAATCACATAGACACACATACAGGACCTTTTTCTTGAATTTATATTTTTACTTTCTCTACTACGTATAGTAAGTAGGGGAAGTATTGCATTCCATTAAAAAATTCGATACCGATATTTCACCGTAAAATACATGTTTTGAGGCCTCCTGAATCCAAAAAAACTATTTTTGGAAGTATGTCCGTATGTGTGTGTGTGTCTGTGTGTCTGTGAACATCATAACTCAGAGAGGAACAGTCGGATAAACACCAAACTTGTTATTTAGGTTCAGTATCTTCCAAAGATGCGATACGAATGTTTTCAAGAAAATCCCCCACCCCAGATTACCCTTTACATGGAACATTTTTCGAAAATTTTAATTTTCTCAAAAATGGCTCTATTTTGATTAAAATATCATATATTTAAGATACTTTCATGACAAATGAAATGTATATCTCGAATTTTCTGTGAATGTCTCCAAAAGTGTTCTTCATTGTGGACGACTTTTGCATAACTGGTAAACCGTGAGATGACAAAATTTTACTACACACAAAATGTAGATCGCGTTAAAATACACAATTTATGCCATATATATATTTTTTTTGTTGTTGTTGAGTGAACCATTTTCGAGATATAGCTTGTCGAAACCTCTTATATTTTCACATATCATGGGGGGTAGAGCATGGTACCGGAGTTTAAATTATATCAAACTAACGCGAGGTACAATCTACATTAATAAACTACATGACAGAAATTTAGATGGCAAGTTATATTAATAATTAAGAAAGATACATGTTACCTCCCTGCTTGACGAGGCGTCATGTCTCACACGTCTGCACTGCTCGCTGGTTACATTAGAAGAGAGAGCGTCCTAGACGCTAACTCAAGATACATCCGGTTTACCCCCACTCCTATTGCGTCATTACCGGTCTGTATTGCCATCTTAACATAGTCGCCAAACAATGTTGCCATAGTCGCATATGTTCTTACAGAGTTGCCACAACCAAATGCCACAATATCTCGATTAACATGAAGCATATGGAGAATAAGCGTTTGTAAAAATAGTTTGTACAAGAGTAGAGAAAGTCATGTGAGTGTAACACATCAGATTTTTTATTTAGGGAGTCTCTAAACGTGTATTTCCGGTGAAATCTGGATATCGAATTTTTGGATGGAATGTGATACTTCCTCTACTTACTGTGTAAGTAAGATTTCAGAAATACAAGGGAAAATGAAGATGAAATCGTGCGGTAGAAGTCGGATTTGAACATATTGTCACTCCGTTCCTAGCTCCTGTGGATTTTGAAAACACATCATCCGACTGAGTTAAGTATTGCAACACTGTTTTTCACTGTACGGCACGAGTTCATCTTTGGGGAGAGGGGTGCGAGCTCGGGATTAGGAAGGTGAGAAGCGAAGGGGAGGAGAAATGGAGAAATGGGGATAGGTATTGGGGTTCCGCTGAGCACCCCCGTTAGTGCGGAAAGGGTAACTGCCGGCAGTGGGTGAAGAAAACTGTCGGGTGACAGACTTGGCCTTGCCAGAAACCTGGCTACCACCTCGGGGAGTGAAGTGATGATGAATAGGTTTGTAGTTTTGTTTATAGGAGGGAATTCTGCCTTGTGCCATCATTAGATTTCGTAGTTCCGTCCACTCCTCCCAGTAAATTCAGCTTTACCTACTATAGAAATCACCCCACTGTTTAGCTAAAACATCGCTGAACAAACAATACCTATCTTGTTACTACCTGATCTCTGTTAGTTCTTTTTGAAAAGCTTAATGCTTTATATAGTCATTTTGAAATTACATGCAAAGCGTCACTGTTACTTCTGTATCTCTTCTTAGCTTCATTACCGAGCGAGGTGGCGCCGCGGTGCGTATTCGGGAGGTCCCGAATTCGATCCCCGACGACCGTCCACTCTGATCCATAGGTTTTTTTCGTGGTTTCCCGGGGTCGGCAGACGAATACTGGGATGGTTTCTTCTCTACCACGATTTCCTTTCCATCATTTCCCTTTCATTCCGTTCCCTTCTCACCTTTCAAGGGCGTATGGCAGTGCGGATGCATGTTCAATGGAAAGGGTACCTACTCCACCGGTGACTTCAGCAGTGGGACGCGTCTGTGAGCGCCTCTGTGGCCTGTAGCCTCCTGTGGTTCCTTCACCTCATCCCTTCCCCCCTTGATAGCCATAATAGATATGCACAGGTCACAACGCGCGAGGTGTCCCCCTATACCTTAGCTTCATTGCAGTTAATTGCTAGTTTCCAAACGTTTTGTGATTTTTGCATTCACGCATTGATTTTAATTTTATTTAAGAAACTATTTTCCGCTCAGTTTCGTTTATACCCCGCCTTTAACTGCAATGGTCTTATCGATGGGCTTTGCTTTGGAATATATTGCCTATAGGCAACGGTGTTAACTCGTATTCACTTGTTGTTGGATTTCTAGTAAACTTAAGGTTTTATTCAATAGATCTCACACACACATATTCACGATGATAGAAGGCTACAGGAGGTATTAATAGGTTGGAAGATTGTTGAAAACAATGGGGTTTGGTGGTAAATATTAATAAAACGAAAACAATGGCTTTAAAATAGATATGTGTTTGGCAGGAATGAAAAGTAGTATTACAGTGGGCTAGAAATACAAAATGTTAAACATTTCTCCTATTTAGGTGTTTAATATGAGAGGAAACTGGAACAAACATCTGTCAGTAACTAACTATAAAGCACGAGGGCAGTTAAATGAACTATTACGTACCCTCACGCGCATACCTATGTGCCGGTAGAATGAAATCTGTAAATAAAATGCAGGTAGCATTTTGGAAAAGAGTTCTTGGAGTTTCACAAGGCACATCAATCTCAGTGGTATTGGGGAAGGTGGGATGTTATGAACACACAATACAGTGTAAAATAAGAGCAGTAATGTACTGGATGAGGCTGATGCAGGGAGATAATTCCACACTACGATCCAAATGTTATAAATGCCAGCGAGAAAGCCTATCTCCTAAGTCTTGGGCACCTGATTTGGAAAGAGGTTTGAGGAGAATAGGAATGGGGTCAGGATAGTAAAGAACTGAACCAAATGACAAAAACATATGGAAAGGTGTCAAAAGAAGACTAAGAGACATCAACCAACAGGAAATAGAATCCGATTGTAAAATTAAACCTTCTCTAAACCTATTGAAATAACATTGAATTGTGGTAAAGAGGCATATATACTTAACTTAGAAAAAAGGGAAAGATCAGGAATGGCATGGTTTAGACTGGGGGGGGCTGCAGGGCACAGAAAATGAGGAGGGCACATTCTGTCAGGAGAATGTGTCCATCCTGTGATTTGGATGAGGACTAGATGCACATTTTGGCGGAATGTGCAAAGTGAGAGAACCAGTGAAGAATTAAGCTCACAGAAAAATTCTTAAGTCCTGCTAGAAGGAGATTGGTACGTTGGGATCTGCTGGCTGACCGGAGGAACTGGAAAAACGGGGCAATTTTTTGGCTATAGTGCGCGCAGCTAGGTCAGATTTGTTTAGTTAGTCAAAAGCAATTTACCTCTATTTTCCTTTTTATTGTTACTTTCTCTACTACGTATAGTAAGTAGGGGAAGTATTGTATTCCACCCAAAAATTCGATACCGAGATTTCAACGGAAATACATGTTTTGAGATCCCCTGAATCCAAAAAAAGCATTTTTGGAAACATGTCCGTGTGTGTGTCTGTGTGTCTGTCTGTGAACAGCATAACTCAGAAACGAAAAGTCGGATAAACACCAAACTTTGTATTTAGGTTCAGTATCTTCCAGAGATGCGACACGAAGGTTTTCAAGAAAATCCCACCACCCCAGACTACCCTTTACATGGAACATTTTTCGAAAATTTTAATTTTATCAAAAGTGGCTAACGATTTTGATTAAAATATCATATGTTTAAGATATTTTCATGACAAATAAAATGTATATCTTGAATTTTCTGGGAATGTCTCCAAAAGTATTCTTCATTGTGAACGACTTTTGCATAACTTGTAAACCATAAGAGATAGACAAAATTTTACTATACAAAAGATGTAGATCGCGTTAAAATACACAATTTATGTCATATACATTTTTTTGTTGAGTGAACCATTTTCGAGATATTGCTTGTTATTCCCTTAAATTTTTCAATACTTATTTTCTCAAATGGGAATTCGTCATTCATTTTTTTGTCTTTGATATGCAAAGAGTATTAATCTGTGGCAAAGGGAATGGTGCTGCACCTAGCAACCAGCTATTAAGAGATATGTATGTGCTTAAAGGCTACTGTATTTCTATATTGCCCTTGTAAATATACATTCCCCTTACATCTACAAGAAAATTAGCAATAAGATAGAGTCTGCAAATGTTTATCTCGATTAACGTGAAGTAGATGGAGAACAAGCGTTTATAAAAATAGTTTGTACAAGAGTAGAGAAAGTCATGTGAGTGTAACACATCAGATTTTATTTTATTATTTTTCTGTTGTTTGCTTTGTCACCATACCTTGTGTCTTAAATATCCATGTACGGTCAATGACCCATGCACTAATTATTTGTGTAATAACTTCAATAATTTGAAACCAATACAGATACCGTATTTATCTATCTGACTACTTCCAGACTCTAGGAAACAGATGTAGTCATTTTGGTTAGAAAAAATTGACCACCCCCAGCCGGGAATTGAACCCCTCGCAAGCAGACAGGTACTATACTGACTGAGCTACGAGGCCAGCGGCTTATTGCTGTTCTCCAAAAAGCAGATAGTTAAATATGGCTGGCCATAAGATAGACTCGAAGGGCCTGTGTGGTAAAGTGGTTTGCAGTTAACAGTGCTGTCACTCAATTGTTAAAATCCAGCAAACCAGACATGGATAGGATTGGCTACGGAGTGAACTTGGAGATCCACATAGGGGATATTGTACCTACGCTCCGCAAGGGAGAAGGATGAGGCGAGAGGAGACCGGGCGGCCGAAACCAAGACTGGCGGCACAGCAGTGACAGGGCTCTTAAGTTTCCAGATAGAGACCCCCGGGAGACCGGGACCCTACCCCGCACAGAGGGGTTCCAACGCTTCTCAAGAGACGGGGCATTCTTTTCCTCTGCCACGCTGCACCGAAACACCATCGCCGACACTTTCAACCCTGAAAGAGACCAACTGATGAAAGATGAAATAAAATGAGAATGGAGATGAAATGCAGGGACAGGAAATTCGGAGGATGTGAGAATCCTTCCTAGCATTCGCCTGGCGACCCGGGAAAACCCCCGAAAAAACCCATGGTTCAGGAAGGTCGGCCAACATACGACTTCCCGAATGCGGGAATTGCTTTTGACGTCACCGCCTGAGCCAACGTGCTCGGTAAAACAGCCATAAGTTTAAATGCTGCTGATCTTCTTTTCTCGTCCTTTCTTAATTGTTGCAGAGTAATAAAGAAACCTGTTTTAGGCAACACATCTTTCAGAAACAGGAAAATCCTCGATCTGGTGATAAATGATCAGGAAATGAGATATACGTAAAAGTCGTTTAAATAATGACTCCCAGGTGGCTAAGAAAGGAAAGGACGTAAAACTTTCAGGAAGTACAAGCAGGATAATGAGATACATTTTCTGTACCTTTACGATGAAATTGCAAGATAATCTACGGTTACAGGTAAAAAAAACTCCTTTTACACTAATTAGAGATGAGCCTGGAACTTTCCCATAATTATAACGAAGTTTCATTAGGTTAAAATAATCTGATGTGTTGTACTCACATGACTTTCTCTACTCTTGTACAAACTATTTTTACAAACACTTATTCTCCACCTACTTCGTGTTAATCGGGATTTTATTGCTAATTTTCTTGTAGATGCAAGGGGAATATGGTAGGCTTTAAGCGATAGTCAAATGTTTTAAGAGGTGATTGCTATGTGGAACATTCCATTCTCTTTGCATGTCCAGTACATAAAAAAAAGAATAACGAATTCCCATTTGAGAAAAAGTATAAGTATTGGAAAATTCAAACAACTAGGAATATCTCGGAAATGGTTCACTGGATAAAAAAATGTATAGGACATAAATCGTATGTTTTAACGAGATCTACATTTTTTGTAATAAAATTTTGTCTATCTCTTACGGTTTACCAGTTATACCAGCGCATGTGTGGAGATGAACTTCCCCTTAAAAGAATTTGAAGAAAATGTATTGCTACATTTCAAATTTGGTTTAAATATGTTCAAAACTAAGGATATTGTAAGTGGAGATTCTCGCAAAATTCTCAACTTTTAGGTAACCCATGCATGTACGGAATTGAAATTTCATAAAAAAATCTGATGTCTTACATTCACATGACTTTATCTTCTATCGTTTATTAGTGCGTATACAAACTATTCTTACGAAACTTTATTTTCATATCTACTTCATTTTAATCGAGATAAACATTTCGTTATAAACCTCCATTATATATTTCGTTATAGTCAAATGTTTTAGAACTGGACGCTATGTGTTGGCCTTGAAACTTTTACCGTCTTTTCGTGTTTTAGTTATGCTGTTCGCAGACACACACGGACCTTTTTACTAAAAATGCCTTTTTGAATTCAAGGTACCTCAAAGCAAGAATTTCCAATGGAATTTTCTATAGAATTTTTGGGTGAAATACAATACTTTCCATACTTACTCCACGTAGTAGAGAACGTAATAAATGAAAAGCAGACTCGCACAAATTATGCAGGAAACATGAAATCCTGAAATAAATGTTTTGTGCATAAAAATAATTATAAACAGTGGTGAAATCTGCATGCACTAGTTAATAAGGTAGGAGATACATTCGATTTTAGGCAGCTGCCAACAAAAGTACAACTTTTAACACAAGACACACAATTAAAAACTGTACTTTATCGCACTAGTACAATAAAATATTTATGCCACTGCATTGTACTAAATGTGACTTCAAGATCAGTCACATGGTCATTATGCTTTGTATTTGTATATGTTTAATGAATTGAGTGGGTTTGATTAACTTTTACATTTCATGATGTATTTTTACTTTCTCTGCTACGTATAGTAAGTAGGGGAAGTATTGCATTCCACCCAAAAATTCGATACCGAGATTTCACAGGAAAGACATGTTTTGAGGTGCACTGAATGCATATAAAGTATTTTTGGAAACATGTCCGTGTGTGTGTCTGTGTTTCTGTCTGTGTGTCTGTGAACAGCATAACTCAGAAAGAACAGTTGGATAAACATCAAACTTGGTATTTAGGTTCAGTATCTTCCAGAGATGCGACACGAAGGTTTTCAAGAAAATCCCTCCACCCTAGATTACCCTTAACATGGAACATTTTTCGAAAATTTTAATTTTCTCAAAATTGGCTCTAACGATTTTGAATAACATACCACAAGTTTAAGACATTTGTATGGCAAATGAATTGTATATCTCGAATTTTCTGGGAATTTTCCAATGCTTATACTTTTTCTCAAATTCGTTATTCATTTTTTTTATGTCCTGGACATGCAAAGAGATTGGAATGCGCCACATAGCAACCAGCTCTTAAAATATTTGACTATCGCTTATAACCTACCAATTCCCCTTGCATCTACAAGAAAATCAGCAATAAGATTAACATCTCGATTAACATGAAGCATATGGAGAATACGCGTTTGTAAAAATAGTTTGTACAAGAGTAGAGAAAGTCATGTGAGTGTAGCACACCAGATTTTTTAATGACTATCTGTTGGCTAACCTCTGACATCAATATATTTTGTCCGTCTAGTTTTTCATTTTTGTCCTGTTTTTACACTGTCTCTCTTAATCTTAAATTCATCGCCTTCTCCTTCCCAATCAGTTTCCCAAAACACATCATTCATTCTTTCGGCAAAATCTCACTAACTCCCGTATTTTTTCTGACTTTTTTTCCCCTCTATAGCCTCTTATACCACTTTTCTTAGTTTATCCTGTCACACTTTCCTCTTTTACTCTAATAAATATTTATATCCCCATGTTTTAGTCAGAAAAATTTGCCTATCCTTTTCTTCTTCTGTTACTCTCCATCTATTTAACCCTCCAACCACCTCTCATTTTGCTGATGCACACGCCTCGTCAAACCATCGTTTATTTTTCTGTTTCCTTCTCTGTTTTACTTCCATTCCCGCTCCTGTTCTTATTACTATTAATTCCATCAGCTCTAATGACTTTTCTCGCTTCCTTAATGGCAACCTCTATACCACATACCAGAATTCTTCCTACCCAAGAACTCTAGAGCTTAAGAACGTATTTCCTAAATGTCTTCCTTTGTTCCTCCCTCCAACTAAAAATTCTATTTCTTTTAGTTGTATTACTCAATCTTGTTCCTTCACCCCTTGTTCCTTTCCACCTAATTCCAAAATTATTGTGAAATAACTACTATTGACTTTTGATTCAATACTTTGAAATTTACAATCTTTTTCTCCATTTCAGAACTACAGATCATATCGTCTATAACACGTTGACCGTTTACATTTATAAATGCAAATTTCCATACTCTATAATCTCCTATAGTTCCATTGTATATCATTAAGTTACTTGTTTCACAAAATTCTAGTAAACTTTACTTTCTCGACTAGGTATAGTAAGCAGGGGAAGTGCTGTATTCCACCCAAAAATTCGATACCGAGATTTCACCGGAAATACATGTTCTGAGGCCCCCCGAATCCAAAAAAAAACATTTTTGGAAACATGTCTGTGTGTCTGTGAACAGCATAACTCAGAAACGAACAGTCGGATAAACACCAAATTTGGTATTTAGGTTCAGAATCTTCCAGAGATGCGACACGAAGGTTTTCAAGAAAATTCCCGAACCCTTTACATGGAACATTTTTCGAAAAATTTTATTTTCTCAAAAATGGCTCTAATGATAGTGATTAAAGTATCATATGTTTAAGACATTTTCATGATAAATACAATGTATATCTTGAATTTTCTGGGAATGTCTCCAAAAGTATTCTTCATTGTGAACGACTTTTGCATAACTGGTAAACCATAAGAGATAGACAAAATTTTACTACACAAAAAAGGTAGATCGCGTTAAAATACTCAATTTATGTCATGCATTTTTTTGTGTTGAGTGAACCATTTTCGAGATATTGCTTGTTATTCTCTTAAATTTTTCAATACTTTTTTTCTAAAGTGGGAATTCGTTATTTATTTGTTTGTCTTGGATATGCAAAGAGTATTAATCTCTGGTAAAGAGAATGGTGCTGCACATAGCAACCAGCTAGTAAGAGATATGTATGTGCTTAAACGCTACTGTATTTCTATATTGCCCTTGTAAATATATATTCCCCTTACATCTACAAGAAAATTAGCAATAAGATAGTTTCTGCAAATGTTTATCTCGATTAACATGAAGTAGATGGAGAAGAAGCGTTTGTAAAAATAGTTTGTACAAGAGTAGAGAAAGTCATGTGAGTGTAACACATCCGATTTTTACTTTCTCTACTACGTATAGTAAGTAGGGGAAGTATTGTATTCCACCCTAAAATTCGATACCGTGATTTCACCGGAAATAATTGTTTTGAGACCCCCCTGAATCCAGAAAAAAACATTTCTGGAACATGTCCGTGTGTGTCTGTGAACAGCATAACTCTGAAACGAACAGTCGGTTAAACACCAAACTTGGTATTTAGGTTCAGTATCTTCCAGAGATGCGACACGAATGTTTTCAAGAAAATCCCCCCACCCCAGATCACCCTTTACATGGAAAGGTTTCGAAAATTTTAATTTTCTCAAAAATGGCTCTAACGATTTTGATTAAAATATCATATGTTTAAGATATTTTTATGACAAATGAAATGTATATCTCGAATTGTCTGGGAATGTCTGCAATAGTACTCTTCATTGTGAACGACTTTTGCATAACTAGTAAACGGTTTTCGAGATATTGTTTGTTTTCGCTTATACTTTTTCTCAAATAGGAATTCGTTATTCATTTTTTTTGGTCCTGGTAATGCAAAGAGAATGTAATACTCCATATAGCAACCAGCTCTTAAAATATTTGACTATCGCTTAAAGCCTACCAATTCCCCTTGCACCTACAAGAAAATTAGCAATAAGATTAACATCTCGATTAACATGAAGCATATGGAGAATAAGCGTTTGTAAAAATAGTTTGTACAAGAATAGAGAAAGTCATGTGATTGTAACACATCAGATTTTTGTTCCTCGTCTTTATTTTCAAGTCCGAGCCTGTGTAGACCTGTGACACACTGCATTAGCTTAAGACACACCCTTCTGAGTGTGACGTAATATATGAATGCTTCCTAATGGCTGTTAATTCTATACAGAGGGGAAAAAATCACCGCCAGTACACGAACATTGTGTTGAACACAAAGTAGTATTTAGTTTCTTTGCCCAACGTAGGTACGCTACATATAATTTGCTGCTATCTTTTTGGTATTAGCTTAGACAGTTCGGGGCACAAAGAGCATTTAAAACTAGAGAAACTGTGGGTCAAGCTTCAGGTTTACTCTGAAGTACAATGCTAGAGAGAAGCGGGTTTAATACATTATGTGATGTGCATGCAAGTAATGGACCTTTTCTATTTACCGACAAAAAATTCCATTAAAACACGGAAAAACAAAGAAAATAAATGCAACACACCTGTGTGAACCATAACAGGTTTTATAGTTCCTGTATTAAGTGCCTAAAAATGTTGTTATGCATTTATATCTTTAATTTCATCTCCAGCCGCAACACGCAGTTAAAGTAATGTGCTAATTAATTTAACAATGCTGTTTCACACAACAACGCCATTTTTACTTTCTCTGCCGAGCACGTAGAGAATGGTACTGCATTTCAGCCAAGAATTCCATATCTAGAGAATACATGCTTTGAGATCCCGTGAATCCAAAAAAATTCTGATGTGTTACCCTCACATGACCTTCACTGCTCTTGTACAAACTATGTTTACAAACGCTTATTCTCCATCTACTTCATGATAATCGAGATATTTCGATGCTAAACTTATTGCTAATTTTCTTGCAGGGGTTTAAGCGATAGTCACGTGTTTTAAGAACCGGTTGCTATGTGTAGCATTTCATTCTCTTTGCATGTTCAGGACATAAAAAAACGAATAACGAATTCCCATTTGAGAAGAAGTACAAGTATTTGAAAAATTCAAACAAATAACAAGGAATATCTCGGAAATGGTTCACTCCACAAAAAAACACACATAGCATAAATTGTGTGTTTTAACGAGACCCACATTGTTGGTGTAGAAATGTTTTGTTTATCTCTTACGTTTACCAGATATGCAAAAGTATTCAGAATGAAGAGGAGTTTTGGGGACCTTCCAAGAAATCTCAAGATATATATTTCATTTGTCATAAAAACATTTTCAGTATATGATATACTAATCGAAATCGTTGGAGCCATTTTTGGGGAAATCAAAATATTCGAAATGTTCCATGTAAAGAGTAGTCCATGTCGTATCTTTGAAAGATACTGGACCTAAATACCAAGTTTCGTATTTATGCGACACACAAACACACAACACATCCACACAGACACACACACACACGAACCTTTTTCTAAAGTAGTATTTTTGGATTGAGAGGGCCTCAAAACATGCATTTCCGGTGAAATCTCGGTATCGGATTTTTGGGTCGAATGCAATACTTTCCCTACTTACTATGCGTAGTAGAGAAAGCAAAAAAAGGTCCTTGACTGTGTCTGTGTGTCTACGAACAGCATAACTCAAAAATGAAAACTCAATAAATACCAAACTTGGTACATATTTAAGTTCAGTATCTACTAAAGATGTGACAAGAAAATTTTCAAGAAAATCCACTCCAAACTACCCTTTACATACAATATTTTCCGAAATTTTTAATTTTATAAAAAGTGGCCAACGATGTTAATTAAAATACCATAGATCTAAGTTACTTGCACGACAAATAAAGAGTATATCTTGAATTTTCTGGCCTATGTAGTCCGCTTCATTCGGAAGGAATTTTATATAAGTTTGTGTAACTGGTAAATATTACGGTATAAACAAAAACATATTACACAAAAATCCTAGTTCTCTTTTAAACATGCTTTATTTCAAATAACTTTTAGTGTTATCGGCCATTTCCGATATATATATATATATATATATATATATATATAGCGTTATCACATTTTTTAAAGTTAAATAGCAAAACAAGGTTTTCATAAAACAAAACAAAATTAAAATGGCTCCGCAGTAACGTACGAGGCTAACATTCGGAGGTTTTGGATTCAATTTCTGGGGCCGGCCGCTCTGACCATCGGTTTTTTGTGATTTTCCCTGGTTGGCTAGGCTTCCGATATCCAACGGCTTCTTGCTGATAATCTAAGGCCAGTGCTGCCAACACAAATTCAGGTGTTGGTTTCAGTGTTAAAATTTGTAATTAAAAGTAACTCTGCTTCTTTGACCAAACTATCGATATAGTAATAGATTGTCGCCCTTCGTGATGTAGTGGTTACCATGGAGGGCGATGGAATTTATCGGACATCGTCGATACTTCGATAGTCTCGATACTCGGTGGTATCGGAGTATGTCTAACACTTTGAGATAAACCTTCGATACTTTTTCGATGCTTTTTAATTTTTAAGTTTTGCATTATTGAAAGTTAACTTTGTACTAAATAAGGAATGAAAGGTGCAGTAATGGAGACGCCCTTGAACCTGACTCCATTGCATTTAGTTGTAATGAAGGAGGCAAGAATGGCAGGCACTCTATGGACTGAAACATACTAAGCATCTGAGAAATCCAGAAATGGACTCAGGTTTGTTAGGAAATACATAGGAGAGGATCTTTAGAAATGGCGTCATACTATATAATTCCAATTAAATACTTTATAAAGAACTTTGGGGTCATTATTGATCCTGAATGTTGGCTGAATAAAACTCTGGAAACTCCTGAGAAAACTTTGATGTGCTTTACAGACGCCACAGGAGCAGGATCCAGAATATATGGCATAAGACCAAGACCAAGGTGCAAACAGTTCTTTCCCTTGGGTTAATATGCTACTATTTTTTGCGGTGGTATACTTCTGTTATATTATTTTTATTTGTTGTTTATTGAGCCCCACGTTTGGGAGCCAATTTGCGACGGTAAATTTATAATGTTATTTGTGTATGTGTGTTTACTCCACGTGGTGAAGCCATTTTGTGACGTGATTCTTTGTTAGGTTTGTAGCTCCATCTGGTGTTAGCAATTTGCGGTAGTATTAGTGTTTGTTTGAAAGAATGCTACTGTTATTTTATTTAATTTTGGTTTACTGTCCTCCGGCTAGCTATGATCTTTTTGGTCGAGCACATCTCTTTATACAGGTTGTGTAAACGGAAAGGAGTCTTTTATCCAAAGATAACACTGATGAAAGAATTTCTTTTACACTTTTATTGTCGAACACTTTCACTATCACATTTACACATTGATCTAGACACTCGCCAAACTGAAACTGTTATAATAACTTATTTACTGGTCACTTTTAATTCGTGTACTTCAACCTTTTGTGTAATTAACTTTACAACACTTGAGATTTTTCATAACTCTACTACGCGTAACCTGCGAATCGGTAAACTAGGTGAGGTGTTCACCATGACTTCTCTACGACGTATAATGGACTGGAGCCGACGTGTAACGTACTAACATTTTCGATGAACTGACGGAGTCTACCGCTAACCTAGCCGTTTTTATACTCCTACACCCCGATATGCCTGAAGATTATAACTAAGTTGCTATTGGCTAATAAAACGCGCCAACATTAGCGTCTATTTTTATATCCAATGAAAATTATGAATACATATGCTTTAGGAAAAATGTTCCAGAAAATTCTAAAGGAAAACGCGCCAACATTACGTAACTTCCTCGTCTCTAATAATGATAAACAGCTCACCCCCTCGCTGCATTATTGCACGCTATTATTGTCAGTTTCATTAAGGCAGTATAAACTTACTTCTCAACAATAATTACAATCAACAAACATCTCAAATTAATGTCACATAAAAATGCATATTCATACTATAATCATTCTTTACATTTAAATAATTTATGATACAAATTACTGCATCATTTTGAAACAGAGATTTATGATATTATTCAATGTATACATGAAAACATGGAGACCTCACAGTGGTAAACAGGTTATCTTCTCAGATAGCCAGGCAGCACTTAAAGCTCTAAGTCGTCATAAGGTAACGTCAGGATTGGTTTTAAACTACCTAAACATGCTCACAAGTTTGGCAGAATGGAATCTGGATGCCAGGTCATAGTAGCACAGAGGAAAATGAAAAAACTGATGAACTTGTAAGACAAGCAGCAGCTTCACAATTTATTGGGCCAGGAGCATCTAGGAGCATCTCAATGTTTAATAAGAGAGGCTATTAAGAACTGGTCCAACATCATAAAACCTAGTTTAAAACCCCAGGAAATACGTATAGTAAACTATTTATTAGAAAATCATATAAGAAAAGAGGTGAAGCATGCATAAATGTAACAGCCTCACAGGAGATATACTGTTTTGGGGGGAAATGCTTTTAGAGCCAGCTCAAAGCATAACTGTTATGAGACTGTATTCCTTGGTAAAAGGCGCAGGCATAATAAATTGGCTTTAAAAGGATACACGTAGCACAATACGCCCAAGGCTGAAGTGAGTCCGGCGCAATCACGGAAATCTGTAACGCCTAAGAAAAGACAAGATAAAACAAGAAGGAATGAAAGGAATCGAGACTTCACGTTAGTGTCTCACACGTGTCCCCAAAGAGTTGCTGAACTATAGCTTTTGATAGACCTTGACGGCGTTTTCCGTGGGTGAACAAATGCAACATTCCATAGACTCGTGTGCAAAATAAAACATGCAAAACAATGGGGGAAAGAAGAGAGGTACTCATGTAACATACAGCGTTAACCGAGTTGTGAATGAAGCTGATTTAGCTGGTGCACTTAATCAAGTTTCTGCAACAGCCTGGCTTGGTGACTCACTCTCTTTTACCTACTCCAGTGACCAAAATCTGTGAATGCAGCAGACACCAATCAAAACTTAACACTTGAGATAATACAGGGCATGGAAATATTTATTCTTTCCTTCCGTCTGTTAGTTTGTGTTTACCGAGTCAAACTAGGGTCACGAACGTGGCTTATAGGTATACTGTAGACTAATTTCCATAATATGGATAGAAGATTCTTTAAAAGAAGGTTTCCAGCACAAAATATAGTTACATAAAAAGGGAAGCAACGAAATTATTATTATACTCGTAATTATAAAGTATTATTATTATCATCATTATTAACCTTGACCTATAATATGAGTTCTAAAACCTTGGCATTACCAAGATAAAACATTCTGATGTGTTACACTCACATGACTTTCTCTACTCTTGTACAAACTATTTTTACAAACGCTTATTCTCCATATGCTTCATGTTAATCGAGATGTTAATCTTGCTGCTAATTTTCTTATAGATGCAAGGGCAATTGGTAGGCTTTAAGCGATAGTCAAATATTTTAAGAGCTGGTTGCTATGTGGAGTATTCCATTCTCTTTGCATTACCAGGACAAAAAAAAATGAATAACGAATTTCCATTTGAGAAAAAGTATAAGTATTGGAAAATTTAAGGGAATAACAAGCAATATCTCGAAAATGGTTCACTCAACAACAAAAATGTATATGACATAAATTGTGTATTTTAACGCGATCTATATTTTCTGTGTAGTAAAATTTTGTCTATCTCTTATGGTTTACCAGTTATGCAAAAGTCGTTCACAATGAAGAATACTTTTCGAGACATTCCCAGAAAATTCGAGATATACATTTCATTATACAAATACCAAATACCAAGTTTGGTGTTTATCCGACTGTTCGTTTCTGAGTTATGCTGTTCACAGACAGACACACACACGCACAGACACACACACACGGACATGTGTCCAAAAATGCTTTATATGCATTTAGTGCACCAAAAAACATGTCTTTCCTGTGAAATCTCGGTATCAAATTTTTGGGTGGAATACAATACTTCCCCTACTTACTATACGTAGTAGAGAAAGTAAAATTGTCGCCGATTGGAGAATTCAAACAGGAACAATTTCGAAATCAGCAATCACTATAAAATTGGTTACATGCGTTTATACACAGAAAACTACTAAGAACATAATTCAGTTAACAAGCTATCGCTTTACAGTTCATTATAAACTGAGTATTGTGTATCCAGTATCGAGCTCATAAATCAGTAGCAGTATCGATATCGAGTATTGAGGAAAAGTGGTATCGTCCCATCACTATTATATATTCCGAAAGTAGTTAGTTTCCTTAAACTACGGTATGTGGACACACGGCAGTGCTTACGGAGTTTCCCTACAGGTGCCACTTGCTTCGTCTCGCTGAGCTTACTTCCCCTACCTTCACAACTGCAGAGATGCTAACAAACACTGCCATGACTAACAAACAGCACCATCCTTTCGCGAATAACGAAAGGGTAGCGGTCTTAATATTACTACCCCTTGCACCTCTTTATTCACAGGGGAGAAAGTGCCTACTACCGTGAACGACGTGGGCAGTGAAAGACGGGCCACTGCATTATGGAGTCGTTCACACAGACGACAATGGCGACCATCAGGACGAGTACAACGAAGGACCTAGAAGGCCGGATGCTACGACAGACGCCTGTGACCTCTTGACGAACAGGAACCCCTGGGAAGAACAGCACAGGACGCAACCTCACAAATTTTTCAATTATGCATAGAATTAGTTCTACAATACATATCTAACTTAGCAGTAAGTTAACTATGACACGCAGATACTCCCTGCAAACAACACACAAATTAGACGTTAAGCATGAAATTAAGCATATATTAACAACATAAGAAAATACGCATATAACCCACTGGTATTGTTCAGGTTTCATGGGCAATACCAGCAAGTAACATTGGACGCGCTCGCATGCAATGCATGCCAGCCAAGTAGCCATTCACATACTAACCGGGGTGCTATACGGGAACCGACTAAAGCATGCAAGCATGAATGCACGTTCTTACACAGCGATACGCAATTAACACGTGACAGGGTTTTTTTAGTGGATATTCCGCGCTTTGAGCGGCGAGCCCCACATATCCCCCCAGGCATTGCACACCGGCTGGGGGTCGAATGCAATAATGCATTTTCCCCCCACAGTATTATTCACAGTAATATACATCACCTTAACTTACTTCCTTTTATTTCTTTATAAGTAGTGGAGTGAAGCAGTTGCACCAAGAACAACAATACGCTAAAACATCGCTAAACTAGCGATTTGTCTAATTACGATATGTTGGCAATTCGCTACGTGCATGCGCACTATCTACAATATGGTGAAGTTTGTTGTCGTTACGCCAAGATTTTACTATAGAATAAAATATATTTTAAAAGGCGTGGGTGGCTTACAGGCTCTGGAAGTGTCAACATCTACTCCAAAACACAATTCTACGGTAATCTGAGGCAGTATTTTTAACACTTAAATAATTTCAGTCTAATTATATAATATAATTTAATAACAACCCGCCTTAAAGCAATATGTGTATACAACAATAAAAAAGTTTATATTACAGTCATTATAAATGTTTATATTATTGTATACTATTGTATACATGTTCAATAATGTTATGTGAATGCATTACGTAATTTAATCATGTAGGAGCTGTGAGAATAATAAGTTAAACTTTGCTAACAATGAGGTAACAATGAGGTAACCTTGAGGCAATAATGAGTTTGAGAGTTTAATAATGTTACTAGTCATTATTGGAGTAACAATAATGTAATTTTAGTGACAGTTTATAAAATAGCCAATCAACAACCAGAAAAAGCTTTAGTTAAATGAAGGTATTCTATTGGAGTAGGATTAGCCAATCAGAAACTGAAAAGGAGAAACATTTACAAATACAGAAGTCAGTTGCCTGTAAACAGCGTTATTAACCAGACGCAAAAAGTGTCCTCAAGAAATATAATATGTATTCGTGTGAGACGAAAAATAAGTTTACGTGTTAAAAAGTGTAATTAATTAATAAAAAGAATCTCACAGCTCTCTCTATATCAGTGAAGTGTTATTTAAATCGTATCAAGTATTAATGAAAGGAGTGAAGTAAAATTATAATCTGTGTAAACCTACATTCTACGCCACAACCCTGCCAAGAGAAACGTGTCTCTAACAATAATACTGACGCAGCCGAGGCTAACATAAATATATAATATTTAAAGAAACAGTCAAATTACAAAGTTAATATTTTTTTAAACTTGGGGCAAAGGACACCTGAAAGTACATTTGGGGCGAAGGCTACCGGAATGCGGGCACTATAAACGTGGTTCCAACGAATTTCAAGTTCGGCTTCCCAACAGTTGAAATATAATACAACTCCTTCAATACAACCTACTTCAAATTGACGCCCAAAGCGTGGTGCCAATAACGAAACAATTCAACTACTTCAAATTGGCGCAAAACGTGGGGCTAATAACGTAAAGATACTATCTTCTCCAAATTGACGTCCATACGTGGGGCTAATAAAATACTTCTCAAATCTTACTAGTCGTTTTCACCTATATAACGCTGTTTTACATTATTTAACGTGAATCCGCATACCGTAGTTTAACTGTTAGTTTTTAGATTTATTTTTAGCTTATGGTTGTGTATTATTCGCTGAAATAGTAGAACCAAATCTAACGCGAGATTGTGTTATTCCTTAGACAACGATTCCAAGATTTTTTCGGAATAACACAATCTCTTGTTAGATTAATTATGACAATCTGAAACTGCATGTTTTATCGTTTCTTATGTTTCTGTATATTAAAATTAGTTAGAAAAGCATGAAGAACAAGTAGAAAAAAACATATTAAAAGAATATAAGGGAGATGAAAACGAGGTATTAAATACGATAACTTTTTGTGATGGTTGACTACTTTTAGTTAAGTGTAGTTTTATAAGTTGTTCAATGGAGGGGGACGCTTCGGACCGCGACCTACAGAAATCTATTGTGCCTACCAGGAGGAAGGCATGAAGTGAAGGAACCACACAGGAGGCTACAGGCCGTAGGCTGCCGGGCCACAGAGACGCGCGGAAGTCCCTAATATTTCCAAGCTCGCAGACCCGTGTGTCACCGCCGGGAGAGGACGATGAACGACCCACCAGTCGAGCAGCCCTCTGGTGACAATGGGAATATTCTTTCTAGGAGCGTGCATCCACGCCATCTGTCTGGCACTGCCATACACCACGAGACGGAGAAGCACATCTGAAAGATGAGAATAAAAGGGAAGTCGTGTTGGAGAATAAACCACCCCAGCATTCGCCTGTAGATCCCCGAAAAATACAAAAAAAAAACCTAAGGGTCAAAGTGGGTGGTCGCCGGGGATTGAACCCGGGACCTCCCGAATGTGGGACAGAGGCCGCCTGAGCCATCAGGTTCGGTTTGGTTATACTCTTGTATAGAGTACAATTAATGTAAGTCGACACGGTATTCTTTTGTTACAAAACGGAGGAAAACAAACATGAAGTGCTGCATTTACATGACTTTCGCTACTCACTCTTCTACAAACTATTCCTATAAAAGCCTATTCTTCTGTCTACTTCTTGACAATCGAGAAAAACTTTCATTGTACATTTACACATTTCGTTCTAGGTATAAGAAGGATGCAGTAGGTTAAAGCGATGGTCAGATTTTTAAAAAGCGGGTCGCTATGTGGTGGCTTTGAAATTTCATGATACTTCATGATCACAAGAAAAAACGAATGACAACTTACCACTTTAAAAAATTTGACAATTCAAAACGTTAAGAAAGATCATCTCAAAAATGATTAATGCCACAAAACATTTTAATTGACAAGAACTGCGTGCTTTAACAATATCTGCATTTTTTGTGCAGTAGGATTTTGTAAGATCTCCTACCATTTATAAATTGTCAAAAAGTCATTCAGAATGAATACGACTTCAGACCTACTCCCAGAAAATTCAAGAATATTCAAGATATTTGCCGTGCAAATGCCCTAAACCTATGGTATTTTAGTCAAAATCGTTAGAGTTGTTTTTGAGAGAAAAAAAATTTCATGTAAAGAAAGGATAGTTTGAGATAGGGTTATTTTCTTGAAAATCTTCGTATCGCATCTTTTGAAGGTGTTGAGTTTAAATGTCAAGTTTGGTGTTTAAATAATTTTTCAATTTTGATTTATGCTGTTCACAGACACACACACATTTTCACACGGACATTTTCTAAAAAATGTTATGTGTTACACTAACATGACTTTCTCTACTCTTGTACAAACTATTTTTACAAACACTTATTCTCCATCTACTTCATGTTAATCGAGATATTAGGATGTTAATCTCTGCTAATTTTCCTGTAGGTGTAAGGAGGATATGATAGGCTTTAAGCGATAGTCAAATCTTTTAAGAGCTGGTTGCCATGTGGAGCATTCCATTCTCTTTGCATGCCCAGGACATAAAAAACGAATACCGAATTCCCATTTGAAAAAAAGTATAAGTATTGGAAAATTCAACAAAATAACAAGGAATATCTCGGAAATGGTTCGCTCGACAAAAAAATGTACGAATGACATAAATTGTGAGTTTTCACGAGATCTACATTTTTATCTTCTCTACTACGTATAGTAAGTAGGGGAAGTATTGTATCCCAGTCAAAAATTTGATACCGAGATTTCACTGGAAATACATGTTTTGAGATCCCTGAATCCAATAAAAGCATTTTTAGAAACATGTCCGTGTGTGTGTCTGTGTGTGCGTCTGTGTGTCTGTATGTATTTCTGTGTGTCTGTGTGTGCGACTGTGAACAGCATAACTCAGTAACGAACATTCGGATAAACACCAAACTTGGTATTTAGCTTTAGTATCTTCCAGAGATGCGACACGAAGGTTTTCAAGAAAATCCCCCCACCCCAGATTACCCTTTACATGGAACATTTTTCGAAAATTTTAGTTTCCTCAAAAATGGATCTAACGATTTTGAATAAAATACTATAAGTTTAAGACACTTTTATGGCAAATGAATTATATATCTCGAATTTTCTGGGAATGTCTCCAAAAGCATTCTTCATTGTGAACGACTTTTGCATAACTGGTAAACCATAAGAGATAGACAAAATTTTACTACACAAAAAATGTAGATTTCCTTAAAACACACAATTTATGTCATACATTTTTTTGTTGTTGAGTGAAGCATTTTCGAGATATTGCTTGTTATTCCCTTAAATTTTCCAATACTTATACTTTTTCTCAAATGGGAATTCGTTATTCATTTTTTTATCCTGGTAGTGCAAAGAGAATGGATTACTCCACATAGCAACCAGCTCTTAAAATATTTGACTATCGCTTAAAGCCTACCAATTCCCCTTGCATTTACAAGAAAATTAGCAATAAGATTAACATCTTGATATATCGATTAACATGAAGCATGTGGAGAATAAGCGTTTGTAAAAATAGTTTGTACAGAAGTAGAAAAAGTCATGTGACTGTAACATATAAGATATTTTACGTAGAAACATTTTGTCTATTTCCTACGCTTTACCAGTTATGCCAAAGCCATTCAGAATGAAGAGGACTTTTGGAGAAATTCCCAGAAAATTCAAGATATACATTTCTTTTGTCATAAAAATATTTTAAGTATATGATATTTTAATCAAAATCGTTAGCCAGTTTTGAGAAAATCAAGATTTTCGAAAGGATTGTAAAGGGTAGTCTGGGGTGAGGGGATTTTCTTGAAAATCTTCGTGTCGCATCTTTGAAAGGTACTGAACCTAAACACCAAGTTTGGTATTTATCTGATGTTTCGTTTTTGAGTTATACTCTTCACAAACACACAGAAATACACACGGATCTTTTTTGGATTCAGCAGTATTAAAATATGTATTTCCGGTGAGATCTCGGTAACGAATTTTTGGGTGGAATGCAATACTTCCCCTACTTACTACACGTAGTAGAGAAAGTAAAAATTATTATTATTATTATTCAGAGAATCTCAAAATGTGTGTTTTCGGTGAAATTTCGGTATCAAATTTTTGGGTGAAATGCAATACTTCCTCTACTTAGGGTAATTAAATAGTAGTGATAGAAAGAAGATTCACTGAGGTGCGTTTAATTATCTTTTCACGTTATAAGAATTTCTGATAAGGTTTTGTTTCCAGTCTTTTGGATTGTTTCCCCTATATATCAGTGCTTCAGGCACATAATTTGCTGTTAGTTGTTCCAAATACCTGAATATGAAATATTTCAATAAAATACTTACACGTTACAGGAAAATTGTGAGGCAATTTGAAAACACAATACCAGAAATATGCTAGGACAGGTGAAAAACAGTTAATTTCCCTGGGCGGTGTAATCACTGTGAAAAACACCAAGGTTATAGTGTAACATTTTTACGCGCCTTCCCACGGTGTGTACATTGCGCACTGTGTCAGTATGAGTCACATTCCTGTGCCTACACCTTGACTGTTGGTATCAAGTTGCTTCCGACAAAAGCTTTCCTCTTTTTGCTTCTTCTCGCTAGGTTTTTTTATTATTATTATTTTACACGCTACACATGTTCGCTTGTATAGCACACATGAACGTGTCGGTATCATGTGCCATATGTAGGCGCCAGTCAAGTCTTAAAAGAAATACGAGCGACAATATAAAAATGGTTATGTGTAACATTCACATCACTTTCTCTACACTATCGCTTATTAATGAGTATTAAAATTGTTCTTACGAAAGTTTATTTTCCTTCCTTCAATTTTATCGAGATAAACCTTTCCGGAAACAGCTACATTGCACATTTCGTCAGATACAAAGAGAGCAGCGATAGTCAAATGTTTTAGAACTGAAGGTATACCTGGCCTTAAAATTACATACTCTTTCCACGACATCGCGGGAAACAGCTGAAAATCAATAGGACTTTAAAAGAAGGCTAAGTATTGAACAATTCGAAGCATTAATAACGGATATCTCTGAAACTGCTGATGCCACAAAACAGTTATTTGAATGTGTGTTTTAAAGAGATCTACATTTTTTGTGTAGTACGTTTTCGTCCATCGCTTAACATTTACCAGTTATACAAGATTATACAAAATTCCTTCCAAATGAAGAGGTCTTCAAAGGCTATTCCCAGAAAATTTAAGATATACATTTTATTTGCATGTAATATATGATGTGTTATTCAAAATGGTTAGAGCCATTTTTTAGAAAATAAAAAAATTCGAAAAATATTCCATCTAATGGGAATTTTGCGGTGAGGTTCATGATATTCACAGACACACACACACACACACACACACACACACACACACACACACACACACACACACACAGAGAGAGAGAGAGAGTTCTTTTACTAAAATACTTTTCTTTAATTTGAATTAGGTTATTGTTAGCTCCACGTTTGGGAACCAATTTGAAGAAAGATGTTTGTTTTAGTTTAACTGCCCCTTGTATGGGAGCCAATTTGAATTTGTTGATAATTACGTAATATGCTGCTACCTATGTAAAATCGATTTTTCAAGATGTATTTTTGTTATTACGCTCCAAGTTTTAAAAAATATTAACTATTAACTTTGTTATTAAACTGGTTCTATAGATATTATTTATGTTTGTTTTTGCCTCGGCTGCTTCAGTATTACTTTAGAGACACGTTTCTCTTAATCAGGGCGTGGTGCGACAACAATGTAGGCTTACACGGATTTAAGTTTAAAGTCACTCTTTTTTTATTAATCCTTGACACAAATTAAATAGCAGTACACTGATATCAAGAGCTGTGAGATTCTTTAATTTAATACTTGCACTTTTTAACGCGTATACTTCATTTTCGTTTCTCACGAATACGTAATATTTCTCTAGAGAACGCATCTTCCATCCGGTTGCTATCAAGGTCTGCAGGCAACTGAACATATTTCAAACGTCCAAACCCGTAAACTTCTGTATTTCAAGTCTCTGATTGGCTAATCCTAGTCAAATAGAATACCTGCATTTAATTAAAGCTTTTTCTGGCTGTTGATTGGCTATTTTTAAACTGTCACAAAATTTACATTATTGCTGCCCTAATCATGACTAGTAGTATTCAAACTCTCAAACTCATTATTGCCTCAAGGTTACCTCATTGTTAGCACTTTAAAATTATTATTCTCACAGCTCATACATTATTAAATTACGTAAAGCATTCACATAACATTATTGAGCATGTTTACAATAATATAAGCATATGCAATGACTGTTACATACATTTTAAAAATTATTACATACATATTGTTTTAAGGCGGGCTGTTATTGAATTTACATATTATATAATTTAATTGAAATTATTCAAGTGTTAAAAATACTGCCTCAAATTCAGGGGGCCTCAAAACTTGTATTTCCCATGAAATTTCGATATGGAATTTTTGGGTGGAATGCAGTATCTTCTCTACCTACTAGGTACGTGGTAGGGAAAATAATACGTTTCCGTAGGAATAGTTTTATAGAAGCATATAATGTGTAGAAAAGTGTGTGTGAATGTAGTACACAATTTTTCAATACTATCTTCTAAATAATGCAGAATATGCAACCGAAATACATTTTGAAACATGCTGTTCGACTTTTAAGACCCTGTACGTAACATTTGAAGTAAATCGAAGCTCAGACTTACTGACCCCAAAAGTTTTCCCTATTTCGGCAAAGGATTAGAAGGAAATTGGTATTCTGCTTGTCGCTGAGTAATTGGCGGTCTATGAATAGAAGTCTGTGTCTGAGTTGGAAGAACTAGTTCAAAAGGTGTTGATGAATTTACAAAAGAATATAAGTTACTGTTCGTTGTTACTGCTGTGATCAAGAGCCAGTAGAAGACTTGGAAAGTAAAGTTATGAAGTTCACCACTGAGCGAGGTGGCGCCGCGGTAACGTGCGCGATTCGCATTCGGAGGTCTCGGGTTGAATCACCGTCACCGACCCACTCTGAACCAGGGCTTTTTCGTGGTTTCTCCGAGTCGACACGCGAATGTTGGGGTGTTCATCTTCTAAGACGGCTTTCCTGCCCCTCATGTCCTGTACCCATCATTTTCCTTTCATCTGTTTCAGGGTTGTAGGACCAGACGACAGTGTTCGGCGGGTTGCGGCTGGGCGGTAGATGTACTGTAGAGGTTTCTTCCCTGACGTCGTTGCGGAACTTCTTAGTTAGGACCCGCCTCCGGGTACTCTCGGGAGGGCGTCCTTTCATTGGGAATTGCTTGTGGGTGGGCCTGAGCGGTTGCGTTGGAAACGTTAGGAACCCCGGCCATCCTTGCGCCGGTCATCATCCGGATCTGGTCTCTCTACAGGTCTAGCCCCTCAACCCTTCCTCCCAGGGGTCTCGGTAGAAGAAAAGAGGGCCGCTGTGTCCTACATGCGGTGCTCTGCATGGATTATGATAAAAATAGAGGCTTTTTACCTATGAAATCGGGATTTTCGGCTACGCAGAGTAATCCTTGTTTATTGAGGAACATTTTGGTAAAGTAGATGTTGCTCCGGCGGTAATATTAGGCCCTCTAACCCGTCTTTTTTTTAGTGGGGGCGGCCCCACACCCACCGCCCCCGGTGACGATCATCCTCAGAGGCTACATCGTCTCTCCATGCACATGCTGTTAGTAAACTAATCTTGCGTGTCTAGGGAGACAGGGTGCTATGTTAGTAGAGGGATTTCATGCAGTTAGTGCTCGGGTTTCGCGTTAGCACCCCGGTTAGTATATGTTAGTTCCTAGCTGGCATGCCGTGCATGCAAGCGCGTGAATTGTGTCCTGGGAGACAGTCTGTGCAGCACCCAGGGAGATAGATGTTGTTAGTAGGTTAGTGGTTTAGTAGTTTGGTTAGAAGGGGGTGGTAAGTTATTTAGGTATGCTGTTAGAGTGAAATAAGATCGTCTACATGTGGTGCTGAGTGAGTAGGATGGTGGGGGCAGGAGTCTAAGTGTTGTGAAATACCTGTAGTTTAGAAGTCTGCAGAACTTGTTGTCGGTGTTGTTCTTTCGTGGACCTGGTTTCGGTGGTATTCGGTAAGGTGAGCTATGATGGATTGCCTGTGAACAGGAAGGTCTATGGTGTTAGTCATGGTTCATGAGTCTAAACTAGTGGACTGCAGCGTCGATGGTTGAGTTGTCATTGGCTACGGATCATTCAAATAGGTGGAGTGGGGATTTGTGCCTCTGTAAGTCCGGGTCATAATTGCCTAAGTTTGAGATAAGTGCGTTGGAGTTTCGAGAGGTTTTGGTGTAAAGGTCAGAGGCTAGCTTCTTCATAAATTCTTCAACGGTATGCATGTGTAGCTCTTCGTGTAATTTGTACGCAGGTGCTATTCTGGGTACTTCGGTGATGATTCGTAGTACCCTGTTTTGGAAGCTGTTTAACTGTTTAATGTAGGTTGCGGCTGCGTAGCCCCAGACTGGGGCGGCGAAGGTAAGTATAGGTCGAATTAGCGTTTTGTACAGTGTAAGTCCAAGTCTAGGTGAAATATGTGAGCCAGTTCGGAGGAGAGGATAAATTCTACGCAGTTGAGCTTGTGCTTTGTTTCTGGATTGCTTTATGTGTTCGTTCCAGGTGAGACCTTGGTCCATTTTGGCGCCGAGGTATGTGACTTTGTTTTTAGGGACCGTTCTTATATAGTGTTTTTGGCGAGATTTGGAAAGAAGTGCCGCGAACGTAGTGAAAATGGTGCAAAATGGCACTAATGTAGTGTCGCCAACATACTGAATTGAGCGAAAATATTACATTCTGTGCTTCGGACGTAAGAAGAATCACCTCGAAGGATATTTGGCAGAGCATATCTTCAAGTATGTTCATCCGAGGAATACCAGAATGCATCATTTTCTAATTGCAGCAGCTCCCCAGTATTCATCACCACATTAAAAGGTAACAATATTCGTTGACATGAATCATTGACCATAAATAGTGAATCATAAGCTTCGTTAAGAAACGCACGCTCGCTTCGCTCGAGTGCTTTGCTGCAATCATGGTTGATAATAAATTTGATGTGTTACACTCACATGACTTTCTCTACTCTTGTACAAACCATTTTTACAAACACTTATTCTCCATATGCTTCATGTCAATCGAGATATCCAACTGATAATCTTATTGCTAATTTTCTTTTAGATGCAGGGGGAATTGGTATGCTTTAAGCGATAGTCAAATATTATAAGAGCTGGATGCTATGTGGAGTATTCCATTCTCTTTGCATTACCAGGACAAAAAATGAATAACGAATTTGAGAAAAAATATAAGCATTGGAAAATTTAAGGGAATAACAAGCAATATCTCGAAAATGGTTCATTCAACAAAAAAATATATATGACATAAATTGTGTATTTTAACGCGATCTACATTTTTTGTGTAGTAAAATTTTGTCCATCTCTTATGGTTTACCAGTTATGCAAAAGTCGTTCACAACGAAGAATACTTTTGGAGACATTCCCAGAAAATTCGAGATATACATTTCATTTGTCATGAAAATATCTTAAACATATGATTATATTAACCAAAATTGTTAGAGCTATTTTTGAGAAAATTAAAATTTTCGAAAAATGTTCCATGTAAAGGGTAATCTGGGGTGGGGGGATTTTCTTGAATACCTTCGTGTCCCATCTCTGGAAGATACTGAACCTTAATACCAAGTTTGGTGTTTATCCGACTGTTCGTTTCTGAGTTATGCTGTTCACAGTCACACACACAGACACACAGACATGTTTCCAAAAATGCTTTTTTTGGATTCAGAGGGTCTCAAAACATGTATTTCCGGTGAAATCTCGGTATCGAATTTTTGGGTGGAATACAATACGTCCCCTACTTACTATACGTAGTAGAGAAAGTAAAAATATTAAACATAACGTAACCTCCCGTGAATCAGAAACTTAAGCTAAAATGACGAATCCGCTCGTTCGTGTGCTTTTGTGCCAACTATCGGTTTTGTTCATTTCAGATGTTGGCTGTACCACGCACTCTCCGCTATGTTTGGAATTCAAATGTTGGCAGCAGAAATGCAACACAAGCAGCCTTCCTATGATGTCTCGAGTGAATTACATAGGACACGAGGTTAGTGATGTTTGTGAGAAACATTGAACTAAAGTGACAAAATTTGGCATATGTTCATGAAAATTCCTAAAGTATCATGTTATTTGTTCTATATTACATGTAATGATGTTATGAAATCAATAAAAGTTGTGAGGGTATGTGTGTGTTATGTATGAATAATGATACCGGCCATAATCCAATGTCAAAGTATATCCATTTCTGGTCCCTTCCGTGCGTCCGTACCTTTTTTACCTTTGTGAAGCTCGCCGGAACAGAAGATCCCATTCAACATGCAGATGTTTTATGTTATGCTGGAAAGAAGCAGGATTAATTATTATTTGTCTAAAACCTCTCTCGAGTAAGTAATGAAATAGTGAAAACGTATCATGTTAATCCGGAATATTCGTCTGCAGCAGTGGAACCAGGTATACAACTGAGAATTACCAATTTCTTTTTGTTACGTTACGCTACTGTTCTTAGCGCACTTACACTTGTTCGTACATATATAGGGTCTTTCAACAAGAATGTTATTGCCGTTGTTATTGAGTTGCAGCAGTCATTTTTTCATGTGGTTACAGTTGTTATTGACAAATAGCCATGGAACTTTACAGCATTCAGCAACGCGTAGAAATTGTGAAAATTTATTATTAAAATGGATCATCTGTTCGCCAAACCTTCCGTGTATTTCATGAAGTTTACGGTGTGCATAATCGCTCCTGCGAGAGAAAGATTCGGCGTTTGATCGATAAATTTGAAAGAAGTGGTTCCATCAGCGATCAAAGAACGCCTGTACGCAATCGACGTAAACGCTCCAACGAAAACATAGGCGCCGTTCGTGAGAGTATACGCGAGAACGGAAACAAATCAATTGCTCGTCGAGCGCAAGAATTGGGGCTTTCGCCGACCACAACTTGGCGAATTCTGCATCTGAACTTGAAGTTTCACGCTTACAAAATGGCGTTAACTCAAGAACTAAATCCCAACGACCATAGGTTGCGCCGTGTATTCGCTGACTGGGCTATGGAGCAATTGGAAGCTTACCCAGATTTTTGTCTAAAAGTCATCTTCAGCGACTTTTGGATGTATGGTTGTGTTAACAAACAAAATTGCCGCTATTGGAGCAATCACAATCCAATGCAGATTCAAGAACGCCACTTCATACCCAAAAGGTTACTGTGTGGTGTGGATTTTGGTATGGTGGAATCATTGGTCCATATTTTTTCCAAGATGTAGATGGATAAGCTCTGTCAATGGAGAAGAATACTGGGCTCTTATAAGGGACTATGTTTGGTCTCAATTGGATAGTATGGATCTCAGAAACATCTGGTTACAGCAAGATGGTGCCACATGTCATATTGCTCTCGAAACAATCGATCTTTTGAAGGAGAAGTTCAGAGGTTTCATCATTTCCCGTGGTGGTGATGTTATCTGGCCCCCGAGGTCATGTGATTTAACGCCGTTGTGGGATTGTGTTAAATTTCGAGTGTATGTCAGCAAGCCAGAAACAGTAAATAATCTTATGCATAACATCACGCGTGTTATTCGTGAAGTTGGACCTAATTTACGTTCTTCTGTCATTGAAAATTGGGTCAACCGTATACGCGCAACCCAACGAAGTCGCGGCGGCCACTTAACTGGTGTTCTCTTCCACACGTAATAACTTTAATTATGTTCCAAAATAAAAAAGAAATAAATCTCTATCATTTATAGAACGCGTTTTATTTAAGTTCAAAGATAGGACACTTTTTTTTCGAGTGGAGGAGAAAATGATTTAATCACTGACCCCAGCCCCGATGGGAGTCGAGACTGAGAGTGTGGGACTCACCAATAGTCGGCATACCCACTAAAAACTCCTGCACCGGTGGAAAAAGGAAGAAGGAAAATGTGGAATGGCGTGGCTTTGCGCGGTCCCGCATAGCACCCGCGTTAGTACTTGAATGCTGTTGGCTGCCGCCCTGTGGGCGGGAACGGGTAAAGGTAGTTACTAGGTTGCAGTCAGGTTTCATGGACACACTTGTTTGAAAGACCCTATATGATTTAATGTACGAGGGTGATCAGAAACTAAGGCTACAAAGCCTGCAGTGAAACGTGTACATTTTATTTCATACAACCAATTTAACCAACTGATAGTACAATACGTACATTAAGTAATTTTCCGACACAGTCTCCATGTCGGTTTAGGCACTAGTCGCTTCGTGAAATGAGTTTGAATTTATGGTAAAAATCCTGCCCTTGCGTGTTCAGCCACGTTGTCGTGAAGTGTTTCACCTCCTCGTATAAAGCGAACCGTCGTGCTCCTTCAAGTGAAGAAAAGCATGAAAGTCACTTGGAACGAGGTCCAGGCTGTAGGGAGGGTGCTCAATGATATCCTAGCGAAGCTGCTTCAACAGCATGGTGGTCTTCTGGGCTGTATGAGGTCGCGCGTTGTCGTGAAGGAAGATGACGCCCTCGGTAATTTGCTTCGTGGAATCATGTTACGGTCTAGCAGTATCGGTTAGCGATCACTGTGTGCCTTCTTTCCAGAAACTCCACGAATATGACACCCGCGCTGTCCCAAAACACTATAGCCATCACCTTCCCGGCGGATGGGTCACCTTAAAGTTCTTTGTCTTTGGAGAGCAGGGGTGTTTTCAATCCATTGACGATCGCTTACTGTTGGAGGTGTAGTAGTGGATCCATGTTTCGTCACCTGTAACAATTTGGTGAAGAAAACCGTTCCCTTCCGTGGAGAACCGTTGCAAAAGTTGCAGATTTGCCCCCTTGCGCTTCTCCTGGTGTTGGTTGGACAGATTTCGTGGAATCCGAATACCTTTCCGGTACTGCAGAATATCGTGAACAATGTGACGAATGCTTCTGAACGACATTCCCAATTCTACCGTCATATGCCGTAACGTGATCCTCCTGTTGTTCTGAATCAGCTCCTCCACGTGTTCTGTGTTCAAATCTATTGATGCCATGCTAGGTCGGCCACTGCGATCCTGTCGCTGACGTTTTCTCTACCGGCCGCAAACTTTCGACTCCATTCTGCGACACGCTGATGAGACATTACAGTCTCTTCCAGCTGCCGGTGAATTTCAGTCGCGGTTACATGTTTCACCCACAGAAATCGAATTTCATCGCGAGACCAGTTTTCCAAACAAGTCGCCAACCAGCGCTGTAGGTGGCGGGTGACCGAAACTCTGCACAATTGCCAACCGCAGGTATTAAGATTACCCCACACTACTAATTTTTACTTTCTCTACTACGTATAGTAAGCAGGGGAAGTATTGCATTTCATCCAAAATTTCGATACCGAGATTTCACCGTAAATACATATTTTGAGACCCCCTGAATCCAAAAAAGTATTTTTGGAAACATGTCCATGTGTGTTGTTGTGTGTCTGTCTGTGTGTCTTTGAACATCATAACTCAGAAACGAACAGTCGGATAAACACCAAAATTGGTAATTAGGTTCAGTATCCTCCAGAGATGCGACTCGAAGGTTTTCAAGAAAATCCCCCACCCCAGATTATCGTTTACATGGCTCTAACGATTTTAATTAAAATATAATATGTTTAAGATATTTTCATGACAAATGAAATACATATCCCGAATTTTCTGGGAATGTCTCCAAAAGTATTCTTCATTGTGAACGACTTTTGCATAACTGGTAAACCATAAGAGATAGACAACATTTTACTACACAAAAATGTAGATGGCGTTAAAATACACAATTTATGTCGTATACAATTTTTTTGTTGAGTGAACCATTTTCGAGATATTGCATGTTATTCCTTTAAATTTACCAATACTTATTTTCTCAAATGGTAATTCGTTAGTCATTTTTACTTTCTCTACTACGTATAGTTAGTAGGGGAAGTATTGTATTCCACCCTAATATTGATACCGATATTTCAACGGAAATATATGTTTTTTTAGACCCCTGAATCCAAAAAAGCATATTTGGAAACATGTCCGCGTGTGTGTCCGTGTGTGTGTCTGTGTGTCTGTCTGTCTGTGTGTCTGTGTGTCTGTCTGTGAACAGCATAACTCAGAAACGAACAGTCGGATAAACACCAAACTTGGTATTTAGGTTCAGTATATTCCAGAGATGCGACACGAAAGTTTTCAAGAAAATCCCCCCACCCCAGATTACCCTTTACATGGAACATTTTCGAAAATATCATATGTATAATATCATGATATATCATATAATAACATGAAAATATCATATATCATATGTTTAAGATATTTTCATGACAAATAAAATGTATATCTTGAATTTTCTGGGAATGTCTCCAAAAGTATTCTTCATTGTGAACGACTTTTGGTAAACTGGTAAACCATAAGAGATAGACAAACTTTTACTACACAAAAAATGTAGATCGCATTAAAATACACAATTTATGTCATATACATTTTTTTGTTGAGTGAACCGTTTTCGAGATATTGCTTGTTATTCCCTTAATTTTTTCAATACTTTTTTTCTCAAATGGGAATTCGTTATTCATTTTTTTGTCTTGGATATGCAAAGAGTATTAATCCGTGGCAAAGGGAATGGTGCTGCACCTAGCAACCAGCTATTAAGAAATATGTATATGCTTAAAGGCTACCGTATTTGTATATTACCCTTGCAAATATATATTCCCCTTACATCTACATACAAGAAAATTAGCAATAAGATAGACTCTGCAAATGTTTATCTCGATTAACATTAAGTAGATGGAGAATAAGCGTTTGTAAAAATAGTTTGTACAAGAGTAAAGAAAGTCATGTGAGTGTGACACATCAGATTTTTTTGTCTTGGATATGCAAAGAGTATTAATCTGTGGCAAAGGGAATGGTGCTGCATCTAGCAACCAGCTATTAAGAGATATGTATGTGCTTAAAGGCTACTATATTTCTCTATTGTCCTTGCAAATACAAAACAAGGGGAACATCGTAGGCCTTAAGCGATAGTCTAATATTTTTAGAACTGGTCGCTATGTGTAAATTGTAATTTTTTTTGCATGTCAAAAGATCGTTTTTACAAATGTTTATCTCGATTAATTTGAAATAGATGGAGAATAAGATTTTGTAGAAATAAATTGTACAAGAGTAGAGAAAGTCATGTGAGAGTAACATCAGATTTTTGTATAACAGACAAAACTCGGCCCCGTAACCACAGTTTCTAATCATCCCTCGTATTTTTTGGCTAGTTATGAATAAAATTGCACATGTATATTTATGAGCATTTTCTCTATATATTAAAGACAACTTAAAACTTGTTCAAGGAAGTGTAAATATCCCAAATTAATAATAATATACTTATGTACAATATTATGTAGCAGACAAAGCTCCATAAATAATATTAGCTACTCTGCTTTGCAAAATAAGCAATTTATTGGGATAAGTATAGTTGTCCCATAGAACGTACTCTGCCAGTAAATACTTTATTATCAATGTATTGACTAAGAGCCCTTAAGATAAGTTTATTTGACTATATAATCTATATCAGATTTCTAGACCATTTGAACAGCATGCACCACATTCATTGAATTTTACCAACTTTAACGTATTTTCTTTGTCACATTCAGCATCATCACAAATTATTTTGACGAACACACACTACATCAGTCGTAACTGATTTATATAATTTTAAATCGCTGAAAACCCTGTAACATGCAACCAAAATTATCGACGCGCCACCTGAAGGGCGATTCGGAGCACCATAAAGTATATAAAAGTGGGAAGAGAATATCAACATACATTTTTACTTTCTCTATCATGAACATGTCCTGAGGCCCCCTGAATCCGTGTGTGCGCGCGTAGCTGTGTCTATATGTGTGTCTGTGAACAGCATAACTCAAAAACAGAAAGTTGGATAAATACTAAACTTGGTATTTAGTTTCAGTTTATTCCAAAGATGCGACACGAAGATTTTCAAAAACTTCCATCCATCCCAAACTACCCTTTACGTGCAACATTTTTCGAATAGTTTGATTTTCTAAAAAATGACTCTAACCATTTTGATTAAAGTACCTACTGAAGATATTTACATGATAAATATAATGTACATTTTGAATTTTCTAGGAATAGCCTATTACGTCCTCTCATTCGGAAGGAATTTTGTATTAGCTTGCATAACTGGTAAATGCTAAGCGATAGACGAAAACATACTAAACAATAAATGTACGAGGTGTGATCAAAAAGTTTCCGGAATGACGTCATAAATACTACAGAACAGTTTGTTTTGTCTAATCTGCACTGTCACCCTCGAAGTAGTCTCCTTGAGAGTCGATACACTTGTCCCAGCGCTTCTACCACTGCTGGAAACGCCTCTGAAAGTCCTCTTCTTTCAACATGTTCAGGCCCTTCTGCGATTCGCGATGGATGACATCAATGTCCTCAAAACGGTGTCCTCGGAGCCGTATTTTAAGTTGCGGGAAAAGAAAACGTCCGCTGGTGCCAAATCTGGAGAATAGGCGGGATGGGGAACAGTATTCATAACTATTTTTATCCAAAAATTGGCGAACACAAAGGGCTTTGAGCGCAGGCTCATTGTCATGATGCAGGGATATGTCCAAATTGTGTTTCAAAATGCTTTGAACACTTCAAAAGGAGAGTCCTAATGAGTCAGAAAGTTCTCTTATTGGAATGCGCCTATCATTTAAGACCATTTCCCTCACCTGATTAATATTTTCATCAGTTTTACTGGAACAGGGTCGCCCCGAACGATCTGCATTTTTAACTGATGTCACACCACTTTTAAATTTCGAAAACCACTGAAATGCTTGAGGTTTGCCCATAACGTCCTCTCCATAAGCTGTTGTTAACATTTCATAGGCTTCTGTTGCGGCTTTAGCGAGTTTAAAGCAAAATTTTGTTCGTTCTTTGTTCTTCGTAATCTGACATTTTTGCTACGCGGAAAAATCGCAGCTCATGCAAAACACGTGTTCACTTCAGAGCGTCTACCTCATCACTGCAGGTCACAGGAAGTCACGTGAACTCTCATTTTTATCGGGAAGGAACGCTGCATGTACAGCCTGGGTAAGAATTAAGGAAATCTCAGCGTCAGCATTGTTGTGAGGCCATTCCGGAAACTTTTGGATCACACCTCGTATATCTCTTTAAAACACACAGCTTATTTCAAATAACTTATTTTGTGGCATCAGCCATTTCTGAGATTTCCGTTATTAATGATTCGAATTGTTCATTTCTTGGTCATTCTCTTAAAGACCTTTTAACATTCAGTTGTTTCTCGCGATTTTATGGAAAAATATGGAATTTTAAGGCCAACACATAGTGTCCAGTTGTAAAACATCTGACTATCGTTGTTCCCCTTATATCTATAACGACATGTGTAATGCATCTATTTCTGTAAAGGATTATTTGGATTAAAATTAATAGATAGAAAAATAAGGTTTTGTAAGAATAGCTTTTATACCCACTATTAAACTATAGAACGTAGAGAAAGTCATGTTAATGTATCACATCAGATTGTTTGTGGTACAAAACTGTGGTGGGTTCAACATTGTTCTGCTAGATGGCCATAAAAGGGTAAGTCACTGCTTACGTGATGTTACAGAAGTTCGTTTACAACGTTTTAGGGCTAATAGAGAACGGTAAAAGTAAATATAGTTTTTACTGTATTGAATTAAACCACTAACACACTACAAAATGCAATAATATTTGCATATTTGGAGCCACAACCGTTTATCAGATGGAGGGAAACTAACACACTATTTAACAACAGATTCATGCATTGGCGTGATAATCCGGCAACCTTGAGGATAGTGCAGTACAACAACCCCTATTGTGTGAAAATTAATCGTAAGTGGAAGAAACATAAGTGACAGAAGGTGGCGAGTTTTGAAACTAAAGAGTAAAAGTAGATGAATGAATGAATGAATGGATTTATTGCACAATTTGTTCTACATGTTTACAATACATACAATGTATATTCGTTTATACCCCTACAGCTATTGTACAATTTGTCTGGTGCTTGTTTTCTTATTGGGTCACTCAGATTGCTTGGCTCTCTGGCCTTTTCGCTCACTGAGTGACCCTGGCTTCTCTTACTTTTCTATACCATTTTCTTCCCTTTACTTTCCTTATTGTTCTCTCAGTCCTTGGTTTTGTTTCTTAGAGCCTTTTATTGAGTCGGTCATCTTTAGATTTTTACCCCAATTCCCCATTTTTCACACTTTCTCGAATTTCATTTATTGCTTTTGTAACCCTATCAACGATATGGTGCCTACCATAAAATCGTCTGTTTATAATGAACCTGAACCTGGAATCTCCTTATCTCTTATTACTGGATAATGCTAATTTCTTTTTTTTACTCTTAATACATCATCTATGTATAGGTTACTAATATGAACTCAGTTTACATCCCTGTCTTACTCCTATTTTCGTTTTTTGCGTATCAATTTACTTCCTTTCCCTATTTGTTCTTTATTTTGTCCTGATACGTAAATTTCTCCATTGCTTTCCTGAGTCTAGTACGTCTGGATACCGGGTCTACACCTTTCTCTCCTTGTAGCGTAAAAGTAGATAGGGGCGTCATTTATGGGGTTATGGGGATCAATTGTCCCTCTAGGTTGTGAGAAACAATTTAGTTACTGTTATTACTGCTCTACTAAAAGAAAAATTATGACAACTGTACTTTTAATATTAATTAAATATTTCACATTTGGGAGGTAGAAGATTAGGCTTCTTTTAGTCTAAATGTGTCGTTAAAATTCAAATGAAAATTCGGGAAACTGATTCAGCGAATCCTGCCCCCCCAAGCAGAAACTGAAATAATGTTCCTGAAAGTAGATAAAATGAAACTGCAGCTGGGAATTATAGGCTCAGCTTTAGCTTCTTCTTCTTCTTTAACTGATTACCTGCTCTTTATAGAACTTATATCCCCAAGGCATTAATCTGTCGAGGAGCAAGCAAATCTGGATCAGAGCATATCCAGGATGGTGATCAACCCGATGCCTGGTATGGCGGTGAAGAAGAAGAAAATGAAATGTAGTGATGAAAGAAAAATTCGCGGATCAAGTTCTCTCACCCAGAATTTGCATAGCGACCGGGGAAAACCGCAAAAAAAACCTTCGGTCAGCCCCCCGTGGGTTTGAACCCCAGATCTCCAGAATGTGAACGGCACATGTTTCTGTGGCGCTAACTTAGGCTGAGATTCATGCCTGTGAAATTCGTGATTTACGTAGTATCCACCTCTTCTTCGTTAAGCTAACTTTCAGGGGCAGAGAAAGCCTGAACACATCGCCAAATAACGTCCGAGCGTTAGAGGTCTGCAGGAGCTCAGGCCAAGCCCTTAGGGGGTTCGGCCTTAATTTGAAAAATCTTCTTCGGGCTCGGGTTTGAAGATAAAGGCGAGAGAACAAAATAATTTATAACATTTAATATGCGTTTTCTCAAGTAAATATCTCAAGCACATGATATTTAATAAATATTTTCATTTTTATACACTATTTTTATAAAATCAAAAGCAACCAAACATTCCTCCATGGAAAGGGAAAATGAGGACCAGGAAGATTAATTTATCATATCTTTTGGCCTCGATGTTGAGAAGCCCGGAATAGCACAATTATCACAGAATACCCACATCCACAGCGGTACAAAGTAATACTTGTAATAATAAATAAATGCTCTCTTCGGCCAATTGCGAATAACGTTACAACAGTAGGGCAGGTGCAGTACATCCTGGGCAGAATGTACTAATGCGGTCGGCATGTGGTCAATAAGGCCGCTTAGTACATGGGAGTCACAGGACCTCAGCTGCCGCTATTTCTATAAAATGCTCCTCGACTGGTCCCAAGGACCTAAGTGTATCCTTAACCACGCCTCCCAACCATTACCGGAAATCGAACTAGAGTTCCTTCACACCGAAGGAGAAGAATTTCGTGGAATAATAGTAATAATAACCAATAACTACAAAACAGTTTTATTTAAAACAAAATTATACAATTGGGTCCGATGGTACATTATAACTTATTCTCCGGTTCAGTTCGGATCGGGCCGGGACGGATAGTACAGTATAACCTATTCTAGATCCCAGTTCAGATTGGGCCGGGTCGGATGGTACAGTATAATCTATTCTTGGGCCCAGTTCAGATCGGGCCGGGAGGGATAGTACAGTATAACCTATTCTATGACCCAGTTCAGATTGGGCCGGGTCGGATGGTACAGTATAATCTATTCTTGGGCCCAGTTCAGATCGGGCCGGGAGGGATAGTACAGTATAACCTATTCTAGGACCAAGTTCAAATTGGGCCGGGTCGGATGGTACAGTATAATCTATTCTTGGGCCCAGTTCAGATCGGGCCGGGAGGGATAGTACAGTAAACCTATTCTAGGACCCAGTTGAGATTGGACCGGGTCGGATGGTACAGTATAACCTATTCTTGGGCCCAGTTTAGATCGAGCCGGGCGGGATAATACAGTAAAACCTATTCTTGGGCCCAGTTCAGATCGGGCCCGGCGGGATAGTACAGTATAATCTATTCTTAAGCCCAGTTCAGATCGGGCCGGGCCGGATAGTACAGTATAATCTATTCTTAAGCCCAGTACAGATTGGGCCGGGTCGGATGGTACAGTATAATCTATTCTAGGGCCCAGTTCAGAACGGGCCGGGCGGGATAGTACAGTATAACCTATTCTTGGGCCCAGTTCAGATCGGGCCGGGCGGGATAGTACAGTATAACATATTCTTGGGCACGGTTCAGATCGGGACGGGAGGGATAGAACAGTATAACCTATTCTAGGGCCCAGATCAGATCGGGCCGGGCGGGATAAACCAGTATAACCTATTCTTGGGCCCAGTTCAGATCGGGCCGAGCGGGATAGTACAGTATCACCTATTCTTGGGCCCAGTTCAGATCGGGACGGCCGGGATAATACAGTATAACCTATTCTTGGGCCCAGTTCAGATCGGGCCGGGCGGGATAATACAGTATAACCTATTCTCGGGCACGGTTCTGATCGGGACGGACGGGATAGTACAGCTTAACCTATTCTCGGGCACGGTTCTGATCGGGACGGGCGGGATAGTACAGTATAACCTATTCTCGGGCTGGGTTCAGATCGGGACGGGCAGTATAGTACAGTATAACCTTTTCTCGGGCACAGTTCTGATCGGGACGGGCGGGATAGTGCAGTATAACCTATTCTCGGGCACGGTTCTGATCGGGACGGGCCGGATAGTACAGTATAATCTATTCTCGGGCTCGGTTCATATTGGGCCGGGCCGGATGGTACAGTATAATCGATTCTTGGGCTCGGTTCATATTGGGCCGGGCCAGATGGTACAGTATAACCTATTCTCGGGCTCGGTTCAGATCGCACCAGGTCGGATGGTACAGTATAATCTATTCTCGGGCTCGGTTCATATTGGGCCGTGTCGGATGCTACAGTATAACCTATTCTCGGGCTCTGTTCATATTGGGCCGTGTCGGATGGTACAGTATAACCTATTCTCGGGGTCGGTTCAGATCGGACCAGGTCGGATGGTAGAGTATAATCTATTCTCGGGCTCGGTTCATATTGGGCCGGGTCGGATGGTACAGTATAATCTATTCTCGGGCTCGGTTCATATTGGACCGTGTCGGATGGTACAGTATAACCTATTCTCGGGCTCGGTTCAAATCGGGACGGGTCGGATGGTACAGTATAAGCTATTCTCGGGCTTGGTTGATATTGGACCGGGTCGAATGGTACAGTATAACCTATTCTCGGGCTCAGTTCATATTGGACCGGGTGGGATGGTACAGTATATCCTATTCTCGGGCTCGGTTCATATTGGACCGGCTCGGATCGTACAGTATAACCTATTCTCGGGCTCGGTTCATAATGGGCCGAGTCGGATGGTACACTATAATCTATTCTCGGGTTTGGTTCAGGTCGGGGTAGGTCGGATGGTACAGTATAACCTATTCTCGGGCTCGGTTCAAATTGGGACGGGTCGGATGGTACACTATAACTTATTCTCGGGCTCGGATCAGATAGGGCCAGTTCGGATGGTAGGTATAACCTATTCTCGGGCTCGGTTCATATTGGGCCGAGTCGGATGGTACAGTATAATCTATTCTCGGGCTCGTATCAGATCGGGGTAGGTCGGATGGTACAGTATAATCTATTCTCGGGCTCGGTTCAGATCGGGGTAGGTCGGATGGTACAGTATAACCTATTCTCTGGCTCGGTTCATATTGGGCCGGGTCGGATGGTACAGTATAACCTATTCTCGGGCTCGGTTCAATTTGGACTGGGTCGGATGGTAAAGTATAACCTATTCTCGGGTTCGGTTCCTATTGGGCTGGGTCATATGGTACACTATAACCTATTCTCGGGCTCGGTTCATATTGGACCGTGTCGGATGGTACAGTATAATCTATTCTCGGGCTCGGTTCATATTGGGCCGGGTCGGATGGTACAGTATAACCTATTCTCGGGCTCGGATCAGATCGGGCCAGGTCGGATGGTACAGTATAACCTATTCTCGTACTCGGTTCAGATCGGGACGGGTCGGATGGTACAGTATAATCTATTCTCGGGCTTGGCTCATATTGAGCCATGTCGGATGGTACAGTGTAACCTATTCTCGGGTTCGGTTTATATTCGGCCGGGTCGGATGGTACAGTATAACCTATTCTCGGGCTCGGTTCATATTGGGCCGGGTCGGATGGTACAGTATAACCTATTCTCGGGCTCGGTTCATATTGGGCCGGGTCGGATGGTACAGTATAAGCTATTCTCGGGCTCGGTACATATTGGGCCGGGCCGGATGGTACAGTGTATCCCATTCTCGGGCTCGATTCAGATCGGACCAGGTCGAATAGTACAGTATAACCTATTCTCGGGCTCGGTTCAGATCGGGACGGGTCGGATGGTACAGTATAACCTATTCTCGGGCTCAGTTCAGATCGGGCCGGGCCGGATGGTACAGTATAACCTATTCTCGGGCTCGGTTCATATTGGGCCGGGCCGGATGGTACAGTATAACCTATTCTCGGGCTCGGGTCATATTGGGCCGGGCCGGATGCTACAGTATAACCTATTCTCGGGCTCGGTTCATATTGTGCCAGATGGTACAGTATAACCTATTCTCGGGCTCGGTTCAAATTGGGCCGGGACGGATGGTACAGTATAACCTATTCTCGGACTCGGTTCATATTGAGCCGGGCCGGATGGTACAGTATGACCTATTCTCGGGCTCGGTTCAGATCGGGACGGGTCGGATGGTACAGTATAACCTATTCTCGGGCTCGGTTCAAATCGGGACGGGTCGGATGGTACAGTATAAGCTATTCTCGGGCTTGGTTGATATTGGACCGGGTCGAATGGTACAGTATAACCTATTCTCGGGCTCAGTTCATATTGGACCGGGTGGGATGGTACAGTATATCCTATTCTCGGGCTCGGTTCATATTGGACCGGCTCGGAACGTACAGTATAACCTATTCTCGGGCTCGGTTCATATTGGGCCGAGTCGGATGGTACACTATAATCTATTCTCGGGCTCGGTTCAGATCGGGGTAGGTCGGATGGTACAGTATAACCTATTCTCGGGCTCGGTTCAAATTGGGACGGGTCGGATGGTACACTATAACTTATTCTCGGGCTCGTATCAGATAGTGCCAGTTCGGATGGTAGGTATAACCTATTCTCGGGCTCGGTTCATATTGGGCCGAGTCGGAAGGTACAGTATAATCTATTCTCGGGCTCGGTTCAGATCGGGGTAGGTCGGATGGTACAGTATAATCTATTCTCGGGCTCGGTTCAGATCGGGGTAGGTCGGATGGTACAGTATAACCTATTCTCGGGCTCGGTTCATATTGGGCCGGGTCGGATGGTACAGTATAACCTATTCTCGGGCTCGGTTCAATTTGGACTGGGTCGGATGGTAAAGTATAACCTATTCTCGGGTTCGGTTCCTATTGGGCCGGGTGATATGGTACAGTATAACCTATTCTCGGGCTCGGTTCATATTGGACCGTGTCGGATGGTACAGTATAATCTATTCTCGGGCTCGGTTCATATTGGGCCGGGTCGGATGGTGCAGTATAACCTATTCTCGGGCTCGGATCAGATCGGGCCAGGTCGGATGGTACAGTATAACCTATTCTCGTACTCGGTTCAGATCGGGACGGGTCGGATGGTACAGTATAATCTATTCTCGGGCTTGGCTCATATTGAGCCGTGTCGGATGGTACAGTGTAACCTATTCTCGGGTTCGGTTTATATTGGGCCGGGTCGGATGGTACAGTATAACCTATTCTCGGGCTCGGTTCATATTGGGCCGGGTCGGATGGTACAGTATAACCTATTCTCGGGCTCGGTTCATATTGGGCCGGGTCGGATGGTACAGTATAAGCTATTCTCGGGCTCGGTACAAATTGGGCCGGGCCGGATGGTACAGTGTATCCTATTCTCGGGCTCGATTCAGATCGGACCAGGTCGAATAGTACAGTATAACCTATTCTCGGGCTCGGTTCAGATCGGGACGGGTCGGATGGTACAGTATAACCTATTCTCGGGCTCAGTTCAGATCGGGCCGGGCCGGATGGTACAGTATAACCTATTCTCGGGCTCGGTTCATATTGGGCCGGGCCGGATGGTACAGTATAGCCTATTCTCGGGCTCGGTTCATATTGGGCCGGGCCGGATGCTACAGTATAACCTATTCTCGGGCTCGGTTCATATTGGGCCAGATGGTACAGTATAACTTATTCTCGGGCTCGGTTCAAATTGGGCCGGGACGGATGGTACAGTATAACCTATTCTCGGACTCGGTTCATATTGAGCCGGGCCGGATGGTACAGTATGACCTATTCTCGGGCTCGGTTCAGATCGGGACGGGTCGGATGGTACAGTATAACCTATTCTCGGGCTCGGTTCAGATCAACACGGTCCGGATGGTACAGTATAACCTATTCTAGGGCTCGGTTCAGATCAACACGTGCCGGATGGTACAGTATAACCTATTCTCGGGCTCGGTTCAGATCAACACAGGCCGGATGGTACAGTATAACCTCTTCTCGGGCTCGTTTCAGATCGGGCCGGATCTATGAGCTTCGGCCCATGCAGCCTCTACCGTGCGAAAATGAATGTTTGGCAACCGGCAATAATACTGGGTATTAAATCATCATATATGATTACTCTTGCGCTGTGAAACTACAGTTGAAGGGAGATCAGTGTAAGGTGTCACATTTCTTACAGTTTAACATTCATAAACTATATTCTTAGAGCCACAGGTAGCAGTTTATTTTTTTCACTGTAAATCTATCGATACATTTTGATACTATTGATGCTTATGTTTTTAATTGCATAGATTCGTTCAGCATTAGAAATGGTATTTGGATACAGAATATAATACCTATACATAATAACAAAAATGAACAATATAACTTAATCTGAGACCAGCCGCACGAGGCCCCTTTGGCACCAAATAGTTATACTCGTGAAGTTCAAAATTTACAGGAAATTTGTTGACACATTTTACATTTGGTTAAAACCCGCATTTTTTGTGGTTTTCATAAAGAGCCTCCTAAAAATCACCATCTTTAGGAACATTTACTAAATCTAAAATAATTTAATATGAATAAAATCACCTACTGCACAATTAATCATATAACTTTCATTAAGAAAATTATAGTACACACATTCACATATAGAACAATATTAAAACAAAGAATAGCAAGCAAAAATGTAGGGAAATAATCCTATAAAATTAATATACATAATGATTAAAAATGTTGAGATGAAAATAAATGTTGATCCTTTGTTAATTTTTTTTACCAATTAATAGTTCAAATTCTTCATGAAGTTTATTTAAAATTAAATCTCAGAGGGTTCTATTACGTGAATCCTGTACGTATGGAATTAAAATGCTAACTATAAATGCCTGAACAAAATCTTTTGCCACATTTTAAGTTTGGATGAAAAGAGTACAAAACTCACGATTTTGGGACATATTTCCAATATCACGACGTTTCCATGAGGAATTGAAATCAATTTGAATGCCTACACATTCCGTCCTGAATACGATCCACGTTTCGACGTTAAATTCAGTACGTTTAGAGATGGATTTGAATATGCAAACTTATTTTGGCGAAGCGCGAACCTTAAACATAAAAGTTGTTCCATTTGTTAGAACAAGATTTTGAGGTTAGTGTGAAGAAGGTGGTTCTTACGTTACTTGCACCACGCTTTGGGCGTCAATTTGAAGTAGTTTGTTTTGAAGGAGTTGTATTATATTTCAACATTTGGGGAGCCGAACTTGTAGTAGTTGCAACCGCACGGATGGTAAACAGCTTCTGGTAGCCTTCGCCCCAAACGTACTTTCAGGTGGCCTTTGCCCCAAGTATAAGAAAAGTATTAACTTTGTAATTTGACTGTTTCTTTAAATATTATATATTTATGTTTGCCTCGGCTGCGTCAGTATTTATTTTAAAGACACGTTTCTCTTAGCAGTGTTGTGGTGTGTCTAAGAATGTAGGCTTAGACAGATTATAATTTTACTTCACTCCTTTTGTTAATGCTTGATACGATTTAAATAACACTTCACTGATATAGAGAGCTGTGAGATTCTTTTTATTAATTAATTACACTTTTTAACACGTAAACTTATTTTTCGTCTCACACGGATGCAACAAAAAGTGATGCATTCTGAGGAAATTGTTTTGTTGTAGGTTATTTGACCCACGCTTTGGGAGGCAATTTGAAGAAGCTTTGTTGCTGCTACGTATGGAAAGCCAGTTTGAAGAAGATGTATTATATTTCGACTGTTGGGGAGCCGAACTTGAACTAGTTGCAACCGCACTTATGGTAAAAAGTTTCCGGTAGCCTTCGCACCAAATGTGCTTTCCGGTGGCCTTTGCCCCAAGTTTTGAAAAAATATTAACTTTGTGATTTTGACTGTTTCTTTAAATATTATATATTAATGTTTGCCTCGGCTGCGTCAGTATTTACTTTTAGAGACATGAATGAACTATTTTCGTCTCACACGAATACGTATTAAATTTCTCGAGGACGCATGTCGCGTCCGGTTAGGAACTCTGTCTATAAGAAACTGGAAACTGAATTTGTAACTTTTGCTCCAGTTTAGTTTCTGATTGGCTAATCCTAATCCAATAGAATACCTTCATTTAACTAAAGCTTTTTCTGGTTGTTGATTGGCTATTTTATAAACTGTCACAAAAATTACATTATTGCTTCCAAGAATCACAAGTAGCATTATTAAACTTCCTTACTCATAATTACCTCAAGGTTACCTCATTGTTACCTCATTGTTAGCAACCTTTAACCTATTATTCTCACATCTCCTACATTATTAAATTACGTAATACATTCACATAACATCATTACATGTACACAATAATATAAACATATACAATGACTGTAATATACGCTTTTTATATATTGTTACATAATCATATTTCTTTAAGGCGGGTTGTTATTGAATTTATATATAATATAATTTGACTGAAATCATTTAAGTGTTAAAAATACTGCCTAAATTCACATGACTTTCTCTACCCTCCATCGCTTATTAGTGGGTATACAACCTATTCTTACTAAAGCTTCTTTTTCTGTTTCATTTTAACCCGAATAAACCTATGCAGAAATAGCTACATTACAAATTTTGTTATAGATACAAAGAAAACAGCGATAATCAAATGATTAATAACTGGACACTATATGCTGGCTTTAAAATTCTATGTCGTTTCCATGACATCGCGAGGAACAACTGAATGATGACAGGGCTACAAGAAACTGGCCAAGTCACGAACAATTTGAACCATTAATAGGGGATATCTTGGAAATGGCTATGCCGCAAAAAGGTTATTTGAAATAAATTGTGAATATTAAAGAGATCTACAGTTCTTGTGTAGTACGTTTTCGTCTATCGTTTAAGGATTTCTAATTATTCAAGATTATACAAAATTCCTTCCGAATGCAGGACTTCAACGGCTTTTCCCAGAAAATTCAAGATATATATTTTATTTGCCATGCAAATATCATTAATATGTGGTATTTTAATCAAAAGTGTTAGAACCATTTTTAGAAAACAAAAAATTTCGAAAAATCTTCTATATAAAGGATAGTTTCGTGTAGAGGGATTTTCTTGAAAAATCTTCATGTCGCATCTGTGGAAGGCACTAAATACCAATTTTGGTGTTTATTTCACTTTTCGTTTTTAAGTTGTGCTGTTCACACAGACAGACCTTTTCTAAAACTGCGGTTTTGGATTTAGGGGGCTCAAAACATGCATTTTATACACATGGCATATACATGCGAAATCTCGGTATCGAATGTTTGGATGGAACGCAATACCTACGAGGTAGAGAAAGTAAAAACGGAATGTGTACTCAAATCGATTTCAATTCTCCATGGAAACGTGGTATAAGTATAGTAATAAAACTAATCAACGCTATCGCAATATTTCCACCACAAAACTGAGGCAGTATTTTTAACACTTAAATTATTTTAGTCAAATTATATAATATGTAAATTCCATAACAGCCCGCCTTGAAGCAACATGTGTATGTAATAATTTGCAAAATGTATGTAAGAGTCACTGCGAATGCTTATATTATTGTAAACATGTTCAATAATGTTATGTGAATGCATTACGTAATTTAATAATGTAGGAGCTATGAGAAAAATAGGTTTAAAGTTGCTAACAATGAGGTAACCTTGAGGCACTAATGAGTAAGGAAGTTTAAATGCTACAAGTCATTATTAGAGCACCAATAATGTAAATTTTTGAGACAGTTTAAAAAAATCTGATGTGTTACACTCATATGACTTTCTCTACTCTTGTACAAACTATTTTTACAAACGCTTATTCATCATATGCTTCATGTTAATCGAGATATCGAGATGTCAATCTTATTGCTAATTTTCTTGTAGATGCAAGGGAAATATGGTAGGTTTTAAGCGATAGTCAAATATTTTATCGCTGGTTGCTATGTGGCGCATTCCATTCTCTTTGCATGTCCAGGACATAAAAAATCTGATTTGTTACACTCACATGACTTTCTCTACTCTTGTAAAAACTATTTTTACAAAAGCTTATTCTCCATATGCTTCATGTTAATGGAGATATCGAGATGTCAATCTTATTGATAATTTTCTTGTAGATGCAAGGGGAATATGGTAGGTTTTAAGCGATAGTTCAAATATTTTAACGCTGGTTGCTATGTGACGCATTCCATTCTCTTTGCATGTCCAGGACATAAAAAAATTCTGATGTGTTACACTCACATGACTTTCTCTACTCTTGTACAATCTAATTTTACAAACGCTTATTCTCCATATGGTTCATGTTAATCGAGATATCGAGATGTCAATCTTATTGGTAATTTTCTTGTAGATGCAAGGGAAATACGGTAGCTTTTAAGCGATAGTCAAATATTTTAACGCTGGTTGCTATGTGGCGCATTCCATTCTCTTTGCATGTCCAGGACATAAAAAAAATGAATAACGAATGTGAGAAAAAGTATAAGTATTGTAAAATTTAAGGAAATAACAAGCAATATCTCGAAAACGGTTCACTCAACAAAAGAAATGTATATGACATAAGTTGTGTATTTTAACGCGATCTACATTTTTTGTGTAGCAAAATTTTGTCTATCTCTTATGGTTTACCAGTTATGCAAAAGTCGTTCACAATGAAGAATACTTTTGGAGACATTCCCAGAAAATTCGAGATATACATTTCATTTCTCATGTCATTATCTTAAACATATGATATTTTCATCAAAATCGTTAGAGCCATTTTTGAGAAAATTCAAATTTTCGAAAAATCTTCCATGTAAAGGGTAGTCTGGGGTGGGGGGATTTTCTTGAAAACCTTCGTGTCGCATCTCTGGAAGATACTGAACCTAAATAGCAAGTTTGGTGCTTATCCGACTGTTCGTTTTTGAGTTATGCTGTTCACAGACACACAGACACACACACAGACACACACACACACACAGACACACACACACAGACACACACACGGACATGTTTCCAAAAATGCTTTTTTTGGATTCAGGAGGTCTCAAAACATGTATTTCCGGTGAAATCTCGGTATCGAATTTTTGGGTGGAATGCAATACTTCCCCTACTTACTATACGTAGTAGAGAAAGTAAAAATGAATAACGAATTTGAGAAAAAGTATAAGTATTGGAAAATTTAAGGGAATAACAAGCAATATCTCGCAAACGGTTCACTCAACAAAAGAAATGTATATGGCATAAATTGTGTATTTTAACGCGATCTACATTTTTCGTGTAGTAAAATTATGTATATCTCTTATGGTTTACCAGTTATGAAAAAGTCGTTCATAATGAAGAATACTTTTGGAGACATTCCCAGAAAATTCGAGATATACATTTTATTTGTCATGAAAATATCTTAAACATATGATATTTTAATCAAAATCGTTAGAGCCGTTTTTGAGAAAATTAAAATTTTCGAAAAATGTTCAATGTAAAGGGTAATCTCGGATGGGGGGATTTTCTTGAATACCTTCGTGTCCCATCTCTGGAAGATACTGAACCTAAATACCAAGTTTGGTGTTTATACGACTGTTCGTTTCTGAGTTATGCTGTTCACAGTCACACACACAGACACACAGACATGTTTCCAAAAATGCTTTTTTTGGATTCAGAGGGTCTCAAAACATGTATTTCCGGTAAAATCTCGGTATCGAATTTTTGGGTGGAATACAATACGTCCCCTACGTACTATACGTAGTATAGAAAGTAAAAATATTAAACATAACGTAACCTCCCGTGAATCAGAAACTTAAGCTAAAATGACGAATCCGCTTGTTCGTGTGCTTTTGTGCCAACTATCGGTTTTGTTCATTTCAGATGTTGGCTGTACCACGCACTCTCCGCTATGTTTGGAATTCAAATGTTGGCAGCAGAAATGCAACACAAGCAGCCTTCCTATGATGTCTCGAGTGAATTACATAGGACACGAGGTTAGTGATGTTTGTGAGAAACATTGAACTAATGTGACAAAATTTGGCATATGTTCATGAAAATTCCTAAAGTATCATGTTATTTGTTCTATATTACATGTAATGATGTTATGAAATCAATAAAAGTTGTGAGGGTATGTGTGTGTTATGTATGAATAATGATACCGGCCATAATCCAATGTCAAAGTATATCCATTTCTGGTCCCTTCCGTGCGTCCGTACCTTTTTTACCTTTGTGAAGCTCGCCGGAACAGAAGATCCCATTCAACATGCAGATGTTTTATATTATGCTGGAAAGAAGCAGGATTAATTATTATTTGTCTCAAACCTCTCTCGAGCAAGTAATGAAATAGTGAAAACGTGACATGTTAATCCGGAATATTCGTCTGCAGCAGTGGAACCAGGTATACAACTGAGAATTACCAATTTCTTTTTGTTACGTTACACTACTGTTCTTAGCGCACTTACACTTGTTCGTACATATATAGGGTCTTTCAACAAGAATGTTATTGCCGTTGTTATTGAGTTGCATCAGTCATTTTTTTCATGTGGTTACAGTTGTTATTGATAAATAGCCATGGAACTTAACAGCATTCAGCAACGCGTAGAAATTGTGAAAATTTATTATTAAAATGGATCATCTGTTCGCCAAACCTTCCGTGTATTTCATGAAGTTTACGGTGTGCATAATCGCTCCTGCGAGAGAAAGATTCGGCGTTTGATCGATAAATTTGAAAGAAGTGGTTCCATCAGCGATCAAAGAACGCCTGTACGCAATCGACGTAAACGCTCCAACGAAAACATAGGCGCCGTTCGTGAGAGTATACGCGAGAACGGAAACAAATCAATTGCTCGTCGAGCGCAAGAATTGGGGCTTTCGCCGACCACAACTTGGCGAATTCTGCATCTGAACTTGAAGTTTCACGCTTACAAAATGGCGTTAACTCAAGAACTAAAGCCCAACGACCATAGGTTGCGCCGTGTATTCGCTGACTGGGCTATGGAGCAATTGGAAGCTGACTCGTATTGTTGTCGAAAAATCATCTTCAGCGGCGAAGCCCACTTTTGGATGTATGGTTGTGTTAACAAACAAAATTGCCGCTATTGGAGCAATCACAATCCAATGCAGATTCAAGAACGCCACTTCATACCTAAAAGGTTACTGTGTGGTGTGGATTTTGGTATGGTGGAATCATTGGTCCATATTTTTTCCAAGATGAAGATGGATAAGCTCTGTCAATGGAGAAGAATACTGGGCTCTTATAAGGGACTATGTTTGGTCTCAATTGGATAGTATGGATCTCAGAAACATCTGGTTGCAGCAAGATGGTGCCACATGTCATATTGCTCTCGAAACAATCGATCTTTTGAAGGAGAAGTTCAGAGGTTTCATCATTTCCCGTGGTGGTTATGTTAACTGGCCCCCGAGGTCATGTGATTTAACGCCGTTGTGGGATTGTGTTAAATTTCGAGTTTATGTCAGCAAGCCAGAAACAGTAAATAATCTTATGCATAACATCACGCGTGTTATTCGTGAAGTTGGACCTAATTTACGTTCTTCTGTCATTGAAAATTGGGTCAACCGTATACGCGCAACCCAACGAAGTCGCGGCGGCCACTTAACTGGTGTTCTCTTCCACACGTAATAACTTTAATTATGTTCCAAAATAAAAAAGAAATAAATCTCTATCATTTATAAAACGCGTTTTATTTAAGTTCAAAGATAGGACACTTTTTTTCGAGTGGAGGAGAAAATGATTTAATCACTGACCCCAGCCCCGATGGGAGTCGAGACTGAGAGTGTGGGACTCACCAATAGTCGGCATACCCACTAAAAACTCCTGCACCGGTGGAAAAAGGAAGAAGGAAAATGTGGAATGGCGTGGCTTTGCGCGGTCCCGCATAGCACCCGCGTTAGTACTTGAATGCTGTTGGCTGCCGCCCTGTGGGCGGGAACGGGTAAAGGTAGTTACTAGGTTGCAGTCAGGTTTCATGGACACACTTGTTTGAAAGACCCTATATGATTTAATGTACGAGGGTGATCAGAAACTAAGGCTACAAAGCCTGCAGTGAAACGTGTACATTTTATTTCATACAACCAATGTAACCAACTGATAGTACAATACGTACATTAAGTAATTTTCCGACACAGTCTCCATGTCGGTTTAGGCACTAGTCGCTTCGTGAAATGAGTTTGAATTTATGGTAAAAATCCTGCCCTTGCGTGTTCAGCCACGTTGTCGTGAAGTGTTTCACCTCCTCGTATAAAGCGAACCGTCGTGCTCCTTCAAGTGAAGAAAAGCATGAAAGTCACTTGGAACGAGGTCCAGGCTGTAGGGAGGGTGCTCAATGATATCCTAGCGAAGCTGCTTCAACAGCATGGTGGTCTTCTGGGCTGTATGAGGTCGCGCGTTGTCGTGAAGGAAGATGACGCCCTCGGTAATTTGCTTCGTGGAATCATGTTACGGTCTAGCAGTATCGGTTAGCGATCACTGTGTGCCTTCTTTCCAGAAACTCCACGAATATGACACCCGCGCTGTCCCAAAACACTATAGCCATCACCTTCCCGGCGGATGGGTCACCTTAAAGTTCTTTGTCTTTGGAGAGCAGGGGTGTTTTCAATCCATTGCGAATCGCTTACTGTTGGAGGTGTAGTAGTGGATCCATGTTTCGTCACCTGTAACAATTTGGTGAAGAAAACCGTTCTCTTCCGTGGAGAACCGCTGCAAAAGTTGCAGATTTGCCCCCTTTGCGCTTCTCCTGGTGTTGGTTGGACAGATTTCGTGGAACACTTCCGAAAAACCTTTCCGGTACTGCAGAATATCGTGAACAATGTGACGAATGCTTCTGAACGACATTTCCAATTCTACCGTCATATGCCGTAACGTGATCCTCCTGTTGTTCTGAATCAGCTCCTCCACGTGTGCTGTGTTCAGATCTATTGATGCCATGCTAGGTCGGCCACTGCGATCCTGTCGCTGACGTTTTCTCTACCGGCCGCAAACTTTCGACTCCATTCTGCGACACGCTGATGAGACATTACAGTCTCTTCCAGCTGCCGGTGAATTTCAGTCGCGGTTACATGTTTCACCCACAGAAATCGAATTTCATCGCGAGACCAGTTTTCCAAACAAGTCGCCAACCAGCGCTGTAGGTGGCGGGTGACCGAACCTCTGCACAATTGCCAACCGCATGTATTAAGATTACCCCACACTACTAATTTTTACTTTCTCTACTACGTATAGTAAGCAGGGGAAGTATTGCATTTCATCCAAAATTTCGATACCGAGATTTCACCGTAAATACATGTTTTGAGACCCCCTGAATCCAAAAAAGTATTTTTGGAAACATGTCCTTGTGTGTGTCTGTGTGTCTGTCTGTGTGTCTGTGAACATCATAACTCAGAAACGAACAGTCGGATAAACACCAAACTTGGTAATTAGGTTCGGTATCTTCCAGAGATGCGACACGAAGGTTTTCAAGAAAATCCCCCACCCCAGATTATCGTTTACATGGCTCTAACGATTTTAATTAAAATATAATATGTTTAAGATATTTTCATGACAAATGAAATACATATCCCGAATTTTTTGGGAATGTCTCCAAAAGTATTCTTCATTGTGAACGACTTTTGCATAACTGGTAAACCATAAGAGATAGACAACATTTTACTACACAAAAATGTAGATGGCGTTAAAATACACAATTTATGTCGTATACAATTTTTTTGTTGAGTGAACCATTTTCGAGATATTGCATGTTATTCCTTTAAATTTTCCAAATACTTATTTTCTCAAATGGTAATTCGTTATTCATTTTTACTTTCTCTAATACGTATAGTTAGTAGGGGAAGTATTGTATTCCACCCTAAAATTCGATACCGATATTTCAACGGAAATATATGTTTTTTTAGACCCCTGAATCCAAAAAAGCATATTTGGAAACATGTCCGTGTGTGTCCGTGTGTGTGTCTGTGTGTCTGTCTGTCTATGTGTCTGTGTGTCTGTCTGTGAACAGCATAACTCAGAAACGAACAGTCGGATAAACACCAAACTTGGTATTTAGGTTCAGTATATTCCAGAGATGCGACACGAAAGTTTTCAAGAAAATCCCCCACCCCAGATTACCCTTTACATGGAACATTTTCGAAAATATCATATGTATAATAACATGAAATATTATATAATAATATGAAAATATCATATATCATATGTTTAAGATATTTTCATGACAAATAAAATGTATATCTTGAATTTTCTGGGAATGTCTCCAAAAGTATTCTTCATTGTGAACGACTTTTGGTAAACTGGTAAACCATAAGAGATAGACAAACTTTTACTACACAAAAAATGTAGATCGCATTAAAATACACAATTTATGTCATATACATTTTTTTGTTGAGTGAACCGTTTTCGAGATATTGCTTGTTATTCCCTTAATTTTTTCAATACTTTTTTTCTCAAATGGGAATTCGTTATTCATTTTTTTGTCTTGGATATGCAAAGAGTATTAATCCGTGGCAAAGGGAATGGTGCTGCACCTAGCAACCAGCTATTAAGAAATATGTATATGCTTAAAGGCTACCGTATTTGTATATTACCCTTGTAAATATATATTCCCCTTACATCTACATACAAGAAAATTAGCAATAAGATAGACTCTGCAAATGTTTATCTCGATTAACATTAAGTAGATGGAGAATAAGCGTTTGTAAAAATAGTTTGTACAAGAGTAAAGAAAGTCATGTGAGTGTAACACATCAGATTATTTGTCTTGGATATGCAAAGAGTATTAATCTGTGGCAAAGGGAATGGTGCTGCACCTAGCAACCAGCTATTAAGAGATATATATGTGCTTATAGGCTACTATATTTCTCTATTGTCCTTGCAAATACAAAACAAGGGGAACATCGTAGGCCTTAAGCGATAGTCAAATATTTTTAGAACTGGTCGCTATGTGTAAAATGTAATTTTTTTTGCATGTCAAAAGATCGTTTTTACAAATGTTTATCTCGATTAATTTGAAATAGATGGAGAATAAGATTTTGTAGAAATAAATTGTACAAGAGTAGAGAAAGTCATGTGAGAGTAACATCAGATTTTTGTATAACAGACAAAACTCGGCCCCGTAACCACAGTTTCTAATCATCCCTCGTATTTTTTGGCTAGTTATGAATAAAATTGCACATGTATATTTATGAGCATTTTCTCTATATATTAAAGACAACTTAAAACTTGTTCAAGGAAGTGTAAATATCCCAAATTAATAATAATATACTTATGTACAATATTATGTAGCAGACAAAGCTCCATAAATAATATTAGCTACTCTGCTTTGCAAAATAAGCAATTTATTGGGATAAGTATAGTTGTCCCATAGAACGTACTCTGCCAGTAAATACTTTATTATCAATGTATTGACTAAGAGCCCTTAAGATAAGTTTATTTGACTATATAATCTATATCAGATTTCTAGACCATTTGAACAGCATGCACCACATTCATTGAATTTTACCAACTTTAACGTATTTTCTTTGTCACATTCAGCATCATCACAAATTATTTTGACGAACACACACTACATCAGTCGTAACTGATTTATATAATTTTAAATCGCTGAAAACCCTGTAACATGCAACCAAAATTATCGACGCGCCACCTGAAGGGCGATTCGGAGCACCATAAAGTATATAAAAGTGGGAAGAGAATATCAACATACATTTTTACTTTCTCTATCATGAACATGTCCTGAGGCCCCCTGAATCCGTGTGTGCGCGCGTAGCTGTGTCTATATGTGTGTCTGTGAACAGCATAACACAAAAACAGAAAGTTGGATAAATACTAAACTTGGTATTTAGTTTCAGTTTATTCCAAAGATGCGACACGAAGATTTTCAAAAACTTCCATCCATCCCAAACTACCCTTTACGTGCAACATTTTTCGAAATGTTTGATTTTCTAAAAAATGACTCTAACCATTTTGATTAAAGTACCTACTGAAGATATTTACATGATAAATATAATGTACATTTTGAATTTTCTAGGAATAGCCTATTACGTCCTCTCATTCGGAAGGAATTTTGTATTAGCTTGCATAACTGGTAAATGCTAAGCGATAGACGAAAACATACTAAACAATAAATGTACGAGGTGTGATCAAAAAGTTTCCGGAATGACGTCATAAATACTACAGAACAGTTTGTTTTGTCTAATCTGCACTGTCACCCTCGAAGTAGTCTCCTTGAGAGTCGATACACTTGTCCCAGCGCTTCTACCACTGCTGGAAACACCTCTGAAAGTCCTCTTCTTTCAACATGTTCAGGCCCTTCTGCGATTCGCGATGGATGACATCAATGTCCTCAAAACGGTGTCCTCGGAGCCGTATTTTAAGTTGCGGGAAAAGAAAACGTCCGCTGGTGCCAAATCTGGAGAATAGGCGGGATGGGGAACAGTATTCATAACTATTTTTATCCAAAAATTGGCGAACACAAAGGGCTTTGAGCGCAGGCTCATTGTCATGATGCAGGGATATGTCCAAATTGTGTTTCAAAATGCTTTGAACACTTCAAAAGGAGAGTCCTAATGAGTCAGAAAGTTCTCTTATTGGAATGCGCCTATCATTTAAGACCATTTCCCTCACCTGATTAATATTTTCATCAGTTTTACTGGAACAGGGTCGCCCCGAACGATCTGCATTTTTAACTGATGTCACACCACTTTTAAATTTCGAAAACCACTGAAATGCTTGAGGTTTGCCCATAACGTCCTCTCCATAAGCTGTTGTTAACATTTCATAGGCTTCTGTTGCGGCTTTAGCGAGTTTAAAGCAAAATTTTGTTCGTTCTTTGTTCTTCGTAATCTGACATTTTTGCTACGCGGAAAAATCGCAGCTCATGCAAAACACGTGTTCACTTCAGAGCGTCTACCTCATCACTGCAGGTCACAGGAAGTCACGTGAACTCTCATTTTTATCGGGAAGGAACGCTGCATGTACAGCCTGGGTAAGAATTAAGGAAATCTCAGCGTCAGCATTGTTGTGAGGCCATTCCGGAAACTTTTGGATCACACCTCGTATATCTCTTTAAAACACACAGCTTATTTCAAATAACTTATTTTGTGGCATCAGCCATTTCTGAGATTTCCGTTATTAATGATTCGAATTGTTCATTTCTTGGTCATTCTCTTAAAGACCTTTTAACATTCAGTTGTTTCTCGCGATTTTATGGAAAAATATGGAATTTTAAGGCCAACACATAGTGTCCAGTTGTAAAACATCTGACTATCGTTGTTCCCCTTATATCTATAACGACATGTGTAATGCATCTATTTCTGTAAAGGATTATTTGGATTAAAATTAATAGATAGAAAAATAAGGTTTTGTAAGAATAGCTTTTATACCCACTATTAAACTATAGAACGTAGAGAAAGTCATGTTAATGTATCACATCAGATTGTTTGTGGTACAAAACTGTGGTGGGTTCAACATTGTTCTGCTAGATGGCCATAAAAGGGTAAGTCACTGCTTACGTGATGTTACAGAAGTTCGTTTACAACGTTTTAGGGCTAATAGAGAACGGTAAAAGTAAATATAGTTTTTACTGTATTGAATTAAACCACTAACACACTACAAAATGCAATAATATTTGCATATTTGGAGCCACAACCGTTTATCAGATGGAGGGAAACTAACACACTATTTAACAACAGATTCATGCATTGGCGTGATAATCCGGCAACCTTGAGGATAGTGCAGTACAACAACCCCTATTGTGTGAAAATTAATCGTAAGTGGAAGAAACATAAGTGACAGAAGGTGGCGAGTTTTGAAACTAAAGAGTAAAAGTAGATGAATGAATGAATGAATGGATTTATTGCACAATTTGTTCTACATGTTTACAATACATACAATGTATATTCGTTTATACCCCTACAGCTATTGTACAATTTGTCTGGTGCTTGTTTTCTTATTGGGTCACTCAGATTGCTTGGCTCTCTGGCCTTTTCGCTCACTGAGTGACCCTGGCTTCTCTTACTTTTCTATACCATTTTCTTCCCTTTACTTTCCTTATTGTTCTCTCAGTCCTTGGTTTTGTTTCTTAGAGCCTTTTATTGAGTCGGTCATCTTTAGATTTTTACCCCAATTCCCCATTTTTCACACTTTCTCGAATTTCATTTATTGCTTTTGTAACCCTATCAACGATATGGTGCCTACCATAAAATCGTCTGTTTATAATGAACCTGAACCTGGAATCTCCTTATCTCTTATTACTGGATAATGCTAATTTCTTTTTTTTACTCTTAATACATCATCTATGTATAGGTTACTAATATGAACTCAGTTTACATCCCTGTCTTACTCCTATTTTCGTTTTTTGCGTATCAATTTACTTCCTTTCCCTATTTGTTCTTTATTTTGTCCTGATACGTAAATTTCTCCATTGCTTTCCTGAGTCTAGTACGTCTGGATACCGGGTCTACACCTTTCTCTCCTTGTAGCGTAAAAGTAGATAGGGGCGTCATTTATGGGGTTATGGGGATCAATTGTCCCTCTAGGTTGTGAGAAACAATTTAGTTACTGTTATTACTGCTCTACTAAAAGAAAAATTATGACAACTGTACTTTTAATATTAATTAAATATTTCACATTTGGGAGGTAGAAGATTAGGCTTCTTTTAGTCTAAATGTGTCGTTAAAATTCAAATGAAAATTCGGGAAACTGATTCAGCGAATCCTGCCCCCCCAAGCAGAAACTGAAATAATGTTCCTGAAAGTAGATAAAATGAAACTGCAGCTGGGAATTATAGGCTCAGCTTTAGCTTCTTCTTCTTCTTTAACTGATTACCTGCTCTTTATAGAACTTATATCCCCAAGGCATTAATCTGTCGAGGAGCAAGCAAATCTGGATCAGAGCATATCCAGGATGGTGATCAACCCGATGCCTGGTATGGCGGTGAAGAAGAAGAAAATGAAATGTAGTGATGAAAGAAAAATTCGCGGATCAAGTTCTCTCACCCAGAATTTGCATAGCGACCGGGGAAAACCGCAAAAAAAACCTTCGGTCAGCCCCCCGTGGGTTTGAACCCCAGATCTCCAGAATGTGAACGGCACATGTTTCTGTGGCGCTAACTTAGGCTGAGATTCATGCCTGTGAAATTCGTGATTTACGTAGTATCCACCTCTTCTTCGTTAAGCTAACTTTCAGGGGCAGAGAAAGCCTGAACACATCGCCAAATAACGTCCGAGCGTTAGAGGTCTGCAGGAGCTCAGGCCAAGCCCTTAGGGGGTTCGGCCTTAATTTGAAAAATCTTCTTCGGGCTCGGGTTTGAAGATAAAGGCGAGAGAACAAAATAATTTATAACATTTAATATGCGTTTTCTCAAGTAAATATCTCAAGCACATGATATTTAATAAATATTTTCATTTTTATACACTATTTTTATAAAATCAAAAGCAACCAAACATTCCTCCATGGAAAGGGAAAATGAGGACCAGGAAGATTAATTTATCATATCTTTTGGCCTCGATGTTGAGAAGCCCGGAATAGCACAATTATCACAGAATACCCACATCCACAGCGGTACAAAGTAATACTTGTAATAATAAATAAATGCTCTCTTCGGCCAATTGCGAATAACGTTACAACAGTAGGGCAGGTGCAGTACATCCTGGGCAGAATGTACTAATGCGGTCGGCATGTGGTCAATAAGGCCGCTTAGTACATGGGAGTCACAGGACCTCAGCTGCCGCTATTTCTATAAAATGCTCCTCGACTGGTCCCAAGGACCTAAGTGTATCCTTAACCACGCCTCCCAACCATTACCGGAAATCGAACTAGAGTTCCTTCACACCGAAGGAGAAGAATTTCGTGGAATAATAGTAATAATAACCAATAACTACAAAACAGTTTTATTTAAAACAAAATTATACAATTGGGTCCGATGGTACATTATAACTTATTCTCCGGTTCAGTTCGGATCGGGCCGGGACGGATAGTACAGTATAACCTATTCTAGATCCCAGTTCAGATTGGGCCGGGTCGGATGGTACAGTATAATCTATTCTTGGGCCCAGTTCAGATCGGGCCGGGAGGGATAGTACAGTATAACCTATTCTATGACCCAGTTCAGATTGGGCCGGGTCGGATGGTACAGTATAATCTATTCTTGGGCCCAGTTCAGATCGGGCCGGGAGGGATAGTACAGTATAACCTATTCTAGGACCAAGTTCAAATTGGGCCGGGTCGGATGGTACAGTATAATCTATTCTTGGGCCCAGTTCAGATCGGACCGGGAGGGATAGTACAGTAAACCTATTCTAGGACCCAGTTCAGATTGGACCGGGTCGGATGGTACAGTATAACCTATTCTTGGGCCCAGTTTAGATCGAGCCGGGCGGGATAATACAGTAAAACCTATTCTTGGGCCCAGTTCAGATCGGGCCCGGCGGGATAGTACAGTATAATCTATTCTTAAGCCCAGTTCAGATCGGGCCGGGCCGGATAGTACAGTATAATCTATTCTTAAGCCCAGTACAGATTGGGCCGGGTCGGATGGTACAGTATAATCTATTCTAGGGCCCAGTTCAGAACGGGCCGGGCGGGATAGTACAGTATAACCTATTCTTGGGCCCAGTTCAGATCGGGCCGGGCGGGATAGTACAGTATAACATATTCTTGGGCACGGTTCAGATCGGGACGGGAGGGATAGAACAGTATAACCTATTCTAGGGCCCAGATCAGATCGGGCCGGGCGGGATAAACCAGTATAACCTATTCTTGGGCCCAGTTCAGATCGGGCCGAGCGGGATAGTACAGTATCACCTATTTTTGGGCCCAGTTCAGATCGGGACGGCCGGGATAATACAGTATAACCTATTCTTGGGCCCAGTTCAGATCGGGCCGGGCGGGATAATACAGTATAACCTATTCTCGGGCACGGTTCTGATCGGGACGGACGGGATAGTACAGCTTAACCTATTCTCGGGCACGGTTCTGATCGGGACGGGCGGGATAGTACAGTATAACCTATTCTCGGGCTGGGTTCAGATCGGGACGGGCAGTATAGTACAGTATAACCTTTTCTCGGGCACAGTTCTGATCGGGACGGGCGGGATAGTGCAGTATAACCTATTCTCGGGCACGGTTCTGATCGGGACGGGCCGGATAGTACAGTATAATCTATTCTCGGGCTCGGTTCATATTGGGCCGGGCCGGATGGTACAGTATAATCGATTCTTGGGCTCGGTTCATATTGGGCCGGGCCGGATGGTACAGTATAACCTATTCTCGGGCTCGGTTCAGATCGGACCAGGTCGGATGGTACAGTATAATCTATTCTCGGGCTCGGTTCATATTGGGCCGTGTCGGATGCTACAGTATAACCTATTCTCGGGCTCTGTTCATATTGGGCCGTGTCGGATGGTACAGTATAACCTATTCTCGGGGTCGGTTCAGATCGGACCAGGTCGGATGGTAGAGTATAATCTATTCTCGGGCTCGGTTCATATTGGGCCGGGTCGGATGGTACAGTATAATCTATTCTCGGGCTCGGTTCATATTGGACCGTGTCGGATGGTACAGTATAACCTATTCTCGGGCTCGGTTCAAATCGGGACGGGTCGGATGGTACAGTATAAGCTATTCTCGGGCTTGGTTGATATTGGACCGGGTCGAATGGTACAGTATAACCTATTCTCGGGCTCAGTTCATATTGGACCGGGTGGGATGGTACAGTATATCCTATTCTCGGGCTCGGTTCATATTGGACCGGCTCGGATCGTACAGTATAACCTATTCTCGGGCTCGGTTCATAATGGGCCGAGTCGGATGGTACACTATAATCTATTCTCGGGCTTGGTTCAGGTCGGGGTAGGTCGGATGGTACAGTATAACCTATTCTCGGGCTCGGTTCAAATTGGGACGGGTCGGATGGTACACTATAACTTATTCTCGGGCTCGGATCAGATAGGGCCAGTTCGGATGGTAGGTATAACCTATTCTCGGGCTCGGTTCATATTGGGCCGAGTCGGATGGTACAGTATAATCTATTCTCGGGCTCGTATCAGATCGGGGTAGGTCGGATGGTACAGTATAATCTATTCTCGGGCTCGGTTCAGATCGGGGTAGGTCGGATGGTACAGTATAACCTATTCTCGGGCTCGGTTCATATTGGGCCGGGTCGGATGGTACAGTATAACCTATTCTCGGGCTCGGTTCAATTTGGACTGGGTCGGATGGTAAAGTATAACCTATTCTCGGGTTCGGTTCCTATTGGGCCGGGTCATATGGTACAGTATAACCTATTCTCGGGCTCGGTTCATATTGGACCGTGTCGGATGGTACAGTATAATCTATTCTCGGGCTCGGTTCATATTGGGCCGGGTCGGATGGTACAGTATAACCTATTCTCGGGCTCGGATCAGATCGGGCCAGGTCGGATGGTACAGTATAACCTATTCTCGTACTCGGTTCAGATCGGGACGGGTCGGATGGTACAGTATAATCTATTCTCGGGCTTGGCTCATATTGAGCCATGTCGGATGGTACAGTGTAACCTATTCTCGGGTTCGGTTTATATTCGGCCGGGTCGGATGGTACAGTATAACCTATTCTCGGGCTCGGTTCATATTGGGCCGGGTCGGATGGTACAGTATAACCTATTCTCGGGCTCGGTTCATATTGGGCCGGGTCGGATGGTACAGTATAAGCTATTCTCGGGCTCGGTACATATTGGGCCGGGCCGGATGGTACAGTGTATCCTATTCTCGGGCTCGATTCAGATCGGACCAGGTCGAATAGTACAGTATAACCTATTCTCGGGCTCGGTTCAGATCGGGACGGGTCGGATGGTACAGTATAACCTATTCTCGGGCTCAGTTCAGATCGGGCCGGGCCGGATGGTACAGTATAACCTATTCTCGGGCTCGGTTCATATTGGGCCGGGCCGGATGGTACAGTATAACCTATTCTCGGGCTCGGGTCATATTGGGCCGGGCCGGATGCTACAGTATAACCTATTCTCGGGCTCGGTTCATATTGTGCCAGATGGTACAGTATAACCTATTCTCGGGCTCGGTTCAAATTGGGCCGAGACGGATGGTACAGTATAACCTATTCTCGGACTCGGTTCATATTGAGCCGGGCCGGATGGTACAGTATGACCTATTCTCGGGCTCGGTTCAGATCGGGACGGGTCGGATGGTACAGTATAACCTATTCTCGGGCTCGGTTCAAATCGGGACGGGTCGGATGGTACAGTATAAGCTATTCTCGGGCTTGGTTGATATTGGACCGGGTCGAATGGTACAGTATAACCTATTCTCGGGCTCAGTTCATATTGGACCGGGTGGGATGGTACAGTATATCCTATTCTCGGGCTCGGTTCATATTGGACCGGCTCGGAACGTACAGTATAACCTATTCTCGGGCTCGGTTCATATTGGGCCGAGTCGGATGGTACACTATAATCTATTCTCGGGCTCGGTTCAGATCGGGGTAGGTCGGATGGTACAGTATAACCTATTCTCGGGCTCGGTTCATATTGGGCCGGGCCGGATGGTACAGTATAGCCTATTCTCGGGCTCGGTTCATATTGGGCCGGGCCGGATGCTACAGTATAACCTATTCTCGGGCTCGGTTCATATTGGGCCAGATGGTACAGTATAACTTATTCTCGGGCTCGGTTCAAATTGGGCCGGGACGGATGGTACAGTATAACCTATTCTCGGACTCTGTTCATATTGAGCCGGGCCGGATGGTACAGTATGACCTATTCTCGGGCTCGGTTCAGATCGGGACGGGTCGGATGGTACAGTATAACCTATTCTCGGGCTCGGTTCAGATCAACACGGTCCGGATGGTACAGTATAACCTATTCTAGGGCTCGGTTCAGATCAACACGTGCCGGATGGTACAGTATAACCTATTCTCGGGCTCGGTTCAGATCAACACAGGCCGGATGGTACAGTATAACCTCTTCTCGGGCTCGGTTCAGATCGGGCCGGATCTATGAGCTTCGGCCCATGCAGCCTCTACCGTGCGTAAATGAATGTTTGGCAACCGGCAATAATACTGGGTATTAAATCATCATATATGATTACTCTTGCGCTGTGAAACTACAGTTGAAGGGAGATCAGTGTAAGGTGTCACATTTCTTACAGTTTAACATTCATAAACTATATTCTTAGAGCCACAGGTAGCAGTTTATTTTTTTCACTGTAAATCTATCGATACATTTTGATACTATTGATGCTTATGTTTTTAATTGCATAGATTCGTTCAGCATTAGAAATGGTATTTGGATACAGAATATAATACCTATACATAATAACAAAAATGAACAATATAACTTAATCTGAGACCAGCCGCACGAGGCCCCTTTGGCACCAAATAGTTATACTCGTGAAGTTCAAAATTTACAGGAAATTTGTTGACACATTTTACATTTGGTTAAAACCCGCATTTTTTGTGGTTTTCATAAAGAGCCTCCTAAAAATCACCATCTTTAGGAACATTTACTAAATCTAAAATAATTTAATATGAATAAAATCACCTACTGCACAATTAATCATATAACTTTCATTAAGAAAATTATAGTACACACATTCACATATAGAACAATATTAAAACAAAGAATAGCAAGCAAAAATGTAGGGAAATAATCCTATAAAATTAATATACATAATGATTAAAAATGTTGAGATGAAAATAAATGTTGATCCTTTGTTAATTTTTTTTACCAATTAATAGTTCAAATTCTTCATGAAGTTTATTTAAAATTAAATCTCAGAGGGTTCTATTACGTGAATCCTGTACGTATGGAATTAAAATGCTAACTATAAATGCCTGAACAAAATCTTTTGCCACATTTTAAGTTTGGATGAAAAGAGTACAAAACTCACGATTTTGGGACATATTTCCAATATCACGACGTTTCCATGAGGAATTGAAATCAATTTGAATGCCTACACATTCCGTCCTGAATACGATCCACGTTTCGACGTTAAATTCAGTACGTTTAGAGATGGATTTGAATATGCAAACTTATTTTGGCGAAGCGCGAACCTTAAACATAAAAGTTGTTCCATTTGTTAGAACAAGATTTTGAGGTTAGTGTGAAGAAGGTGGTTCTTACGTTACTTGCACCACGCTTTGGGCGTCAATTTGAAGTAGTTTGTTTTGAAGGAGTTGTATTATATTTCAACATTTGGGGAGCCGAACTTGTAGTAGTTGCAACCGCACGGATGGTAAACAGCTTCTGGTAGCCTTCGCCCCAAACGTACTTTCAGGTGGCCTTTGCCCCAAGTATAAGAAAAGTATTAACTTTGTAATTTGACTGTTTCTTTAAATATTATATATTTATGTTTGCCTCGGCTGCGTCAGTATTTATTTTAAAGACACGTTTCTCTTAGCAGTGTTGTGGTGTGTCTAAGAATGTAGGCTTAGACAGATTATAATTTTACTTCACTCCTTTTGTTAATGCTTGATACGATTTAAATAACACTTCACTGATATAGAGAGCTGTGAGATTCTTTTTATTAATTAATTACACTTTTTAACACGTAAACTTATTTTTCGTCTCACACGGATGCAACAAAAAGTGATGCATTCTGAGGAAATTGTTTTGTTGTAGGTTATTTGACCCACGCTTTGGGAGGCAATTTGAAGAAGCTTTGTTGCTGCTACGTATGGAAAGCCAGTTTGAAGAAGATGTATTATATTTCGACTGTTGGGGAGCCGAACTTGAACTAGTTGCAACCGCACTTATGGTAAAAAGTTTCCGGTAGCCTTCGCACCAAATGTGCTTTCCGGTGGCCTTTGCCCCAAGTTTTGAAAAAATATTAACTTTGTGATTTTGACTGTTTCTTTAAATATTATATATTAATGTTTGCCTCGGCTGCGTCAGTATTTACTTTTAGAGACATGAATGAACTATTTTCGTCTCACACGAATACGTATTAAATTTCTCGAGGACGCATGTCGCGTCCGGTTAGGAACTCTGTCTATAAGAAACTGGAAACTGAATTTGTAACTTTTGCTCCAGTTTAGTTTCTGATTGGCTAATCCTAATCCAATAGAATACCTTCATTTAACTAAAGCTTTTTCTGGTTGTTGATTGGCTATTTTATAAACTGTCACAAAAATTACATTATTGCTTCCAAGAATCACAAGTAGCATTATTAAACTTCCTTACTCATAATTACCTCAAGGTTACCTCATTGTTACCTCATTGTTAGCAACCTTTAACCTATTATTCTCACATCTCCTACATTATTAAATTACGTAATACATTCACATAACATCATTACATGTACACAATAATATAAACATATACAATGACTGTAATATACGCTTTTTATATATTGTTACATAATCATATTTCTTTAAGGCGGGTTGTTATTGAATTTATATATAATATAATTTGACTGAAATCATTTAAGTGTTAAAAATACTGCCTAAATTCACATGACTTTCTCTACCCTCCATCGCTTATTAGTGGGTATACAACCTATTCTTACTAAAGCTTCTTTTTCTGTTTCATTTTAACCCGAATAAACCTATGCAGAAATAGCTACATTACAAATTTTGTTATAGATACAAAGAAAACAGCGATAATCAAATGATTAATAACTGGACACTATATGCTGGCTTTAAAATTCTATGTCGTTTCCATGACATCGCGAGGAACAACTGAATGATGACAGGGCTACAAGAAACTGGCCAAGTCACGAACAATTTGAACCATTAATAGGGGATATCTTGGAAATGGCTATGCCGCAAAAAGGTTATTTGAAATAAATTGTGAATATTAAAGAGATCTACAGTTCTTGTGTAGTACGTTTTCGTCTATCGTTTAAGGATTTCTAATTATTCAAGATTATACAAAATTCCTTCCGAATGCAGGACTTCAACGGCTTTTCCCAGAAAATTCAAGATATATATTTTATTTGCCATGCAAATATCATTAATATGTGGTATTTCAATCAAAAGTGTTAGAACCATTTTTAGAAAACAAAAAATTTCGAAAAATCTTCTATATAAAGGATAGTTTCGTGTAGAGGGATTTTCTTGAAAAATCTTCATGTCGCATCTGTGGAAGGCACTAAATACCAATTTTGGTGTTTATTTCACTTTTCGTTTTTAAGTTGTGCTGTTCACACAGACAGACCTTTTCTAAAACTGCGGTTTTGGATTTAGGGGGCTCAAAACATGCATTTTATACACATGGCATATACATGCGAAATCTCGGTATCGAATGTTTGGATGGAACGCAATACCTACGAGGTAGAGAAAGTAAAAACGGAATGTGTACTCAAATCGATTTCAATTCTCCATGGAAACGTGGTATAAGTATAGTAATAAAACTAATCAACGCTATCGCAATATTTCCACCACAAAACTGAGGCAGTATTTTTAACACTTAAATTATTTTAGTCAAATTATATAATATGTAAATTCCATAACAGCCCGCCTTGAAGCAACATGTGTATGTAATAATTTGCAAAATGTATGTAAGAGTCACTGCGAATGCTTATATTATTGTAAACATGTTCAATAATGTTATGTGAATGCATTACGTAATTTAATAATGTAGGAGCTATGAGAAAAATAGGTTTAAAGTTGCTAACAATGAGGTAACCTTGAGGCACTAATGAGTAAGGAAGTTTAAATGCTACAAGTCATTATTAGAGCACCAATAATGTAAATTTTTGAGACAGTTTAAAAAAATCTGATGTGTTACACTCATATGACTTTCTCTACTCTTGTACAAACTATTTTTACAAACGCTTATTCATCATATGCTTCATGTTAATCGAGATATCGAGATGTCAATCTTATTGCTAATTTTCTTGTAGATGCAAGGGAAATATGGTAGGTTTTAAGCGATAGTCAAATATTTTAACGCTGGTTGCTATGTGGCGCATTCCATTCTCTTTGCATGTCCAGGACATAAAAAATCTGATTTGTTACACTCACATGACTTTCTCTACTCTTGTAAAAACTATTTTTACAAAAGCTTATTCTCCATATGCTTCATGTTAATGGAGATATCGAGATGTCAATCTTATTGATAATTTTCTTGTAGATGCAAGGGGAATATGGTAGGTTTTAAGCGATAGTTCAAATATTTTAACGCTGGTTGCTATGTGACGCATTCCATTCTCTTTGCATGTCCAGGACATAAAAAAATTCTGATGTGTTACACTCACATGACTTTCTCTACTCTTGTACAATCTAATTTTACAAACGCTTATTCTCCATATGGTTCATGTTAATCGAGATATCGAGATGTCAATCTTATTGGTAATTTTCTTGTAGATGCAAGGGAAATATGGTAGCTTTTAAGCGATAGTCAAATATTTTAACGCTGGTTGCTATGTGGCGCATTCCATTCTCTTTGCATGTCCAGGACATAAAAAAAATGAATAACGAATGTGAGAAAAAGTATAAGTATTGTAAAATTTAAGGAAATAACAAGCAATATCTCGAAAACGGTTCACTCAACAAAAGAAATGTATATGACATAAGTTGTGTATTTTAACGCGATCTACATTTTTTGTGTAGCAAAATTTTGTCTATCTCTTATGGTTTACCAGTTATGCAAAAGTCGTTCACAATGAAGAATACTTTTGGAGACATTCCCAGAAAATTCGAGATATACATTTCATTTCCCATGACAATATCTTAAACGTATGCTATTTAATCAAAATCGTTAGAGCCATTTTTGAGTAAATTAAAATTTTCGAAAAATGTTCCATTTAAAGGGTAGTCTGGGGTGAGGGGATTTTCTTGAAAACCTTCGTGTCGCATCTCTGGAAGATACTGAACCTAAATACCAAGTTTGGTGTTTATTCAACTGTTCGTTTCTGAGTTATGCTGTTCACAGACACACACACACACACACGGACATGTTTCCAAAAATGCTTTTTTTGGATTCAGGAGTCTCAAAACATGTATTTCCGGTGAAATCTCGGTATCGAATTTTTGGGTGGAATACAATACTTCCCCTACTTACTATACGTAGTAGAGAAAGTAAAAATAGCCAATCAACAACCAGAAAAAGCTTTAGTTAAATGAAGGTATTCTGTTGGACTAGGATTAGCCAATCAGAGACTTGAAATACAGAAATATACAAATTTAGGCGGTGGAAAACAGTTCAGTTGTTTCTAGACAGTGCTCATAACCAGACGCGAGATGTGTCCTCGAGAAATTAATTACGTATTCGTGTTAAAAAGTGCAAGTATTAAATAAAAGAATCTCACAGCTCTCGATATCAGTGAAGTGCTATTTAATTTGTGTCAAGGATTAATAAAAAGGAGTGAATTAAAACTTAAAATCTGCGTAAGCCTACATTCTTGTTGCATCACAACCCTGTCAAGATATCCATGTCTCTAAAATAAATACTGACGGAGCCGAGGCAAACATAAATATAATATTTAAACAAACAGTTAAATTACAAAGTTAATATTTTTTAAACTTGGGGCAAAGGCCACCTGAAAGTACATTTGGGGCGAAGGTTATCGGAAACTGCGGTTGCAACTACTACAAGTTCAGCTCCCCAACAGTTGAAATATAATAGATCACCTACTTCAAATCGGCTTTTCATACGCAGCAGCAAACAACGTAAAGAACCATTCTACTTCAAATTAAAAGCTATGCGAATATTTAGCAAGCGTTAGTTTCATTTGATTATAAGATGAACAAAGCTTAACTTTCAACAGCGTTGCTGTCAAATGCTATTCCCCTTTTTCTTTTACATCAGTTACTCATACTTCCCTCGCGACAACCGCAAAGAGGGCTGCTGGTTTGGACAATACAGATTTCAGGAAGGTAATTAGTAGAGCGCCTTGGGGAATAGGCCCGCAAGACACATGGTATGGTGTAATATTCCTTAATCTATGCTCTGCGTTCGGTGCTATGTTAACGCGCCAGGAAAAACAAATGTAAGCGCAATTAGAGAGGGTGAGAAAAGAATGAGAAACCCTACACCCTAGGGAGGGAAGTGCGTTATTAGTAATGACGAAGCGCGAGTTTGAAATCAGGGGAAGGCGAACCGAGACTCAACAAACACATTCAAATGCAGAGTATCAATCAATACGGTAATGGTGTATGTTCTATCTAATGGTCACTGGGTAGATAATCCTTAGGATTTCACCCTTTTTTACAGCCCTTCTCCATAATGGTTTTAGAATACCAAGCGAACAAGTCGTCCCTAGTTATTACTTTCTAACCACTTACCTATGGTAAGTAAATATATTTCACACCAAAATTCGATATGAGTTTTTACCAAAACAACTCTGATGTGTTACACTCACATGACTTTCTCTACTCTTGTACAAACTATATTTACAAAAAGCTTATTCTCTATCTACTTCATGTTAATCGAGATAAACATTTGCAGACTCTATCTTATTGCTAAGTTTCTTGTAGATGTAAGGGGAATATATATTTACAAGGGCAATTTGGAAATACAGTAGCCTTTAAGCACATACATATCTCTTAATAGCTGGTTGCTAGGTGCAGCACTATTCCCTTTCCCACAGATTAATACTCTTTGCATATCCAAGACAAAAAATGAATAACGAATTCCCATTTGAGAAAAAGTATTGGAAAATCTAAGGGAATAACAAGTAATATCTCGAAAATCGTTCGCTCAACAAAAAAATGTATATGACATAAATTGTGTATTTTAACGCGATCTACATTATTTGTGTAGTAAAATTTTGTCTATCTCTTATGGTTTACCAGTTATGCAAAAGTCGTTCACAATGAAGAATACTTTTGGAGACATTCCCAGAAAATTCAAGATATACATTTCATTTGTCATGAAAATATCTTAAACATATGATATATTAATCAAAATCGATAGAGCCATTTTTGAGAAAATTAAAATTTTCGAAAAATGTTCTATGTAAAGGGTAATCTGGGGTGGGGAAATTTTCTTGAAAACCTTCGTTTCGCATCTCTGGAAGATACTGAACCTAAATACCAAATTTAGTGTTTATACGACTGTTCGTTTCTGAATTATACTGTTCACAGACACACACACACACACACACACACACACACACACACACACACACACACACACACTCACACACTAGCGCGCGCTAGCGGACGTCTTTCCAAAAATCCTTTTTTTGGATTCAGGGGGTCTCAAAACATGTATTTCCGGTGAAATCTCGGTATCAAATTTTTGGGTGGAATACAATACTTCCCCTACTTACTATATGTAGTAGAGAAAGCAAAAAGATGTGTGTATGTGTATGTAGTGTGCACGCGCGCGCCTGTCTGTTTGTCTGTCTGTGAACAGCAACTTAAAAACGAAATGTCGCATCCAAATTTCTTATTCGAGCCAGACACTGTCTAAACATGCCGGAATAAAATACAAACGTGGACAAATTATTAGACTACGTATGATTTACGCATGTTTTTGTTAGTTTTACTTAAGAGCGCTTTAAGAGAACGCCTAGCATCGCCTGTATCCTTTTTAATTACTTTGCATCCGCTTATTTTAAAATATGGCAGTTTAATGTTAGTAATACTATTTGTTTAAAGAGTTTATTATTATATTTCCACATGAAATAATCTTTAAAAAAACAAACTATAATAATTCACATGCTTAAGGATTTCAGGTAGAAGAGAGAAAAGTGAGATTATTGGATAGAAAATAGGATATATCTCCAAGAAAAATCGGCATTGGAGGTACCTTCTTGATGAAGGGCATTGCACACAGAAGCAGATAGCAGAAAAACTAAACATGTCTCAAAAATGTATCAGCAGAATAAAAATAAAGAACGATCAAGATGTGATGTATGACCAGCATGGGTAGGGCAATGTGGTAGAAAGAAGAAACTTAGTCCAAGAACAGTCAGAAAACTGACCTTTCAAAGAGAAGCCGCACAGAGCTGCCTAAATCTCTGACTACTTTAGGAGTACATGTTTGCAGATAGCTTTACGATGAAGGCTTACCTGCAAGAAGACCCAGAAAGAAGGCAAAGATCATAACTGCCAAGACAAAACAGAGACTGAATTGGGCCAAAGCCTATGCCCGCTGTCTGAATAGGACTGGGAAAACGTAATTGCCTCTTGCATAAATACACTACGTGATCAAAAGTATCCGGACACCTGGCTGAAAATGACGTACAAGTTCGTGGCGCCCTCCATCGGTAATGCTGGAAGTCAATATGGTGTTGGCCCACCCTTAGCCTAGATGACAGCGTTCACTCTCGCAGGCATACTTTCAATCAGGTGCTGGAAGGTTTCTTGGGGAATGGCAGCCCATTCTTCACGGAGTGCGGAACTGAGGAGAGGTATCAATGTAGGTCCGTGAGGCCTAGCACGAAGTCGGCGTTTCAAAACATCCCAAAGGTGTTCTATAGGATTCAAGTCAGGACTCTGTGCAGGACAGTCCATTACAGGGATGTTGTCCTGTAACCACTCCGCCACAGCCTGTGCAGTATGAACAGGTGCTCGATCGTGTTGAAAGATGCAATCGCCATCCCCGAATTGCTCTTCAACAGTGGGAAGCAAAAAGGTGCTTAAAATATCAATGTAGGTCTGCGCTGTGATGGTGCCACGCAAAACAACAAGGGATGCAAGCCCCCTCCAGGAAAAACACGACCACACCATAACACTACCACCTCCGAATTTCACTTTTGGCACTACACACGCTGGAAGATGACGTTCACCGGGCATTCGCCATACCCACACCCTGCCATCGGATCGCCACATTGTGTACCGTGATTCGTCACTCCACGCAACGTTTTGCTACTTGTAATGTTGACGCTCCTTACACCAAGCGAGGCGTCGTTTGGCATTTTCCTGCGTGATGTGTGGCTTATGAGCAACCGCTCGACCATGGAATCCAAGGTTTCTCACCTCACACCTAACTGTCATAGTACTTGGAGTGGATCCTGATGCAGTTTGGAATTCCTGTGTGATGGTCTGGATAGATGTCTGCATATTACTCTTTACGACCCTCTTCAAATGTCGGCGGTCTCTGTCAGTCAACAGACGAGGTCGGCCTGTGCGCGTTTGTGCTGTATATGTCCCTTCACGTTTCCACTTCACTATCACATCAGAAACAGTGGACCTAGGGATGTTTAGGAGTGTGGAAATCTCGCGTACAGACTTCTGACACAAGTGACACCCAATCATCTGACCACGTTCGAAGTCCGTGAGTTCCATTGAGCGTCCCATTCTCCTGTTTCACGATGTCTAATAACTACTGGGATCGCGGATAATGTAGCAGTAGGTGGCAGCACTATGCACCTAAGATGAAAAACGTTATTTGTGGGGTGTCCGGATACTTTTGATCACATAGTGTAATTAGCACAGTTTATTGCATTAGCTATACAATGTATTGATTGGGTTGAGGATGGATATATTCATATTTTTAATAAATTTATATTATCGTTGTCGTTTTTAAAATCAAGAATAACTCCCTCTAATTCTCTAATATTTTCAAGGTTTGCTTCTCTGATCAGTCTAAATTCAGCATTAGTGAAGGGAGTCGTCAGTATGTTCGCAGGAGGGAAGGAGAATCATTTCATGCTGAATGTGTTGTTCAGACAATGATGCCTCCAACATCTCTCATGGTATGGAGTGTGAGGTCTATCCACGAAACGGGACGACTACATACCGTTGAAGGCACCATGAAACAAGATCAGTACATAAAAGTACTAGTAAATAGGCTTTTGTACAAGTTAGAGTTTCGTTTCCAGACAAAGAATGCATATTTATGCAGGATAGCGTATCTGTCATGGGCAAAAGAAGTTACAAAGTTTTTGCAAGATTCCCACATTAAAGTCCTTGACTGGCCAGGAAATAGTCCTGATTTGAATCCCATTGAGAATCTAAAGAAAGTCAGTATTACCACAAAAGTGGTGCTCATAGAGTCACTGATAAATATTTGGCACATAGATCCTGAAATTCAGGAATCCTGCAAAAGCCTTGTACAAGTTATTCCAAAGAGGCTTCAAACAGTTATCAAGCCAAAGGGATGCATACTAAGTATTACTATAAATAATGTTATATGTAGTGATATGACTGTAAGGCAGCTTAAAAGCCAATAAATGCCTATACGATACTAAACATTCTCTTTAGCCCAACAATTTGTCCCTGTCTGTACTATAAATATGCTTAAGATATTTTCAGATTCAATAATAATAATAAAGATTTGGACCTTGTTCAAGATCCGTTCCGTCTCCATTAATCAAACTCGTCTCTCTATCTACGCCTTGTCTTCCTATATTCCGTTTCTCTAATGGTTTGCATTCTGCTAATACAGGGTGAGCCAAAAAACTACGAACCGGCTGCGCGGTGTTTTTCCTGCACGCATCCTCAGCGTTCGTTGCCGTCTGCCGCTATCATAGAAACGCGCGGATGAAACCATTCAACATTTTTAAAGCTACTTTTAAAGGCTTTACTTACCAACTTTATGAAAGGAGATGTTGTAACTGGCCACCGTCGTTGTCCATGCAGTTTTGATACGTCTTTAGGAAACTATCCATCACTCGCCGTAGTTCACGTTGAGAAATGCTGGCAATTTCCTGGCGGATATTTTGTTTTAATTCTTCCAGGGTGTGTGGGTTTGTCTTGTACACTTTGTTTTAAGTTACCCCAGAGATAGAAATCCCAGGAGGTTAGGTCGGGGGACCGAGGGGGCCACTGATCTCCCTAATAATTCTGTCCTCAAACACACTTTCATAAACTTGATAAGTAAAGCCTTTAAAAGTAGTTTTAAAAATGCTGTATGGTTTCATCCGCGCCTTTCTATGATAGCAACAGACGGCAACGTGCGCCAAGGACGCGGACAGAAAAAGCACCGCGGAGCCGGTTCGTAGTTTTTTGGCTCACTCTGTAGAAATACAGGAACTGCCATTGTTTTATAAAATTGTATCTGTGTCGCCTTCCTGGCTCTGTCTTAGTACTTGTTGTGTCACACATAAGATTAAATTTATGGAGTTTATTGTCTACATTTCTTTCATTTAATACAGGAAAATTTGCGAATCAAATTTTTATCCAACCCAGCATTAAATTAGCGACGGAGGAAAATTGCGAAAAAACCTTCGGTCGGATTGGTCGACCTCGGAAATTTTGTATACAGAATGTGTCAGTACCTCTGCGACAAACTCTGAGGAACGACAGATGTCGCAGAGGGGAACATATTCTGTTAAGCAACCACCGTCCTCCGACGCATCGTTACGTAGTTATTCATCCCTGTTTGAAGCGTATCCGGTAGGATAGGTTTGAGAGGAGCAGCCAGTACACTTTGACTATTTGTTTACAACAGCTGAATCAAGTGACATCGCCACTTTCTTAACCCTTGCATCCGGTTAGGTTGTAAGCTTACTTTGTGTTGCGGGAAATCGTCGTTGGGCGCCATTTGTAGCGGGAACCGGTGCTGTGCGCTATTTGTAGCGCGAAATCGTCGATCCTTGGGTCGTTGTTGCCTGTTGCAGTGTTCTTCTTCCTCGGCTATTGGTGCTCGTCGCATGTTGCGTATTCCATTCCTAACTATATCTAATAATTAACTCTCAGGTTCTAGTGGGTGAGGCAAGTTAAAAATACACTGCAAGTTTCCCTTAATCAATGAAGTTTATTTCACAGTTTGAATACTTATAGGCGGCTAGCTTTTTCCATTATTGTTATAATCGCACCACTTTAAGTTAGTCAGGAGCCTAGCTATATTCACACGCACCCCACCCTTGTGCACCCACGCGCATCTTAGCACCGTGTCGACGTGACTTCTCGATGAGATATATTTAGAATAAGAGCGGGCTCTGGGGCTTTGCCTGCCCTTATATACGAGAGCCTAGTGACGCTCATCTCTGAGTTTGAAAATGTAACGACGTTTCCTATTCGCCCTCAGGCCGCGTTACCCTGACATGTATGAGAATGTGTGGCTTCAGATCCGTGCGCTTAGGCGCCATCATGTAGCGTTGTACCACTCGGTGACAGGTACGGTCTTTATGATTTCTTGGAATTCTTGCTAGCTCGCCCGTTTCTTACAATCAGCTCTGTACAAATGTTAGATGTTGAATATTTTAACATGTTAGGGAATTAAATTATTACTGTACAATTCTTATATGTATGGTTCCCCTTTTATGTACAATTCCTCTATATATGTATAATATATCCCCTGTCATTTGCAACGAGATACTGGGTTCGATTGATGCAGAAGATTGATAAAGTCGGTTAGATATGGGTACAACTAGACTGAGTACCTGCACACTTTTCTCTTAAAGTATGTGCCGTCATGATTATCAGGAAGCGGATGATAATTTCGGCACTTAAGTGCATATGAAGGCATATGTGATTCTGGAAACCTCCAGGGGGAAGGGGTAAAGCTAAGAACACAGAGGGCATCCAGAACCGGGGCGGCAAACTCGGACACATGTGGGGTCTCTAAGGTCCCTAGGTATTACTACCTGACGCTGGAGGGACCCCGCCCCCATAGGCCTACCTCTCCCCACACAGAGATCTTTTGAGCAATTACGCTAATCTAACTGCTTAGAGATAAAAATCAGTGTTCTTGTATCACGTTGGATTGCCGATGATGGACTGAAAGAGTTTCTTTTTCGTTTATTTTTAACAAAATGGGATATTAAAAATAAAATTTGTGCAACAGAGGAAGTTATTATCCAGTCAGCGACAGTTGAACTTAAGGACGATGCCGAAATTAGTCTGCAGTATCTTTTCTTTCTTTTTGTTCCATTTATATGCCATCTTTCACATCTAAGGTCATATCGAGGGCTTTGACTTTGGAAACTGACCTCTGTGGCCCACATTCGGGAGGTCATAGGTTCGATTCCCGCGACCGACCTTCCTGACCCATGGGTGCTTCCCCGGGTCGCTAGGCGAATGCTGGGAAGGTTCATAGCATGCCCCGAATTTCCTGTCCCATTTTAGTTTCACCCCACTTCCTATTTCACTTCACCTTTCATCTGCTTGGTCTGTTTAGGTTATTCAGTGTCGCCGGGAGTCTCGGCGTTGCACGGCAGGGGAAAAGGATGCTCTATGTAACCCTTCGTCCCCTGAAAACAGTCTCCGAGTCCCGGGCCCCCCAGTGGAATGTGCAAGCCTGCAGGGAAGGCGATTGCACCAGCTGCCATCTGGGGAGTTTCAATCTGCCCTGTGTCCTGTCGTACCTCCTGCTCCGACCGCCCTCTGTCTCCTCTCACTCTAAAGGCTGGTTCACAACCAACGAGAACGAGAAAGTTGAAATACATGTATTCAAATGGGAATGTTCACAACCGACAGGAATCCTTCCAGGGCCCCGGGAATAGGAAAGAAGAGTTGCCCAACTTTTAGCTTTCTCGTTCTCGTTTCCGGGCACGGCATATTAGATCCCTATAGTGCATATTAGACTCTTCACTCTAGAGGTTATTCTAAGCGGCCGTGACATGAAACAGCCACTAGTGCTCTCTATAGTCACAAGCTGGAAACATGAAACTGGAAGGAATTAGTAGTAAATCCTAACCTCATCCCGACACCCGCAAATCTAATCAGCGTTGGTTCCTCTGGTGAAGGGATCATTTGTAGTTTGTTTATATGCAACTCAAAGCTATTACCTAAAAAACAATAGCAAAAGCTACAAAGAACAACTAAAACCGGTGGAAATAAAAAAAGAACAATAAACAATTTTAATGTATGCCATTAAATAAAGGAATGAAAGTTTGGCATAAGTAGAGGGATCGGAAATGTAATGAATATGCATTTAGATAATGTTTACTCTATCGAATTTTGACGTTGGCTTGGCTAAATTGGAAGTAGGTGAAAAAACGTCATTGGTCAGTTAAAAACAAATGAAATCCCAATGCGCAAAATCGACTTTCACTTTGTAATCGATATGCATTCCCGTTCTCGTTACCGGGCTGTTGTGAATCAAAATTTCTTGCTTCCCGTTCTCGTTTCCGTTCTGGTTATCGTTACCGGGTGGTTGTGAACCAGCCTTAACCCTCCCTTCTGGGGGCACCCCGATAGAGGTATAGGCACAAAAGATATTGTAGGTCGAGGTACTAAGTTCCTCTCTTTACCTAGTCGTACTTCTACTCCTTGCTTTTGGAGCAATTGTTCATCGGCAATGACGTTCACTGGTTTACTTTGGTGTTGATCCTTAGGTTCGTTTACTTTGGGTTTTCTATTTAAACATTAATTTCATAACACATTTACACTCACGCGCATAATTCCAGACTCTAAGGAGGACGGGGAATAATCCTGGCTAAAGAAAAATCCCCATCCTCCAGCTGGGAATCGAGCACTGGACCTCTGGGTTTGAAAGCTAACATGGTAGCCACCAGACCACAGATACAGTCTGTATCAGTTTTGCTTTACATTCTAGTAAATAAATAACTTTGTATTCTATCATAATGGCAACAGCGTTCTAATTGATCCCTATTTAGCGAAAAAAGAAGAAATTAAGGAGGAAGTGTTCCCGTACATCTGAAAGTAAAGGAACACGCCTGTCGCCACGAAAAGTGCGTCAGACTATCTAATACATAGAACCTGAGAAGCACAAAACACACTAAACAACCACAAGAATTAACTGTCATGTAAAACAAGCTTGTGATTACATTACAGTACTCTATTTAGTGCTCATTCCCAGCTCTATAAATCTATCTGCTGGTAGTGGTCACGCTCTCTGGGGAGTATCGCTCTAGTGCTTGGTGACGTGGGAAACGCGGGTTCGAGTTCGGACGCGGGCATGGTGTCTGTGTATATGTAAACGTGTTTGTGTATATATGCAACACAGACAAAATAACAAAAGAAAAAGCAAGGAAACCAAAATAAAGCAGGAAAGACGAATAAAGAGACTGATGTTAAAATAAATATATGGATCAACAATTCTGGCCAATCAATACGGTTTTTACCTTCTGACTTCAATGATTTAATTCGTTTTCGCTCCGGTATATTTCATTACACCTCCTCTTTGTCTCTAATTTAACAGAGTTAATACCTGTACTCGAATCCATGCCACTTCATATTTCCAGAAAACTAAACATACCTCTGGAAGTCCAGAACATAATTAAATTACAGCATTTATTGGGTTTCACACACACCAGACATAGGCATAACCTTTAATCCAACGCTCAAGTCACACTGCTAAAGGCTGGAGTTATATTGTGATATTCTGCGTTAATCACTTTTTACTTTCCTATTGTATTTTACTTTACTTTACTTTCCTATTTTACTTTGCTGTACTACTATCCTGTAGTAAGCGCAGGAAATATTGCATTTCATCAAAAAATTCGATGCTAAGACTTCACCGGAAGTACACGTTTTGAGGCTTACTGAATCCAAGATAGACATTCTTAGAAAAAAATATTTGACGGGAAGATACTTAAATAAAGAAATGATAGCAAAGTAAAGAAATAATTGCAATAAATAATTTCCGTATGCTAAATCTATGTACAATACAATAAGCTTTAGCTGAAAGATTTGTCCGGAAAGACGAAGGTAAATAGGAAGTTTGGTTAGTGAATATCATTAGTATAAGCCGAAGTAACGAAGCATTAGCTTAAAGATTCTGGGAATCCACATTCCACATGATACAGAAATCGAAAGTTTGAAAAAATGAAACTACTACCATATTATTTAAACACTAATGTACAAAACTGGTATATTAGAAATGCATTCACTGCTCTGGTTGTCTCAGACAAACAAATTTAAACTTTAAAATACCATAATTTTTTAAAAATGTATTCTTAGTGGTCGAATTAATTATGCCATGTCCTAAGCAATTTCAAAGTGTAGTAAAAACTATATGTCGGTGTTTTAAGTTCCTTCTGTCTGAGCTTGTGCTGAAAATTTGAACAAGACAGTTAAAAGTGCATCACGTGAAACATTAATGCACAAGAATGCTTTAAAAAATTTTGATGTGTTACATTCATATGACTTTCTCTACTCTTGTACAAACTAGTTTTACAAACCTTATTCTCCATCTACTTCCTGTTAATCGAGATATCGAGATGTTAATCTTATTGCTAATTAATTCTTATTGCGAATTTGGTGGGCTTTAAGCGATAGTCAATTCTTTTAAGAGCTGGTTGCTATGTGAAGCATTTCATTCTCTTTGGATGACCAAAACATACAAAAACGAATAATGAATTCCCATTTGAGAAAACGTTTTGGAAAATTCAAACAAATAACAAAGAATATCTCGGAAATGGTTCACTCCACAAAAAAATGTATATGACTTAAATTGTGTGTTTTAACAAGATCTACATTTTTGGTGCAGAAAAATTTTGTCTTTCTCTTACTGTTTACCAGTTACGCAAAGGTCATTCAAAAAAAGAGGACTTAGGACATTCCCAGAAAATTCAAGATATACATTTTATTTGTCATAAAAATGTCTTAAATATATGACATTTTAATCAAAATCGTCAGAGCCATTTTTGAGAAAATAAAAATTTTCGAAAAATGTTCCCCTTGGGGTAGGGGAATTTCTTGAAAATCTTCGTGTTGCATCTTTTAAAAATGGACCTAAATATCAGCTTGATATTTATTCGCCTTATCGTTTTTGAGTTATGCTGTTCATAGACACACAAACACTCACAGGGGCCTTTTTCTAAAAGTGTTTTATTTGGATTCAGGGCCTCATAGAATGCATTTCCGGTGAAATCTCGATATCGAATTTTTTGAGTGCAATGCAATACTTACCTTACTTACTCTACGTAGTAGAGAAAGTAAGAAAATGTATAAGAAAATCAAAGTCCAGTAAAATGCACTGGAAGTAAATACAGGCCATTAGGCCGTGTGCTCTTGGGGATTTGTATGGTCACGTGTTGAAGCATTAACAGGCCATAAAAGCAAAAGCCTTAATATGTAATTGAAGCTAGAGGTCAACGTATTTTAGGACTTAAATGTTTTTTGTTTTTTTTAATTTTGACAAAATTTCAGCTATGGGTACACGCTTCCATTTATGTCGTCACCGCAGCTTCGGGAGGCATTTTACCAACCTTCTCAGCGGGCGCGTATATAGCAGGGAGGGATGTGTCTGGAGCATTCTGCCCTTGTTCATTAAGCAGTGGCGTGTGTTAACTGTAGCTCACACGATGTACGCAAATATTTGGAGGTACATCGTAGAAGAATTGTGTGTATGTGGGAAGCCAATTTGCCGTTTGAAGACATTGCTAAAGCAATTCCATGCAGCATTGACATGGACGAATTATTAACATAATGTCTAGTGTCTATTGAATATGTCCTCTTTGAGTCCTTGTGTCCTTTAACCGTTCAGGTCATATCAATCGATGAATGAAATGATGCTCAAATGAGCCCGGGGTCCACAGAACTTAAAAGTTACCTGACATTCCTGTTTTCAAGATAAGGGAAACCTTGGGGAAACCTTATCCGGGTAACCCGCCAGAGATTCGAATTCGGGAATTCTTGAATGTGAGAGACACACTACCATGACATCACAGAGGATGGAGAAATTGTGCAAAACAATGTTTTATTTAATTGTGAATTTCGAATGGACAGATGATTCCAATACTTAATTAATCCCTCCTGTATGTAGGGCTTAGACGCCCTAGAACTTTATGATTCCAATAATGTCTACTAAATGTGTCCTTTCTGAGAGCAAAAAGTATAATGTATTTCAGTTTATAATATATTGGCATTAAAAATATTTTTTTCGAGCAGATTTTACATCATTCCCAAAGTAATGCCTCCGACTTATTTTCATGGAAACTGCAACAGATACAGAAAACACAACACAGTTAAATAGCGCAAGATTTCAGCTACATACTGTTTTTACTTTCTCTACTACGTATAGTAAGTAGGGGAAGTATTGTATTCTATCCAAAAATTCGATACCGAGATTTCACCGGAAATATATATGTTTTGAAACCCTCTGAATCCAAAAAAAGCATTTTTGGAAACATGTCCGTGTGTGTGTCTGTGTGTGAACAGCATAACTCAGAAACGAACAGTCGGATAAACACCAAACTTGGTATTTAGGTTCAGTATCTTCCAGAGATGCGACACGAAGGTTTTCAAGTAAATCCTCCCAACCCATAATACCCTTTACATGGAACATTCTGATTAAAACTATTTTGATTAAAATATCATATGTTTAAGATATTTTCATGACATATGAAATGTATATCTCGATTTTTCTGGGTATGTCTTCAAAAGTATTCTTCATTGTGAACGACTTTTGCATAACTGGCAAACCATAGGAGATAGACAGACTTTTACTACATAAAAAATGTAGATCGCGTTAAAATACACAATTTATGTCCTATACATTTTTTTTTTGTTGAGTGAACCATTTTCGAGATATTTCTTATTATTCCTTTAAATTTTCCAATACTTATTACTTTTTCTCAAATGGGAATTCGCTATTCATTTTTTTTTTGCCCTGGTAATGCAAAGAGAATGGAATACTCCACATAGCAACCAGCTCTTAAAACATTTGACTATCGCTTAAAGCCTACCAATTCCCCTTGCATCTACAAGAAAATTAGCAATAAGATTAACATCTCGATTAACATGAAGCATATGGAGAATAAGGGTTTGTAAAAATAGTTTGTACAAGAGTAGAGAAAGTCATATGAGTGTAACACATCAGATTTTTTTTAAAGGGGAGACAGAATTAGAGTTGGAAGGTATAAGGAGTTGGCTTATGTCGCCGAAAAGAAGTAATTATAATGTTGGCTACAGGTGGTAGGATGCGTTTAGTGTGTATTAAGTTGAGAAGTCGTAGGTATTATGAACCTAGGGGAGTTCCGCTTTGCACCTCCGAAAGTTCAGTCGGTTATACTTGCTGCAGCATTGTGCTGTCAGCGTTAGGTGAGGACACGGAGACAGCCATGGCGAATCCTGACTATCCCCGGGTGAAATTAGGTTTTAGGAAGGAAATGATGAGAGTGATATACGGTTAGGTTGGAGATTGCATGTATTTAAGATTTCCCGCGGCGTGTGGCCTTCTTCGAGCTGTCGGAGTTGATCTTGGAGTTGGCTGAGTTGGGTACCAATTAATATTACACCAACAAAATGTGGCTCGGACCTCAAAGGCACACAAAAAAATCTGATGTGTTACACTCACATGACTTTCTCTACTCTTGTACAAACTATTTTTACAAACGCTTATTCTCCATATGCTTCATGTTAATCGAGATATCGAGATGGTAATCTTATTGGTAATTTTCATGTAGATGCAAGGGGAATATGGTAGGTTTTAAGCGATAGTCAAATATTTTAACGCTGGTTGCTATGTGGTGCATTCCATTCTCTTTGCATGTCCAGGACATAAAAAAATGAATAACGAATTTGAGAAAAAGTATAAGTATTGAAAAATTTAAGGGAAAAACTAGCAATATCTCGAAAATGGTTCACTCAATAACAAAAATGTATATGACATAAATTGTGTATTTTAACGCGATCTACATTTTTGGTGTAGTAAAATTTTGTCCATCTCTTATGGTTACCAGTTATGCAAAAGTCGTTCACAATGAAGAATACTTTTGGAGACATTCCCAGAAAATTCGAGATATACATTTCATTTCTCATGACAATATCTTAAACATATGATATTTTAATCAAAATCGTTAGAGCCATTTTTGAAAAAATTAAAATTTTCGAAAAATCTTCCATGTAAAGGATAGTCTGGGGTGGGGTGATTTTCTTGAAAACCTTCGTGTCGCATCTCTGGAAGATACTGAACCTAAATACCAAGTTTGGTGTTTATCCGACTGTTCGTTTCTGAGTTATGCTGCATACACACACACACACACACACAAGCACGGACATGTTTCCAAAAATGCTTTTTTTTGGATTCAGGGGGTCTCAAAACATGTATTTCCGGTGAAATCTCGGTATCGAATTTTTGGGTGGAATACAATACTTCCCCTACTTACTATACGTAGTAGAGAAAGTAAAAATGGGAGGGCTACTTTCGGATTGACCCTCATTCAAAACAGGTTAACGTTTAAAGTTATATATTCATATCAGAATAATCTAGAACTGTGCACGTAAAACAGGACGTCACTGTATGCGGGAAAATGTAAACAGATATCCCTTTCTTGTTATACACACTCCACCTATGAAGGTCAGTAGAATGCCTCCCAAAGCTAAGGGGACGCCATAAATGGAAGAGAATGTACCCTTAAGCCTACAGTATGCCCCTTGAACCTACAACGAAATGTGTAATAAAATCATTTCTACAGATGTATAACATCAAGCAGATAGAAGAATAAGCTTATGTAGAAGAGCAGGTAGAGAAGCTAATGTGACTGTAACATATCACAGATTTCACTTGCTTGTATCTTCCATACACTCCATTAGAACTTACATTAATGAAGATAAAGGGGCAGAAAACACCTAACGGACTGAACGCAACTCCAGACACAAAAGCAGTAATTTCCAACAGATCGGTCTGCCTGGTTACAACTCCAGTAGCAGACAAGACAACCTTTTATTCCTCTTTGTCTTTTCTTTCTCTCTTTCGCAACTCGCTCAGCTTGCAGGTGCATGAACCGAGTAGAGCTGGGGTTGATGCCCTGTCTCCCTTTCTTTTGTGCTAGTGGTTTATTGTCCAGTGTTTTCAGTTGTTTTCTTTTGTACATAAATAATACACAGTCATTATTACGGCATGGGGGTGGGGTGCAAATAGAGCCCGCAGCAAGGGGAATGCAAGGTGGACAAAATCGTGACTTGATTTTGGTTCGAGTTGCAGCCTAAATGGTTTTCCTGTTCCTTTAAAGTCTGTAATATCCAGAATCACAATGGTAATTGCTATGAATGTCCCATGTTAAATATTTTAAATCACGCGAGCTGTATGACTTATCTGCATATTGGCGACGCTTTCAAACACGTAAGGTACCGTAAAACACAACAGATAGTATCAACAGTTGCAACGATCAACTTTATGGAACAATAAACTAATGGGAAAATGCCACATCTTTGGTAGATTATTTATTTTTCTTTGTCTCCAAGCATTACTCGGACAATGTTTCATTCTCTACTACGTATAGTGAAAAAAATCTAAAATACATCTAAAAATTCGATGTCGAGGTTTCACTGGAAATATATGTTCTGAGGCCCGCTGAATCCCCCCAAAAAAGCATTTTTAGATAAAGGACCGTAAGTCTGTTGACAACATAATTTAAGAATGAAAGTAGGATAAATACCAAACTTGATTAAGTTCAATATCTTCCAGAGATGCGAGACGAAGATTTTCAAAGCAACCCCCCTCCACACACCAACTACGTTTTACATGAACACTTTTCGATTTTTTTTATTTTCTAAAACATGTCTGTAACCATTGTGCTTAAAATGCCACATATTAAAGATATTTACATGTCATATAAAACTATATCCTGTATTTTCTTGGAATAGCCTGTGAAATCGTCTTCATTCGGAAGGAGTTTTGAATAATCTTGTATAGCTGTAAAGTTCAGCGATAGATGAAAATTTACTACACTCTTTAAAATACGCAATATATTTCAAACATTTTTTTTTTTGTGGGGGTGCATCAGCCATTTACGAGATATCCGTTACTAATGGTTCGAATGTTTTAATACTTGCCCATTCTTTTAAAGCACTATCGATTTTCAGTTGTTTCTCGCGATGTCGTGGAAAGATTGGAACGTTAAGGCCAGCGTAAAACGTCCTAAAACATTTGACTATGGCTATCCCGTTGTATCTGTACGAAGTGGTACTGCAGTTATTTTCGGAAAGGTTTATCTCGCTTAAATAGGAAAATAAAGCAAACTTTCGTAAGAATAATTTGTATACCCACTAACAAGCGTTAGATAGAGAGTTATGTGAATGCAACACGTCGGATTTTTGCTTTCTATACTAGTACTATAGTGTAGAAAAAGTATTGCATTCGAACTAAAAATTCGAAACGCATTTCTAGAAAAAGATCCATGTGTATGCGTGTGTGTATGTGTGAGTCTGTGAACAGCATAACTCAAAAATGAAAAGTCGGTTAAGCGCCAAACTTGGTATTTAAGTTCAGTATCTTCCAAGGATGCGACTTTTAAGTTTCAAGGAAATCCCTCCATTCCCAAAATACCTTTATATGGAAACCACGTTTTATTTTTTATTTTCTCAAAAATGGCTCTAACGATTTTGATTAAAATACCGTATCTTTAAAATATTTGCATACAAATAAAATGTATATATTGAATTTTCTGGGAATAGCCTATTAAGTCCTGTTCATTCTGAACTTTTGTACAACTGCTATACGTAAGAGAGAGAGAGAGAGAGAGAGAGAGAGAGAGAGAATCAAACTGCACAAAAAATGTACATCCGTTAAAGTACACAAATTAGGTCAAATAAATTTTTATTGTGGCCTTGAACATTTCAGAGATATTTTTTATTATTGGGTTAAATTTTTAAATGCTTCATACTTGTTTCAACTTCAAATCGCTAAGGGGGTGTGTTAGTTTTCCTAACCTAAAACGTAGTCCTTAATTGATATGTTCTCTTTTGATTCGACAGCAATTGCTTGTTCTGGTTGTCGTTTGCTATACTTTAGAATATGCACTCGCGGAAGAGTATTACCTTTGTGGTTTGTTGTATTCAGTGCCATTTCTGTGTTGGAATTTTTTCTGTTTACGTTCCTTGAGTTTGTAGTTGTCAGCTGTTTTTGCATGTCTTTATATTTAATGTTCTTTAGGGAACTTTCTTTGTTTTAACCTATACTATGTTTAGGTTATTGATCTTATGAATGTTTAATATTTATTAATTGCTTAAAACTCACCAGATGTTATTCTCGAGTTAAAATATGTTCTTCCATTGTTGATTCTCCACTATATTCATAAACAACTCTTCACTATTTAATATAGCAATTACCTCGGAGAACATGTTAAACATAAATTGTTTATAAACTTCTAGCACCCTCATTTGTTTCGTGGTCATCCAAACAGAACGCGATCTCAAAGCCATCACATAGAGGTCCCACTTTTAAAAGGCTTGACTATCGCTTTAGTTTACTGTATTCTTTTTACACTTATAACAATTGAAAGTTTATCTCGATTAACAAAAATCTGTGTTACACTCACATGGCTTTCTCTACTCTTGTACAAACTATTTTTACAAACGCTTATTCTCCATATGCTTCATGTTAATCGAGATATCGAGATGTCAATCTTATTACTAATTTTCTTGTAGATGCAAGGGGAATTGGTAGGCCTTAAGCTACAGTCAAATATTTTAAGAGCTTGGTTGCTATGTGGAGTATTCCATTCTCTTTGCATTACCAGGACAAAAGCAAAATGAATAACGAATTTGAGAAAAAGTATAAGTATTGGAAAAGTTAAGGGAATAACAAGCAATATCTCGAAAATGGTTCACTCAACAACAAAAGATGTATATGACATAACTTGCGTATTTTAACGCGATCTACTTTTTTGTGTAGTAAAATTTTGTCTATTTCTTATGGTTTACCAGTTATGCAAAAGTCGTTCACAATGAAGAATACTTTTGGAGACATTCCTAGAAAATTCGAGATATACATTTCATTTGTCATGAAAATATCTTAAACATATGATATTTTAATCAAAGTCGCTAGAGCGTTTTTGAGAAAATTAAAATTTTCGAAAAATGATCCACGTAAAAGGTAATCTGGGGTGGGTGGATTTTCTTGAAAACCTTCGTGTTGCATCTCTGGAAGATACTGAACCTAAATACCAAGTTTGGTGTTTATCCGACTGTTTGTTTCTGAGTTATGCTGTTCACAGACACACACACACGGACATGTTTCCAAAAATGCTTTTTTTGGATTCAGGGGGTCTCAAAACATGTATTTCCGGTGAAATCTCGGTATCGAATTTTTGGGTGGAATATAATACTTCCCCTACTTACTATACGTAGTAGAGAAAGTAAAAAGTGGATAGCTTGTGTAAGAATAGTTTGTGGAAATTTTTCTTATTTAGTGTTCCATTTGTATAGCCCTCTATAACTTCTGTAGTCATTTCGGGGGCTCTGGCTTGAGAAACAACTGATGGTATAACTGCACAACGTCTCTATACAAAGCTTTTCGGCATCTTTTCACTCCATCACATACCATTGTCAACCGATTAGAGCAACGGCTGCGAGAAACAGGCACCTTCAAAGTTAACAGGGTGGACTGTGGTGCTCCAAGGACATGCATTCTCGGCATTGAAGGGTAGATCCTTCATCGAGTTAAAGCGAACCCATCGACAGGTACTGCATCTCGCACGTAGCAAGAATGTGTCTCAGAGCCATAGGCACCGACCACCCGGTGGATTTTTTCGGACGTAAAAATCCTTAGCATGGCTTCCTTTGGAAGAGAAGTAAAGCCGGTGGTCCCGTGTCGTAGATTTACGGCACGTAAAAGAACCTCCAGCCTCATAAAGTGGTGTGCGAACAAAATTTCCGGTCTTTCACACCCGATGTAGAATGAGACGTGAATTCTTTCTTTTGCTGAAAGAAGAGTGCATGTTGCGGGAAGATCATCGTTGAACATATGGTCAGATTCAAGAAGCCCTAAATATTGCATCGGCAACAGTGAAAACAATCCTGAAAGAAAAACGACGTCAGAAAGCTCTGCAGTCGCTGGATCCCCCACCACAAATGAGCAGAAACAAGCGCGTGTGCAATAGTGCAAGGAAATGATTGAAAAATTCAGTGCAGGAAGGTCCAAAAACATGTTTAACATTGTAACAGGTGACGAAAGCTGCATTTACCAGTATGATCCAAAAGCTAAACGACAGTCATCGGTCTGGGTCTTCCCAGGGGAAGATCCTCCAATAAAAGTGAAGCGAACGATGTTGGCAATAAGATGATCTGTTCCTTCTTCTCAGCAAGTGGTCACACTGTGACGATTCCGCTTGAGGAACAAAAGACTGTTACTGCCAGATGGTACATCACAAAATGTCTGCTACAAGTGTTCAATGAACTGAGAAAAAAGTGTCTTAAAATTGGTCTTTTGGAATATTGATGCGCCATGACAATGCTTGCCCGCACTGCACAAGAAATAACCCAGCCTCCCTACAGCCCAGGTCTGGCCCCATGCGACTTTTTTCTATTCCCCAAAATGAAAGAAAACGTTCGAGGTCAACGATTTGAGTCACCTGAAGCCGCAGTGTTTGCTTCCGAAGAATGTATTTGCACTCTCTCCAAATAAGAATGACGTTCAGCATTTGAAAAATGGTTTGAAAGGATGAGACTGTGTATAGAATGCGATGAAGAATATTTTGAAAAGATGCAATGATCAGATCTAAACTTTTAATACTTTATTGTACGTCCATTCTCAAAAGTTTTGGAGTGACCCTAGTACCGGCCAAAGCGCGAAGTAAAGTTTGCCGATTAGATGGGGAACAAAGTCCATACTTCCTTATTTAAAAATTATAATACTCTGTTCAATAAAATACATTTACATTAGCGATATTTACAAACTAGAAATGCGCTTTTAAATAAGTAGTTCTTTTTACTTTCTCTACCACGTACATAGACAGAGAAAGTACTGCATTCCACCCAAAAATTCGATACCGAGATTTCACTGGAAATACATGTTTTGGGCCCCCCTGATTAAAAAAAATTGGAAACATGCCCCTGTGTGTGCGTCTGTCTGTCTGTGAACAGCATAACTTAAAAACGAAAAGTCCGATAAATACCAAACTTGGTATTTAAGTTCGGTATCTTCCAAGGATGCGACATAAAGATTTTCAAGAAAATCCCTCACCCCAACTACAGTTTATATGAACATTTTTCAAAAATTCTGATTTTCTAAAAAAAATGGCTCTAACGATGTTGATTAAAATAACATATATTAAAGATATTTATGACAAATAAAATATATCTTGAATTTCCTGGGAATATCTGTGAAGTCGTCTTCATTTGGAAGAATTTTGATTGCTCTTGTATAACTGGTACACGTTAAGCGATAGACGCAAACGTGCTACGCAAGAAATGTAGATCTCTTTAAAACACACAATTTATTTCAAATAAGGTTTTTTGTGGCATAAGCAATTTCTGAGACATCCGTTATTAATGGTTCGAATTGTTCATGTCCTGTCAACATTCAGTTGTTTCTCGCAATTGCATGGAAACAGTATGGAATTTTAAGGCCAGCATATAGTGTTCAGTTCTTAAACATTTGACTAACGTTGTTCTCTTTGTACCTATAACGAAATGTGTAACGTAGCTAACTCTGTAAAAGCTTATTTGGATTAAAATATAGTAGATAGAAAAATAAGGTTTTAGTAAAGCATGATTTGTATACCCACTAATAAACAATCGAGGGTAGAGAAAGTCATGTGAATGTATCACATCAGAAATTTTTATGCATGTTCATTTCAATAGCCCTCTTTAAGTGATAGCGGGGACTTTGACTGAAACATTTGCTGTGTTTTTACTCTTTGAAATTTTAGGTTAGGTTACTGTAGGTTAAAGTCGTTTTTAACTTATCTTAAACACTTACATTCACTCTCACACCCAAGGCTTCCAGGTTGCTGGTGGGAGGGAGTAATCCTAAATAAAGGAATATCCCCCGGCCGGGAATCAAACCTGAGACCTCTGGGTGAGATGTCAGCTCGCTGACCACTCAATCATGATATTAGACTAAAATTATGCAACTACTCTCCCCTTGGATAAACAGATTTTAGAAAAGCTGCTTTATACAATAGATTCCTCCAAGGTCGGAATAACAACTTAAGTGCTGAGTGTGGACAATAAGACATTAATTCCACATGTGGAGTAAATATCACATTAAAGACTCTTTGTTCAGCTGAGTAAGATGATGTAATAACACAGTTGTATTGAAGGATAATCTCATCTCGAGGTTGTTGCGTATGTTTCAGAGCCGACAAAGAAATGTCAGTACGCAAATAGTATTAGATGACGAAATAATCAAAGCCAAGAAAGAATAACGATAATTTTTTTGCTCAAATACAGATTTCTTTGGAGTTCAGCGGCAAGAGCCGCATCTCTGTCCCACTCCCTCACTCTCTCTCCTCTATCGCCCTCTTCCTCTTTTCTGCGATTAAATATCAATATCAATTTATCGTCATTTAACAGTTATATAACTGCAATAGACATTGTCAATATATACAATAATACAACATAAATCACACCTTGTGCAACTTTTACGGCAAAAAAGTAACAATTAAATATCAATATCATATGTATTAAGATCGATAAATTCATTAATAGAATAAAATGGATTTTCCATAAGCCAAGACTGCAATCGCTCACAAAATATTTTATAAGGCAAATCTTTTACAGCTTGAGGTATCTTATTAAAAAGTTTAATGCCAATATAGGAGTAACTTTGAGAAGTTTTCTTAAGTCTGTGCTGAGGAATATCAATCATTTGACCATTACGGATATTATAATTATGAATATTGGATCTCGTGTCATACATATGTTTATTCTGTTTCATAAAACCCAATACCGTATAATTATACAAATTTATAACAGTCAAAATATTATATCTTTTAAAATAGGGTTTACAATGTGTTCTAGTAGTTATCTTAGCCATAATTCTTATAGCTTTGTTTTGCACAAGTAATACATCTTGGATATATGAGCTATTACCCTATGTGGATATTCTTTCGTGTCTTCTCCTAGTCACACTCTGTTTCTTTCGGTTTACTTTATATGTAATGTTTTAAAAGCCGGTAATAAAATTGCTTATTCTTGGGTATTAATAAACATTAAAACAAGTAAGAGATTTAAAGGCACAAACCTGCCCCTTTTCCTTCTGCTCGTTCTACGGTGGGAACTCTGTTTCCATGGTAAATGGTTTGCGTACAGGAATAAAAATCTGATGTGCTACACTCACATGACTTTCTCTACTCTTGTACAAACTATTTTTATAAACGTTTATTCTCCATATGCTTCATGTTAATCGAGATATCGAGATGTCAATCTTATTGCTATTTTCTTGTAGATGCAAGGGGAATATGGTAGGTTATAAGCGATGGTCAAATCTTTTAAGCGTTGGTTGCTATGTGGAGTAATCCATTCTCTTTGCACTACCAGGACAAAAAAATGAATAACGAATTCCCATTTGAGACAAAGTATAAGTATTGGAAAATTTAAGGGAATAACAAGCAATATCTCGAAAATGCTTCACTCTACAAAAAAATGTATACGACATAAACTGTGTATTTTAACGCGATCTACATTTTTTGTGCAGTACCATTTTGTCTATCTCTTATGGTTTACCAGTTATGCAAAAGTCGTTCACAATGAAGAACACTTTTGGAGACATTCCCAGAAAATTCGAGATATACATTTCATTTGTCATGAAAATATCTTAAACATATGATATTTTAATCAAAATCGTTAGAGCCATTTTTGAGAAAATTAAAATTTTCGAAAAATGTTCCATGTAAAGGGTAGTCTGGGGTGGGGGGATTTTCTTGAAAACCTTCGTGTCGCATCTCTGGAAGATATTGAACCTATATACCAAGTTTGGTGTTTATCCGACTGTTCGTTTCTGAGTTATGCTGTTCACAGACAGACAGACAGACAGACAGACACACACACACACACACGGACATGTTTCTAAAAATGCTTTTTTTGGATTCAGGGGTCTCAAAACATGTATTTCTGTTGAAATCTCGGTATCGAATTTTTGGGAGGAATACAATACTTCCCCTACTTACTATACGTAGTAGAAAAAGTAAAAACGAACAATTTGATGTGTCGTATTCACATGACATTTTATACCCACTCTACTACAAACTGTTCGTACAAAGACACATTCCTCTATCTACTTCTTGTTATTGAAGTACATTTCATTGTAGGCGCAAGAATACAGTAGGCTAAAGCAACGGTCAGATTTTTAAAAAACAGATCGCTATGTGATGGCTTTAAAATTTCATAATCTTTGCATGACCACAAGAAAAGCATAAACCAATAACAAAGAATATATCCTAAGTGGTTAACACCACAAAAAATTTACTTGACATAAACTGTGTGTTTTAACAAAATTTACATTTTCTGTGTAGTAAGGTTTTGTGTATCTCTTACAGTTTACCAGTTATACAAAATGTATTCAGAATGGGAAAATAAAAGTAAACTGAGTTTTATTTATGGACGGTAACTACTGTGGTTCTTAGCTTCCTATTCTATATTGGGCGTGAAAGACCGTAAAGTTTGTTCAGAGACCTCTTCATCAGGTTTGAGGTTCTTTTACGCGCAGTAAACCTACGACACGGGATCACCGGCTTTACTTCCCTTCCAAAACAAGCCACGCTAACAATTTTTATGCCCGAAAAAGATTCATTACCCTCCGCCGGGTTAGAATCTGCGACCTCGAGTACCGGAAACTAGCAAGGTAGCCCTAGAGGACGACATTTAGAATGAAGAAGACTTAACAGGCTATTTGCAGAAAATACAAGATAAAAATTTTGTCTGTAAATATTTTACACATATAGTAGTTTAATCAATAACGAAAATGTTTCCATGTAAGGGTAGTTTGGGGTAGCGGATTTTTCTTGAAAATCTATGAGTTGCATTTTGGAAGATGCTGGACTTGAATACCAAGTTTGGTTTTAAACACACTTTTCGTTTTTGAGTTATGCTGTTCAAACACACTCACACACGGATCTTTTTCTAAATATTCAAAGGACCTCAAAACGAGCATTTCAAGGAAAAGTTCCATATGGAATTTTTAGGTGGAATGCAATACTTCCTCTGCTTACTATAGGTAAATAGCAAAGAAAGTTAAAGATCAGTATAAATTCTGAAATATTCATTCTATCAAAATTTTGTAAATAAAGGCTTGTAATAAACATTATACTTGTTAATTTTGTTACATAACATTTTAAAAACCTGTTCTTACAAAAGCTTATTCTTCTACTTCATCCTAATTGAGATAAATGACATAAATAGCTTCATTATACACATTTTGTTGTAGGTCAAGGGAGATACACCAAGCTGAAGCAATAGTCAAATTCTTGAAAAAGCAGGTAATAACATGCTGGCTTTGAAATTTCACTGTTTGCATGTCCTCAAGAAGCATTGGCAAATGGTGACTTACTACATCAAAAAGTTGTAAAGCATTTGAAAATTAAAACCAATAAGAATGTCTCGGAAATGGTTAATGCTATAAAAAATGTATTTGACATAAGTTGTGGGTTTTAACCAGTTCTACATTTAATAAAGTTTTTTTTGTCCCTTATAGTTATAAAAAAGTATATAGAAATCATTCAAAATAAAGAGGACTTCATGATTTCTTTCCAGAAAATTAAGATATACCTACATTTTGTCATGTGCATATCTTAAAGATATGGTATTTTAATCAAAATCATTAAGCCATTTTTGAGTAAAACAAAAGTAACAAAGAAATTCTTATGTAGTGCAGTTTGTGATGGGGTATTCTCTTGAATGTTGTGTTGCAATTTTGGCATTTATCTGGTATTCATTTTTGAGTTATGTTGTTCACATACATGGGGCATTTTTTAAAAACTTTTCTTTCTTTAGGGGACCTCAAAACATGAAGACCTGTGTAATAAATACTGTGAACTTTAGATCCACTGTTTGATACATCATAAACATTTTTTGTAGGCCCTATAAGATTGATAAAACACAATACTAAATTTCATGTACTTGTAAGAATACATGATATTAGGGAAAGAATGTTCACAAATAGCTCCATAAGAGAAACAAACTCTATCAAGATATGCACACTGGTATGGTTGACATTACTATCTTTTATAAAATTAGGGTAAAAATCTGATTTGTTACACTCACATGACTTTCTCTACTCTTGTACAAACTATTTTTACAAACTCTTATTCTCCATCTATTTCATATAATTGAGATAAACATTTGCAGAAATGATCTTTTGACATGCAAAGAGAATTACATTTTTACACATAGCGACCAGTTCTAAAAATATTTGACTATCGCTTAAGGCGTACTATGTTCCCCTTGTTTTGTAATTGCAAGGGCAATATAGAAATACAGTAGCCTTTAAGCATTGACATATTTCTTAATAGCTGGTTGCTAGGTGCAGCACCATTCTCTTTGCCACAGATTAATACTCTTTGCATATCCAAGACAAAAAAATGAATAACAAATTCCCACTTGAGAAAATAAGTATTGAAAAATTTAAGGGAATAACAAGCAATATCTCGAAAATGGTTCACTCAACAACAAAAAATGTATATGACATAAATTGTGTATTTTAACGCGATCTACATTTTTTGTGTAGTAATATTTTGTCTATCTCTTATGGTTTACCAGTTATGCAAAAGTCGTTCACAATAAAGAATACTTTTGGAGATATTCCCAGAAAATTCAAGATATACATTTCATTTGTCATGAGAATATCTTAAAAATATGATATTTTAATCAAAATCGTTAGAGCCATTTTTGAGAAAATTAAAATTTTCGAAAAATGTTCCATGTAAAGGGTAATCTGGGGTGGGGATATTTTCTTAAAAACCTTCATTTCGCATCTCTGGAAGATACTGAACCTAAATACCAAGTTTGGTGTTTATCCGAATGTTCGTTTCTGAGTTATGTTGTTCACAGACACACACACGGATATGTTTCCAAAAATGCTTTTTTTGGATTCAGGGGATCTCTAAACATTATTTCTGGTGTAATCTTGGTATCGAATTTTTGGGTGGAATGCAATACTTCCCCTACTTACTATACGCAGTAGTAGAGAAAGTAAAAATGTATAACGACCTTCCACTGGAAATCTCTGTAGTGTTGCATTTACATAGCTTTCTCTACTCACTATTCTTGCAAAAGCTTGTTTGTTTGTCTACTTCTTGTTAAATGATATAAATTTTCATTACACTTTTGTTGTGAGTATAAGGAAGTAGGCTAAAGCAAGTCAGATTTTTAAAAACAGATTGCTATTGATGATTTTGAAACTTCATGCTCCTTCCATGATCGTGAGGAGAAAAGAATAGCAACTTAGCACTTGAAAACAAAATCTGATGTTTTGCACTTACATAACTTTCTCTACTCACTCGTGTACAAACTATTCTTACAAAAGCTTATTCTTCTATTTAACTACTTCTTCTTAATCGAGATAAACTTTATTACACAGTACATATTTCACTGCGCATATAAGGATACACGAGGTTAAAGTGTTAGTCAGATTTTTAAAAAGCAGATCACCAAGTGATGGCTTTGAAATTCCCGTTCTTTGCATGACCACGAGAAAAAACAAATAACTTTCCACTTGAGAAAAGTACAAGTATTTAAAAATTCACACCAATAACAAAGAATATTTTGGAAATGGTTCATACCACAAAAATTTTATTTTGCATAAATTGTGTGGTGCTCTAACTGGATCTATATTTTTAGTGAGTAAGATTTTGTCTATCTCTTCTGGCTCACCATTTATACAAGAGTAATTCAAAATTAAAAGCACTTTACAGGCTATTCCCAGAAAATTCAAGATATGCATTCTGTCATTATATACCTTAAATGTATGGTATTTTAATCAAAATTGTGTAGAGACATTTTTGAGAAAATAGAAAATAACAAAACAATTTTCCATGGACTTCACAGGCTATTCCCAGAAAATTCAAGATATATCCTTTATTTTTCATGAAACTATCTTAAATACATGGTATTTTAATCAAGTGACAGCCATTTTTGAGAAAATAAAAATTTTTGTAAAACCTTCCATGTAAAGGGTATTTTGGGGTGGAGGATTTTTTTCAAAATCTATGCGTCACATTTTTGGAAGATGTTGAACCTAAATACCAAGTTTAGTAGGTACAAGTACTTATTGGAAATTTTGATTTGGGGTTATGCTGTTTGCAGAAACACATAGACACATACATTGCCATTTTTTAGGGAGGATTCAGGGGGCCTCGAAACATATATTACTGGAGATATTTTAACATCAAATTTGTGGGTAGAATACAATACTTCAGATAGCTGGTAGAGAAAGTAAAAATGTTTTTGTGTAGGGTTTCAATCTTTGTTACACATGCCTAAGGCATTTATATCTATAATTTTATTAAAGAAAAGAAAAACAGAAGTTTTTAACAAAACTTACTTTAAAAAAAACATTTGCAGATATCAAGGAAGATGCTACTAACAGATAACAGTTACAATTTACATGTTTTAGCCGCTAGTCACCTTTTGCTTCACTTTCTGTTCTATCCTGATTTGCCCATGTATATTTCAGGGGTGGCATTTCCTTCAGCAAGTGTTGAATGTTTTTCAGGTAAGAATAAAAATCTTCACAGAAAATGTGTCTGAAATTATACTGGACAAGAAGTATGCTTCTGATAAGACTCTACAGCTAAGTTGTTTATTTTGTAGGGCCACTAACTTTGCATTAATGAAGACTTGTTCCACATTTGTGTTGTGGGACGGTAATGCAAGGAAATTTTCAAAACTTCAGAACAGTCAATACTTTTTGATTCTTCAAATCTTTTATCCACTTCTGGTGTATTTGTAAATTTTCAAAGTCTCTATTTTCTTGCACCAGCTCTGTGAATTTCCTCAGATTGCAGGCCTGTGGTGAAATTATTTAACATCATCTATGATTATATCATCGTTAGCTCTATTGGTAAATATTTTCCATTTCTCTAGTATTAAATTCTCTGTTCTTTTATCATGTCCTCGCATTCAAGAATGTAATGCCAATTGTCATGTAATCCATTACATTTAGTACATCTCTCCCCCTTATTCTCCCTGTTAGATCACTTATATTCATTATCCTGTCCTCACCCATGCATATGCCATTCTGGCCTCTTCGTGGCATACTTCGATGTACCTTTCTTTTCCCCATTCTGTTTTAAAATATTTATAATCTATTAATGACCTTTTATCATAGAAACTACTTATAATTTCTTGCTTTTCAATATCGTCCAATCTTGTTCTAATTTCTTTCCAGAAACCCTTACGTTTATTGTTTCTTTCTGCCCAATTTTCCCCCATTCCTATTTCTTCCAATACTGTCTTGTGTCCTGTGCATCAAAGTTTCTTTTTCCCCCATTTTCTCCTGTATACAACCAAGCATTGCTTTAGTATCTCATTTGGTAATCCCAGGCTTATTTTGCAAAAATTCCTATGCATAGCCTCTACATTTTCACATGATTTTTTCAGACTCCATATCTCTGATATGTATAATATCCTTTCTAGTCACATAATTTGCATTTCTGGTATTTTGTTCACACATGCTCTAATTACCTGTATTGCTTGTTTCCCCTTTGTTAGTGCTTTTTTACTTTCTCTACTACGTATAGTAAGTAGGGGAAGTATTGTATTCCACCCAAAAATTCGATACCGAGATTTCACCGCAAATATATGTTTTATGACCCCCTGAATCCAAAAAAAGCATTTTTGGAAACATGTCTGTGTGTGTGTCTGTGAACAGCATAACTCATAAATGAACAATCAGATAAGCCACAAACTTGGTATTTAGGTTCAGTATCTTCCAAAGATGCAACACGAAGGTTTTCAAGAAAATCCCCCCACCCCAGATTACACTTTACATGAAACAATTTTCGAAAATTTTAATTTTCTCAAAAATGGCTCTAATGATTTAGATTAAAATATCATATGTTTAAGATATTTTCAAGACAAATGAAACGTATATCTCGAATTTTCTGGGAATGTCTTCAAAAGTATTCTTCATTGTGAACGACTTTTGCATAACTGGTAAATCATAAGAGATAGACAAAAGTTTACTACACAAAAAATGTAGATCGCGTTAAAATACACAATTTATGTCATTTACATTTTTTTTTTTTGTTTGTTGAGTGAACCAATTACGAGATATTGGTTGTTATTCCCTTAAATTTTCCAATACTTTTTCTCAAATGGGAATTCGTTATTCATTTTTTTTATGCCCTGGACATGCAAAAAGAGAATGGAATGCGCCACATAGCAACCAGCTCTTAAAAAGTTTTGACTGTCACTTAAAGTCTACCATATTCCCCTTGCACCTACAAGAAAATTAGCAATAAGATTAACATCTCGATTAACATGAAGCATACGGAGAATAAGCATTTGTAAAAATAGTTTGTACAAGAGAAAGTCATGTGAGTGTAACACATCAGATTTTTTTTTTCTGTTCTCCCCAACCCCTGCACTATTGAGCCTTACTCCTAGATAGTCAATTGTCCTCACTACTTCCAGCTCTGTTTCTTCCCAATACCAATTTTCGGTCTTTCTTAGTTTATATCCTTTCTTAAAGATCATGATTTTTTATATCTTTTTATTCTCAAGCCTCAATCTTTACAGTATTTGTAAATTGCTTCAATAGCGTTACTTAGCCCCACAACTGAGATGGAACCTGCCATTAAATCATCTGCAAACAATAATCCTGGTATTTCCTTATTAATAATAACTGGTGAATGCTTATTCAATTTTTTTATCTCTTCTATAATATCATCTATAAATAGGTTAAATAACACTGGACTAAGTTGGCACCCTTGTCTAAACCCTGAATTATTCATGTTCTTTTCAGTAATTCTTCCCTTGGCTATTTTCACACAGCACTCATTATTTGCATATAAATGCTTCATATTTTTTATAAATGATTTGCTCACTCCTGTCTTAATTAGTTTTAACCATTGTGCATCCCTAAATTTCTAAATTAATAAAAATCATGTATACCCTACCCTTTTTTTTACTTAAGTATTTATTCACCATTGTCTTTATAATTAACATGTTATCTTTTTTAAAATAGAGAGTTGAGGGTTGTTACACTACATCACTATGATATTCTTACTTGAACGCGTTTCGGGAGACGGCTTGTTCCCATCGTCAGCATTTTCTCTCAAGAAGTAGTTGAGAGAAAATGCTGACGATGGGAACAAGCCATCTCCCGAAACGCGTTCAAGTAAGAATATCATAGTGATGTAGTGTAACAACCCTCAACTCTCTATTTTAAATATGACACATCACTGTTACTAGCTTCTAAATCTTCAAAATTAGTCAACATATTATCTGTTGTTCTCCTTTCTTTTCTAAGTCCTGCTTGGATATCTGATAATTTCCCCTCTTTCTCTGCCCATCTCTGCATTCTGTCAGTTAGTATCCCTGTGTATGCTTTACCTATCACTGCTAGGAGGGTAATACCCCTGTAATTTATATTATCCTCTATATCTGCTTTGCCTTTATACAGAGAGAGCCAAAAAACTACGAACTGGCTGCGCGGTGTTTTTCCTGTCAGTGTCTTCAGCGCTCACTGTCTGCCACTATCATAGAAAGGCGCAGATGAAACCATACAACATTTTTAAACCTACTTTTAAAGGCTTTACTTACCAACTTTAAGAACGGAGATGCTGAAACAGGCCACTGTCATTGTCCATACATTTTTGGCACCTCTTTAGGAAACTATCCACCATTCGCTGTAGTTCATGTTGAGAAATGCTGGCAATTTCCTGGCGGAATATTTTGTTTTAATTCTTCCAGGGTGTGTGGGTTTGTCTTGTACACTTTGTTTTAAGTTACCCCAGAGATAGAAATCGCAGGTTAGATCGGGGACCAAAGGGGGCCACAAATCCCTACTAATAATTCTTCCTCAAACACACTTTCATAAAGTTGTTAAGTAAAGCCTTTAAAAGTAGTTTTAAAAATGTTGTATGGTTTCATCCGCACTTTTCTATGATAGCGGCAGTAGCAACGACCGAGGACGCAGATGGATAAAAAAACACTGTGCAGCTGGTTCGTAGTTTTTTGACTCTCCCTGTATATGGTATACAATTTCCTTTTTCCATTTCCCTGGGACTCTACCTCTTTCACGTATTGGGTTAAACAATTTCACTATTAACCTCAGCCTATCATTATTTTTGCACCATGTTTTCCAGGATTCACCTTGTTAACAGTAAAACAGATAAAAGCTATAAATGTTAATACTTACACATATCTTAAAGAAACTACATAGCTATCCAAAACAAAATTGAAAACTTTCTTTCTTTTTACTACAATTCATTAATTTGTTGTTACACTTAAAGCCCTTGAATTATTAATTTATGTTGGCTCCACAAGCTTTTTAATACCAGAGTGGGTACTGAAAGTATAAAATTTTCACTTGGTCTGATGATACCTTATTAAACCACACCCTATTTATTGCTTGAACTAGTTCTTTACTGTCTTTTGTTTTTTTCTGGCTCAATGCATTGCCAATGATCTTCCAACAGTTCTTGATGGGGTTGAGATCCGGGTTGTTTCCTGGCCATGTGAAGGTAGAAATTCCCTGTGCTTCAAGAAATCTACAAAATGAAATCACTAAACTTTGATAGAAACTAAAACAATAAAGAAAACGAATTTAAGAGTACAAAGAAGTAATGAACTAACCTTCCTAGCTCTGTGGCGTGGTACGGAATCATCCTAGAAGTTTATGTTTTCTGCTGATGCAAAGTGTTCTACAATTGTTGGTAATAAATTCCCTTGTAAAACACTTATGTATGCATCTGCGTTTACTGTTACTTCTACAAAGTGCAGTGCATCCACTCCTTTGCTAGATATGCAAGTCATCACACTCTCTGCAAACTTCACTGTTGGCTCCAAACATTCTGGAAGAAATTCTTCACCTTTCCTACAACAGATGAATATTTTTCCATTGTTTCCTCTGACGTTAAATTTTGATTCATCAGAAAAAAAATTCTGATGTGTTACACTCACATGACTTTCTCTACTCTTGTACAAACTATTTTTACAAACGCTTATTCTCCATATGCTTCATGTTAATCGAGATGTTAATCTTATTGCTAATTTTCTTGTAGGTGCAAGGGGAATGTGGTAGGCTTTAAGCGATAGTCAAATCTTTTAAGAGCCGGTTGCTATGTGGTGCATTCCATTCTCTTTGTATGTCCAGGACATAAAAAAATGAATAACAAATTCCCTTTTGAGAAAAAGTTTTGGAACATTTAAGGCAATAACAAGCAATATCTCGAAAATGGTTCACTCAACAAGAAAAATGTATATGACATAAATTGTGTATTTTAACCGATCTACATGTTTTGTATAGTAAAATTTTGTCTTATCTCTTATGGTTTACAAGTTATGCAAAAGTCGTTCACAATGAAGAATACTTTTGGAGACATTCCCAGAAAATTCGAGATAACATTTCATTTGTCATGAAAATGTCTTAAACATATGATATTTTAATCAAAATCATTAGAGCCATTTTTGAGAAAATTAAAATTTTCGAAAAATGTTCCATGTAAAGGGTAATCTGGGTGGGGGGATTTTCTTGAAAACCTTTGTGTCGCATCTCTGGAAGACACTGAACCTAAATACCAAGTTTGGTGTCTATCTGACTGTTCGTTTCTGAGTTATGCTGTTCACAGACACACACACATATGTTTCCAAAAATGATTTTTTTTGGATTCAGGGGGTCTCAAAACATATATTTCCGGTGAAATCTTGGTATCAAATTTTTGAATGGAATACAATACTTTCCCTACTTACACTATGTAGTAGAGAAAGTAAAAACCTTACTCCATATTTCTTCAGTCCATTGGATATGTTCTGAGCCCATTCTAGGCGTGCTTTCTTCATTGTCAAAAAGGGCTTCTTTTAAGGCATTCTAGCAAGTAATCCCATCTATGAAAGCCTATTTCTAATGGTTCTAGAAGAAATCACCACTCCAGAAGCTTCTTCCCACTGTTTTCATTTCCATAGAAATCATCTTTGATTCTCAGACTAATTCTTTTAAAAATCCTTTCATTAGCAGCAGTAGGAGACTTTTTTCAGCCTCTACCTTCAACCCTTTCCAGAATTCCAAATTTGCTTAAATTTAGTCAACATTCTTGATACAATAGACTTGTTAAACCCTATCTTTGATGCTATGTGTCTTGTAGAAAAGCCCTTGGAAGCTAATGCAACAATCACTTTTTATGAAGAGTTACTACACTAAAGCACACTTAACATTATAAAGAAGTGAATAAAATTGCAACAATGGTATCATGTTTGAGTGTTGCTGCACTATAAGTTTCAGGCATTGTCAAGGAATCTACATTTACAATTTTCACCCATTGTATAGTACATAGTATTTACATTTTCACATTTCTTTACAATAGATTTCTATTTACATAATAAGCTAAAGTTCGTCTAACCTATATAAACATTTGTGTGTTAGGTATGTTTTTTTTTATGTCTCTTTCCTTTGTGTAATTTAAGTCATTGGTAGTTTATTGTATAAAATCAGTCCTTTGATTAACAGATCCTTACACGAAGATTTGAGGTTAACTTGCTCTCTGTAGTAATTGTGCTTACCTCTAGTATCATGGCTATAAAGCATACTGTTACATAACCCATTACTTTCTTTCTCTATTGCAATAACTATTACCTTATACAGATATAATCCTACCACAGTAAGAAGTTTATTTTCTCTGAAAACATTTCTACACGAGTCTGTGTTAGTTAGACCATATATACATTGTAAACATTTTTTCTGTGATACTAAAACCCTATTCATGTTAGAAATACTGGCGCTTCCCCATAATTCTATACCATAGGAGATATAGGGGTAAATGATTCCAAAGTATAAAATTGTAGCATTTTTTTGTCGAGGTACAATGATAGTTGTCTTATTGTGTATATATTGGAGCTGATTTTATTACATATGTAGTCAACATGAACTTCCCAAGTTAGTTTATTATCTATGTGTAAGCCTAAGGAAAATCACAACAGCACAAAGCAACAATGGGAAACAATGAGAATTGTTGATGTTCACTTGCAAACAGCATAAAAAAGTATAAATTTGGTGGGTGATACAATATTTTGTATTGTAGATGCAGTGTATAGAAAATTGTAGGGTAGAAAGGCAGTACCAAAATATGCATTTTGGGAAGAAAAAAAACATTTAATTGAGTTTTATTTATTGATGCTCCTTAACTATTGTGGTCATTAGCGTCCCATTCTATATTGGGGTGAAAGATCGGTAATTTTGCTCAGAGGCCTCTTTATCAGGCTTGAGGTTCTTTTACATGCCATAAATCTACAACAATGACCACCGGCTTTACTTCCCTTCTGAAGGAAGCCATGCTAAGGATTTTTACGCCCGAAAAAAATCCATCCCCTCCGCCAGGTTTGAACCCTCAACCTCGGGAACTAGAGGCCAGCATGGTAACACATGGTATCTCTTGGAGATAGAAACAAGGAGTCATAAAAGCTTTTCTACTGTGCTACAGGGGTCAACATTAAATCCGTCAGGTTTGAAACTCCGATTGTGAAATCTGTTTATGACATAGCAGATGTAAACAAAATGCACTCTTGTACAGTAAGTATTAATTATGTTACTATGTAGTGGTTTAATATGAAAATGGTCATAATGAACATTTGTTATGGCATTTTGACATTAATTAAGCAATAAGAATTGTACACATTTGTAACATTTCTCTGTAACTGTACATTAAAAAGCTAGAGCATTTGATTTTCCAATCCGAACCTTTTTAAGACATATTATAACATGAATTACAGTACATTACATACATTTGATTTTAAAATGTGTTGTACAGTGAGTACTCATCTATGTGCATGTAATGGTTAGTTTGAGGCAGTATTTTAACACTTAAATGATTTCAGTCAAATTATATAATATAAAATATAATAGCAGCCTGCCTTAAAGCAATATGTGTATGTAACAATATATAAAAAGTGTATATTACAGTCATTGTAAATGTTTATATTATTGTATACATGTTCAATAATGTTATGCGAATGTATTACGTAATTTAATAATGTAGGAGCTGCGAAAATAATAGGTTAAAAGTTGCTAACAATGAGGTAATCTTGAGGCAATAATGAGTAAGAATGTTTAATAATGTACTAGTCATTATTTGAGCAACAATAATGTAAATTTTGTGACAGTTTATAAAAATAGCCAATCAACAACCAGAAAAAGCTGTAGTTAAATGAAGGTATTCTATTGGACTAGGATTAGCCAATCAGAAACAGAAATATAGCAAAATTTACAAATTTAGAGTTCAGTTACTTGTAGACAGTGTTCCTAACCGGACGCGAGATGCGTCCTTGAGAAATTTAATACGTATTCGTGTGAGACGAAAATAGTTTACGTGTCAAAAAGTGCACGTAATTAATTCAAAAAGAATCTCACAGCTCTCTCTCTATATATCAGTGAAGTGTTATTTAAATTTTGTCAAGGATTAATAAATGTAGTGAAGTAAAAATTATAATCTGTGTAAGCCTACATTCTTCAGCCACACCACGCCTTGTTAAGACATTCATGTCTCTAAAAATAAATACTGATGCAGCCGAGGCAAACCTAAATATATAATATTTAAAGAAACAGTCAAAATTATGAAGTTAATATTTTTTAAACGTTTTTTTTTGGGGGGGGGGCGAAGGCTACCGGGAACTTTTTACCATACATGCAGTTGCAACTACTTCAAGTTTGGCTCCCCAACAGTTGAACTACAATAAAACTCCTACTTCAAATTGGCTTTCCATACGTGAAGCAACAATCTACTTCAAATTGGCTCCCAAAGCATAGGGCAAATAACAATATAACAAAATTACTACTTCAAGTATCTCATTGTGTACCAGTACTCATTAGTTGAGACAGCATGTACACGCTCGTGTGGGTTACATTTAATTTTGACTGGCAAATGAAGATGTTTCATGTCAGATTTCAATTATGTTCATGCAGCTTATACACTGCATCTGTGACCCATGTTCCTAACAATGATGCTAACAATTATGCTAACTACAAGATAAATCCTTAGAATACCATTAGCAACATAATTCTCTTTTCCAGTGTCCATTCAATTATGTATTTGATAGCAGTTGCATGTAATAAAAATGTTTTGTTACTGATTTGTGTATTCATTTTTCATTTCATAATGTAAAGTAAGTAACTCTATTTCTAGAGTTTTAGATGTAAAATAACCATAATTTAAAACCAAGACTTCATTTTATACATTTATATGAATATAAAGATAATATTATGCTCGGATTTGCATCATGGTGAATGGCCAAAGCTTAGCACTCTGTTCTCACTATATCTCTATAGAGTCCTGGATTAGTATGCATAGCCATCCATTGTTAATATGAAGCTTTATTCTGTAACATATAGTGAACAAAGTTCCTGAATAACAAGATCATCAATTTTGTCAGATTTCAACCCTTAACCCTTTCCAGGCATATTTACATTGGAAATTGGGTAAAATATTTTACTTGCAAATTTAATTTTCAATAATTCTCTTGTGTTTATGTTATATGCTTCTTTAAATTGAATTTAACATAGCCTAAAATAAAAAATGATGGATAGTTTCCTAAAGAGGTGCCAAAAATGTATGGACAATGATGGTGGCCAGTTTCAGCATTTCCTTTCATAAAACTGGTAAGTAAAGCCTTTAAAAGTAGTTTTAAAAATGTTGTATGGTTTCATCCGCGCCTTTCTATGATAGCGGCAGATGGTAACGAGCGCCGAGGATGCAGACAGGAGAAACACCTCTCAGGCGGTTCATAGTTTTTTGGTTCACCCTGTATTAAACATGTAGGTATATGCTAATGTATGAGGGTGGGTAGTATAGAGGCTTAGTCTGCAAACTTGCTATGTTTCTGAGTGTTACTACTGGATAAAAAATACATATATTATGCGGTAGTTGTGAATAGTGGTAGAATGATAGAACACACACATTACTTTTAGTTGTTTGAGTTTCATGTAAAGTAAATAAATATATATTAGTTTATATTTTCAAAATTACAGAGTAAGGCAGAATTGCCAGCATTTTTTTCTGTGGATAGAAATCCTTAAAAGAAAGTGTTCAGCACAAAATATAGTTACATAAAAAGGGAAGCAAAGAAATTATTATTATTATTATTATTATTATTATTATTATTATTATTATTATTATTATTATTATTATTATTATTATTATTATTATTATTATTATTATTATTATTATTATTAGCCTTGACTAACAATAGCAGATATATATATAACCTGTGGCATTATCAAGCAAAAAAAAAATTGCTGCCAATTTGAGAATGTCAAACAGGAACAATTTCAGAATTAGTGTACAATACAAAATTGGTTACATGCGTACACAGAAAATTACTAATAAGAACATAATTCAGTGAACAAGCTGTCTTCTTTAAAGTTTTTTATAAAGCATCAAGTATCGAATATCAGTGCTCAAAAGTCAGTATTAGTATTGAGTATCGACAAATAGTGGTATCGTCCCATCAATACTTTAATATAAATTAAAAGGTGTGTTCAGCTACAGCGCTAAAATATTCACACATGTCAACCACTCTTTATTTTACGTCGGACCACCCCAACTTTTATCATAGCCTTAGTACTGCAACAACGATTCGAAATCCTGGCTAGAGATGTTCATTGCCGAGCTACAAGTCTGAGATTAAGGCAAGCTCAAGTATCCAGCATATGCCATCAGATTTCAAAAATGGTTTTCAGCTGAAAATAAATTGGGCTGGAAAGGGTTAATGAACAAGGTACTTCATTTGACCAACTCTTAACAAAATCTGAATGAAAAAAGTAGTTCATAAGATGGTTCAACCCTTCAGTAATAAGCAGGAGATTTATGTGGAATGGATGAAAAGGAAGGTATTTCATTGGAAGCAGCTTCCTTGCACTTCATAAAATTCTATTGCACATGTATGGGTATATTTTACAAGTCTAATCACAGGCACATGTAAACTATAAGGAAGGGAGTCTCACAAAGGTAAATAAACAAAATACATTTTGCAAATGTTTCACCCCGTAAAAGGTTTCTTGTTCTCAACAAGGCAATTGTAAAACAGTTCCTTAACTAGCATATGACAAAATGGTATTTCGATATGTTACCCAAATTGTACACTATTTGCTTTTAAATATACAATATTATTCTTAAAATGTATGTGACTGCATGACAAGAAACAAGACAGAGTTATGTATGAGGAGGAGCTGTATATCACAATAAATGCTGGTATCAGCCTAATATATCAGCAAATCCCCTTTAGAATTTCTATAAGGGAGAAGAACTATATGCACAAGTTTTCTTGGGCGCTTGGCTTCGTAGTCCTTAGTTGCTTTCAGTCAAACAGCTGAATTGAAATGCGGAATACACCTTAAGGGACACCAGGATTGAGTTTTTTTTAACTTTTTTAATTTTAAAGTTATTCGCTTGAAACTTTGCATACTTAGTAGATGCAAATTTTCTTAAAATCCTTGTGCATTCAAATTTATCAGAGAAGTGTGTTTAGTGACATTTTGTAATACTGCAGTACAGTGAAAATGAATGTGGATTTGATTGAAGTGATGTTATTAGTTGTAATGAAATACATTTTTCTTTTTACTTTCTCTACTACGTATAGTAAGTAGGGGAAGTATTGTATTCCACCCAAAAATTCGATACCGAGATTTCACCGGAAATACATGTTTTGAGGCCCCCTGAATTCAAAAAAAGCATTTTTGGAAACATGTCCATGTGTGCGTCTATGAACAGCATAACTCAAAAACGAACAGTCGGATGAACACCAAACTTGGTATTTAGGTTCAGTATCTTCCAGAGATGCTACACGAAGGCTTTCAAGAAAATCCCCCACCCCAGATTACCCTTTACATGGAACATTTTTCGAAAATTTTAATTTTCTCAAAAATGGCTCAAACGATTTTGATTAAAATATCATTTGTTTAAGACATTAACATGACAAATGAAATGTATATCTCGAATTTTCTGGGAATGTCTCCAAAAGTATTCTTCATTGTAAACGACTTTTGCATAAACTGGTAAACCATAAGAGATAGACAAAAGTTTACTACACAAAAAATGTAGATCGCATTAAAATACATAATTTATGTCATATGCATTTTTTTTGTTGAGCGAACCATTTTCGAGATATTGCTTGTTATTCCCTTAAATTTTTCAATACTTATTTTTTCAAATGGGAATTCGTTATTAATTTTTTTGTCTTGGATATGCAAAGAGTATTAATCTGTGGCAAAGAGAATGGTGCTGTGCATAGCAACCAGCTATTAAGAGATATGTCTATGCTTAAAGGCTACTGTATTTTTATACTGCTGTTGCAAATACAAAACAAGTGGAACATAGTATGCCTTAAGCGATAGTCAAATATTTTTAGAACTGGTCGCTATGTGTAAAATGTAATTCTCCTTGCATGTCAAAAGATCGTTTCTGCAAATGTTTATCTCGATTAATATGAAATAGATGGAGAATAAGAGTTTGTAAAAATAGTTTGTCATGTGAGTGTAACACATCAGATTTTTATGAAGGTGTTGGTGTTAGAATTGCCCTTGTTTTCATTATAAATTAATTTTTTGCGAGCCAATAAATAAAGCAACCACAAAATGCATGCTTGAATCTTCAGACAGCACATTAGAGATTATGCATGCAAACTTGCGTACAAATCAGAGCAAAACTGAAACTAAGGAATAAATTTCATATGCAAAAATGTAAAACTGAGAAAAAAAACATACAAAAAGGGCCCAGTGAGTTTAAAAGGGGGCACACAGGTGATTTAAACATGATGCTGGGCTATTAAAAATGGCAGATTGTGAGAAATGTTTGGTCAAAATCACTCACAGATGTCTATAGAATATTTATATGATGCAATCAAAAGTAAAACGTTTTGTCATTTTCACCCAAAAACTTAATTCCAGTGTCCCTTAAGGAAGGACTAAAACCCCTATCCCTGCAATGTTAAATTCACATATTCATATATTCAAACTCACATATATTTGCAAAGAACGAAACCTCATGGCTAGCACATAGAAGCTGCTATACTTAACAGTAGCACCAATGTATAGAGCAAAACTTTCCCTAAAGGATAGGCTAATGTTCACAACTCTACTCCAAAGTGTTTAGGAGTAAAGATTTTTTTCTGTGAAGTGGTGCAGAATTCATAGCAAAATGGCAGATGCAGTACTATTTTTAAAAATATATTTAAAATACAGGTATTGTGCCTACAATGATAAAACATATATCAAATTAAAAAGGAAATTCCAATTAATTTGACTGCACAATAATCTAAAAACACAATTTTTTGGGCAATTTTCGCCAGTTAGCATCAATCATATGCATATTCAAATGTGGAGCACTGCAAAAGCATTTTCTTCTAGGATGCAGGTGCCAACATTCCTCAAAGAATACTAAAGGTTACAGTCCAGTGTAAAATCATGTTCAATGATAAGAAATACCTTACATAGCTCAGTGTAGAACAATGAAATGCTGTTAATTCGGCAAGAAGCTGCACACAACAGTGAAATTACTGCAGCTCAAATATGTGTGTTGCATGCCACAATGCTATGTGTTTGACAATAATTCTAGTTCCAGAAAAACCAATCTTTTCTCTTTCCATATTTTTTCTAATCATGAAGTCCACTCAGTGATTTCAATTCTGGGATCTTAAAATACAGTGTGATCTTTAAGTCCCTCCACAGTGGTGAAACTATATGGGCAAACTGTTGGTAACACTGACTCCATGCATTTGTGATGCTACAGTCCCTCATACTGTTGAAGGACGGATTCACACTTTTGATTTTATTAATTAAATTTTGCATTGGGATGAGCACTTTGATTAAAGTTTCTTTTGTCACCAAATTAGTGCACCTACTTTATTATTGCCAATTTCAGTTAATTTGTTGTTTTTGGATCATCTTTACACACTGTTAACTTTGCAGCACCCCAGAAGAAATAACTGGATCTATCACTTTTTGCAGCATCATGAACAGGACCAGTCTCACAAAATTTATTTATTAAATTATAAAGTATCACAAAACATTAATCTGAAATTTGAAAACTGCTGTGTAAATTTTTGCTTCACATTTTGTGTATATTTACCACCGTTGAAATATCAAAAGCGTGTATTGTCACGAGTTCCAAAGTACAACAAATGAAATAAAAGGTAGCATAAACTGTGTACCAACTGATTTTTATATGAAGGTGCTTAATACACGCATAGCTTTGTAGTAAAAGCGTTAATTCCAAAAAAAAAAGCATGGTTTGCAATGCAGATATACAAATCTGGAGATTTGTTATATGTGAACAGTTTGTGAATTGGATTAATGCATGGACCACAATTAGTCACGAAGATCAAGTTATGTCATCCTGAATAGGAAAAGAAACACTTTCCCGAGTCTGGTAGAATTTATCACACATTTAGGACAGCCAAGAATATTCTACCAAACAAAGTTGCTATTCATGGAATAACAGAATTTATGTATATGTTAGTACAATTTCACAATGCAATTGTGTTTTCACACTTAACAGATCTCTTATGCACATGACTGACAGCAAAAGGAGTAAACTAAGCCTCATATTTTCAACGCACATAATCACAAGTTTTAACAAAAACCAGCACTCATTTTTTCCTCCACTGTTATAGATAACTAATTGGCAAGTGATCTTAGACTGAACTGTTCCTTTAAGTAACAATGACTGAACATTGCCATCTTGAGTTTTGTAGTTTACTTATTAATAATTAATCTTATTGATATTCAATTAGAGGTAAAAACAGCATTCTTGTTAAATTTCAAAAGATTTATGGTGAAGTGAAATATGAGAATGTCACAAACAGAATACAATAAGGCTGTATGTAATAAAATGTTCTTAATTTACGTTTTACATATCAAATACACTGTTTCATTTGTTTTTTCATAGAACATTTAACATGAGTATTAAAGGAATATTTTATATTGCATACTAATTATTCTCGCAAAATTATACAAAGGATTCTTGAAACTATAAAAAGCATGCAAGAATGTCAGTCACACTTCTTTATGGCTGCTTCCATTTATCTTCTTTCCATTTTTATTTTATCTGTTATTTTTATTTAAAACATATGAAGTAAATATTGTCAATGGCAAGTTTCCTGTACATACTTTGTCCTATGCAGCATGAGAAAAAAGCTATCTGCCAGATGGTCTTTCTCAGCTTTCATTCTAACTTTGAAAAATATCTTTGCCATTTAAGGGACCTTCAACAGAAGGGAAGGGCTCTGAGGAACCATCGCAGACACATTTCAAGGCCAAAATTAAGAAATTGCCAGTGAAATAAAGCAGATGTATGAGCATAGCATACCATTCCCAATCTATCAATCCCATTATTTGTCATGGGAGAAGGCCGCTTGAATGTTCAACTAAATGTCAAGTTCAAGCACAAGATGTTCATGACAAAGTTTCCTAACACCTGGACCAAGAATGAGTACTAGCTGTTATTTTCAGGAAAACTATGGATACAGTTTTGGTCAAACTCAAGTTGACACCTGCATAACACTGGGCAAGAAAATTACTAGCAAATCGCTAAAGGATATTGCAAACAGAATCTTTAGTTCTTAAATGCAGAGCAAAGACATTCTATAAGAAGCTAAAACAAATTAAAGATCTATGCAAGGAAAACCCGGACATCAAGCACTGGCTTCAATTACATGGAAATTTATCCCTAGTGAAGATTCCAGTCAAGATATATTCTACTTGCGCTTGTTGTGGGTCTGTCTTCTGCATCCATGAACTCAATACCAGTTGCTCAAAGATATTCTTGTACCATGAGGGAGTAGCTTGCAAAGGGGCAAATAATATTTGTTGGTGCTTCTGTCATATATCCATGACATACCAGAGAATGTGAAGGAACTATACACCTTTTCAGCGATTGGTGCACTGGGCAGATTGTTCAGATTTTGCTGGCACAACTGTTTAGAAATGCTTCAACAACTTCTACCATTACTATCCAGAGTGACGGCACTTTTACCTCCGTTTGTGATAGGGATTTCACCTTCATCAAGGGAAAATTCTGTAAAGTGGACCAAGTGTACACGCCCGAGGAATACCAGTAGTTGGTTCTGTCAACATGAATGCAGTCATTCAAGGTAACCACCATCTCTTTGGACGACATATTCAAACCTTAGGAACAATAATGACAGGACAGAAGAGGGATCCTTATGGCAGCTTCCCTGCCACGTCAAATAAGATGCCTATGAATCAGAGAACCCAAGTGTTGTTTGAGCCTACAAAAGGATTTATTAATTAATAGCAGAAAGCTATCAGCCACAGACAACAGTCTCAAAGCCAGAGCATCTATATTTTACCAAAGCTTACCCAGATGGAGTGCCAATCAATGAGAAACAGCACAACAATGGCTGCAAAGTATTACAGTACATTCTATCTCACATTTCCCTACTCCACTATTTCGTGGAAGACTACCAACAATGAGGACATGAAGGGCATTAATTATGCATAGTAATGTTGGTCCTATTCTTTATCTGAATGTAAAGGTTTGTATTTAGATTAGTAAACTAATTTGAATATCAGAATTTATAGTATGTTGATTTTCTTAAAGGTCCTAAGTCTGCAATACTCAAGGAGCTTCATTTAGGACAATACATTCTTTTCATGCTCATCAATAATTACTTTATTAAATGCTTATTCTGGGCAAAGCAAAATCATAATCTGTTTCTGAGTTTGAATCATATGAAGAGTTATTAAATATTTAAAAATAGGTATCATAGGATATATGTTCTTTAGAAAATAATGGATTCATTTGTCCTCATGTTTATGGTTATTACTGCACGGTTTTAAACTAAACGATGAAGGGAAAGAACAGTATTTAACCAACTTGTCTACTGAAATAGAACAAACAAAGTGATACAGGTTTCTTTTGTTCATATACGGTTATCTTTTTAATGATTCAAACTAATCAACAGTAATCCAAACCTTTTGTAATGAAAGAAATGATTATGTTTTTGCTGTTAATTACTGATAAATATAGTATAATTATACTAACGATATGAAACATTAACTGGTCTAGAGAACAATATGCTATATACACATTATATGTTTATTTTTTATATAATGTCTTATTTACTGCGTAAACATTCATGCAGAGCTAGCGACCAACAAACATAGTGCATATAATATGTATATGAATAATGATTAAACTATTGGGATACCATACTTGCCAACTTCCTCAAACTGAAACCCATAAAACTTTCTCTCGTCCAGCAAGGTTCATAATTTTGTGACATGTAATTTAGAATGTAAAATGTTCAGTGCAGTAAATGCACAAACTTACATGTAAAATAAATGGGGATTATCTTTTATATGAATCTTTGAAGACCTGCTAATACTGCTTCTTCCTGGTACCACAGATACACACACATTAAAGCAAAGAACACCACTTCTTAGGCTATATGCAGATTTCTAGTCCATACTTTACACATCATAACATGATCTATAAATAAAAACTGTTGAAAAAATGGGAAGATTATATCCCCAGCCATGTAACACGAATAAGATAAGCAATTTACGTGAGTGAGTTGACTTTACAATTCACGTCATCCATTACTGAATGTTTACACCCATTTACTGCTGGTTATTGTCACTAGTGATGCAATCAAATTTTAAATCTGCATGCTATGCATTTTATGGTAGCCCAGTGAAGTGGGACCATGATTATGATAGGATGAAGGATAGACACACAGATAAGCTCTATCAAAGCACTGTATGTCAATTACCACAGTACATTCAGTCTGTAGTCTTAAGTTACAATATAATGCAACAGAATTTAATGCCTGAGAATTTAATTACATTGAGTTCTATTTATGGATGCTCTTTAACTGCTATGGTATTTAGTGTCCCATTTTATATTGGGCGTGAAAGACCAGAAATTTTGCTCAGAGGCCTCTTTATCAGGCATGAGGTTCTTTTACGTGCCATAAATCTATGACGCGGTACCATCAGCTTTACTTTCCTTCCAAAGGAAGCCATACTAGGGATTTTTATGCCCCAAAAAAAATCCATTGCCCACCACCGGGTTTGAACCTGCGACCTTGGGGAAGTAGAGGCTAACATGGAACCCCTAGCACTCGGAGGATGACTAAATTTAATGCGTCTTGTGCATGGTGAAAATCTGTAACATTCTGAATCTGCCCACAAAGCCATAAAAAAATGCCTCCTTTGGCATAAAGTTATGCCGAAAGGTTATGTTCCTGTACATTTTATGGGCATACTGCAAAAGTTGACAAGTATGGGATACTATGTCATACAATGATTACGGTATGAATATCTGCAAAAATAAAACAAGTATAAAACCTTTGTCCATAACTATGTGTATTACAATGTAATTCTTTTTAACAAAAATGTCAGCCTTGAGCACCCACACTATAATACAGTAGTTAAAACCTGTAAATCCTTCAGTCACAACCTACTGCACGAAGATTTTTAATGTAACCTATGCTTTTATATGCTGAGAGCACAAACATCTGAGATGTATTTATGTAAAACATCATTTCTTTCTGGTTTTTGTATTTTTACACAACAATTCTATAAATATTCATTTTCAGATTTTCAGTACTTACTATGTGTCAAGCTTTCACTAAAAAATGTTATTTCATCATTGCATATATTTTGACTAACAAAGCAATTACTCTCAGAGTAATTAACTTATTAAGCGCCTCAGTTTCTAAAAGTGGCAATAATATCTATGTAATATTACATTTTAATTTCATGTCTTACTAACTAAACAAAATATTGGATAATTTTAAGCACAGCAGTTGTGCCTAAGATTGTGCTTACATAAGAAATGGAACTACATTTTGTATGCATACTGAAATGGCATATTCACAGCACAAAACAACAAGAGTGTACGCAGCATGCTACTGTTTTTAAATATTTTTCATTACAGGAATTGTTTTTGGGAGATATTTCTTAGAAAGTACCACCCAAATCTGTTTTCAACTAAATTACCAATAAAATAAAATACCCAAGTCTTAAATTACAATTATAGTTTTATACAAGTTTTCCTGAAAAGCTGCATCAACACATGCTTTAATGCTTCATAATAAAACCATAAATAATATCACAAGATACACGTTGCATAATTTCTCATTTCAATATAACAGAATTTCTCAACCAGTTTCAGGTTAAAATTCAAACCTGTTTAGCTTTAGCATACAGCTAGCTCACTTATAAAGAAGTGGCTTGAATTTCAAAAATTCTTGATGGATGAATTCATTTGCCTGCAATACTGCATAAGGGAATTAAAATCATTTTCACTAATATTGGGAGGTTTTGGAAATTTTAATGCCATGAGATGAATCCATGAAGAAATTATGAGAATCACAGTGATGAAGAAGAAAATCCGATGTGTTGCATTCCCATGACTTTCCCTACTCACTCTTCTTATACAATATTATTCTTCTCTCTACTCCTTGTTAATTGAAATAAACTTTCATTTTACGTTTACACACTTTTTTGCAGGTATAAAGATACAGTAGACTAAAGTAATACTCAGGTTTTTAAAAAGTGGATTGCTACGTGTTGAATTTGAAATTCAGTTCCTTGCATGACCACAAGGAAAAACAAATAGCAACTTACCACTTGAAAAAATCTGATGTGTTACGTTTACATGATTTTATCTACTCACTCTTCTAATCATTCTTACAAGTGCTTATTCTTCTATTTCTTGTTAATCAAGATAAGCTTTAATTACACATTTAGACATTTTGTTGTAGGTATAAAAGGGCTAACACGATGTCAGATTTTTGAAAAGCAGGTTGTTATACAGTAACTTTGAAATTACATGCTCTTTGCATGACCATGAGAGAAAATGAATAGTGACATACCTCTTTCGAAAGTATAAGTATTTGAAAATTCAAACCATTAACGAAGAATATCTTGGAAATGGTTAATGGCACAAAACATTTTACTTGACATTAACTGTGTGCTTTAACAAGATTACATTTTTTTGTAGTAAGATTTTGTCTATCTCTTATGGTTCACAAGTTATACAAGTCATTCAGAATGAAGAGGACTTCATAAAATATTCACAGAAAATCCGCAACCTTAGAAAATACTGATTTTTAAATACCAAGTTTGGCATTTAACCTGCTTTTCGTTTTTAAGTTATGCTGTTCACAGACACACACAAGTGGACCTTTTTCTAAAAACCTTCTTTTTTGATTCAGAGAGCTTCAAAACATGTATTTCCAGGGAAATTTTTATATCACATTGTTACATTCTCTACCTAGTAGATACATGTATTGTATTACATAAAATTTCCTGTTTTAGTCCAAAATATGCCAATACAAGGAAGTTTAATATGATGTATAAGTCCCATAAAACATATAGAATTCCTACATAGCAGCATTATTCAAAGATTGCTGGGTGCTCAACTATAAGGGTATTTTATGCTTATAAACTTAAAGACCTAACTTCAGTTCATGAGGCTACAGGAGTAGTAAGGCCATGTTTAGTCGAAAATGAAATAGCAATGCCTCTTGCAGTTCATAGATGGTGCTACTTTCCCGTGAAAAGCTATGAAGTAATTTATTGTTGAGTCCAGAGATAGGTTGAATAACAAACATTTTACAATTAATAAGGCAAAACCTATAATACCAGATGATTCAATATGATAAATACCTAATTGGTGCAGTTTGTTCTTTTCAGTCCTATGATAAGATCAATGGTTGCAGGTGTGCCCATCAAGCATAAGTACACTTTATGGCATTTCCTGTATTCTACTGGTGAACCCAGATTGAGTCATCATCTATGAACACTGCTTAGTGTGAAATCCTTTCTAGGCTGGGGTGACCAAATGTCCTGGAAATTCCGAATTATCCCAGGTTTTACTTTCAAATCTGGTGTCTCTGGAAGAGACTTTCTGGATATGTTTTTGTTCGCGTTTCTGTAGACCTTGCAAACTTACATTACTTTTTTAAATATTGGCAATCTTGACTTCTGTCTTTAATTGTCCTAGAGGCAAGGTTTCCAATATATAACTACAGAGTAATATGACTTACTAAGCAATAAGTGTATCTTGTGAAGCGAATTTACTTCAAGTAGAATACCGATCTTGGATTATGCTAAAATGCTCATTAAAACTGACATATTTTCAAATAGAGAGATTCCTTGTAGACTAGGGGTGTCAGAGCTCAATTTACATGAAGGTGTCCTATCATCCAGACTGTTGTAAGGACTAAAATATCCCACATGATACGTCAGTCATCAGCGGGAAAGGCACTGGATGTCTATATTTTTTCAAGGGACAATGCAGCAGGATCAGCACAAGCAAGTATTGAGAAATAGGCTGCTGATTCAAATAAGAGACTGAAATTGAAATTGAGTTTTATTTATGGATGCTCTTGAACTGCTATGGTTCTTAGCGCCCCATTCTGTATTGGGCATGAAAGAAAATTTTGCTCAGAGGCCTCTTTATCACTCTTGAGGTTCTTTTATGTGCCATAAATCTATGGCATGGGACCACCAACTTTACTTCCCCTCCAAAGGAAGCCATGATGAGGATTTTTACGGCTGAAAAAATCCATCACACTCTGCAGGTTTGAACCCACCTCGGAAAAAACAAAAATAAGAGACTGGTTACCAAATAGAAAACCACTCATTTTTATGAAAGAGAGGGCACACTGTCACACTTCAATATCAGTAATAGTCAATAGCAGCTCCTGAGTATACCTATACATTTTGGATGTTCATAAACTTTTAATGAGATAGGTAGCTCTGAAAATGTGAAATAGCATCTGCTGCATAATAGTTATAATTACGAACACACTAATACAACTGCAGCCACTCCCAACAACAACAACAACAACGATGATGATGATGATGATAATAATAATAATAATAATAATAATAATAATAATAATAATAATAATAATAATAATAATAATAATAATAATACATAAGTTGTCTGACGAAAGAAAGGGTTTCTTTTGTAACTGTTTGTTCTTGTGTACATTATTAAGTGCAGCGTACAGCGTTTTAGGGTAAGAACGAAGTAATGCATAAATTAAATTGTAGTTGAGAGTATGGATGGTCTAGAATAAGCGGGAGAAGTTTCCACACTCGTACAGTTTACCTACTTCTGTTACAGTGCTTGTATTAGATTAATATGAGGCACTGTCTACCGCAGTGTGCTACCCTAATGGCATTAAAGTAAAATTGTACTGATAGTACGGAAACACAGCACAGGAAAAGCTTCATAAATGCCTTCAAATGTGCATGATCCATATATATTTGACCCATAAGGTAATTATTTCATACCAATCGTGCATGTGCCAAAAATGTACACAAGTCAAGATGTGCTACCAATGTACTACTGTTACAACATTTCAACCAATTTAGAGGAGTAGCACAGCAGGTTTAAATACCATAGGTTTTAAATTACTGCATATATGTTACGTTTAATAGCACTCAAAGAAAAAATAATAAATCTGCAAGGTGTCAAAAGTTAGTGTGTTCGTACTCTTGTGCTGTTATACAGGAGTCACCACTGTTAAGATTTTTTGAAAGAGAACATACCTTTGTTGCCCTTGCCAGGAAATTCACTGTATATTAATTCCACTGAAAATGCATGGAAGCTAGTGAAGAAAGAACTGGCAAAGGAAGTGATTACTACAAAAACTTGGCTATAAAAAAGAAAATACAGGCATGTGTCATTAGCATGCCAAGGAAAATCAAAACATTAATAGCTACCAAAGGTTGCTTGGCTAAATACTGTATGTAAGGTTCACTAAATTGTAAGCATTTTACAAACATTAATAAATATTTTTTAATTAACAAAATAAGTATGTATATTATACTTTGAATTCTTCATCAATGTTTAAAGCAATGTAATGTTTCAATGTAGGCTAGTAAAACTAAAAATAAAATTAGTTGCATCTTTTGCCTCCTAACCTCATATTATATTGGAAAGTCAAGATGCAACTAACAATATGCCTAGGCACTGTAGTGTACTATATAAGGGATACATGTGAATTTGTCATGGATAAAGAAAACTTTGTGATTTATATATCAGATTTTTCTTTATGTGAAGATAAAGAAAACATTCCAATGACAAGAGTTCTGAAGGTAATTCTAATACATGACTTCTAAAACTGCTTTGCAGGATGTTTTCATGATTGCATAGTTTATCAAGGAGGTTGACAACAATGTGGTATGCAGCACTTTTAATTCTACAAATGGGTTCAAAAACTTTATTTTGTGATGCATGACAAAGAGTGATGTGATGCTGCAGAAGTTTTAGTGGTATATTTATGCATGTAACGTGGTTGTCATAGTTGCACTGTGTGCTTTCAAGGATATCAGCTTTGCCAGCCTGTTTCCACGTTTGGTTTGACAGCTAGTATGGATCCTTGTGTGTTATACTAATGCTATAAATTCTTAACCCAAAAAAGGCACACGTTATAATTTTCTGAGGTGATATACCAAACTGAATCCTAACACAAATTTCTTCAAAAAATGTTCCCTATCCATGCTTGATAAAAGTGTCAATTAAAATCAGATTAGTCCCATAACACATGAAAGCACAAACCACATTGAGAAAAGAAAACTACAGGTCTGGGTTTCCCAAAGTGTCAGCACTGACCCGATACTCTCGCTCACAATGCAGCACATGTCACAAATATGCCCATATACACCCATGTATATTAAAACTATGCAACTGTTGCATTGGTAGTGTAGCCTGAAAGACCATGCACTGTGCTTTTGGTGTTCATGCAATTCAGTATCTTGTACGACTGTCGCATTGCGTGATGAATGCTTCATTAAACTCAATATCTGAATGACAAATTATCCTGATGATAATATGTATATAGCTCTGTAAGTAGTATTAGTAAATATTAATGACAATTGCCAGTTATATTTGATGCCTGCTCTAGAATTAATGAAGCTATTTAAATGTATGTATATTAAGAACCGACAGTAAATGCTATGCATTACAAATCAAATAGAACAAAATGATGAGACGAACAAAGGTACACGCCTAGTGAATGTTAAAATAACTGTTCTTGCCTATACGTATGTTAACCTTATATCGGTAAGGAGATATTCGACTCTGTACAAAATTACACTTGATTTGTTTCATTTTGTATATAATAGGTCGTTATTTTATTTTAAATGTTCTGTATACTGTGTAACATTTATGTATATATGTAATTTTATTGTACATTTCCTTGACACGCATATAGTATGTGTCTATTTTATTTCAAATGTTCTATATTCTGTGTAATATTTACGCTTATATGTAATTTTTGTACATTTCCTTGACATGTTCTATGTTCACAAGCCTTTATTGCTGCTAGTGAACTCACAGGATACAATCCAATCTAATCTCAATGTACTTTCAGATTGCATGGCGCCTGGGGTGACTAGCATTTTTCAGTTGTTCCTACCATTCTACTTAACAACATGGGTCTGGGACTCAAGTGTACAAAAGCTGAACATAAATACGGATCAGTAATTTAAGCATAAAAATTACGAAACTAGAAAGCAAATATCAATAGCATCAGTATATACAGCACAAATTTATAACTAAAATCATACATATTAGCTTCCAAAGTCTGCTCATAACTCTTAACTTAAAAATCTCATTACAGAAACAAATTGAAACACATCCTTGGGATATGTTCACAATTAACAATGAAAGACCTAACAGATGTATTTTTAAAACATTGAAGCATTATAAAATGGACACCAGAGAATTGGTTACAACAAACAGTAACAGACCAAATGGTTATGAACACACCACACATAAGTAATATGAGATAACACAAAAGGCATAATAATTGTGAAACTTGATTTCTTTTTCTTTCTCTACTACGTATAGTAAGTAGGGGAAGTATTGTATTCCACCCAAAAATTTGATACCGAGATTTCACCAGAAATATATGTTTTGAGACCCCCTGAATCCAAAAAAAGCATTTTTGGTAATATGTCCGTGTGTGTGTGTGTGTGTGTGTCTGTGAACAGCATAACCCAGAAACGAACAGTCGGATAAACACCAAACTTGGTATTTAGGTTCAGTATCTTCCAGAGATGCGACACGAAGGTATTCAAGAAAATCCCCCCACCCCAGATTACCCTTTACATGGAACATTTTTTGAAAATTTTAATTTTGATTAAAATATCATATGTTTAAGATATTTTCATGACAAATAAAATGTATATCTTGAATTTTCTGGGAATGTCTCCAAAAGTATTCTTCATTGTGAACGACTTTTGCATAACCGGTAAACCATACTACATAAAAAACGTAGATCGCGTTAAAATATACAATTTATGTCTTATACATTTTTTTTGTTGAGTGAACCACTTTCGAGATATTGCTTGTTATTCCCTTAAATTTTTCAATACTTATTTTCTCAAATGGGAATTCGTTATTCATTTTTTTGTGTTGGATATGCAAAGAGTATTAATCTGTGGCAAAGAGAATGGTGCTGCACATAGCAACCAGCTATTAAGAGTAATGTCTATGCTTAAAGGCTACTGTATTTCTATATTGCCCTTGTAAATACAATTGCCTTAAGCGATAGTCAAATATTTTTAGAACTGGTCGCTATGTGTAAAATGTAATTCTCTTTGCACGTCAAAAGATCGTTTCTGCAAATGTTTATCTTGATTAATATGAAATAGATGGAGAATAAGAGTTTGTAAAAATAGCTTGTACAAGAGTAGAGAAAGTTGTGTGAGTGTAACACATCAGATTTTTTAAATAGTGTTAATTCCAGTTCTTACTATATGCAGTATCACAGGTGGTGCACATAGTGATAGATGAAATGAAATCATACTTGGGAAAGGAAATTTAGGACGGAAATGTTCCAGCCTAAGTACTGAGGGTACTTCCTTGGCATTTGTCAGTTATAGAACTGAGAAAAACCTCAGTCAGTCCTTGGTCCTAGCAGGATTTGAACCACACACCTCCCATTCACGTGTCTGTGCCGTAACAATTTGGCTATGCATGTCGGTATGATACTTGACAAAAACTAAAACCATTATAATGTACAATTAGAAAATAATCACTTTGTGAAGTGCAAACATGAATCAACTGGAAAGTAACTGAGGAAGGATAAGATAATGCAGAACAACTAAACTCCCACGTCACTGACAATAATAATACCAACAAATTTATTGGGTAACAGATGGAAACTGCAAATACAACTTTAGCAAAGAGACATGAGGTAAGAATAAGCTAAGTCAGAAGTTTGTCAGAGAGTAAATTTTAGGAGTGAAAAAGCATTATACATAACAAAGTAGTTTCTGACAGCTTTATCATGCAAACCAGGATGTGCCAGAGCCCACAAAGTTCATGTAATGACATTTAAACAAGAAAACAGACAGCAGTCAAACCAAAGTCTCCTTTTTATTCTTATTAAACAAAATAACTAGGCTTTTAGCTTTGTGACTATAAACAAAACCTGACTACAGTACAATTTATAAAATTGGTTTACTCCTGCCTACTAGTCACGACTAGATGTAGTAATAGTTTATTTCTTAACCCACATATGCAGAGCAGAGCTGAATGAACAAACAGATGATGTGGGCAGTACTATGCTTCCCCAAGTCAAAGGGTTGGTTTCTGTGACCTACAGATTGCTACCAATCATAGCTCCTCAAATTCCTCAAGAAACTGAGTGAGTAACGTCCCGCACATGGGTAGAAAAATCCATACTCCTATGAAAAGTTTCAAACCAGCACATATTCTGTCACTGGAACTTCATGCCCCAACCCACTACACCACAGTGGACTAAACTATATTAAAGAAAATCAAATTCTCATATCTTGATGCATTTCAACAGCATGGCCAATCAAATTAGAAAATCTAATTCCAGAAATACTACAACTTCAGTTTTACCTGAGGATGACCAAGAAGTAGAGAGTATGCTACAGAAGACAATCACAAACACGCCTTACAAGATTCAGGGGGAACAAAACAAGATACAGAATGCATAGATAGGAGTATATTTTTCTGCAATGGATCAAGCAGACAATTCTTTTGGCCCTAACTCTTTTACAGCAGTTTGAAAAGCTTTCCGTTAGAAGAAAATCTACTATGCCAGAATAGACACAAGTACTACACAGGGAAAGAGCAAGGAATGGTTGAGCAAGGTGAAGCCTCAGTGTTAACTGGAGGAGATGTGCCCCCAAATTGGAAAACAAAAAATCTGATGTGTTCCACTCACATGACTTTCTCTACTCTTATACAAACTATTTTTACAAATGCTTATTCTCCATATGCTTCATGTTAATCTTATTGCTAATTTTCTTGTAGATGCAAGGGGAACTGGTAGACTTTAAGCGATAGTCAGATATTTTAAGAGCTGGTTGCTATGTGGTACATTCCATTCTCTTTGCATTACCAGGACAAACAAAAATGAATAATGAATTCCCATTTAAGAAAAAGTATAACTATTGGAAAATTTAAGGAAATAACAAGCAATATCTTGAAAATGGTTCACTCAACAAAAAAATGTATATGAAATAAATTGTGTATTTTAACGCGATCTACTTTTTTTGTGTACTAAAACTTTGTCTATCACTTATAGTTTACCAGTTATGCAAAAGTCGTTCACAATGAAGAATACTTTTGGAGACATTCCCAGGAAATTCAAGATATACATTCTATTTGTCATGAAAATATCTTAAACATACGATATTTTAATCAAAATCATTAGAGCCATTTTTGAGAAAATTAAAATTTTCGCAAAATCTTCCATGTAAAGGATAATCTGGGGTGGCGGGATTTTCTTGAAAACCTTCGTGTCGCATCTCTGGAAGATACTGAACCTAAATACCAAGTTTGGTGTTTATCCGACTGTTCGTTTCTGAGTTATGCTGTTCACAGACACACACACAGGACATGTTTCCAAAAATACTTTTTTTGGATTCAGGAGGCCTCAAAACATATATTTCTGGTGAAATCTCGGTAACGAATTTTTGGGTGGAATGCAATACTTCCCCTACTTACTATACGTAGTAGAGAAAGTAAAAATAACAGGTAAATCAACAGAATAAACTAAGAAAAGTGGCTGATGAGTAAAATTAGATTATAGGGTTAAATAGCACAACATTCAAAGTATTACTTTCTTTTAAAATTTTGATAAACATTACAACAAATAAATATAAACTATAAACATATAGTACAATGTGTTATAATTACTATTATTTTAAAAAAAAATTCTTTATATGTTACATTCACATGATTTTCTCTACCCTCTCTCGTTTATTAGTGGGTATACAAATTATTCTTACAAAACCTTATTTTTCTATCTACTTTATTTCAATCGAGATAAACCTTTACAGAACTAGCTCCATTACACATTTTGTTGTACATACAAAGGGAATAGTGATAGTCAAATGTTTAAGAATAGGACATCCATACAATACTCATGCAATCGCAAAAAACATCTGAATGTAGACAGGCCTTAGTGAACCATTAATTACAGATGTTGGAATTGAGTTTTATTTATGGATGCTCTTACTGCGTGGTCCTTAGCATTCCATTCTATATTGGGCGTGAAAGACCAGCAATTTTGCTCAGAAGCCTCTTTATCAGGATTGAGGTTCTTTCACGTGCCATAAATCTACAACACGAGACCATCGGCTTTACTACCCTTCCGAAGGAAGCCATGCTAAGGATTTTTATGCCCCCAAAAAACTCTATTGTCCTCCGCTGGGTTTGAACCCGCAACCTTGGGAACTAAAGGCTAACATGGTAACCACTACACCACAGAGGAAGACAATAACGGATATTGAATAATACTGTATGTTTTAAAGGAATCTACATTTTTTGTGTAGTATGCTTTATCTATCACTCAAGATTTACCAGTTATACAAGATTATAAAATTCCTTTCAAATGAAAAGAACTTCACATGCTATTCCCAGTAAATTCAAGATATAGTTTTGTTATGAAAATATCTTTAATAATGGCATCTTGATCAGAATTGTTAGCGCCATTTTTTAGAAAATCATAACTTTCAAAACCTCTTCCATATAAAAGGGTAACTTGGGATTGATGGTTGAGGTTCTTTAAGACCTTCATGTTGCATCTTTGTAAGACATTGAACTTCAGTACAAAGTTTGGTATTTCTATTTTTGAGTTATGCTGTTCACAGGTGTTGAGATTGTTGTTATGCTGTTCACAGGAGGACAGATCAACCATTTTCTAAAAATGCTTTTTCTTTTACTTTAGTTATTTTCAGTAAAATCTCAACATCAAATTTTGGCTGGAATGCAATACCTTCTCTATTTACTATGTGGCAGAGAAAGTAAAAATATGATGTATTGCACTCACATGACTTTCTCTACTCACTCTTCTCAAACTATTCTTATTAAAGCTTATTCTTCTATCTATCTCTTGTTAATTGAGATAAATTTTCATACACATTTGCATATTTTGCTGCACATATAACAAGAATACGGTAGGCTAAAGCAACACTCAGAGTTTTTAAAAGCAGATTACTAAGTGATGGCTTTGAAAAACCATGCTCTTTGTATAACCACGAGCAAAAATTAATAATGGCTTACCACCTAAAAAAAGTATTTGAAAATTCAAACCAATAACAAAGAATATCTTGGAAATGGTTAAGAGCACAAAAAATGTTAGTTGGAATAAATTGAGTACTTTAATGAGATCTACATTTTTTTGTGTAGTAAGGTTTGTCTCTTACAGTGTACCAATTATACAAAAGTCATTCAGAATGAAGAGGCCTTCACAATATCCACATACATTTCAAGATATACATTTTATTTGTAGCAAATATCTTAATCTTATTTAATCAAACTTGTTAGTCATTTTCGGGAGAAAAAAATAATGAAAATTTTAAATTAAAGTGTGATTTGCAGGGGGGGGGGATATTCTTGAAAATATTTGCGTTGCATGCTTGGAAGATAATCAACTTAAATACAAAGTTTAGTACTTAACTGACTTTTCATTTTTGGGTTATGGTGTTCTCACACGCATGCATGCACACTCACATACACACAGATGTTTTTCTAAAAATGTAATTTGGATTCAGGGGGCCACCAAACATGTATTTTTTATGAAATGCAATAGCTTCTCTACTACTTAAGTGTATATCACAGAAAGTAAAACTGAAATGGAAGACTTTTCTCACCCAGGACATCACATAAATTTGGTTTGCCCCTAGTACTACATTTAGGAATATTATCTAGTAGAGGTGTGCACCAGCTCAGGCTTAGACTGGCCCGGACTATGGGCTGGGTCAGGCATATTTTTAAAAATGTTTGTTGGACTCAGGCTTAAAAATAAAGATTAAGAAAAAATTTATTACACATATTCAAAATATGCATTTTATTTTTCATGTAAATATATTTAAATGCATGGTATTTTAATGAAAATCATTAGTGCCATTTTTGAGGATAAAAAACTTTTTCTTTTTCTGTGTAAAGGAAAAATAAAAAAAAAAAAAAATTAAATTATCAGATTTCTTTTGCCCGCAATAGCAGAATTATCACATGTAGACATTCATAAAAGTATTAATACTAGCAATAATAAATAAATGCCCTCTCTAGCCAATTGCGGATAACGTTACAACAGCATGGTAGCTGCAAACTCTTCCTCCTCCCATTCTAGGAGATCATGGATAGAATGCAGTAATAGGGGTGTTATGTGGTCAATAAGGCAGTATGAAGTCAACATGTGGCTTACTACATGTGAATTCCAGGACCTCAGCCATCACTATTTCTGTTAAGTGACTTCTCATTTGGTCCCAAGGACCTGAGTCTCTCTCTGCAGGTGAAAAAATTCCCATACATAAATAAAACCCAATCCCTTTGCACCACGGGCAGCAGTGCTTCATGGAATGATGATGGTAGTAGTAGATAACTGTAAAATAATTTTAAAATAAAATCAGGCTGGGGCAGGTGGTACAGTATAGCCTATTCTTGAGATCAGACACGGCTGGGCCTAAAAGTTTCAGCCCACACAGACCTCTAATATCTAGGCAATGTTATAATGTGACTTTCGTGAATACTGAAGAGAGGCTTGAGTAATAGCCTCCAAGCGATTTTAGGAAATTTTTATTACTACCTATCAATAGAATTTCCATTTCTACTGCAGAATCTAGACATGGTTCATCTCAGATGAAATTTACACTAGCAAGAACTGAGTAACAATAGCTCAGATTGTAGCATCTGAGGCATGTATTTGTGAGGCCCTGAATTCAAAACCCAATATGCCAACCATCCTGAAGCTTTATTTTTTTCTTTTTTCCCCTGGTTGCTGGGTAAATGGATGTATTCTTATGAATTTTCTTGTCTGATTTAACTTCCCTCATCTTTAAGGCTATACAACATACTTAGAAGATGTGTTTTTAGGGGAGAACAGTTTCTGCCTTGGCAGTGGAACGTTTTGCCCTAATCTCTGCCAGGATATACATGGGAGACATTAGGTGCCCTTCTACATCCCCTGCCACCAGATCTGGTCACTCCTGATAGTCCCTCATCTCAACCTTTCTTCCTGATAGTAATAGATCTAACTGCCAAGTAACAACCACTGTGCCCAAATTCTCCACCACCAGCACTTACAGTAGCGCTTCCTACAAATGGAGGGCGATGGATTTTTTTGGGCATGAAAATCCTTAGCATGGCTTCCTTCGGAAGGGAGGTAAAGCCGGTGGTCCCGTGTTGTAGATTTACGGCACGTAAAAGAACCTCAAGCCTGATAAAGGGGCCTCTGAGCAAAATTACCGGTCTTTCACACCCACTATAGAATGGGATGCTAAGGACCACAGCAGTTAAAAGCGTCCATAAATAAAATAAAAAAAATACAAATGGAGACTTTATTAACTGGTTAACCCTTTCCTCTGTGCACTTTTTGACATATTATTCCTGAAGGACAGCAATAGCACTAAAAAGCAAGGGGCAAATTACATGAAGACAGCAACATTAGTGTAGAGTTTCAGTTTGTAAACTAATATTTGTTCATTTTATTTTTTTTCATATCTACCTTGAATATCAATCAACTGTGCTTAGTTTTAAAATATTTCTAACAGGCATTAGTATTTAATTTTTGCCTATATTTTTAACAGTCCAATAATGTCTAACACAAAGAAGTCATATACAGTGAAGTGTGTAAATCATATGGAACAAGAGGGTAGTCATAACATTGCACTTCACTTTGTTGTAATTTACTTAAGTTTTTGGGAGCATAGTTGCCAGTGTCCTGAAATTGAAACATTCAAACTTTCCCTCGTCTAGTAAAGCATAATAATTTTACGATGGCATGAAATTTAACCCTGGAGTACATACCTTTTTTGGCAGCTATTACTACATACGGGGTACACGCCACAAGGGAAACAAATGTGCAGCTTTTAAATGAAGTCATTTATACACATATAAGTGAAAGGGAAATTAAGTATAAGATGGCCTGACACTACTATAAATAACAGTTTGACATAATAATAATTCTATCATGTATTTACATATGCAAAAGTGATATAACTTTTATAAAACATGCATAAAATTGAAATCTAATACCTGTGGTATAAAGTCAGATTATCCATTGCATATGCGGACACAATCTTTAATCTTATGTATCTCAATAACATAATTGGCAGAAAAATAAAAAAACTAAAAATTTCGAAAGAATATAACATATCCACTAGCTTTGCATCTTACTTTAGGCACATCTTCAATTCTACTCTTGCTGCACTGCAGTATATTTTCAATAATTTCCTTCAGTTGCTTTGAAATTCTCTACTGTAATCTTCTATGCATGTAAGCTGCCAGATTACAACCTAATGTTTTCAGATAATTTCGACGGATATGCTTCTTGTTGTATGCAGCCAAATTTGCATTCAGATCCAGTATCATGGAATTGATTCTAAAATTCCATAAAAGAAACGAAGTGGCCATCTTCTTGTTTTGCAAGTGACGGTATAAGTATGCACTAGCTGGTCGAAAGTATCCACCCCTCCTTTAGTCGAATTGTAGAAATGTATGATTTCTGGCTTCTTTGTTGGATCATCTAATTGCTTGCCACTGTGCATTGTTGAAAGAAGAATTACACTTTTTCCTTTCTTTGGCGTAAAAGATACAAGGGTTTTATCACCTTGAAAAGCTAACTGGGAGGAGAGAGCCTCCTTTTTCCTATTTGGAAGGAAGGAATTTGGAATTTCTGCCTTATTCTTCCTAAGTGTGCCTACAACAGTAAGTTTATATCACCATCTTCTCAGTAAGAGGCACGGATGTAAACCAGTTGTCTATAGTAAGATTTCTTCCTGTTCCATGAATTGGACTGCCGATTTCACGAACATACTGCAAAGGAAAAGGCTCAGTACTGCTCCTGTTTTCTTTCCTAATATATGGCAATGCATTTACCATATAAAATGTCCTGCTGTCACACATGGTAATAATTTTTAGGCCATATTTATCTGGTTTGGACATTTTCCTCGAAAGCCAAGTAATTGTTCATCTATGGTGCAGTATTCGTGTGGTGTAGTAACAAACACAGCTGGAGATGAAAGTGGTCGAGATCTCACACATAGGAGCAAATTTATCATTCCTATCTCTCTCATCCCTAGCATCTAAACGTAAGCAGTTTAGAAGGATACAGAAATGACCTTTCTCCCATTATTCCTCCGTACACGGGGGCTGCATTCACTGACCATATTTCTCGGACATTTAGCTTTGCCTGCTTATATGTCCCTGCAACATATAAAAGGCCAACAAATGCAAGGATTTCCATTTCATCTGTTTGTTGGCAGAATTTTGAAGGATTTGAATAATTACATTGTTTATTTCTTTATTTGTGTATTCAACAATTCTCGCAACAAAGTCATTGCTAACAAGAAGCTTCCATGCTTCTAGTTCATTGGTTATATTCTTTGCCACACCGTTATTTACTGGAATTCGCAGGATAATGTAACATGGGTTCATCACTTCAAACCCGAAACAGCAATTCATGGAGTGGCACCACACCAACTCTCCTTCAAAAAAAAAAGTTCAAAGCCGTACCCTCGGCTGGTAAAGTCATGGCTAAGGTTTTCTGGAACTCTGAAGGGGTTATTATGTTCGATGTCCTCCCTCATGGTGAAACAATCAACTCTGAAGTGTATTGTGCTATACTCTAAGGAAATGTAAGAAAGACTTCAGTGTGTTCGTAGCCACAAAAATGCAAACAAACTTCTCCATGATAACACAAAGCCTCACACAAGTCTGCACAACTGACAGGAGCCCACAAAAATTCAGTGGACTGTTCTTCCTCATCCATCCTACAGCCTGGATCTCGCACCTTCTGACCTCCATCTGTTTGGCCCAATGAAGGATGCACTCCACAGGAAGCACTACTTGGATGATGGGGAAGTTATTGATGCAGCAAGACGGCTCCGACATAGACCAGTAGAGTGGCATGCAGGCTTTCCCATTAAGGTGGTGTAAGGCCGTAGCATTGAACAGAGATTATGTTGAAAAATAGGGTTTTATAGCCAAAAGATTGGGGAATAATATGGTATATTTGAATCCTGAATAAAATCAACCTGCTTTAAGAAAAAAAATGTGTTGCATTATTTATTGAACAACCCTTGTAAATACCAAGTTTGTTATTTATCAGATTTCTGAGCTATGCTATTCACAAATACGCACATGGACCTTTTTCTAAAATCCTTTTTGTCTTTTTGGATTCAGGCAGTCTCAAAACATGTATTTCCGGTGAAATCTCAGTATAAAGTTTTAGGTGGAATGCCATACCTTCTTTACTTACTATGTATGTAGTAGAGAAAGTAAAAATGTATTGGAAATTTCAAATTGCTAACAAAAAATATCTCCAAAACAGTAAATGGTACAAATGTATGACAAACTGTGTACTTGAACTACATCTGGATATCCTCTCTATCTCCTATGGCTTATCAGTTATAAAAAATCATGTAAAACTTATTCAGAATGAAGAGGACTTCACAGGCTATTTGAAGAAAATTTACATTTTATTTATCATGCAAATATCTTAACACTGTGGCATTTTAATCAAAATTGTAAGAGCCATATTTTAAAAAATTACAAATATTTCTCCGTGTAAAGGATAGTTTGAGATGGGGGAATTTTCTTAAAAATCTAAGTTGTATCTTTGGAAGACGCTAAACTTAAACATAATGTCTGGTATTTATCAGACTTTGCATTTTTGAGTTATGCTTTTCACAGTCACATAGTGAACACAGTTTTTTTTTCTAAAAATGCTTTCTTTTGGTTTCAGTGGACCCATTTATTTCTAGAAAAATCTCAGTATCAAATTTGTTGGGTGCAGTACATTTATCATACACATGTCATAGAGGACCAAGCGAGATGGCTCAGGTGGTAGTCTGTGGCCTGCATTTAGGAAGTTCTGGGTTCAAACCCCTGGGGCTGACCAATCTAACGGAAGATTTTTTTTCATGGTTTTCCTTGGCCGCTAGGCAAATGCTGGGTTGGATAATTTAATATGCAAATTTTCTCATCATCCCTTTCACCACTACATTTCATTTCTTTCTTCTTCACTGGCATACAGGCATTGGGCTGATCACCCATCCTGAATATCCTATGAGCCAGAGTTTACTTGCTCCTTGACACGCTACTGACCCAAAGCATTGGCTTGTAAGTCCTTGGAGGGTGTAAGTCCTCTAAAGTGGAGGGTAATCCGTTAAAGAATAAGGAGGTTGTAGAGGAAGTAAAAATAATCTAATGATACATTTGTTATAGATTAAACAGAAACAGTTTAAATTTGAAAACTGGTGTTACCTACAATTCACCACCAACATTCATTTTTAAATATCAAGGTAGATATACTAACAAATATAACTCCACAAACATGAAATAACTGCTTAAATATAAATATATCCTCTGACAACAATCACATTTTACTACATCCACTGCTGAATTAGAAACTGCTCAATCATATGACTCCAGGGCTGACAATAAACATTACAAAATGATATTGGCCAGGAAGTCCTCCTTAACACATTAAATGGAGTTTGGAATGGGAAAATTGAAATTAATGCATTTAAATTAAGCAGATCAGTATCAAAAATTGAAATGAAATAAGGATTGTAATTTTGGTTCTTCATACTGACCCGCAGCTCTATTATCCTGCCCAAAAGTTCTGGAACAAATAAAAAAACAGATTGAAATGGTCCATCGAGCATTGTGAAAACTTAAGAGAGCTCCCAATCAGGCTATTGTTAAGGTAAAAGAGGTAATGAAATGTTGATTACATTAGTCAAGAAACACAAATAACACTTAGTGCCGACAAATGTCTTATAGCGTTTTATACAGAAGTGACTAGTGCTGGTGACAAAATAAATATTAATAATCTGATGAGAAAAAAAAATTGGTGTTCCTCCTACCTCTTTTAATAACATATGGAACCTCCTTCCAGATAAACTTTTAAACAGAAAGATCTCGCTGAAGAATCGTCAAACAAGCCTGGGTCTACCTCAAGGTTGTTGCCTCTATTATTCAATAGTAACATGAGTGACCTTTTCTCTGCTAACTTTAGTCTCTTAATGACAGAATTATTTTGCTAATATGCCACTCTTCCCCTAATTCCTAAACTGGCTTTCATAATCCACAGGCAGCCAACCAAAGTGATTCCAATAACCATGATCACTACAGTTATACAAAATGGTCTGGCCATCCATTCAAAGCCAAATGTCATGAGTTTGAATCCCAATGACTGTAGTTAAATGTGCTTGTGGTAAAGAACAGGGATGCCCCGAGGAAAATGATTGGTGTAATGGCAAGCTTGGATGCTGACGGGGTTACATTTGACTGCAATTGCATGGACTTTGCTTTTGATTCCAAAAAAAAATAAACACTGTAATTTTATTGAAAAAAAAATTTAATATTTTTGCAACATAAACGGCAATAAATAGCTGTATTTTATTGTTGAAGGTTAGTATATGAAATCAAAAAACAAAGCCATTAAACAATCCTTTACAAAACATCTTTGTGTAAAATATGCTACACCAGACACTAAGGGGTTAATGAAATTCATATTCTTCAATATGCTGATAACCGCTGCTTTAGAAATCTTTAGAACAATCCAAATTTAAACTACACAACTCAATTTTCAAATTTCCTGGTAAATCCTCTAGTCGTATTTACACAAGACTGAATGGTCTTTATAAGAAGCAAGAGGCTGGTTGGTTTGGTAGACCCCCCCTCTTGTTTCGAAAGAAACTGAAGCTAACTGGATCAGTGAATATGTACCTAGAAATTATCCTGGATGCTGGACTGAGGTGGAAGAAGCATGTGGAAAATAAAGTAAAGAAGGCTCACAATGCCTTGTGGGCCTGCAGGAGAGTCATTGGAACCGAGGTGCGGCCACCAACCAAAGATGGTCCGATGGCTCTATACCTCAGCTATAAGGCTCTCAGTAACTTATGTGGCGCTGGTCTGGTGGCCTGCCTCTTCTATGAGGACAGTTGTTGCCAAGCTTAACACCCTGCAAGGACTTAACATATTTGCTAATTGGAGTGGTGCGGACTACCCCACAGTACAGCTTAGAGATTTGATGGGCCTTCTTCTTTTGCATTTGTTTATGAAGAAGATTGCTAGGGTGAGTACATATCCTTTCCGGATGTTAGGGGGGGATAGTGCTTTAAGCTACCCTTCAAGGGACACTCTTGTAATTTAGCAAGGCATCAAGAGACATAACCCATTTCCCTGATGGGAGAGACCTAATGAGACCTACATATCATGTTAAGTCAACTTTTCTCAGTGGTAATACGGTCTCAGGAATGAATTGGACCAAGAAAAAGTATCTTCCCTGAAAACTGGTGCCAAATGTGGTTATGGCTCCCAGTTTGGGGACAGGTAGGGACTGGGGCCTTGAACCAGGATTGCAATTTTACTGGGAAGGTATACTACTGTTTTCCAGCGAGATATATCAATACTAGCCTGTGCATTGCATATCATAAATATGCCAGGCAAATGGGTGGAGGTGAATATCTGCTCAGATAGACAGGCAGCCTTAAAAGCCCTTAAGGCAATTAAAACCACATCCAAATTGATCTGCCAATGCCAAAGGATGTTGGATAAACTCTGTGAGCAGCAAAGTCACCCTTGTTTTGGGTCCCTGAGCATGCAAGTATTAGAGGGGCGTGGGTCTTAATTTCATAGGAAAAAAGGTTGGATTTAACTAGAACTAAACTCAGAGGTATTGTTGGCTGTCTTGCCGGCCACAAAACACTGGGCAGACATTTGCACATAATGGGACTTTTTTCAGAAAATGTGGAAGGGAAAACAAAACCTCACACCATATACTGTGTGAGTGCAGAGATTTTGCCATGCATAGATACGTATCCTTAGGCTCCTTTTTCTTGGAATATGAAGATATAAGGACAAATATCAAGGACAAGATCCACTTTATCAGGACCACTGGATTTGATTGAAAGCCTAGTTTAAGATACACAAACGGCTCTAAGAGTTGTAGTGGCACATTGCCATGGTAGCTCAGTGGTTAGAGCAAATGGATGGAGACCGGAAGATCCGTGGTTCAAATCCCGGCTATGGCACTGAATTTTTCAGCCGTCTGATTCTACCTTTCCAACCTTGTCGAACACATGGCTTGTGTGGAAGAACAATTAATTCCATTAAGCAAACATTGACGTCTAATATGTTATATTATCTACCATAAGTATAAGTAAGTGTTTGAAAAGATTTATGTAATTGATCCTTGTCCTCAGACTGTATTTTATTTTTTCTTAGTGCACGATATATATGGTTTATAATTGTATGGGACCTTGATACTCTTGTATTGAAGTATGTCCAATACTTTGAGATAAACCTTTGATACTTTTAAATTTTTAAGTTTTGCATTGCTGAAAAGTTGTTGCATGTATTTTCATGCTAGATAAGAATTAGAGTTGAGATGGCCCTCGCACATGTCCCCAAAGAGATGCTGGACTACAATTCTTGATAGACCTTGACTACATTTCCTGTGGGTGAACAAATTCAACATTCCATAGACCTGAGTCTAAATGAAAACATGCAAAACAATGGGGGAAGGAGTAGAGGTATTCATGTAACATGCAGCATTAACTGAGTTGTGAATGAAGCTGATGCATTATATTATGTTTCTGCAATAGCCTGGATTGGCGACTCACTCCCATTACATTTACCTACTCCAGTGACCAAAATCTGTGAGTGAAGAAACAAATCAGAGATAATACAGCGCATGGAAATATGTTCTTTCCTTCCATCTGTTAGTTTGTGTTTATGCTAGTCAAACCTTTATATTTAATATGTATATGCTAATGTATAAGGGTGGCAGAGAGGCTTAATTCAAAAACTTACTATGTTTTCAAGTGTCATGTGGCTAATTACTTATTATCGGATGAAAAAATACATATTTTATGCGGTCGCTGTGAATAGTGGTAGAATGGTGTAACACACACATCATTTGTAGTTGAGTTTCACATAGAATATATCAGGTGTTAAAAGAAAAGTATTCCATATTTTGAGAGGAGAAGTATGGTCGAAACAAGAAAAAAATGTCCAGTAAACATGGGTTTAAAAACGCATACCTTAAGAGCCATTGAGCACTTGTTCATCTTCACTACTTGAAACATCTCTTCTACTGCAAGAGCACTTTGCTGTTACCTACGTACAACCTACAGCAGGCAGTAAACAAATGAGGACACATTACTCTGTTATTGTACATGGATACAGTGTGCAATAAACATCTGTTAGTGTTTATTTAAAGGTGAGTCGGAATTGTTACACTAACATCACTTAAGTTTACTCACTTAACAAGTTTCGGGAAACGGTTGTTCCCATCCTCAGAAGTTAATTCGACTGGCCCGTGTTGTTGGTGTTTCCGTTTTTTGGACTGGATCCTGTGGTGGCATCTTGTGGTGGAGAAATGTACTTCCAGAGAGGATTTGGTGGCGGCAAATCAAAATTCATTAGATGTGTGTTGTGTTTTAGAATGGTGATCTTCTCCCATGCATCTAATTCGGCTGCAAATTTGGCTGGTTTGACTAATGTAATATTGGGTTTGATGTTGTGATTAGTGATCCAAAAATGGTGTGAAACTGCAGATTTGTCCATTTGTTTGTATTTAATACATCTCATGTGCTCCTTTAGTCTAGTTTCTAGGTTTCTTTTTGTCTTACCTATGTATACTTTATTGCAATCTGAACAATTGATTTTATAGATTCCAGCTTTTTTGTCTTGTGGAATGGGGTCTTTTAACTTGTTACAAAGTAATTTCTCTATGTTAAATTTGTTCTGTGGAGCTAGGCTGATGTTATGTTTCATGAAAATCTTCTTAAATTTGTGAAATGTTCCTGGGTGGTATGTGAATTTCTTGAACTTTAGCTCTTTATCTTGCTGGCTGAGATTTGTTGTGTTTCTGATGTGCATCTGTCGTTTGAATTTTGCAATTTTTTTGTCAATAGTTGCTTTGTTGTACCCATTATGTATTGCTGTGTCTACTATATGCTGGTATTCTAACTGGTATTCTTTTTTATTTAAGGGGGTATATACCAGTCTATGTGTTAGGCTGTTTAGTACTGCATGTTTGTGTGTGGTTGGATTGAAACTCTTATTTTTTATGTAATTAGTAGAGTGTGTTGGCTTCCTGTATATGCCAAAGGTTAGGTTCTTTTGTTCTTGATGATTTTTAGGTCTAAAAATGGTAGCATGCCTTCTTTTTCTATTTCTATGGTGAATTTTATTGATTGGTTCTGTAGGTTTAGTAAGGCTAAGGAGTCTTGTATGAACCTATTAGGGACAACAGCGAAGATGTCGACAACATATCTGTGCCATATATATACAATATCAACGTAATCTGTTAGTGTTGTTACTGTAAACCGTATTTACAGTTCTGGGTAAGTGCAAAGCATATTCTTATTATATCTAATGGAATCAGTTTGTTTTGATAAGTTTGTGAAATGCTTTTACATTGCAGTTTTATCTTTAAACCTTTGGTGTATGCAATCCATGTTAATGAAGTACAAACACTACAGGAAGGCGTCATCAATGCCAGCCAGAGCATCAATGACCAACCTGGAGTGGTGAGAGTGCATGATTCTCTAAGACGTCAGACAGAAGCATGCCCTACTATGAATGGGCATCATATGGAGCACCTCCTTTAGCGATGATTAACAAATGCAGGTTGTATGTAATCACAAGCTATGCTGTTTCACAGTAACAGAGTAATCTGTCATTTGTTTATTGCATTCTGTAGGCCATACGTAATAGCAAAGAGCTTGCAGTAGAAGAGATATTTCACAGTAGCGAAGATAAACAAATGCTCATAGCTCTTAAGGTATGCATTTTAGAGCCCATGTTTACTGGACATTTTTTTATTGTTTTGGTACATACTACCACCTCTCAAAATATTGAATACTTTTTCTTTTAACACCCTGTATATTAGTTTATATTTTCAAGACCACAGAAAAAACAACAATTGCTAATATTTCTTTTTCTATGAATAGAGAATCCTTTAAATAGAATTTTTTGAGCACAAAATATAGTTACATAAAAAGAGAAACAAAGAAATTATTATTAGCCTAATATGGGATATATACCCTGTGACATTATCAAGATAAAAAATTGCTGCCTATTGGAGAATGTCAAACAGCAACAATGTCGGAATTAGCATACAATACAAAATTGGTTACATGTGTTTACACTAAGAAAACTACTAATAAGAACATAATTCATTGATGAAGCCATCATCTTTGCAGTTTTTATAAAATGAGTATTGAGTATTGGTACTCAAAGATCAGTATTAGTATAGAGTATTGAGAAATAGGGGAATCATTGTGCCGTCACTACTTTAAATATTTTATATTAAAACTGAAGCAACATATTGTATCTATGTACACTGATCATTGGCTGTACAGATGTCTAATTGCCTTCCCCACAAAAATAGCAAGATGAAACTTTCAATTCTGAACTCTTAACATGAAGGTTTCGAGTGTCTGGATGAGAAATGAGATTTGGAAATTTTCTCTCCAAACAATTTAAGATTGTAAATTTTAGCATGCTGTGTAGTCATTAATAATAGGGCTCACATAATAATTGACTATAAAGCTATAATTAGCGCAACTGTTCTAGACACGTGAAAATCTTAATGACAGCTATGAAGCAAGTTACATACCAGATCAAGAGGTGACCGGTCGTCTGCATGCTGCAGGAGTGCGTGGCAGTCATTGTCAAATATTCGCACACCGGTTATGCACTGCACTACATGATAAACTTATAGTTATATACAGTATATTTAAATCCACCGCTGTAAAGTGCCCTTAATATAAAAACACTGTCAACCATCTGCCTCCAGTTCTTCCACACCTGACAGCCCTTCCTCTTCTGCGGAATCACTCACGTCATTGCCGCTGTCACTACTTTCTGCACCATTATCCTGGATGAGAATTTTTTCTAATTGATTTTCTGCAATTCCGTATTTTTTGAAATAATGATTCTCAATTTATTCAACATGTGATATTCATTTTCCCATTCTGGCCTTCCAATTTCTGCAAATCGCTGGCGACATAACTGCTCCACATCTTTTAGTTTAAAAGTGATATTTCTGCAGGCCACCCAGTTTTTGACATCAGCCCAGATTAATTTGATTGGGTTTAGATCTGGGTGATACGGTGGCAGTCTAAGTACATTATGGCGATGTTGTATTAATATCTGGCCAAGTATTATAAGTTATGACTTCTGAAGGGATTTGTTGGCTTTAACTAAGTTATATTTGTTTTACTCATGCTTTCATCAAAAGTTATATTATGCCTAAGCAACCAGGTTTTTATTTCTTCTTTCAAGGAATTTGAGGTAGGTTGTTTGTCAATTTGAGTGTTACCACATTGTGAAGCATTGTCGATAACCAGAATAGACCCAGCAGGCATATTAGGTATCAACATGGTGTTGATCCACCTCATGTAATTTTCTGTATTCATTTCTTGATGAAAATCTCCTGTTTTTTGTTGCGACTTGTAAAAGAAGGGCATTTGGAACGAACAGCATGAACGATAATAAGTATTTGCCCTTTGGTAACAGGTGCCTGAAAACCTAATTCGCTATCGTCACTTCAACTTTTAGATGTATGACTGCTGTGTATGTACGACTCATCTTCATACACTATAGTTTGACCCTCTAATTTGTACCTCTGAGTAAGGTACTCTTCCAGCTGAGATCATATGTCGTGCTTTTCTATTAGAACTCTATTTGGTTTCGTTTTCTTCCACTTAAACCCTAAATCTTTTATAATTTTTCTGAGATTTGTAGCAGCATCTTGAAAATTTATGCTGATATAAGTACATATAAAATTATAGTCATTTGGAAAGTTAGTATCAGACTGCAAAATTCAGTGCCATAGCCGGGATTTGAGACTTGTAGCACCACCTTGAACATTTATGACATCTTTCAGATTGATGAGTAATCTGCTTATTGTTGGCACAGTTTTTTCTTCCACATAGAAATTGTGAATCGTGCGCCGAATGACACATTTGTCGAAATCGTCTATTTCTGTAATACGTTTAGGGACCTTATGTTTCTTCACAGGTGTGTCAAATGGTACTCTTTCATCCATATGGTTTTTCTTATCTTTGAGAAATCTGGAAGCGGAACTCAGTGAAACACCAGTTGCTTTGGCTACTCTTTCTTTCACTCTCTTAAGGCTTTTGTGGAACTCGGGTAAACATATATTTTCTTCCTTCATCTTTGCTTCTTGCTTCATGAAGTCGAGGACGTTTGCAATTATTTCCCTGCTTTGAATACGTACTACCTTACCATTTAACTTTGAAAACGTAGGAGCCATGGTTATAAATATCACAAATATAAAATAAGCACTATTTACGTACTGATCTCTTTGAAATTACAAGATGCAGACACTTTCTATGCAGACTGTATGTGTTACGCACTGTGAGTAAGCAAAGGTATCATATTGCTTTCGTTGATTAAGCTAAACATAAACCATTCCTAGGCTCGGCAGCTGGGGTGGCAATCAAGGTCACGATTCCAGAAGTTTTGCGCCAGTAATATCAATGTAATTCAATACACAATGGGTATAATAATTCTGGCAAGATGGTAAAATATTTGTCATGGGAAAAATTAAGTTAGTAATTGAGGCAATATTTTATATCACAAGACTGTGAATGCCAGAGTGATTGTAGTGTAAATTAATATTATTGTATGTACAGGATTTTAGATGTTTGTTAGCCATAAGTATTGTTAGGAAATAAGTTTACACGGCCTAACTGAAACTGAAAATAGAAGTGGGTAACAATAAACTGAGGGGGTGAGTTATTTATCACTAAGAAGAGATAAACAAATGACGTCAGGGTAGTGTGCCCCTTTTTTTAGAAATGGAGGGAATATCTTCCCTAGAGCATATATGTTAGTAGTAGTGATTGGCTGACCAAAACAGATGCGAAAGTGGGCGCAATTTGGTAACCAATAGCAGCTCTATTATAATGTTTAAGCAATTCGAGGTGAAGGAGTATATATTCTCGAGCCATAAGCAAGTGTCGCATAGTTTGGAAGAATCTCTCACGAGATGCACATCGCAGAGTTAGTTATAAAAATGTAAAGTATGCGAAGTAATTGGTGTGCGGCAACTAAAATGACTGTAGTTACATTCGTAAATATCACAGTTCTGAAGAATCTCTCACGAGGTATACGTCGCAGAGTTAGTTACAAAAATGTAAAGTACGCGAAGTAATTGGTGCACGGCAACTAAAACGACTGTAGTTACATTCGGAAATATCCCAGTTTCAGTCAGGCGTGTATAAAGATTAAACATGTCAATTATTAATTAAGTGTGACAGCAATAAAAGTCTAGATCCAAATTTTTTTTTATCAGTGTTATCTTTTAGCAACAACTCCTTTCCGTTTATACACCCTGCTTAGAGACACTTGCTCGACTGAGTTATAATAGCTAGCCGGAGGTCAAAGAACCCAAATTTAAAAATAATTAAACAATAAGTGCCCAACAAATAAGATAACATGAGCCATTGAGAACTGCGACATAATTCAACACTGGAGAACCTATTATTTATACTCCAACTTCCTGTTCATAACCATTCTCTGAGGAATAAGAGTCTAGTTAGCAAGTGCTAACTATTGTAGAGAAGGTACCCACAAATGTAATAACAGGTGAAAACGTTTCTCCAGCTTTTCCACCACTGCCCACAAGAATAGCTGAAAACTTTTAAATCTGGCCATAAGCTCTGTTACAGACTTTTGACAGATACTGCACCTGCTGTTAAACTCTACCTTATACTTCAACAACAACTAAGTGAATATGAGAAAATGGTAGTTAAAAGATTTAGTCATAGATTAGGGAGATTACAAAAATCATATTGCAGTGACACCTTTCATGGGGCCAGAAAATCACCAAGATGTTGCATCAGTACTTGAGAATATTGCTTGTAAGAAAAGGCACCCCAATATTGTGTCTCTCACTGAGTCAGATGGCTCTGCAGTAATTTGTGAAGCTCGCATTAGGTAGGTCCTAGGTTCAACTCCCATCAACGGTCAACTCTGACCTTGGGTTTTTTGTGGTTTTCCCTGGTCAGTAGGCAAATGCTGGGGTGGTTTCTCATCTCCATCATTTCCCTTTCATTTCATTTTCTTCTCATCTTTCAGGTGTGCTTCTAGGTATCATGGAGCATGGCCGTGCTGGACAGATGGTGTGGATGATTACTCAAAGGAAAGAGTACTGCTTGTGGACACTAGAGGTCTGCGTGGTCAATGGGTAGTTCATCGCCCTCTCTAGGCAGCTCCAACAATGGGACAGGTCTTCGAGAATTCCTTCACAGTACACTTCACAGATTATTCCCAGAAAATTCAAGATATACATTTTATTTGTCATGTAAATATCTTAAATATATGGTATTTTAAGAGCTATTTTTGAGAAAATCTTAAATATTGAATTTGGTAATTATTTGACGTTTCGTTTTTGAGTTGTGCTGTTCTCTCTCTCTCACACACAAACATACACACAGATCTTTTTCTATGACTTTCTTTGGATTCAAGGACCTTAAACAATGTATTCCAGGTGAAATCTTGATATCAAATTTTGGGTAGAATGTAATACCTTTGCTGCCCACAGTAAAGTTCTGATTATCTGACTTAAATGGGCGTGGCCTGGTTGGATGACATTGCATTATTATTTAAAAAATAATCACTTTTCTATCTCATATCAGTTCCTTTTCCAGGCTCCTACGTTACAATCCTGTGCCACTTTTACTAACATTTCAACTTTGTACAATCTCTTAAAAATTTCAGTATTTCTTCCATCAAAGGAAACCTTTTTCTTCTATGAAGCCATCACAACACAGAACAGATATGTAAGTACATAAATAAAAACTTTACTACACAGTAGCGTAAAAGTAAAAAAATCTAATGTATTACACTCACATGACTTTCTCTACTCTTGTACAAACTATTTTTACAAACGCTTATTCTCCATATGCTTCATGTTAATCGAGATATCGAGATGTTAATCTTATTACTAATTTTCTTGTAGATGCAAGGGGAATTGGTAGGCTTTAAGCGATAGTCAAATCTTTTAAGAGCTGGTTGCTATGTGGCGCATTCCATTCTCTTTGTATGTCCAGGACATAAAAAAAAATGAATAACAAATTCCCATTTGAGAAAAAGTATTGGAAAATTTCAGGGAATAACAAGCTATATCTCAAAAATGGTTCACTCAACAAAAAAACGTATATGAGATAAATGGTGTATTTTAATGCGATCTACATTTTTTGTGTAGTAAAATTTTGTCTATCTCTTATGGTTACTAGTTATGCAAAAGTCTTTCACAATGAAGAATACTTTTGGAGACATTCCCAAAAAATTTGAGACATACATTTCATTTTTCATGAAAATATCTTAAACATATGATATTTTAATCAAAATCGTTGAGGCATTTTTGAGAAAATTAAAATTTTTGAAAAATCTTCCATGTAAAGGGTAATCTGGGGTGGGGGATTTTCTTGAAAACCTTCATGTCGCATCTTTGGAAGATACTGAACCTAAATAACAAGTTTGGTGTTTATCCGACTGTTCGTTTCTGAGTTATGCTGTTCACAGACACACACACAGATGGACATATTTCCAAAAATGCTTTTTTTGTATTCAGGGGTCTCAAAATATGTATTTCTGGTGAAATCTCGGTATCGAATTTTTGGGTGGAATGCAATACTTGCCCTACTTACTATACTAGTAGAGAAAGTAAATATGTACCATACTGTAAACTGAACAATGTTATGATGTTTCACTTTTGTAACAATCAATTGGTGGCCCAGCGGACAGCAGTGTACAATAATTTGTGTAGTCCCAGAAGCACAAATGCTGCTTACTCATGTATACTCAACAATTTATGATTTTTTTGCGCTTTTTTTTCCTGCTGATCAAGTCGATTAGCAAAAGTTGGATGACCAAGACTACTGTACAAGATACATGGTAGAGAAAGTAAAAAATAGTAAAATACACCGTTGTCGCTATAAAAAAAAGCTTTGTAACAGAACTTATGGCTCGATTAGGTATATGTATAACGATCAATTTGGGTGAATCCAGTATTTCCCTCTCATAAAGCTACATTTGCAACCAAAACATTCACTTTATGTTTAACCCAAGGGAAATAAATGAAATTTCCTGGTAATTACATGGTTCTACCATAATCTTCACAAATTACATTTCGTAGTAATATAATGAATTGCAAGTTTATATACCAGGTATCCATAATAAAGAGGAGGAGTTTGAGGGGTCATAAGTAAACAATAGTGAGACTAAATAAATTTAAATTTGATGTACATACATTTCAGACAATCGGAATTCCATCCTGAGAAGAAAAACAAAAGTTCCAAAAATTGCCACCAGAGGATGCAATGGCACTTTATGAGGAGTGAAGGGAAGCAAAATGTTATTGGTGAATTTAATGCAACACATTACTAATGACAATTACAAATGGGGCTCCTTGGGCATGTTCGACAAACTGCTGTCTCCAAATCGCAATGTACACTGCAGAACATAGCAGCAGCTGCAACAGTTTCCAAGTCTTCGTTGAATATAGATTTGCATCCTTGTCCTGGTTGCACTTGTAAAGAGCCGTACATTCAAAGCTTGAGATCATCCTTTGCAAATCAGTAATGGTCATGCAACATCTCGTAAGTTCTTCACAATAGAAGCATTGTTGTTATTTTGGTTATAAAGCTTGACGCACAAAGCAAGATCATGTAAGCAGAGCATTATGCACACAAGTGTATCCAAAGAGTCACAATGAGACCTGCACCATCCCCATACAGTGCCATTTTGACCTCTGGTAGCAATTTTAGAACTATTTTTGATAATTCTGTGCTACAACTCTATTTACTATGGCGACCGTGTGCGGAGCCTTATTGAAGTGCCAACATCAGAATCATATATTTGCCGCATATTAGGCGCTACCAACGTAATATTTAACATCGGTAGACGTTAAACATGGAATGCGCACATTATGTTGAAATGTCTATGATATTTTGAAATGAACATTTCAAATAAGAGAAGAACCTGGATAACCAATGGATGTCACATGCAATGCACACAAGCTTAAAATAACTAATGTGTGTTTTCTGTAAGGGGAAATAAAAAGTGAAATATGCATAAACATGGGTATAACATTATTAATTAATTTTGAAGATTTAGAAGCTAGTAACCTGTGTCATAATTTAAAATAAAGAGAGTTGAAGGTTGTTACACTACATCACTAAAATTATAACTATACCCCCGCCACTGTAACGTTGCACTTGACAGCTAGCGTTTAAGTTGGTACATTTGCAAAAAAACAGATGAAAAGCTTCAACCGTTTGACTTCCTAAGCCAATCACAAGGCAGCATTCCGAATGGTCGATGACAAAGCGGAACCGGAACTAGAATCGGCTCTGTTGCCAGATGTAACTATTCCCAACCATGTGCTTCAGTTTGTGAATCTCTAGCACGAGCTGCTCTTTGCAAGCTACATATTGTTCATTGTTATTTATATTTGTGGTTATTGTTTGATAGTTTTGTTATTGTTCATTTATACATATATATTTATTTATATTTATCTATTTTATATATATTTCATTCATATTATTTATTTAAACAAAACTTAAGTGCGACAGTGTCTAAAAAAAAAAAACCACGCCGATCGCCGGGTGATGATTCACGAAGTGAAAATGTTTTGCGCCGAGGTGTGCCACTTAATAGTCAGGCATTGGAACTATTAAGGAGAACCCGAGAATTGTTTGAACAGGAAAAGGAGTACGTGAAGCTTCATGGCAATCCCTCTATTCCTGCTGATAAAGCCGTACAAAGAACTGCAGCAGTTCTTGGACTAAGCACGAGAACTGTTATTTACAAGGGAGTGAAACTCCAAGAGAAAGAGGACAACATTGCTGAACCATCTGGAACGCAACAGGTATTTCTATCAACTCCAGGGAAGAAAAGAAAGCAGCCTCGTCCAGTCACAAATCTTGATGCTTTCCAATTAGACGTCATACGTATGCCTATTATCATAGAAAGGAGTATCCGACCATACCAAAGCTGCTTATATCGCTTATTTTCAATTAACAATAATAATACGAAATAGTTATTATTCATTGATGTTCGCTATTTACGTACACTTTTTGTATGCGGCTTAGACACGATAGAAAGAACAATCAGCTGTTGTTGTTTACTAGCCACTCTGGCAACCACAATGTAGCCAACCTTACGCGAAGCCACATGAACTGTCAAGTGCAAAGATACAGCGGCGGGGGTATACATCACGCTTAGACACATCATAAATTTCAAAGGATTTTCAAGAAATACAACATCACCCTGTCTCCAAAGAATAACCATAATATACAGAAACTACCATGCAACAGAACAAAAGATCCTATCCCCAACGATAAATCAGCTGGTATATATGAAATTGTTTGTAATGACTGTAACCTGGTATACATAGGAAGAACCAAAAGAAATCTTGAAATAAGACTTAAAGAGCATATGACATGCATTTACCAAAAGGAATCAGCAGTAGCACATCATTTCTGGTCTTCAAACCATGATATCACTCCAAACATAAAACTCTTAAAACCGATCAACAGCAGCAATGAATTGGACATCTGGGAAAAAATACATATCATCAAACACAGGAATCACTTAATGAATTTCGAACTGCTGCCACCCAGCAGCCTTTGGAGGTTCATCAGCCCAGCACCAGAGAATACCACAAGCCACACACATTCCCCAGACAATAACCGGCAAAATCAGTTGAAAACATGCTGACGATGGGAGCAAACCGTCTCCCAAAATGCGTTCAAGTAAGAACATTTTAGTGATGTATTGTAACAACCTTCAACTCTCTTTATTTAAAAAAAATGGGTATAACACACAAATAATAGGCACGGATTGAGTGCAGACACAAAAAAGAAAATTGCCTGATTTTCCCTATGAATCCAAGTACGTGATAGAAAAGGTAAAAATGCTTTATTTTGGGGGGGGGGGTTCAGGGTGCCTCAAAAATGTATTTCCAATGAAATCTCTGTATCAGACTTTGCATGGAATGCAATACCTCCTCTACCTTTTTGGGTATGCAGTAGAATAAGTTAAAGTGTCTTTTTTATTTAGGGGCTTCAAAACATGTATTTCCGGTGAAATCTTTGTGTGAAATGCAATACTTCTACCGGCATATGCAGTAGAATAAGTACAAATTAACGGGGGGAAAAAAAGAAAGGAAAAAAAATTTTTTTTTTTATTTTTCTTGCCAGAGTTTAGGTATGCTTTGCTTTAAACATTATATATGTTTGACTTCAACTATGTGTTTTGTTTTACAGATTATTGTGTTTCATTTTTGTGTTTTCGCACACAATCCACACATATTTCTGTGCGTTATACCCATGTTTATGCATATTTCACTTTTTATTTATCCTTAAGCGCTGTGTGCGGGCGCCATAATATATAGAGTCGTCACACAGAATTACCCTATTTCTTTTCTTCTCAGAATGGAATTTCTATTGTATGAAAGGTATGTACACCAAATTTCAATTTATTTGGACCCACCATTGTTTACTTATGACCCCTCAAAAACCTCTTTAATTACAGTCGTGTTATAATTATGGCACACTTCATCCCAACAGTAAAGACATATTGCAAACTTTTCTGAACAGGGAACCAAAAAGGGTATATAACTACAGTTCACATTTTTAGATCTTTGTAAACATATATAATTTTCAGACAATTATTAAGCATTTTTGTGGCATAAAATGAAGAGCTATGACAGATAAGGTACCCTGGAACATGATCTTACTCAGATTATAAAATTTCAACAATTCCAAACATACTGTATTATAAATTATTTGGGTTAAAACACCCATATTGCTCCACTTTATACTATTTTGTGTTACACATTTTATCAGCCTTGTGAGTGTTGTCCAATGAAGTTACATTATGTACATATAATACAAAAAAATAACATAAAACATACTCCAATTGCACATAGTGGTTTTCAGACTACACAATACTTTCAAAATCAGCTGTAGGGTGTATGAGAAGAATATCTTTTAAGCACAAGTATTAGTAGCAAAATGATCTGCACCATATTTTTATTCTCTCATGATATGTCAATGATAAACAATAGTAACAGCCTTTAAGACTCAAATAATACTATAAAGGGTATGGTGATGAATCACAGCTTGAGAGAAAATACTGGGGGGAGTTTGGCAAGTAATAAAGCTAGCTTCCAACGTTAAATCTGCTATTCCCATACACTATGACGAGATGCTTCTGCCTCAAACATTTTGAATACGTTCAGTGAAAATGCAGAGATTACTTCAAAGGCATTTGCTTTATGAAAATACTGAATATCAAATTAATAGGTAACTCTGGGAAGTTCAACAAGAACCCCAGCATACCAGGAAGGTTCTTATTAACCAATTAGGACACATTTACCTATAAAGGTACTAACATTTGAACATGTTAAAACATTTCTCAACAGTATACATGATGCGACACTCTTGCAACAAAGAATTACCTAAGGAATAAACATATCACTTTACGCTAACCATTACTTTATTGCCCTGACACTGGAATGTTAACCTCAAAATTCTTTTCATCCGGAACAGAAGTACCAGATTGTGATTGCTCCAAATGCTGCCTTTGATGAAGTATAAGATGATTTTTCTGATAAAAGGCTTTCCCACATTTGTCACAAGCATGCTGACGTATATCGCAACTTCCACCAGTGTGCCGACGGTTGTGCTGTGCTAGACCATGCTTCTGTGCAAAGCACTTGCCACATGCTGGACAAATATGAGGCTTCGGTTTAGGTTGAGGTGGTGCCGTGATGTGGATCATCCCAGAAGAGGTTCCTGCTGAAATCTTGAGGTCTGGTGGATGTAAAGGAGTGGGGCAAAGAAAGTGTGTTGCTGGTTGCTGAAATGCTGCTGCCAAACCGCATAAATCGGCCACAAAGTTGCGATCCCCTGCATGCAGACGATAATGCAAGGCCAGAGCTTCTCGATTTTGAAAGCAATCCCCACATTCCCTAAAAGATAAGAGAAAACATTAATAATTCCCTGAAGTATTCAAGCTAATAGTTCAATGACTACAACAATCAACATCTATTTTGCTTCTAGTATGTGATACACAAAAACTTCATTTATCCAGATTAGGTGGGACAAGAGGTAATCCGGATTAATGACAATCTGGAAACAAATTATTAAATTAATACAAACTCTGATGTAGTTAGTGAAATTTGGATCACTGCAAAAGCAGAGAGAAAAGAACTGAAAGTCATCTAGATAAGGCGTCTATGATTGCCATCAGACTGTCATGAAAATGAATGAAACATAATCACACACACTTTTAGTTTTGTTCTGTGACAATGACCATGGTAATGGTACTTATTGTTAACTTGAAGCGTGTGACTGATGGCGATGTCTACAACACTGTGGTGCCAATATTACAACCATATACATTCATATGTATTTATCAAAGGGTTCACGTAGTGAAAAAGTACGTAAAAATCAATCAGGATAAACTGTAAATCTGGACTAATGAGGGCAGGATAAACAAGGTTCTTGTATACATCAATTCTTATTGAATTTTCAGTGCATAATCTAAATTTGCCTTGTTTTGGTTTTGTTTACATGACAGTTTAACATATGTTAAATCATCTGAACTGTATCCTAAGGATATAAATATGAAGGCAACGAAATTAATGAATTTAGTAGCAAAGATTTATGGTCTTATTACTAATCATAATATGAATTAGGAGGAGCTTATTGGTTACTTACATCTTACCCAAACCTTACCCCGTAAGTAAAATCATATAATTGCTTTCATTGTATTGTAATAGTAATAGCTGTTTGAGTGGCACGAAACTACTATGGTCATCAGTGCCACCCTCTGGCTATAGATTTATTCATATCAAAAGATAAGCAATACATACAAAGCAATTATAACCTTACACAACTGAGATTACGAAAGTATAAAGAATAAACAAAAAATACATAAGTTATACACAAAAAAAACAAAAAAACTCACAAATCAATATATACCAGAACTAATCCTCAGCAAACACAAGCAGTTAAATCAGTACTAACACAGTTTGAAAGTCAATAACACTAGAAACTACACCATTAAATTTTTGTAAGGAAACCACTAAATTTAATATAGCAAAAATGTTTGGCAATAGGGGCAGTCTTCTCCTAAAACCATAATTAGGAGAGAATCCAAGTCGTTCACAAAGGGCAGAATAGTAATGACACTGGGTGAGGAAATACTTCACACTGGAGTGGAGACATCAAGGAGGTAGCCATGACTATATAACAGTGAGCAATACGAAGCCAAGCAAACATGGTCTCCTCATGATGTGTTAGACGAGAAGAACAATGCCAAGGAGAGCCTTGACCTCTTGGATTTTGGCAGTAGATATAAACCACTCATGCCATTGAGAGAGTAGCTTTCTGCGCAAAAAAAAACAAAAAAAAACCCTTCAAATCTGTATATAGACGGCAGAGAACCGGTTCATCGGGATGTAGAATGGCAGCCTTCACTGCCTGTTCATATCCCACAATGCCACGATGCTCAAACACCACCCAAAAGCCAGTAAGATAAGAGGGATTCCAACTGATCATGGATTTTCTGAACAAGTGAGTGTTGGCTTTAGAGATCCCATAAAATAAGTAAAGCACTGAGAGAATCAGAAAAAATCTGATGTGCTACACTCAAATGACTTTCTCTACTCTTGTACAAACTATTTTTACAAACGCTTATTCTCCATTTGCTTCATGTTAATCGAGATATCACTCTTATTGCTAATTTTCTTGTAGATGCAAGGGGAATATGGTAGGTTTTAAGCGATAGTCAAATATTTTAACGCTGGTTGCTATGTGGCACATTCCATTCTCTTTGCATGTCCAGGACATAAAAAAATGAATAACGAATTTGAGAAAAAGTATAAGTATTGGAAAATGTAAGGGAATAACAAGCAATATCTCGAAAATGGTTCACTCAACAAAAGAAATGTATATGACATAAATTGTGTATTTTAATGCGATCTACATTTTTTGTGTAGTAAAATTTTGTCTATCTCTTATAGTTCACCAGTTATGCAAAAGTCGTTCACAATGAAGAATACTTTTGGAGACATTCCCAGAAAATTCCAGATATACATTTCATTTCTCATAACAATATCTTAAACATATGATATTTTAATCAAAATCGTTAGAGCCATTTTTGAGAAAATTAAAATTTTCGAAAAATGTTCCATGTAAAGGCTAGTCTGGGGTGGGGGGATTTTCTTGAAAACCTTCGTGTCGCATCTCTGGAAGATACTGAACCTAAATACCAAGTTTGGTGTTTATCCGACTGTTCGTTTCTGAGTTATGCTGTTCACAGACACACACATGGACATGTTTCCAAAAATGCTTTTTTTGGATTCAGGGGGTCTCAAAACATGTATTTCTGGTGAAATCTCGGTATCGAATTTTTGAGTGGAATACAATACTTCCCCTACTTACTACGCATAGTAGAGAAAGTAAAAATGATCCCTTTCCAATTCACTGTACCAATATAAATTGCTGCCTTAGATGGGTCTTCTTTGCTAAATGAATTTTTAAGCCAATCTCATTGTTTAGGCATTAATGACGATTTAAAATCATAAAAAAAATCAGAGACTGGAAATGTTTTCTATTCAAATTCATTTTTGGGTGAACACAAAATCTTCAAATGATAATTAATAAACCATTAGAGCAAATTGCAAAACATTACAAAGTAGATGTCAAATATAAATAAATTTCATTTATTTTTAGCAACATGGCATTCTTAAAAATTTTCAGTATTGCCCCCACATAAGTGAGAAGACAGCACCTGAGCAAAAGATATGATTTAAGATGACCACCTCCATAAGAGAGGAATGAGGGACAAGAATGCCAAAAAATTAACTTGAAAGTTGGTCAAGATATGACCTAGAGTGATCATAGTTTAACTTATTTTGACTATTATAATAAAAATTGCCAAAAAGGAAGAAATAAAGGATGAGGAAAAAGTATATAAATGAAACAGCAATTTGATAATATTAATTTGGAGTGTATTGGTTCTTCGGTGGATCTAGAAGAACAATACAAACTGCAACATCTAGCAAAGTACCTAAAAAAAAAAAAAAATCTAATTAAGTGGACCATTAATTTACAAAAGGCTAGAAAATGAACGAGAATAAGTAGACAAATATATCAAACTATTGCAGAAGAGAGGGAAATAAGCTTAGGTAACTACCACAAGCAACAACAATCTTAAAAGAAACTAGAAAAAATCTGATGTGTTACACTCACATGACTTTCTCTACTCTTGTACACACTATTTTTACAAACGCCTATTCTCCATATGCTTCATGTTAATCGAGATATCAAGATGTCAATCTTATTGGTAATTTTCTTGTAGATGCAAGGGAAATATGGTAGCTTTTAAGCGATAGTCAAATATTTTAACGCTGGTTGCTATGTGGCGCATTCCATTCTCTTTGCATGTCCAGGACATAAAAAAATGAATAACGAATTTGAGAAAAAGTATAAGTATTGGAAAATGTAAGGGAATAACAAGCAATATCTCGAAAACGGTTCACTCAACAAAAGAAATGTATATGACATAAGTTGTGTATTTTAACGCGATCTACATTTTTTGTGTAGTAAAATTTTGTCTATCTCTTATGGTTTACCAGTTATGCAAAAGTCGTTCACAATGAAGAATACTTTTGGAGACATTCCCAGAAAATTCGAAATATACATTTCATTTCTCATGACATTATCTTAAACATATGATATTTTCATCAAAATCGTTAAAGCCATTTTTGAGAAAATTAAAATTTTCGAAAAATGTTCCATATAAAGGGTAGTCTGGGGTGGGGGGATTTTCTTGAAAACCTTCGTGTCGCATCTCTGGAAGATACTGAACCTAAATGCCAAGTTTGGTGCTTATCCGACTGTTCGTTTTTGAGTTATGCTGTTCACAGACACACACACACACACAGACACACACATGGACATGTTTCCAAAAATGCTTTTTTTGGATTCAGGAGGTCTCAAAACATGTATTTCCGGTGAAATCTCGGTATCGAATTTTTGGGTGGAATGCAATACTTCCCCTACTTACTATACGTAGTAGAGAAAGTAAAAAATTCATGGAAACATTGTCTAGAAAAAACTCCTGAAACAAATATATGGGGGATGTCTACAAAATAATTATGGAAAAGTTAAAGAAGACATAAATTTTCACAATGTTAAAGGAGATGGGGAATTGACAACAAATTGGTAAGATGTATATATGTTCTGTCACTTAAACTCCCGACAATAACTATTCAACACTACCACTTTAAAGAGAATTAATATGGACATTCCTTTTTACAGTTCAAGAGTAATTTATCCCTTCAACATTACTGAAATTAAACTCATCATAAGAGCTTAAACAAGAAGAAGGCAACTGATCCAGATGGTATTACCAATGGAGTATTTGTCACCCTCTATGGTGTAGCGGTTACCACCTAGCCTATAGTTCCGGAGGTCACGGGTGCAAACCCGGCGGAGGGCAATGGATTTTTTAAGGCGTAAAAATCCTTAGCATGGCTTCCTTTGGAAGCGAAGTAAGCCGGTGGTACCATGTCATAGATTTATGGCATGTAAAAGAACCTCAAGCCTGATGCATTGGTAATTGTCCATTGTTTTCATTATCTGAGTTAACCTTTCATGTTATATTTACATTTGCAAAATAAATTCATTACAATGCTGACAACAATATTTCTTTTCTGTACCAATCATTTTGAATTAGCCTGTATGTAGCAAATGAGTTGGTTAATAAAACACATTAAACAAAACTGCACATTAAGGTATTACAAAGTGAATAAAGCGGAGAGAAAATGGAAGTTAAATATCTGCTTTAACTCATTCTGCTAAAGAATTCAAAGACATGTTGAGTTAAGCTGGCTTTGGAGAGACTGGATTAGATCAAGAGTTTTTTACAACCTGTATATCAGCATGTCAGCAAAGTGAGCAATAGGTGTTTGATTTACATATTTGCTTAAAAATAAAGTTAGTTTATATTTATGACAGTTGATATCAATTCTATGATAAAATCAGCCTATCAGCAATGCAAGCATTTACAAACTCCACTAAAAATTATGAGAGGAGAAAAATCTTGCTATAACAACTAAGACTGGTACACAATAAACTATGAATGGGATTTGTTTTTTTTGGGAGGGGGAGAGGGTTATATATGGACGCTCTTTAACTACTATGGTTTCTTAGCATCCCATTCTATATTGGGTGTGAAAGAACAGAAATTTTGCTCAGAGATGTCTTTATCAGGCTTGAGGTTCTTATACATGTCATAAATTTATGACATGGTACCACCAGCTTTGCTTTACTTCCCATCTGAAGGAAGCCATGCTAGGAATTTTATGTCTGAAAAAAATCCATCACCCTGTGCTGGGTTTGAACCTGCAACCTCGGGAGCTAGATACCCCTAGACCACAGAGGATGGCATGAATGGGAATAGGAACCAGAAGGTAAATTAACACAAGTGTGTTTAGTTCACAATACAGGAATGAAAATATCAGTTGATGACTACATCAATAACAAATGGAAAGTAGATTTTGTACATTGGGATATATGTTTTACTTTCCCTGGCACTTACATATAGTAGATAAGAGGAAGTATTGTATTCCACCAAAACATTGATGTCAATACTTCACTGGAGATGCATGTTTTGAGGCCTCCTGAATCCAAAATAAAAGCATTTTTGGGGAAAAAACAAAACATGTGTATGTCTGTTAACAACATAACTCTAAAATGAAACATTGAATAAACACCAAACTTGGTATTTAAGTGCAGTATCTTCCAAAGATATAACACAAATATTTTCAAAAAAAAAAATACTTCTCCCACTATAAACCACCCTTTGCATGGAAAATTTGTTGAGTTTTATTTTTTCAAAAAAATCTAACAATTTGGATTGAAATACCATATATTTCAGATATTTACATGAAAAATAAAAGGGCATATCTTGAATTTTCTGAGAAAAACCCTTTTCATTTGGAAGGAATTTTGTATAAGTTTGCCTAACAGGTAAACCATAAGATATAGACAAAATGTACTTCTCAAAACATGCAGATCTCTTAAGGCACACAATTTATTTCAAATAAACCATTTCCGAGGTATCTGTTGGTTTAAATTTTTCATAACTTGGTCATTTTTTAAAGTGCTGTCACTATTCAGTGGTTTCTCAGAACGTTATGGAATTAATATACGAGGGTGGTCTGAAAAGTTTCCGACCTCAACATGAAGATGGCAGCACTCGTAAATAAAAGCTAGTGAATTTCGTTGTTCATCTGTTGACAGTTACTCACCAAAGTTTCAGCCATTTTGGATGCTCAGTTGTTATGTAACAGTCATTTCAGTGAGTGTTTTTATGAAAATGGACAAAATCAAGTATCGAGCTGTCATTAAATATTTGTTTTTGAAAGGCAATACACCTACGCAAATCAAAGATGAGTTGGATTCTGTGTATGGGGACTCTGCACCATCATTTACCACAGTGAAATTTTGGGCAGCTGAATTTAAACATGGCCGTAAGAGCTTGGGAGATGATGAACGTTCAGGACGTCCAAAAATTGCAACTACTGATGAAAACATCGCCAAAGTTCACCAAATGGTCCTAGACGACCACCGAATTAAAGTGAGAGAGATAGCAGAGGCTATGAACATGTCAAAAGAACGTGTTTGTCAAATATTAAATCCACACTTAGACATGAGAAAGCTGTCCGCGCATTTGCTCACGTTTGACCAAAAGCGTGTTCGAATGAACATTTCCAACCCTCTGTTGGCACAGTTTAGGCACAATAAATCCGAGTTTTGGCGCTGATTAATTACTGTAGATGAAACTTGGATACACCATTATATGCCCGAAACAAAAATACAGTCCAAACAGTGGACTGCAAAGGGGAGACTGGCTCCAAAAAAAGCAAAAACTGCTTTTTTGGCTGGGAAAGTGATGGCGACTATTTTTTGGGATAGTCATGGAGTTATTTTAATCGATTATCTTCAAAAAGGAAAAACCATTACAGGAGCATACTACGCATCATTACTTGACAAGCTGAAGGCAGAACTTGCGGAAAAACGGCCACATTTGCAGAAAAAGAAAATCCTGTTACACCGAGACAATGCACCGTCTCACACCTTAGCGGTTGCAATGGCGAAAATCCACGAATTACGGTCCGCCTTACTCACCAGATCTAGCCCCAAGCGACTTCTTTTTGTTCCCTCATCTGAAAATTGCGCTCGGAGGACAGAGATTTTCGTCAAATGAAGAGGCAATCACCTTCGTGAACAATTATTTTTCAGAGAAAAACGCCGTGCTATTTGGACGGGTTACAGAGATGGAAGCATTGCTGGGAGAAGTATGTAGAGTTACAAGGACTCTATGTTGAAAAATAAAAAAAAAAATTTCTGAAAAAATGTCTTGTATCTTTATTAGGTCGGAAACTATTCAGACCACCCTCGTACATGCAGAGTCCCTTTTTAAATATTTGACTACTGGTTCAATTTCCTCTATCCTCCTTGTACCTACAACGAAAAATGTAATGGAACTATTTTTGCAAAGATTTATCTCGATTAACACAAAGATAGAAAAAAAAAGTGATGTGTTACATACATATGAATTTCTCTACCCATTTTCAATAATCTATTCTTACAAAAGCTTATTCTTCTGTCTACTTCATGTTAATTGAGATAAACATTTGTAAAATTGGCTTCATTACATTTTCGTTGAAGGTACAATGGGATTACAGTAGGCTTAAGCAATAGTCAAATCTTTTAAGAGCTGTTCATGATGTGACGGGCTTACAATTTTCTTCTCTTTGCATGAAACAAATGATTTCACATTTGAGAAAAGTATAAATATTTCAAAATTCAAATAATAAGAAGGAAAATCTCAGAAATAATCAGACCAAAAAAAAAAAAAAACAACAACAGGACAAATTCTGTGCTTTAATAACATATACATTTGTGTAGTATGATTTTTACGGTTTACCATTTATGCAAAAGACATACAAAATGAAGAGGACTTCGGAGTCCACTCCCAGAAAATTCAAGAATACATTTCATTCGTCATGAAAACATCTTAAACATATGGTATTTTAATCAAACTATTACGAGCCAGTTTTGAAAAAAACAAAATTTTCGAAAAATTTTCACAAAGGATAGTTTGGGGTGGGAGGGATTTTCTTGAAAATCTACACGCACGCACAGACCTTTTTTCAAAATCTAATGTGCTACATTCACATGACTTTTTCTACCCTGTATTGTTTATAAGTGTGTATACAAACTATTTTTATGAAACCTTATTGTTCTATCTATTTCATTTTAATCAAGATGAATCTTAAAAAATTAGCTACATTACACATTTTATTATAGATAAAAAGGAAACAACTATAATCAAACATTTAAGAATGGGATGCTATATATTGGCCTTAAAATTCCATACTGTTTCCATGTAATTGTGACAAACAACTGAAAATCGACAAAACGGCAAAGTATTGACCAATTTGCTCCATTAATAACAGATATCTGACAAATAGCTTATGTCGCAAAAAATTTATTTGAAATAAATTACGTGCTTTAAAGACTTTTTTTTTGTGGTACATTTTCCTTCATTGCTTAATGTTTACCAGTTATACAAGATTATATAAGGCTGGCCCCATAGCTCAGTCGGTAGCGTAGCTGCCTATTGTGCGAGGGGTCCCGGCTGTGGGGTGAATTTTTCCCTAGGCAAGATTATTCCGTATCCTCCCCAGAGTCTGGAAGTATGAACGAGTGTGTGAATGTGTGCATGATCTAATAATTAAAAATCAAAGTGCAAGAAACACAATGACAAGAGTTACATGAGTTAACACCATTGCCAATAGGCTATAAGTTCCAAAGGAAAGGCTGTTGATAAGACCAAAGGCGGGGTATAAATGAAAAAAAAAATTATATAAATTCTCTTCTGAATAAAGAAAACTTCACAGGCATTCCCAGAAAATGTTCTTTACCTATGTACATGGTAGAGAAATTAAAAGTGTTTTTTTTTGGGGGGGGGGATACAGAGAGTCTCAAAATGTGTATTTCCGGTGATTTCTCAGTATCGAATTTTTCGTGAAATACAATGCCTTCTCTATTTACTGTAAGTATGTAGCAGAGAAAGTAAAAATAAAACTGAGTGTTACATTCATATGATTTTCTCCAACTCTTTTTCAAAAACTATTCCTAGTAAAGCATATTCTTTTATCTACCTGCTGCTAATTGAGATAAACATTTGCAGAAATGGTTTTCTACAGTTTTTTGTTGGAATAAAGGAATACATAGGCTTAAGATATAGGTAAATCTGATGACTTTGAAATTCCATCCTCTTTGCAAGATTAAGAAAAAAACGAATAGCATTTCTGCACTTGCAAAAGTAAGAAGTATCTGAAAATTCAAACCTATAATAAAGAATATCTTGTAAATGGTTAATGCCTCAAAAAAGTTTGACATAAACTGTGTGATTTAACAAGATCTACATCATTTGTGTAGTAAGTTTCTGTCTGTCTATGTCTCACAGTTTACGAGTTATAAAAAATTCATTCAGAATGAAGACAACTTCTCAGACTATTCCCAGAAAATTCAAGATATAATTTTTAATTGTCATGCAAATATCTTAAACATATGGTACTTTAATCAAAATCGTTAGAAGCCATTTTTGAGAAAAATAATAAATGTTCCATTAAAGGCAGTTTGGAGTGGAGAAATTTCTTGAAAATCTTTGTGTCGCATCCTTGGAAGATGCTAAACTTAAACACCAGTTTGATGTTTAACCCACTTTTCACTTTTGAGCTTTGCTGTTTACACACACACTAAGAATGCTTTTTTGTTTGTTTTGGGTTCAAAGGAGCTCAAAACATGTATTTCCACTAAAATCCCCATATTGAATTTCTCTGTGGAATGCAATACTTCCCATAAGTAAATAGCAGATAAAGTAATAAGCTGTCATATGAATAGTTTGTAGAGGCTATATAAAAATAAATGATAGTGGGTAGAGAAAGCCATGTGAATAATACATCAGGCATTTTTTCTGACTCCTATTGATACTTTTTTAACCTGCTTGTAATTCAGCCAATGTAATGCAGTTTAACCAACTTTGAAATTCAATACAGTTAACATCTAAAAGCCATAAACTAAACTAAACTCCATGGCACAACGGCACTGCAAGGCCAAGGCCTGCCGCCCAGCTGTGCGTCATCCATCTCTGCCCACAATAGGTGTCATGAGTGGGGTGCAGTACTGGAGGGTGGGACGTGGACAGCGCCCCAGGTCTCTCCCGGCCAGTATTTCTGAGGAGAGATATACTGGTGGTTTCAGCTCATGGACTCTCTGGATAATTTCTGCTATGAAGACACTAGGCACAGAATGGATCCAAAATGCTGTTCCTTGGAAAAGAAAAGTTGAACATTTTTTTTTGCTTGAGGTTTAACATCCTATAATCTGGTTGATAATATTAGAAGATGGATGAATGAATGAAATGGGTAAAATTATGCTCAAATGAGCCTGGGATCCATAGAGCTTAGTTAGCCAACATTTGTCTTCTTAGGATTAGAGAAAACCTCTGGAAAAAAACTTATCCAAGTGACTCATCCTAACGGAGATTAAAACTCAGGACCTCTTGAGTGTGAGGCAGACATGCTACCTCCTCACCACAAAGGCATGCTAAAAGTTGAAACTTGACCAAGTCTCCCATTCCTGTTCCCAGTTTCTACTAAACTTCCCATTAAATATGAACACTCATGTTGTACGAGTAATATGTGTATTTTAACTTTGTCCTTTCTGTTCCTATGTTACTACATACTATAGCAGTTTTAGCAAAACCTGGACAGAGTCAATATATATTTTTATAAGAATTATAAAGCTTATGGAATTGAAAATTGGGTCATACAAAATTGCAATTGCCTGCAATCACATTTCAAGCGCTTTTACTCTAGTTTTCATATGGTTGAAATTTATTTAATGGGAAACGCCTCAATGTCTAAAAAACAAAGGGATAATAAGCACTTTTAGGAGCAGATGTGAACACTAAGAAGGCCGTAACCCAAACAAACCACCCTTATGTAGTACATTTTCTTGTATTGCAGAAAAATCACAAAATATTCACACCAACAACCACTCCATTCCTTCTGTACAAGCATAAAATACATAACCACCACCAATGGAAAAATAATACAGAAAATAGTGTGTTTCATAGTTACTGTCTACACAATTTGGTGCAAGTGAGCACTTTGGGACAAATCTAAAAACCACATAAGTCAATCATTATAGGCCAGTTCACAATAACTGAGAATGGTAACCAGAAAAAGAAAATAAAGTTAAAATACACTTATTTCAATGTAAGTGTTCACAATAAATTGGAAGCTTTACCAGGTCCCTGGAATGAAGGCTTTCATACTCTGTATATTACACTCTTCAGTACAGAAATTACTCAAGGTAGTCAAGACATGAAACAGCCACTAGAGCTCTCTCTAGTTGCAAGCTGGGAAAATGAAACTGCAAGAAACTCCATCAAACATGCATTCTGAGCATAGATACCTATATAGGGATCCTTACTTCCTCAGATCCATTAAGTGTTGGTTCGTCTAGCAAAAGTGTCTTCTGTAGTTTTATATGCAACTCAAAAGCAATCGCAAAAACTACAAAGAAGAGCAAAAACTAGTAGAAGTTAACTAAAAATGACAAACAAATTTAATGTATGTTATTAAAACAGATATGACTATACTCCATCCGTTAAGAAAGGGTCCTGTGTAAACAAAAGCACAAGCACAACACACCTTTCAAGCCAATGAAAATAGTTCCATATTGTACTGGATGTATTATTTCCCATTTTGTACTTCAAATACGACGGCTGATCAATAAAGACTGAGATTGATTTTTTTTTCACAGATATTTATTACTCCATTTCAATGTTGACATGATCTTTTTCAAAGTAGTCACCTCCTACTTGAATGCACTTTTTATAACGTCTCTGCCAGTCCTCGAACACATGGTTCAGGCCATTCTTTGTCAGGTCTTTGAGAATCGCCTCACTTTTCTTCAGCACTGCTTCTGTGCTCTCAAATCAAATGTCCCGAAGCTTTGCCTTTAGTGATGGGAATTGAAGTAACGCGTTGTCGTGATGAAGTCGCCACACATTCCGATGAAGTTCTGGACGTTTCCTTGCAATGTGCTTCCTCAGTGTAACCAATACTGACGGGTAGTACGCTGCTCAAACAGTAGTGAGGGGGAACTGCATGCTGGTAAATCATTCCATTACACCATTCCATTCCGAAACACCAGGCCCACCTTGCTTAGCACAGAGGAGTTGCTCTTCTTTGAAGTCCATTTTAACACTGTTGCATGAGGTAGTGCATCTTCACCATATGCTTGCTTCAGCTTTTTGAAAGTTTCAGAGGCTGTATGGTTTAAACGAAACAAAATTTTATTGCGCTGTATTGCTCCTCTCACATCACCTCCATTTTGTGGTATGCAAACATTCAAGTAGGGTCAATAATATACAGCATTACTACCAACCTACCGATATGAGAGTGCTGCCGCCTATGGACATTATATATGAAACCCCGCTCTTTTCAAATATTCATGGTAGAGACAGGAAACTATCAAGGAAGCTACAGGAAAAAACCAGTCTGTCTTTATTGATCAGCCCTCGTAATAATAAAGATGGTAAATACTAATAGTATTAATTTGAACATAAAGAAGCTAGTAACAGTGATGTGTCATAATTTAAAATAAAGAGAGTGTTTCATTTAAACATAACTTAAATAAATAGCCTCTATTTATTATCATGGCCACATAGCCATTTGTATTCCTGTGTTGTTAACTGGAGGGAAGCAACAGTCAAGCTGATGAAGTATTGTTTATGTTGCGACCATGTGTGAGTGTGAAGCAGGTCACAGCAGTGTAATGCAATATAGAAATGGCAGAGACCTTAAAAAGTGGTGACAAAACTATTTTTTAATGTGCTCAACTGTTTGAGCGTTATGATAACCTTGCTGGTAAGGATTAACATTGGAAGTAACTAGTGCATCTATAAATGCTTTGTGACTAAGTTGTAGACAGGCTGATTATAAACCCGGAAGATAACTGAAGGATAGCTGATTTCCTGATGGGTGTCGCGCCACAACCCGAGGACTCCAATTAACATGCAAGTTTTTACTGATAAAAGATATTACATACCATTTCTTCATCTACTCTTGAATTAGCACATTTACGTGTTTTAATAAGTATAAGGATATATATTTCTTTAACACTCAATGCTGATGGAGTGAAATACAGAACTTCTTGAGCTCCCCCAAAAAAAACCAGTTGAGCAGCTGTTGAGGTAGAGGAAGCTGCACCATGCATTCACAAAATGTCAAAGAGCAGACTGATACTATGTGAATTGTTTATGTTAGGACCCATTCTTGGGTCGGAAGGATTATAGAGCAATCAGATCAAATGTAATGGATGTGCACTTAGAAAATGTTTACTCTATTGAATTTTAAGATTGGTTAACATGCATTATGTTGGCTGAATTGGAAGCAGGTAAAAAATATCATTGGTCAGTTACAAACAAAACTGAATGAGCTCCTAATGCACAAAATCAACTTTCCACTTTTCTACCGATATGGTATTTCCGTTCTCATTTCCAGGGTATTCTGAAACAAAATGTTGTATGCTGGTTTGCTTATCCATGGTGTCTATTGCCTTGAAGGTTTAAAATTGCAGTATAGGTTCTGACCAGCTTTACTGGTTTTACTTTTATTTAAGGGAATAACAAGCAATATCTTGAAAATGGTTGACTCGACAAAAAAAATGTATATGACATAAATTGTGTATTTTAACGCGATCTACATTTTGTGTGTAGTAAAAGTTTGTCTATCTCTTATGGTTTACCAGTTATGCAAACGTTGTTCACAATGAAGAACACTTTTGGAAACATTCCCAGAAAATTCAAGGTATACATTTTATTTGCCATGAAAGTATCTTAAATATATGATATTTTAATCAAAATCGTTAGAGCCATTTTTGAGAAAATTAAAATTTTCGAAAAATGTTCCATGTAAAGGGTAATCTGGGGTGGGGGGATTTTCTTGAAAACCTTCGTGTCGCATCTCTGGAAGATACTGAACCTAAATACCACGTTTGGTGTTTATCTGACTGTTTCTGAGTTATGCTGTTCACAGACACACACACACACGGACAAGTTTCCAAAAATACTTTTTTTGGATTCAGGAGGCCTCAAAACATGTATTTCCGGTGAAATCTCGGTATAGAATTTTTGGGTGCAATGCAATACTTCCCTACTTACTATACATAGTAGAGAAAGTAAAAATAAAATGTATATCTTGAATTTTCTGGGAATAGCCAGTGAAATCCTCTTCATTTGGAAGGAATTTTGTATAATCTTGTATAACTGGTAAATGTTAAGCGATAGACGAAAACATACAATACAAAAAATGTAGATCTCTTTAAAACACACAATTTAGCTGCAATAAGTTTTTTCTGGGACATAAGCCATTTCTGAGATATTCATTATTAAAGGTTCGAATTGTTCAATACTTGTCATTCTTTTCAAGTCTCATTGATTTTCAGTTGTTTCTTGCAATTGCATGGAAACAGTATGGGATTTAAGCCCAGATATAGCGTCCACTTCTTAAACATGATTATCACTGTTCCCTTTGTATCTATAATGAAATGTGTAATGTGGCTGCTTTTGCAAAGGTTTATTTGGATTAAAATGTAATAGATAGAAAAATAAGCTTTACTAAGACTAGTTTCTATACCCACTAATAAACGATAGAGGGTAGAGAAAGTCATGTGAATGTATTACATCAGATATATATATATATATTTTTTTTTTTTTTTTTTTAATTTCTGACCTTAGCCTCTCCCACTCCTTCACCAGCAACAATCGTCATTATTCTGGAAATGTTGCATAGCTTGTAAAAAATTTTATCCAAATGTTTGAATAATTACTATTTAAGAAAAAAGTTTATGGAAAAACAGATACGTAAAACAATAACTTATTCAAAAAATATTTGATTAATAAGATCTTCCAAGAACCAATCACCTGAAAATTTAATCTGAAATAAATAAATATTATATGGATATTTCATAGAATTTTTCCAGTATGTAATCACTAATTCCAGTATATCCAATACATAAAAAAAACCTCAAGTATATTTGCAGTATCAGTGGACACCCTGTTATCATTCTCGTTTACACCTGGTTTCCATTCTCAGGTTATTGTGAACAAGTCTTGCTTGATGGCCTACACTCAACTCTAATTCATTTTAAGGCTAAAATATGCATTACAAACATTACAAGAAAATATGAATAGTTGTTTAATAAGTTACTTAATTATTTATTATCTTGCGTACTTTTCTTTCATCTGTTGACACTCCTGTAGAAGGAACTTTACTTGAGATCTCCAAGATAAAGGCTGCCACAAAACACCCTGATACCTAGTGTGGAAAGTAAACACTAATATTTCCCATTAAGTAGGAACAATGGCCCTCTTATCCAACTTTAGTTACTTTCAATAAGCTTCTTTAAAACAATACCTTATCTACTCTATACTACTTCTAAAGCAAGTTTGATAATTATGCAAAAGTTTGGATGCTTGCAAAAATAATAAATGATTTGCAGTGTTACTGTTGACGGATAATGTACAGTATATGAGTAGGAGCTGCTTTTACTATACACATGGCACACACACATCTACAGGATTATCTTTATTACTTTCATAACATTATTAAACATATAAAGAACAATACTAGATGTTTTGGTTAACATATTTAATTACATTTTGTTATTTTGTTCCGTATTGACACGTTACATACAACTCCCACCACATGCATCCACCCAAGGCATTATGGGAGCATTGCTTGTATTGTTCTTCAACCGCAACTGCAGATCAACAACAGGGCATAGCCATAGGACCTGTGGGGCTAAACTCCAATGATCAATAAAAATTAAATTAAATTGAATTTTATTTATTAGCATCCCATTCTATACTGGGCATATAAGACTGGTAATTTTGCTCTGGGACCTCTTCATCAGGCTTAAGGTTCTTTTACGTGCCATAAATCTATGACACGGGACCACTGGCTTTACTTCCCTTCCAAAGGAATCCATGCTAAGGATTTTACGCCGCAAAAAAATCTATCGCTCTTCGCTAGGTTTGAACCTGTGACCTTGGCAACTATTGGCTAGCATGGTAACCACTACACCAAGGAGGATGACCCAATGATCCATGATAGCATATATACTAATCTTTTATGCTGCCAATCCTTTAGCAACATTTTGTCTTCTTTGGTTGGCAACTCATCACAAAATGTTGCCAGTAGCCACTATACAGGATGGCCCACATAAAGTATTACAGGTGATATCTCTTAAATGAATAGAAAAAAACCAAATGCCAAGAAATCCATATCTTATAGGAGCAAGGGGCCTTCCAAATTGTGAAATGGAAAATATGGTAATGTTGCGCCAGAGGTCGACGTGTCATGGCAGGTGCCACGCAACGTCAGGCAGGCTACCCTGTAGAAAAGAACATTGCTAAAATTCCGCAAATGTGTGGCATTTGGACTTTTAAATGCACCAGAGTTGTTTATACACTTCCGATTATGTATTCTGGCGCAATTTACTGAATTGGTTATATATTCTGGCACAATTTATTGAATTGGTTATGTATTCTGGCGCAATTTATTGAATTGGTTATGTATTCTGGTGCAATTCATTGAATTGGTTATGTATTCTGGCGTGATTTTGTCAGCAGTCAACAATCAACATGGACAACTTACATGCTTTTGTGGAGAATGAGATCTTAAACAATGATGCTGTCCTAATGGAAAATTGCGACGTAGAACAACTTGCAGAAGAGCTAGCAACTCCAGCGCCAGCAATGCAGTAGTTGGCATGTTGTCGTGCTTGCTTGCTCTAAATGCCAAGGATTTATACTTTTTTACTGCTTTGCACTTATTACTCAGTTTTATTGCATGTTTTGTAATTTTGCGCTTTTCTATTATGACAGCGTATAACAGTTCGCAACAATACCAAACTGCTACCGTTTTTACTAATGCAGCAGTGTTTTTCCTGTTTAACACTTGGTACCTGACATTGCGCATTTACATCGCCTACCATGACACGTCGACCTCTGGAGCAACATTATCGAAAATATTTCCCTATGGCCTCTTACGGAATTTCCATTTAAAATTCTGAGGAATTTTCAATGGAAACCATGGTAACAGTTTTTATACTCTGGTTCCCCTCAATAAACAAAGCAACTTTTATTAAAATATTTTTACTTTCTCTACTACGTATAGTAAGTAGGGGAAGTATTGCATTCCACCCAAAAATTCGATACCGAGATTTCACCGGAAATACATGTTTTGAGACCTCCTGAATCCAAAAAGAGCATTTTTGGAAACATGTCCGTGTGTGTGTGTCTGTGAACAGCATAACTCAAAAACGAACAGTCGGATAAGCACCAAACTTGGTATTTAGGTTCAATATCTTCCAGAGATGCGACACGAAGGTTTTCAACAAAATCCCCCCACCCCAGACTACCCTTTACATGGAAGATTTTTCGAAAATTTTAATTTTCTCAAAAATGGCTCTAACGATTTTGATGAAAATATCATATGTTTAGGGTAATGTCATGAGAAATGAAATGTATATCTCAAATTTTCTGGGAATGTCTCCAAAAGTATTCTTCATTGTGAACGACTTTTGCATAACTGGTAAACCATAAGAGATAGACAAAATTTTACTACACAAAAAATGTAGATCGCGTTAAAATACACAACTTATGTCATATACATTTCTTTTGTTGAGTGAACCGTTTTCGAGATATTGCTTGTTATTTCCTTAAATTTTCCAATACTTATACTTTTTCTCAAATGCGTTATTCATTTTTTTTATGTCCTGGACATGCAAAGAGAATGGAATGCATCACATAGCAACCAGCGTTAAAACATTTGACTATCGCTTAAAAGCTACCATATTTTCCTTGCATCTACAAGAAAATTACCAATAAGATTGACAACTCGATATCTCGATTAACATGAAGCATATGGAGAATAGGCGTTTGTAAAATTAGGTTGTACAAGAGTAGGGAAAGTTATGTGAGTGTAACACATCAGATTTTTTTTTCTAAAATGAATTGTGAGTTGTTATAGGATGTTTTCATTGAAGTTATTATACCTCATGAACTCGGGGAAGAGTATCAAATAAAGAAAGAACATCAGTATTATGGTTTCAAGGCTTCCTGAACTCCCAAAATACAACACTGTATGTAGTCATGTTGATTATTTAAGAGACTCTTCAAAATTAAAAAATATGGCAGTAGAGGTACATTATGATTTTAGTTCTAACTGAATGCAGCAGAAATTATCAAACTGCATTGGCAGTGTTCTATGAGAGTTACAGGATGCAAATGTCACACATGAAATTCAAATGACTGGAAACACGACTACGTAAGTATGGAACTGTAAAGAACAAGAATCATTTGAAGGTTAAATCAAAAGAAAATGATGAAAATACTATGAATATTCCCGCTGCTGCAGATGTAAATCCACAGAGAAATCAATGAGAATGTCCAAAGACTGTGGAACTGGCCCCACTTCAGTACAGCGGATACTAAAGCAGCAGAAATACTAACCTTATATGTTTGCATCAAGAGCTCACACAAAGAGATTTTCAATTTTGAGTTGTTTTTTGTGAGTGGTTACGCAATGCCATTGCAAAGAATGGTTCATTCTTGGCAAATGTATTGTTTTCAGATGAAGCAACATTCTCAAGTACTGGACATGTTAATAGGCATAATATTCATTATTGGGTATCTGAAAACCCCAAATAGGTAAAGAACTGTCCCTTTTCAGCATTGTTGGCCGCTAAATGTTGGTGTGGAATTCTTGATAACCTTATCATCGGCCTTTAGTGCTTTGAATGCACAATTACTGGTGAATCATATTGCCATTATCTCACATGAATTGGAAATGTGTCCTTCAATGTGAGAAGAGAAATGTGATATCAGCAGGATGTTCCACCACTTCATTTTGCAACATGCACACATCAACTGCTAAACAAGAAATTTGGTGATAGGTGAATTGGACATGCTGGACCTATCATCTGGTGTCCTCGTTCGCTTGACTTAACACTGTTTGTAGTAGTTTTTATGGGGATGCATAAAACAGAAAGTCATGTTTAAAGCACCTACAACCAAAGAGAATATGAAATTTAAAATACGTGAAGCGTGTTGCGCTATTAGCCCCTCTATGTTTATAACAGATTCGCAAAGTATTTAGATGCTAATGGAGGCTACTTTGAGCATTTAATAAAGTAATTTTAAGTAATCACCTGGGTGTTTATTGACTTTAGTACTATTTTCTACTGTATACTTCAGTGAAAACATGCTTTAAGAGCTCAACGTTTCATTTTAGAAAAAAAATGTTTTCATAAAAGTTGCTTAGCTTGTTGAGGGGAACCAGAATATATATACAAAAAAAAAATCATTATTTCATTTAAAATTCTGAGGTTGGGTCCCATGTGGCCTATAAGGGGAAGGAAATATTTTTCTCTTAAGTAATATGGAAATACTTTCCATACCACAATTTGGAAGGCCTCTTGCTCCTGTAAGATTTGCAATTATTTGCATTTGGTTTTCTCTATTCGTTTAAGAGATGTTCACCTGTAACACTTTATGTGGGCCACCCTGTATAAGAACGGTCACTAAAAAGGAAAGGTGGATGGGACAAATGACTTCGTTCCAGCAACTCCTGCATAAAACAAATCCCCCTTCTCTACTGACACTTCTGCATATCAAAACATTTTGTTTTCATAAGTATTTACGCTGCATTATGCTCCAACTCACATATCATACTAGTGTCCTGTAAAATCTTTTATGCAGATTACATTTTTATTAAATTTGTTTGGCAAATAAGCTTCATCATGGAGTTTAGATACTAATTTGTTGTATGCACTGAAAACTTTTTCAACTTATTGTTAGCACAAATAGGTGGTAAAAAATTAAATTTTGTTTTATTTATGGACGCTCTTTAACTACTATGGTCCTCATTCTATATGGGCGTGAAAGACCAGTAATTTTGCTCAGAGGCCTCCTTATAAAGCTTGAGGTTCTATTACGTGCTGTAAATCTATGACACAGGACCACGGGCTTTACTTCCCTTCTGAAGGAAGTTATGCTAAGGATTTTTATGCATGAAAAAATCACTTGCACTCCACTGGGTTTGAATCGCGACCTCAGGAACTAGAGGCTAGCATAGAAACCACTACACCACAGAGGATGACAGGTGGTGACGGTAGGCGGTCAGACCATAGTGAAACCAGGGATCCTGTGTTTCTAGATCAACCCAAGGTTGGCCTTCGGTTTAATGTGTGTACATTAACTGTTACAGTAATTGCATGTATAATGTAAACTGCAACAAAAGTGTTGGTGGCCAACATTCTTACGTCATACGTAATTACAGTCTGTCAGCTCTCTCTCTCACATGCATTCGTATAGATTAAACCTAAGGCTAACCTCAGGTAAATCTAGAAATCACAGCCCCTTCATTTCATTGCAGTTCACTAGAGCTTGATAGTTTACTTACCTCCCGTTTGTTCTAAAGCTAACACATTTAAGAGTCACTATGGAGCAAACTATTGCATAATTACCCATAAATTTAATAATTTTCGACATTCTGCTCTTAGTGTGTCGTCCACAGTGATGAAAATGATGTGTTATATGCTCAACAGATGTCACTCTAAATCATACGCTAGCTCTAACGCAATGCTGACAACATATGAATAACTAATGCCGTCAAAGCCGGTAACATACTCAGCCTCAAAGCGTAGCTGAGATATTGAGGGCCCTCAGCCTCAAAGCGTAGCTAGGGGATGTTTTTTAGAAGGAGAGGAGTGTAACAGTTGCAGCCAAAAGACCGCAACTGCGAAGCGACAACAGGGCGTAGCTGAGAGTACTGCACGATTAAAACTCGAATGATTCACGTTCGCAGAAACAACAACACATTGCATAATTAGCGGATTTCACTTTTTATTTAGGTTGGCAGTTCCCATTTTGTATGTGTTTTAGCGAAAAAAGGCTATGTTTGTTGTGTTCATAACACGATTTTTCTATAAAACTGAAACACCTAAAAGGAGCGGGCAGGTGGGCACCAGCTATTGGAGAGATCACATGTCCTTCTAAGCTCACTCTTAAGGTAATTTATTCACTTTCCTTTTGCTTTTATAAGCATTTTCAACAACAATACTCTAAGAGCAGATTGTCATAATTTAATTGTTCCACTGTAAATTTCCAAAATTTTTAATGCCAAAGTTGTTTAAAAAGGTATTCAAAATATTAGTGAATGATGCTACACCATGTTAAAATGTTACCTGCATAAGAAGGATTTATCAACATCTGCATGGACGTGGGAGTGCTCGATGAGTTCTGACTTGCGTTGGAAAGTTTCTCCACAGGTTTGGCAGACAAATGGTCGATCTCCTTCAGCATGCAGTCGGGCATGAGCCAAAAGTGTTCGTTTCTGTAGGAACTCTTTTCCACAAATGTCACAGGAATGTGGAATGCGGCCATGTAGTCGTCCATGGTTCACCAATTCAAACTTACGAGCAAAAGTACTCCCGCAATCAGGGCAAACATACGGATGTTGGCCACCATGAAAACGTGAATGAATTACAAGGTGTTCTTCACGAGAGAATGTCTCTCCACACTGTTCACAGACATGGGGTCGCTCGCCAGAGTGAAACTTTGCATGAGTTGCTAAATGGCGCTTTTGTGGAAATGTCCGGCCACATTCGCGGCAGACAAATGGTCTATCCCTACTATGAACGCGTGCATGTGTTACTAAATGATGCTTCAGGGTGAAAGATTTTTTGCATTCTAGGCACTGGTAAGGGCGCTGACTACTGTGCAGAAGTAAGTGTGTACTAAGACAATGTTTGTGAGCAAAGCTCTTACCACACTCTGGGCAGACATGTGGGCGTTCGCCTGTATGTACACGTGCATGTGTCACCAAGTGATGTTTCAACAGGAATGACTTCCCACATTCAGGACATGAGAAAGGTCGTTCCTTTGGAACTGTATACTTAAGGGTGTTGGTGGCAGTGGTTGAGAGCTGTTTTTCTACTGATGCAGCATTACCACTCTGCTGAGAACTGTCCAAGTTTGCTTGAGACTGCTGCGATTCTCTGTTTTTATTCTGTGTTGAACTATTTGAGGTACTGCTTGAATTTTGAACTCCTAGATGAGAAGTATCAGTCCCTATGAGACTATTAGAAGCAGTCACCTTTTTTAGCAAAAATTCACTGCATTCCTGTGCTGTAAGCTGCAAAGGACCACAAGACGACATAAAATGTTTAGCCACAGGATGTTTATCTGCACTAAATATTTGACTGCTTCCTGCACGGAAGATTGAGTTGGCGGCTTCACAGTTGCAACCCTTTTCACATCCAACATTAAACACATCATGTTTTTTTCCACTGCCTCCATGTGATTGGTGAGCACTGTTTTGTTGTAGAGTATCGTTCATCAAAAACATAGTCGTACACATGAGATTATTAGTCATGGTCCTATTAATATTATTAGCTGTTTGAATTAAAGAAGCTGCATGTTCTTTACTTCCAGCACTAAGTGCTTTATTGCCCGTTTTACTATTACCATCACTGTTCAGTCCTTGCACTTGTGATGCTTCGTTTACATAGGAACTAAAACTGTTTAGGTTACACTGTGGAGCTATTGCCCACGGATTACCGAAGGTTGCGGTGGTGGATGTCGGTGCGGCACACATTGAAAAACCGGTGCCACTTTGCAGTGCATCACGGAATAACGAGTCTTCCAGTTTGATCCTCTCCACTAGGTGCTCGGATACCACCTTAAGAGACTCAAAGTGCATAGAAGTTGGGCGGTTGCCCCGTCCTACCGGCGTAATAGCTGGGTTCTCGGGTCTGGAATCATTGAAAGAAAGGTATTTCACATTAGTTTCAATTCAATCAACAAGAAAAAATTACACTTTTGAGCGAATCGATATTCCAATCACAAAAAATTAGCCTACGGATATATAATTTTAATGCGTCAGTCTTAAATTTAAAATACTTGCCATTCTTAATGACTTCAAAGAAAGGCTGTACAAACTTTAACAACAGATTAATAAAATATGTAGCAATTTTTTTTCTTTCTAATTAAAAAGAAAGCATCCGCACCAGTTTACGCTTGACAGTCCGCCATTTTCCTTTTAAATCTACCGATCGCCAACATTTCGTGCGCATGCCAAAATTATTGCAACTTTGTAACACAAATGGCATCGATTTGCTACTTTTTAATGTCGGTTTTGTCCCGACTGCTACATAAGAAAAACAATGAATTTATTGTTATTCTCAGGAAATTATCAATCAATAATACTGTAGCATATGAAATAATGTTGGCTGCAGTGTCACAAGATAGCAACTAAAGCTAGCTAAAACCCCTGGATATAATCTGTCAAATTAAATATAATGAAATACTACAATACTTGATGTCAGGGTACAAAATTCTCTTACTTTGCACCACTCAGTTGTGAAATCGGTTCTTCTTTAATTGTACAATCTGGAAGTGGTGTTGCTGTCACTCCTTTACAACCACCGCCTGCTATCTTCTCCTTCCCATTGTCTTTATGTGATATTTCTAGTTTATCGGATAAACTGCTTTTTTCAACTGTTGGTGGACTTACTTGCACATTTTCTTCAAAGCCAGGCTTTTCGTTATTTGCCGTTTCATCAGATTTATCATAGCCATCAGGTATGTCTGAGGTTAGTTTTGATATAGCATCGCTTTGCTTTTCACCAAGTCCGCTATGCCGCACTGAATACATTTTATCAAAATACGATTCTAAGAGTGTATAACTTATTCCAAGTTTGTCTATTCCTTCAAAAACTTGTATCTGGCGCCAAGGAAGGGCCCATTTCTCTGGTGGCATTTGCCCCATGTTGTTCATTACTTGATGAACATAACCGCACCTTCAATGTAACACCATTGCACTGAGAAACGCCACATTTAAATTTAATTGCGGTTTTCGATTATATTTTCATAAAATGCACCAGTTTCTCATTCTAATAAATCAAATTAAAATTGTTGGTAGTAATACACAAACAGATTTCCTTAGACTTTAACTGAGAAAAAGCATTACACTCCCAAAATCACCATGTAAAAAATTCTGATATAACAGTTTTTCTGGCACCAAAACGCACATTGATGGTGTTATTGTTTATTAAACACAACACTTACAATAAAGCGATCATGTGTGTCAAACACAAATGACAGTCTATTTCCTAACTATAAAATATCGAATTCCCTAGATTGGTTTTTTATACTAACCAACATGAGCAGCTAAAATACCCCACAACTTGCACTAAAATGCCGGTAGGTAACGTGTGTGCAATAAATGGCAGCAGCCGAAGTACGTATCTCGGGTGGGATGAGCGACTTACAATTTACTTGCTTGTGGTTTCTTTCATCATGGGAAGATAAATATGTCGAGTCGTATTTACCTACAGCAGTTACCAAAACAGACGATAACATTTTTATTTCTTTGAAAGTATACGTCTTCTAGGCGGTCTAAAAATTCCAAATATGCAACAAAATAAATAAATTCATTAAAAATATAACAATTGAATTAAAACCTTCGATCATTAGTTGGGTATACTATAAGTTGATGCAATTCATGTCTCCGAATTAATTCTGAAACCATTCTTCAGTCACAACATTGCTTCTAGCTTCAGCAGTGTTCATTGGTGAGCTCCTTCAAATGCTGACTACACGCTCCCTGTATTCTGTGCAGTTCGTAAAATAATTATTCTTGGTTTCGGAGTCTGTTAGATAGAAAATCCTTCGTAGTATAAGAGGGAGGCTTCAGCTCCTCAATAACTTAGTAACATACCAACGTTGTAAATTCTGGCAGTTTGTGTTCTAACCACTGTGGGTACCTTCCAATTTAACTAAGGTAGTTACCTACGATTGAGCGAGATGTGGAGGTCTAGGGTTCGATTACCGTCGGACCGTCCAGTATGACCTTGGTGTTTTTGTAGTTTTCGCAGGTCGGCAGACGAATGCTGGGGTGGATTCTTTTCTACAACGAATTTCCTGTCCTTTATTTCCTTTCATTTGTTTCTTTATATGTTTCAAGGTTGTAGGACCAGGCGCGGGCAATCGGTGCGTTGCGGCGGAACGGTGGCATTTGCGCTGTGTAAAGATTTCTCTCTGGCGTTAAGATGGCCCGCTGGTGCCCCTTCCTGAGGGGCTCGTTCGATCCGGGACCCCCGGGCTGAAGATGCACACGTAGATTCGTACCGGCGTCAGAATAGGTATCATCCCGGAAAAAAATAAATAGTGACCCGTCCTCGCTAGTGCATATCCCTGTCCGGATCTGGTAGCCCTGGGTCACATAAGCCACAAAGGATCTACAATGGCCTACGTGCGGTGCAGAGCTCCAGTGGCTGGGGGTCTCCCGTGTGACTACTAATCCAACACGTTACGTGTGCTTCTCGAACTGGTTGAAGATACAATTGACCGTGAAGATGCCCCAGATGGAAATACTTGTTTTCTCGTCGTTTATTTTGATTTGGACGCACTCAGTAACCAAAATCTTATCGTACTCGGGCTGCCTGACCTAGCATAACCGGCTGACAATGCTACCTGTATTTCACAGTCTCATTGTTATTGATAAGCGAAAATTGCAGTTCATTCTTACTTTATAGGAAGTGTAGCATTCCAGCCAAAAATGCGATACCGAGATTTTATTAGAAATGCGCGTTTTAAGGCTCCATAAATCCACCCCCGATCCACCCTATGTCTGTCTACGAACAATATAACGCAAAAAGTCTGTTAAATACAATATGAGAATTTGTATTTAAGCGCAGCATCCTCCCCAAGGATGCGGCATGAAGGCTTTCAAGTAAACTCCCGCACTCAAAAATACTTTTACTTGCAAAATTTTCCTTACTTTTGATATCCTAAAATTGGCTCTAAAAGTTTTTATTAAAATACCATGCGTTTAAGATATTTGCATGACAAATAATATATATATATATATATATATATATATTGACTTATCCGAGAAGAGCCTATGAAGTCCTCTTCATTTTGAATTACCTTTGTATAACCGGTAAATTGTAAGGGATACACAAAATCTTGATACCCCCCCAAAAAATGTAGAACCCTTTAAGACACTTTATTTCAAATAATTGTTTATGACATCAGCCATTTCCGAGAAGACCTGTCAACTGTCAGTTGTTTCTTGCGATGTCATGGAAAGAGCGTGGAATTTTAAGCCCAACATATAGCGTCCAGTTCTTAAACATTTGACTGTCGCTTGACGCAGTAATTTGTATCACAAATTATGTAAAAGTCAAGAGTGATTATAGTGTGAATATGCATTATTGTGTGACATTGATTTGAGATGTTTGTTGATTGTAAGTATTGTTGAGAAGTGGGTTTATACGGCCTTACTGAAACTGACAATAATAGCGTGCAATAATGTAGCGAGGGGGTGAGCTGTTTATCATTATTAGAGACGAGCAAATGACGTAATATTGGCGCGTTTTTCTTAGGAATTTGCGGGAACATTTTTTTCCTAGAGCATATGTGTTCATAATTTTCATTGGATATAAAAATAGACGCTAATGTTGGCGCGTTTTATTAACCAATAGCAGCTCGGTTATAATCTTTAGGCATATCGGGGTGTGGGAGTATAAAAAGAGCTAAGTCAGAGGTAGATCCCTCCCAGTTCATCGGAAACATTTGTACATTACACGTCGGCTCCAGTCCATCGGAAACATTTGTGCATTACACGTCGCTGAGTTCAACAAAAACAGTCATGGTGAATACATAACATAGTTTATCGATTCGCAGGTTACGCGTAGCAAAGTTATAAAAAAATCTCAAGTGTCGTAAAGTTAATTACACAAAAAGTTGAGGTACGCGAATTAATAAGGGGCAGTAAAGAAGTTATTATAACAGTTACGTGCGGCAAATGAACAGTAGCATTCTTTCAAACATACACTAATACCATCGCAAATTGGCTACCACAACGTGGAACTTAACAAAGAATACCGTCACATATTTGGCTCCCAAACGTGGGGCTCAATAAATAAATAAACATAAAACTGTCGCATATTTGGCGCCCAACGTGGGGCTCAACAAATAAATAAACAAATATTGCCGCATATTTGGCACCCAACGTGGGGCGAATTAACCGGGAAGGAGTGAAATAACCAGGAAGGGGCGAAGGAACCAGGACGTGGAGCGAATGGAGCAGTGAAATGAACTACAAGACGCAGATTCCAGAAACAACTACAGGAACGACAGACGACGCGGATGAGTGGACACAAAAACATCGAGACGACGCAGATTCATCATAATACGACGCAGAAGCGACATATAATCTAGGAGAGAGGGGCAGGAAGCTGGACATCAAAGCAACATCAGCAGATAGCACCAGAAATATTAGAAAAGTGTGATTTTTTTTATTCTTAAAAAAAAGGTAAAAATTTAAATGTACTTGAGGAGTGGTAGGATTAAGAAAACAATGTCTACTAATAATACTGAAGAAACAATCATGGAAGGGGATAATGTAACAGTTAGCTGTAATTCAATACAGCTTACAAAAAATATCTCAAACAATGTAGTATTTGAGGGAGGAAATATTAGTGAAGAAAGTCAGAATAGAATAGCAGGAAATGTTAATTTTGATGCTAGTATGATGATGGAAATCCTGAGAAATTTTATAGATCAAGTCAGGGAAGATATGGAAATGAATAATGAGAAATTGGAACAAAAATTAACCAAGAATCATATGGAATTGAGAGAAGCTATAAAAAAATCTGATGTGTTACACTCACATGACTTTCTCTACTCTTGTACAATCTATTTTTACAAACGCCTATTCTCCATATGCTTCATGTTAATCGAGATATCGAGATGTCAATCTTATTGGTAATTTTCTTGTAGATGCAAGGGGAATATGGTAGGTTTTAAGCGATAGTCAAATATTTTAACGCTGGTTGCTATGTGGCGCATTCCATTCTCTTTGCATGTCCAGGACATAAAAAAATCTGATGTGTTACACTCACATAACTTTCTCTACTCTTGTACAACCTAATTAAACAAACGCCTATTCTCCATATGCTTCATGTTAATCGAGATATCGAGATGTCAATCTTATTGGTAATTTTCTTGTAGATGCAAGGAAAATATGGTAGCTTTTAAGCGATAGCCAAATATTTTAACGCTGGTTGCTATGTGACGCATTCCATTCTCTTTGCATGTCCAGGACATAAAAAAAATGAATAACGCATTTGAGAAAAAGTATAAGTATTGGAAAATTTAAGGAAATAACAAGCAATATCTCTAAAACGGTTCACTCAACAAAAGAAATGTATATGACATAAGTTGTGTATTTTAACGCGATCTACATTTTTCGTGTAGTAAAATTTTGTCTATCTCTTATGGTTTACCAGTTATGCAAAAGTCGTTCACAATGAAGAATACTTTTGGAGACATTCCCAGAAAATTCGAGATATACATTTCATTTCTCATGACATTATCTTAAACATGTTATTTTAATCAATATCGTTAGAGCCATTTTTGAGAAAATTAAAATTTTCGAAAAATGTTCCATGTAAAGGGTAGTCTGGGGTGGGGGGATTTTCTTGAAAACCTTCGTGTCGCATCTCTGGAAGATACTGAACCTAAATACCAAGTTTGGTGTTTATCCGACTGTTCGTTTTTGAGTTATGCTGTTCACAGACACACACACACAGACACACAGACACACACACAGACACACACACGGACATGTTTCCAAAAATGCTTTTTTTGGATTCAGGAGGTCTCAAAACATGTATTTCCGGTGAAATCACGGTATCGAATTTTTGGGTGGAATGCAATACTTCCCCTACTTACTATACGTAGTAGAGAAAGTAAAAATCTGATGTGTTACACTCACATGACTTTCTCTACTCTTGTACAATCTAATTTTACAAACGCTTATTCTCCATATGCTTCATGTTAATCGAGATATCAAGATGTCAATCTTATTGGTTATTTTCTTGTAGATGCAAGGGGAATATGGTAGCTTTTAAGCGATAGTCAAATATTTTAACGCTGATTGCTATGTGGCGCATTTCATTCTCTTTGCATGTCAGGACATAAAAAAATCTGATGTGTTACACTCACATGACTTTCTCTACTCTTGTACAATCTAATTTTACAAACGCCTATTCTCCATATGCTTCATGTTAATCGAGATATCGAGATGTCAATCTTATTGGTAATTTTCTTGTAGATGCAAGGGGAATATGGTAGCTTTTAAGCGATAGTCAAATATTTTAACGCTGGTTGCTATGTGGCGCATTTCATTCTCTTTGCATGTCCAGGACATAAAAAAAATGAATAACGAATTTGAGAAAAAGTATAAGTATTGAAAAATTTAAGAAAATCACAAGCAATATCTCGAAAACGGTTCACTCAACAAAAAAAATGTATATGACATAAGTTGTGTATTTTAACGTGATCTACATTTTTTGTGAAGTAAAATACTGTCTATCTCTTACGGTTTACCAGTTATGCAAAAGTCGTTCACAATAAAGAATACTTTTGGAGACATTCCCAGAAAATTCGAGATATACATTTCATTTCTCATGACATTATCTTAAACATATGATATTTTCATCAAAATCGTTTTAGCCATTTTTGAGAAAATTAAAATTTTCGAAAAATGGTCCATGTAAAGGGTAGTCTGGGGTGGGGGGATTTTCTTGAAAACCTTCGTGTCGCATCTCTGGAAGATACTGAACCTAAATACCAAGTTTGGTGTTTATCCGACTGTTCGTTTTTGAGTTATGCTGTTCACGGACACACAGACACACACACAGACACACACACAGACACACACACACACACAGACACACACACGGACATGTTTCCAAAAATGCTTTTTTTGGATTCAGTGGGTCTCAAAACATGTATTTCCAGTGAAATCTCGGTATCGAATTTTTGGGTGGAATGCAATACTTCCCCTACTTACTATACGTAGTAGAGAAAGTAAAAATCTGATGTGTTACACTCACATGACTTTCTCTACTCTTGTACAATCTAATTTTACAAACGCCTATTCTCCATATGCTTCATGTTAATCGAGATATCGAGATGTCAATCTTATTGGTAATTTTCTTGTAGATGCAAGGGGAATATGGTAGCTTTTAAGCGATAGTCAAATATTTTAACGCTGGTTGCTATGTGGCGAATTCCATTCTCTTTGCATGTTCAGGACATAAAAAAAATCTGATGTGTTACACTCACATGACTTTCTCTACTCTTGTACAATCTAATTTTACAAACGCTTATTCTCCATATGGTTCATGTTAATCGAGATATCGAGATGTCAATCTTATTGGTAATTTTCTTGTAGATGCAAGGGAAATATGGTAGCTTTTAAGCGATAGTCAAATATTTTAACGCTGGTTGCTATGTGGCGCATTCCATTCTCTTTGCATGTCCAGGACATAAAAAAAATCTGATGTGTTACACTCACATGACTTTCTCTACTCTTGTACAATCTATTTTTACAAACGCCTATTCTCCATATGCTTCATGTTAATCGAGATATCGAGATGACAATCTTATTGGTAATTTTCTTGTAGATGCAAGGGGAATATGGTAGTTTTTAAGCGATAGTCAAATATTTTATCGCTGGTTGCTATGTGGCGCATTCCATTCTCTTTGCATGTCCAGGACAAAAAAATGAATAACGCATTTGAGAAAAAGTATAAGTATTGGAAAATTTAAGGAAATAACAAGCAATATCTCGAAAACGGTTCACTCAATAAAAGAAATGTATATGACATAAGTTGTGTATTTTAACGCGATCTACATTTTTTGTGTAGTAAAATTTTGTCCATCTCTTATGGTTTACCAGTTATGCAAAAGTCGTTCACAATGAAGAATACTTTTGGAGACATTCCCAGAAAATTCGAGATATACATTTCATTTCTCATGACATTACCCTAAACATATGATATTTTCATCAAAATCGTTAGAGCCATTTTTGAGAAAATTAAAATTTTCGAAAAATCTTCCATGTAAAGGGTAGTCTGGGGTGGGGGGATTTTCTTGAAAACCTTCGTGTCGCATCTCTGGAAGATACTGAACCTAAATACCAAGTTTGGTGCTTATCCGATTGTTCGTTTTTGAGTTATGCTGTTCACAGACACACACACAGACACACACACACACAGACACACACACACACAGACACACACACGGACATGTTTCTAAAAATGCTTTTTTTGGATTCAGGAGGTCTCAAAACGTGTATTTCCGGTGAAATCTCGGTATCGAATTTTTGGGTGGAATGCAATACTTCCCCTACTTACTATACGTAGTAGAGAAAGTAAAAATGAATAACGAATGTGAGAAAAAGTATAAGTATTGTAAAATTTAAGGAAATAACAAGCAATATCTCGAAAACGGTTCACTCAACAAAAGAAATGTATATGACATAAGTTGTGTATTTTAACGCGATCTACATTTTTTGTGTAGTAAAATTTTGTCTATCTCTTATGGTTTACCAGTTATGCAAAAGTCGTTCACAATGAAGAATACTTTTGGAGACATTCCCAGAAAATTCGAGATATACATTTCATTTCTCATGACATTATCTTAAACATATGATATTTGCATCAAAATCGTTAGAGCCATTTTTGAGAAAATTAAAATTTTCGAAAAATCTTCCATGTAAAGGGTAGTCTGGGGTGGGGGGATTTTCTTGAAAACCTTCGTGTCGCATCTCTGGAAGATACTGAACCTAAATACCAAGTTTGGTGCTTATCCGACTGTTCGTTTTTGAGTTATGCTGTTCACAGACACACACAGACACACACACAGACACACACACACACACGGACATGTTTCCAAAAATGCTTTTTTTGGATTCAGGAGGTCTCAAAACATGTATTTCCGGTGAAATCTCGGTATCGAATTTTTGGGTGGAATGCAATACTTCCCCTACTTACTATACGTAGTAGAGAAAGTAAAAATGAATATCGTATTTGAGAAAAAGTATAAGTATTGGAAAATTTAAGGAAATAACAAGCAATATCTCGAAAACGGTTCACTCAACAAAAGAAATGTATATGACATAAGTTGTGTATTTTAACGCGATCTACATTTTTCGTGTAGTAAAATTTTGTCTATCTCTTATGGTTTACCGGTTATGGAAAAGTCGTTCACAATGAAGAATACTTTTGGAGACATTCCCAGAAAATTCGAGATATACATTTTATTTGTCATGACAATATCTTAAACATATGATATTTTAATCAAAATCGTTAGAGCCGTTTTTGAGAAAATTAAAATTTTCGAAAAATGTTCCATGTAAAGGGTAGACTGGGGTGGGGGGATTTTCTTGAAAACCTTCGTGTCGCATCTCTGAAAGATACTGAACCTAAATACCAAGTTTGGCGTTTATCCGACTCTTCGTTTTTGAGTTATGCTGTTCACAGACACACAGACACACAGACAGACACACAGACACACAGACACAAAGACACACAGACAGACACACACACGGACATGTTTCCAAAAATGCTTTTTTTGGATTCAGGGAGTCTCAAAACATGTATTTCCGGTGAAATCTCGGTATCGAATTTTTGGGTGGAATGCAATACTTCCCCTACTTACTATACGTAGTAGAGAAAGTAAAAATGAATAACGAATTTGAGAAAAGGTATAAGTATTGGAAAATTTAAGGGAATAACAAGCAATATCTCGAAAACGGTTCACTTAACAAAAGAAATGTATATGACATAAATTGTGTATTTTAACGCGATCTACATTTTTTGTGTAGTAAAATTTTGTCTATCTCTTATGGTTTACCAGTTATGCAATAGTCGTTCACAATGAAGAATACTTTTGGAGACATTCCCAGAAAATTCAAGATATACATTTCATTTCTCATGACATTATCTTAAACATATGATATTTTAATCAAAATCGTTAGAGCCATTTTTGAGAAAATTAAAATTTTCAAAAATCTTCCATGTAAAGGGTAGTCTGGGGTGGGGGGATTTTCTTGAAAACCTTCGTGTCGCATCTCTGGAAGATTCTGAATCTAAATACTAAGTTTGGTGTTTATCCGACTGTTCGTTTTTGAGTTATGCTGTTCACAGACACACACACGCGCACACACACACACACACACACACACACACACACACACAGACACACACACGGACATGTTTCCAAAAATGCTTTTTTTGGATTCAGGGGGTCTCAAAACATGTATTTCCGGTGAAATCTCGGTATCGAATTTTTGGGTGGAATGCAATACTTCCCCTACTTACTATACGTAGTAGAGAAAGTAAAAATCATAGGGAATTGAGGGAAGATATTGGTAGGAGGAATGAGATATTAGAGCAAAAAGTAGATCAAAGCAGGGAAGAAATTGAAAAGAAAGTTATGAAGCTAGATAGTAGTATGCCAAAAATGAGAGATGAAAATCAGGAAGTAATAGCAAGTGAGATAGAAGTTTCAAAGAAAATGTTAGACATGAGCAGGGAAATATCTAATGAAAAAAGTGAGGTTAATATTAAAAGTGAATATGTTGATGTAGAATGTACAGAGTCAGGTAGTAGAATGAGTATCATTTCAAGTGAGGTAAGAGAGATGAATGTAGATTTAATTCAGGTGCAAGTTAATTTCAGAGGGGAGATATCTGAAATACAGAAGGAGTCAGAAACACAAAGAAATAGATTGTCTGAAGAAGTTAAAGTTTTGCCTGTAAATAATCAAAAGCTAACTTCTGAAATTAACAAACACCAAGATGTTCAGAATGAAAACTCCAATCCAGTACAGCTTATTACAGACTTGTCAGAGTGCTCTCAAATTAATAAGATAGCAGAAGAATTTAAATGACAGTTGTTAAAAGATGTGTTGTTCAGAAAACTTTAGATTGGTTTCAAATTATATCTTGGGGTGAAATATCATATGAATCCTTTAAGAGGTTATCCATGAACAAATTTTGGAAGGTTAGGGTACGGCTACGAGTAATGTTTAGCCACAGACAATTTGATCCAGGAGGGTGAATAGCAATGAGATGTAAAGTAGATGCTGGATAGTTAAAGATGGACTGCAGAGCAATGTATTGGAATGTAAGAGGGTTAATTATGTATGTATGTTATAAGAAAGGAGAAATAAATTTTGGACATAACTAAATGTTTAAAGGGAAAAATAACACTTTCTTAGTAACTGTAACAGCATTTGAAATGAACCATGTAATAATTAAAACTTAATGTTATATTAAAGTAAAAGTACGTAGATATAATTACAAGAGTATTGTGAATATAAAGTACAAAACAAAAAAAATGGGGTAAAAATAATTAAAACAAATACTTATGTAGCAAACAGATAATGTGAAACAGTGTCCAGATTTAAGAGATGTAAATATATTTGTGTAGAGGGTGAATATTTTGGTAAATATGTGTAATAATTACAAAAAAATCTTAAATGTATAAATTTTTGTCAACGATCTAAGAGAGTAAACCATTTTGTAACAGTAACTAAATAATTCTGGGTACAGTATTTGCTATAAAAAAATTGTAATGTCAGATTAATGTCTAAACACATTAAACCAGAGCCAGTAAATAGTGGCGAGATAAAGGCAAAACATATGTCGTGTATTAAATACGTGTGCAGTGTTAAGTGAAAGTGATAAATAGCGTGTGTTCCAAGATTCAGGAGACTAAAAACCCAATTATAAAATTTCCAAACAAGTTGTAAATATTTATAATTAAGTTTCTATTGGGGCATATTACGCAGTAATTTGTATCACAAATTATGTAAAAGTCAAGAGTGATTATAGTGTGAATATGCATTATTGTGTGACATTGATTTGAGATGTTTGTTGATTGTAAGCATTGTTGAGAAGTGGGTTTATACGGCCTTACTGAAACTGACAATAATAGCGTGCAATAATGTAGCGAGGGGGTGAGCTGTTTATCATTATTAGAGACGAGCAAATGACGTAATATTGGCGCGTTTTTCTTAGGAATTTGCGGGAACATTTTTTTCCTAGAGCATATGTGTTCATAATTTTCATTGGATATAAAAATAGACGCTAATGTTGGCGCGTTTTATTAACCAATAGCAGCTCGGTTATAATCTTTAGGCACATCGGGGTGTGGGAGTATAAAAAGAGCTAAGTCAGAGGTAGATCCCTCCCAGTTCATCGGAAACATTTGTACATTACACGTCGACTCCAGTCCATCGGAAACATTTGTGCATTACACGTCGCTGAGTTCAACAAAAACAGTCATGGTGAATACATAGCATAGTTTATCGATTCGCAGGTTACGCGTAGCAAAGTTATAAAAAAATCTCAAGTGTCGTAAAGTTAATTATACAAAAAGTTGAAGTACGCGAATTAATAAGGGGCAGTAAAGAAGTTATTATGACAGTTTCAGTTTGGCGAGTGTCAAGATTAATATGTGAAAGTGTATAATGTGTTACGACAATAAAAGTATAAAACAAATTCTTTTATCAGTGTTATCTTTGGATAAAAACTCCTTTCCGTTTACACACCTTGATTATGAGATTTGCTTGACCGAGAGATCATAGCTAGCCGGAGGACAGTGAACCAAAACATTTAAATACAATAATAGGCGCTCAGTAAAAGATAACACGAAGTGACCGCGACAAATTGTCTTTTATACGTGCGGCAAATAAGCAGTAGCATTCTTTCAAACAAACACTAATACCATCGCAAATTGGCTACCACAACGTGGAACTTAACAAAGAATACCGTCACATATTTGGCTCCCAAACGTGGGGCTCAATAAATAAATAAACATAAAACTGTCGCACGCTATTCCCTTTGTATCTATAACGAAATGTGTAATGTAGCTATTTCCGAAAGGTTTACCTTGATTAAAGTGAAATATATAGGAATATAAAATTTCGTAAGAATAATTTGTATACCCACTAATTAACGCTGGAGGTAGAGAAAGTCATTTGAACGTTTTTACTTTCTCTACTACGTATAGTAAGTAGGGGAAGTATTGTATTCCACCCAAAAACTCGATACCGAGATTTCACTGGAAATACATGTTTTGAGACTCCCCGAATCCAAAAAAAAGCATTTTTGGAAACATGTCCGTGTGTGTGTCTGTGTGTCTGTGAACAGCATAACTCAGAAACGAACAGTCGGATAAACACCAAACTTGGTATTTAGGTTCAGAATCTTCCAGAGATGCGACACAAAGGTTTTCAAGAATATCCCCCCACCCCAGACTACCCTTTACATGGAACATTTTTCGAAAATTTTAATTTTCTCAAAAATGGCTCTAACGATTTTGATTAAAATATCATATGTTTAAGATATTCTCATGAAAAATGAAATGTATATCTCAAATTTTCTGGGAATGTCTCCAAAAGTATTCTTCATCGTGAACGACTTTTGCATAACTGGTAAAACATAAGAGATAGACAAAATTTTACAACCCAAAAGATGTAGATCGCGTTAAAATACAGAATTTATGTCATATACATTTTTTTTATTGAGTGAACCATTTTCGAGATATTGCTTGTTATTCCCTTAAATTTTCCAATACTTATACTTATTCTCAAATTCGTTATTCATTTTTTTTATGTCCTGGACATGCAAAGAGATTGGAATGCGCCACGTAGCATCCAGCGCTTAAAAATTTGACTATCGCTTAAAACCTACCATATTCCTCTTGCATCTACAAGAAAATTAGCAATAAGATTGAAATCTCGATATCTCGATTAACATGAAGCATATGGCGTTTGTAAAAATAGTTTGTACAAGAGTAGAGAAAGTCATGTGAGTGTAACACATCAGATATTTTTACTTTCTCTACTACGTATAGTAAGTAGGGGAAGTATTGCATTCCACCCAAAAATTCGTTACCGAGATTTCAACGGAAATACATGTTTTGAGACCTCCTGAATCCAAAAAAAGCATTTTTGGAAACATGTCCGTGTGTGTCTGTCTGTGTGTCTGTCTGTGTGTCTGTGAACAGCATAACTCAAAAACGAAGAGTCGGATAAACACCAAACTTGGTATTTAGGTTCAGTATCTTCCAGAGATGCGACACGAAGGTTTTCAAGAAAATCCCCCCACCCAAGACTACCCTTTACATGGAACATTTTTCGAAAATTTTAATTTTCTCAAAAACGGCTCTAACGATTTTGATTAAAATATCATATGTTTAAGATATTGTCATGATAATTAAAATGTATATCTCGAATTTTCTGGGAATGTCTCCAAAAGTATTCTTCATTATGAACCACTTTTTCATAACTGGTAAACCATAAGAGATAGTCAAAATTTTACTACACAAAAAATGTAGATCGCGTTAAAATACACAATTTATGTCATATACAGTTCTTTTGTTGAGTGAACCGTTTGCGAGATATTGCTTGTTATTCCCTTAAATGTTCCAATACTTATACTTTTTCTCAAATTCGTTATTCATTTTTACTTTCTCTACTACGTATAGTAAGTAGGGGAAGTATTGCATTCCACCCAAAAATTCGATACCGAGATTTCACCGGAAATACATGTTTTGAGACCTCCTGAATCCAAAAAAGCATTTTTGGAAACATGTCCGTGTGTGTGTCTGTGTGTGTGTGTGTGTCTGTGTGTGTGTGTCTGTGTGTGTGTGTGTCTGTGTGTGTGTGTGTCTGTGAACAGCATAACTCAAAAGCGAACAGTCGGATAAACACCAAACTTGGTATTTAGGTTCAGTATCTTCCAGAGATGCGACACGAAGGTTTTCAAGAAAATCCCCCCACCCCAGACTACCCTTTACATGGAACATTTTTCGAAAATTTTAATTTTCTCAAAAATGGCTCTAACGATTTTGTTTAAAATATCATATGTTTAAGATAATGTCATGAGAAATGAAATGTATATCTCGAATTTTCTGGGAATGACTCCAAAAGTATTCTTCATTGTGAACGACTTTTGCATAACTGGTAAACCATAAGAGATAGACAAAATTTTACTACACAAAAAATGTAGATCTCGTTAAAATACACAACTTATGTTATATACATTTCTTTTGTTGAGTGAACCGTTTTCGAGATATTGCTTGTTATTCCCTTAAATTTTCCAATACTTATACTTTTTCTCAAATTCATTATTCATTTTTTTATGTCCTGGACTTGCAAAGAGAATGGAATTCGACACATAGCAACCAGCGTTAAAATATTTGACCATCGCTTAAAAGCTACCATATTCCCTTTGCATCTACAAGAAAATTAGCAATAAGATTGACATCTCGATATCTCGATTAACATAAAGCATATGGAGAATAGGCGTTTGTAAAAATGGATTGTACAAGAGTAGAGAAAGTCATGTGAGTGTAACACATCAGATTTTTTTATGTCCTGGACATGCAAAGAGAATGGAATGCGCCACATAGCAACCAGCGTTAAAATATTTGACTATCGCTTAAAAGCTACCATATTCCCCTTGCATCTACAAGAAAATTATCAATAAGATTGACATCTCGATATCTCCATTAACATGAAGCATATGGAGAATAAGCGTTTGTAAAAATAGTTTGTGCAAGAGTAGAGAAAGTCATGTGAGTGTAACATATCAGATTTTTTACTTTCTTTACTACGTATAGTAAGTAGGGGAAGTATTGTATTCCACCCAAAAATTCGATATCGAGATTTCGCCGGAAATATATGTTTTGAGACCCCCTGAATCCAAAAAAGCATTTTTGGAAACATGACCGTGTGTGTGTCCTTGTGTGTGTGTGTGTGTGTGTGTGTGTGTGTGTGTGTGTCCTTGTGTGTTTGTGAACAGCATAACTCAGAAACGAACAGTCAGATAAACACCAAACTTGGTATTTAGGTTCAGTATCTTCCAGAGCTGCGACACAAAGGTTTTCAAGAAAATCCCCCCACCCCAGACTACCCTTTACATGGAACATTTTTCGAAAATTTTAATTTTCTCAAAAATGGCTCTAACGATTTTGATTAAAATATCATATGTTTAAGATATTTGCATGACAAATGAAATGTATATCTCGAAATTTCTGGGAATGTCTCCAAACGTATTCTTCATGGTGAACGACTTTTGCATAACTGGTAAACCATAAGAGATAGCCAAAATTTTACTGCACAAAAATGTAGATCGCGTTAAAATACACAATTTATGTCATTTACATTTCTCAAATTCGTTATTCATTTTTACTTTCTCTACTACGTATAGTAGGTAGGGGATGTATTGTATTCCACCCAAAAATTCGATACCGAGATTTCACCAAAAATATGTGTTTTGAGACCCCCTGAATCCAAAAAAAAGCACTTTTGAAAACATGTACGTGTGTGTCTGTGTGTGTGTCTATCTGTGAACAGCATAACTCAGAAACGAACAGTCGGATAAACACCAAACTTGGTATTTGGGTACAGTATCTTCCAAGGATGCGACACGAAGGTTTTCAAGAAAATCCCCCTACCCCAGAGTACCCTTTACATGGAAGATTTTTCGAAAATTTTAATTTTCTCAAAAATGGCTCTAACGATTTTGATTAAAATATCATATGTTTAAGATATTTTTATGGTAAATAAAACGTATATCCTGAATTTTCTGGGAATGTCTCCAAAAGTATTCTTTATTGTGAACGACTTTTGCATAACTGGTAAACCATAAGAGATAGACAAAATGTTGCTACACAAAAATGTAGATCGCGTTAAAATACACAATTTATTTCATACATTTTTTGTTGAGTGAACCATTTTCGAGATATTGCTTGTTATTCCCTTAAATTTTTCAATACTTATTTTCTCAAATGGGAATTCGTTATTCATTTTCTTTTGTCTGGATATGCAAAGAGTTATAATCTGTGGCAAAGGGAATATTGCTGCACCTAGCAACCAGCTATTAAGAGATATGTATGTGCTCTTAGGCTACGGTTTTTATTTTCTCTACTACGTATAGTAAGTAGGGGAAGTATTGCATTCCACCCAAAAATTCGATACCGAGATTTCACCGGAAATACATGTTTTGAGACCTCCTGAATCCAAAAAAAGCATTTTTGGAAACATGTCCGTGTGTGTGTCTGTGTGTCTGTGTGTGTGTGTGTCTGTGTGTGTGTCTGTGTGTGTGTGAACAGCATAACTCAAAAACGAACAGTCGGATAAACACCAAACTTGGTATTTAGGTTCAGTATCTTCCAGAGATGCGACACGAAGGTTTTCAAGAAAATCCCCCCACCCCAGACTACCCTTTACATGGAACATTTTTCGAAAATTTTAATTTTCTCAAAAATGGCTCTAACGATTTTGTTTAAAATATCATATGTTTAAGATAATGCCATGAGAAATGAAATGCATATCTCGAATTTTCTGGGAATGTCTCCAAAAGTATTCTTCATTGTGAACGACTTTTGCATAACTGGTAAACCATAAGAGATAGACAAAATTTTACTACACAAAAAATGTTGATCTCGTTAAAATACACAACTTATGTTATATACATTTCTTTTGTTGAGTGAACCGTTTTCGAGATATTGCTTGTTATTCCCTTAAATTTTCCAATACTTATACTTTTTCTCAAATTCGTTATTCACTTTTTTATGTCCTGGACTTGCAAAGAGAATGGAATTCGACACATAGCAACCAGCGTTAAAATATTTGACCATCGCTTAAAAGCTACCATATTCCCCTTGCATCTACAAGAAAATTAGCAATAAGATTGACATCTCGATATCTCGATTAACATAAAGCATATGGAGAATAGGCGTTTGTAAAAATAGATTGTACAAGAGTAGAGAAAGTCATGTGAGTGTAACACATCAGATTTTTTTTATGTCCTGGACATGCAAAGAGAATGGAATGCGCCACATAGCAACCAGCGTTAAAATATTTGACTTTCGCTTAAAACCTACCATATTCCCCTTGCATCTACAAGAAAATTATCAATAAGATTGACATCTCGATATCTCCATTAACATAAAGCATATGGAGAATAAGCGTTTGTAAAAATAGTTTGTACAAGAGTAGAGAAAGTCATGTGAGTGTAACACATCAGATTTTTTCTATATTGCCCTTGTAAATATATTTTCCCCTACATCTACAAGAAAATTAGCAATAAGATAGGGTCTGCAAATGTTTATCTCGATTAACATGAACTAGATGGAGAATAAGCGTTTGTAAAAATAGTTTGTACAAGAGTAGAGAAAGTCATGTGAGTGTAACACATGACATTTTTTTTTGTCCTGGTAATGCAAAGAGAATGGTATACTCCACATAGCGACCAGTTCTTAAAATATTTGACTATAGCTTAAAGCCTACCAATTTCCCTTGCATCTACAAGAAAATTAGCAATAAGATTAACATCTCGATATCTCGATTAACATGAAGCATATAGGGAATAAGGGTTTGTAAAAATAGTTTGGACTAGAGTAGAGAAAGTCATGTGAGTGTAACACATCAGAATTTCTTTAATGTGGCAAGGAGATATTCTTTTTTTCAAGTGTTTCACTCCGTATATGTTACAATTTGCGAAAGTATATTAAATAGTATAACATGTATCGAACAGCTATTAGTAAACAAAGCGACATTGTCATTTATTCCAGAGCACTATAACGACTAGCACTCGCGAGCTCACCTCTGCTTATGGAAGCATTGAAAATGGGATTTTAAATCTCAGATTAGAATCGCAATTGAGCCAAGCTGTCTGGCGGATCTTTGCGTTTAATCTAAGGATTAAATATAAAGCCTTGGTTCCCGGAGATTATTTCTTGGTGCGTGTAATTATTCATTAATCACCTGTCCAGCTGAAAGATGACAAGCTTTAAAGGAAAGAAACAAAGCATTTTGGATTGACTTTCACTGTCCACTAACGTTTATTTTATACAGCTTCTACAAACTGTTATAAAATCTTAATTTTTTGTTTACTTCGTGTTATCGAGATAAACGTTTGCAGAATTAGTTCCATTATACATTTCGTTGCAGATAGAAATGAAATGCAGAAAACTGAAGCAACATTCAGTTGTTTCTTGCTATGTCATGGAAGCAGCATGGAATTTTAAGGCCAGCGTATAGCGTCTAGATCTTAAACATTTGACTATCTTTATTCCTTTTGTATCTCTAACGAAATATGTAATGTAGTTATTTCTGCTAAGATTTGTTTAGATTAAATTGTAGTAGATACAAAAATAAGCTTTAATACGACAGAGGGTAGAGAAACTCGTGTAAATGTATAATATCAGATGTTTTATTTATTAATTATCACTAAATACAATTTTATTTATCAGAAATACAATCAACTTTAGAGTTCCATTTCTTCCATTTGTCGCTTAATTTATTCGAAATAATGTTGTACACAATGAGATTCTACATTATATTAGTGTATTTCATAATTTATTTTGTATAATTTTTAACGAATTTCATTCTGACGCAGTATTTTATATCACAACACTGTGAATGCCAGAGTGATTGTAGTGTAAATTAACATTATTGTATGACATTGATTTGAGATGTTTGTTAATTATAAGCATTGTTAGGAAATAAGTTTACACGGCCTCACTGAAACTGACTATAGGAGCGGGTAACAATGAGCGAGGGGGTGAGTTGTTTATTAATTAGAAGAGGCAAGCAAATGACGTCAGATTAGCGCGCTTTTCTGTAGAAATGGAGGGAATATCTTCCCTAGAGCATTTGTGTTCGTAATTTTGATTGGATATAAATATAGACGCTAATGAGGCGCGTTTTATTAACCAATAGCAGCTCGGTTATTATCTTTAGGCATATTGGGGCGAGGGAGTATAAATTCCGTGCCAGAGACGGGTAACGCGCAGTTTGACAGAATAATTCACAAGGAAAACGTCGCTCAGTCCAACAGAAGGATTTGCGGGTAATATGTCGTTCAGTCCAACAGAATCATACAAAGGTTATACGTCGCACAGTTTAAGAGAATCGTTCACGCGTTATACGTCGCGCAATTCTACAGAATCTCTCGCGTTGTAAAGTTAGTTATAAATCTGAAATACGCGAATTAATAATGTGCAGCAAATAAGTGATTATAGTGATATTAGAAAATATAACAGTTTCAGTCTGGCGCGTATCAAGAGTAATTATGTGAAATGAATAACGTGTGACATCAATAAAAGCGTAAAACAAATTCTTTTATAAGTGTTATCTTTCAGTAACAAATCCTTTCCGTTTACACACCCTGTTCAAGAGATATGCTCGACTGAGTAGTAATAATAGCTAGCCGGAGAACAAAGAACCCAACATTCAAAGTAGTAATACAATAACAGGCGCCCAGCAATAGATAACACGAAGTGACCGCGACAAATTGGCTCCCATACGTGGGGCAGATAAACATGAAGCATCTTCCAACTACCAACAAATATTCTACTTCAATTCTCATAAAATTTACTCACATTTTTATTTTCTCTAACACGTACATAGTAGGCAGAAAAGGTATTGCATTTCACCTAAAAGTTTGATACCGAAGGTTCACCGGAAATACATGTTTTGAGACTCTCTAAATACAAATAAAGCATTTTTGGAAACATGCGCGCGCGCGCGCGTGTGTGTGTGTGTCTGTGAGTCTCTGAACAGCATAACTCAAAAACAAAAAGTGGGATAAACATAAACTTGGTATTTGTGAACAGTATCTTCAAAGGAAGCGACACTAAGATTTTCAAGAGAATATCTCCACCCCCACTACCTTTTATATGGAACCTTTTTCGAAAATTTTGATTTCTAAAAAATGGCTCTAACGATTTTGATTAAAATATCATATATTAAAGATATTTACATAGCAGATAAGGTGTATAACTTGAATTTTCTGGGAATAGTCTGTGGAGTCCTCTTCATTCGGAAGGAATTTTGTATAATCTTGTATAACTGGTAAACGTTAAGCGATAGACGAAAAAGCACTACACAAAAAATCTAGATGTTCTTGAAACACAACTTATTTAAAATAAATGTTTTCGTGGCATAAGCCATCTCCAAGATATCCGTTATTAATGGTACGAATTCTTCATTACTTGTTCATTCTTTTGAAGTACTGTCAAGATTCAGTTGTTTCTCGTGATGTCATAGAAAGAATATGGAATTTTAAGGCCAGCGTATAGCTTCCAGTTCTTAAACGTTTTACTATCTTTATTCCCATTGTATCTATAACGAAATGTGTAATATAGCTATTCCTGCAAAGGTTTATTTGCATTAAAATATGGTAAAGCGAAAAATAAGCTTTAGTAAGAATAGTTTATATACCCACTAATAGAGATAGAGGGTAGAGAAAGTCATGTGAATTTATCGCATAAGAATTTTCTAGACATTTTTCATTAATGTTTACTAAGTAACTCCCTATAGCGTTTAAATGTTCTGCCATTTACTTATAATAAGTCACCGAAAACGCAAGTGTTTTGGTACCCCGAATAAAACAATTAGAAAAATCTGATGTGTTACACTCACATGACTTTCTCTACTCTTCTACAAACTATTTATACAAACGCTTATTCTCCATCTAGTTCATGTTAATCGAGATAAACATTTGCAGAGTCTATCTTATTGCTAATTTTCTTATAGATGTAAGGGGAATATATATTTACAAGGGCAATATAGAAATACAGTAGCCTTTAAGCACATACATATCTCTTAATAGCTGGTTGCTAGGTGCAGCACCATTCCCTTTGCCACAGATTAATACTCTTTGCATATCCAAGACAAAAAAATGAATAACAAATTCTCATTTGAGAGAATAAGTATTAAAAATTTATGGGAATAACAAGCAATATCTCGAAAATGGTTCATTCAACAAAAAAAAAAAGAATGTATATGACATAAATTGTGTATTTTAACGCGATCTACATTTTTTGTGTAGTAAAATTATGTCTATCTCTTATGGTTTACCAGTTATACAAAAGTCGTTCACAATGGAGAATACTTTTGGAGACATTCCCAGAAAATTCAAGATATACATTTTATTTGTCATGAAAATATCTTAAACCTATGATATTTTAATCAAAATCGTTAGAGCCATTTTTGAGAAAATTAAACTTTTCGAAAAATCTTCCATGTAAAGGGTAATCTGGGGTAGGGGGGGATTTTCTTGAAAACCCTCGTGTCGCATCTCTGGAAGATACTGAACATAAATACCAAGTTTGGTGTTTATCCGAATGTTCGTTTCTTAGTTATGCTGTTCACAGACAGACACACACACATACACACACACACGCACACGCACACGCACACACACACGCACATATACAAACACACAGACAGACAGATACACACACGGACATGTTTCCAAAAATGATTTTTTTTTTGGATTCAGGGGGTCCCAAAACATATATTTCCGGTTAAATCTGGGTATCGAATTTTTGGGTGGAATACAATACTTCCCCTACTTACTATACGTAGTAGAGAAAGTAAAAAGGCACGTGTTGTGTGTAATGGGGTGTGTGTCTGTGATACTCTAATTCTTCTTCTTTAGTGGATTACCCTCCTCTTTGTGGGCCTTATACCCCCATGGATTTAGAAGTCAATGCCTTAGGACAGTAGCCTGTCGAGGAGCAAGCAAACTCTGGATAATAGCATAACCAGAATGGGTGACCAGCCCAATGCCTTGGGTTAGTAGCCTGTCGAGGAGCAAGCAAACTCTGGATAATAGCATATCCAGGATGGGTGTGTAGCCCAATGCCTTGGGTCAGTAGCCTGTCGAGGAGCATGCAAACTCTGGATCATAGCATATCCAGGATGGGTGATTAGCCCAATGCCTTGGGCCAGTAGCCTGTCGAGGAGTAAGCAAACTCTAGATCATAGCATATCCGGGATGGGTGATTAGCCCTATGCCTTGGGTAAGTAATCTGTCTTGGAGCAAGCAAACGGATCATAGCATATCCAGGATGGGTGTGTAGCCCAATGCCTTGGGTCAGTAGCCTATCGAGGAGCAAGCAAACACTGGATCATAGCATATCCAGGAGGGTGATTAGCCCAATACCTTAGGCCAGTAGTCTGTCGAGGAGTAACCAAACTCTGGAACATAGCATATCCACGATGGGTGATTAGCCCAATACCTTGGGTCAGTAGCTTGTCGAGGAGCAAGCAAACTCCTGATCATGGCATACCCAGGATGGGTGATTAGCCCAATGCCTTGGGGCAGTAGCTTGTCGAGGAACATGCAAACTCTGGATCATAACATATCCAGGATGGCTGATTAGTCCAATGCCTTGGGTCAGTAGCCAGTCGAGGAGTAAGCAAACTCTGGATAATAGCATATCCAGGATGGGTGATTAGTCCAATGCCTTAGGACAGTAGCCTGTCGAGGAGCAAGCAAACTCTGGATAATAGCATATCCAGGATGGGTGTGTAGCCCAATGCCTTGGGGCAGCAGCTTGTCGAGGAGCAAGCAAACTCTGGATCATAGCATATCCAGGATGGGTGATTAGTCCAATGCCTTGGGTCAGTAGCCTGTCGAGGAGTAAGCAAACTCTGGATCATAGCATATCCAGGATGGGTGATTAGCCTGATTCCTTGCGTCAGTAGCCTGTCGAGGAGTAAGCAAACTCTGGATCATAGCAAATCCAGGATGGGTGATTAGCCTGATTCCTTGCGTCAGTAGCCTGTCGAGGAGTAAGCAAACTCTGGATCATAGCAAATCCAGGATGGGTGATTAGCCTGATTCCTTGCGTCAGTAGCCTGTCGAGGAGTAAGCAAACTCTGGATCATAGCATACCCAGGATGGGTGATTAGCCCGATTCCTTGCGTCAGTAGCCTGTCGAGGAGTAAGCAAACTCTGGATCATAGCATATCCAGGATGGGTGATTGGCCCAATGCCTTGGGTCAGTAGGCTGTCGAGGAACATGCAAACTCTGGATCATAGCAAATCCAGGATGGGTGATTAGCCCGATTCCTTGCGTCAGTAGCCTGTCGAGGAGTAAGCAAACTCTGGATCATAGCATACCCAGGATGGGTGACTAGCCCGATTCCTTGCGTCAGTAGCCTGTCGAGGTGTAAGCAAACTCTGGATCATAGCATATCCAGGATGGGTGATTAGCCCAATGCCTTGGGTCAGTAGCCTGTCGAGGAACATGCAAACTCTGGATTATAGCATATCCAGGATGGCTGATTAGTCCAATGCCTTGGGTCAGTAGCCTGTCGAGGAGTAAGCAAACTCTGGATAATACCATATCCAGGATGGGTGATTAGTCCAATGCCTTAGGACAGTAGCCTGTCGAGGAGCAAGCAAACTCTGGATAATAGCATATCCAGGATGGGTGTGTAGCCCAATGCCTTGGGGCAGTAGCTTGTCGAGGAGCAAGCAAACTCTGGATCATAGCATATCCAGGATGGGTGATTAGTCCAATGCCTTGCGTCAGTAGCCTGTCGAGGAGTAAGCAAACTCTGGATCATAGCATAACCAGGATGGGTGATTAGCCCGATTCCTTGCGTCAGTAGCCTGTCGAGGAGTAAGCAAACTCTGGATCATAGCATATCCAGGATGGGTGATTGGCCATTTGCCTTGGGTCAGTAGGCTGTCGAGGAACATGCAAACTCTGGATCATAGCAAATCCAGGATGGGTGATTAGCCCGATTCCTTGCGTCAGTAGCCTGTCGAGGAGTAAGCAAACTCTGGATCATAGCATACCCAGGATGGGTGATTAGCCCGATTCCTTGCGTCAGTAGCCTGTCGAGGAGTAAGCAAACTCTGGATCATAGCATATCCAGGATGGGTGATTAGCCCAATGCCTTGGGTCAGTAGCCTGTCGAGGAGCATGCAAATTCTGGATCATAGCATATCCAGGATGGGTGATTAGTCCAAGGCCTTGGGACAGTAGCCTGTCGAGGAGTAAGCAAACTCTGGATCATAGCATATCCAGGATGGGTGATTAGTCCAATGCCTTGGGTCAGTAGCCTGTCGAGGAGCATGCAAACACTGGATCATAGCATATCCAGGATAGGTGATTAGCCCAATGCCTTGGGTCAGTAGCCTGTCGAGGAGCAAGCAAACTCTGGATCATAGCATATCCAGGATGGGTGAATAGTCCAAGGCCTTGGGTCAGTAGCCTGTCGAGGAGCATGCAAACTATGGATCATAGCAAATCCAGGATGGGTGATTATCCCGATTCCTTACGTCAGTAGCCTGTCGAGGAGCATGCAAACTCTGGATCATAGCAAATCCAGGATGGGTGATTAGCCCAATGCCTTGCGTCAGTAGCCTGTCGAGGAGCAAGCAAACTCTGGATCACAGCAAATCCAGGATGGGTGATTAGCCCAATGCCTTGGATCAGTAGCCTGTCGAGGAGCATGCAAACTCTGGATCATAGCATATCCAGTATGGGTGATTAGCCCAATGCCTTGGGTCAGTAGCCTGTCGAGGAGCATGTAAACTCTGGATCATAGCATATCCAGGGTGGTGATTAGCCCAATGCCTTGGGCCAGTAGCCTGTCGAGGAGTAGGCAAACTCAGGATCATAGCATATCCAGGATGGGTAATTAGCCCAATGCCTTGGGTCAGTACCTGTCGAGGAGTAAGCAAACTCTGGATTATAGCATATCCAGGATGAGTAATTATCCCAATGCCTTGGGTCAGTACCTGTCCAGGAGCAAGCAAACTCTGGATAATAGCATATCCAGAATGGCTGATTAGCCCAATGCCTTGGGACAGTAGCCTGTCGAGGAGAAAGCAAACTCTGGATCATAGCATATCCAGGATGGGTGATTGGCCCAATGCCTTGGGTCAGTAGGCTGTCGAGGAACATGCAAACTCTGGATCATAGCAAATCCAGGCTGGGTGATTAGCCCGATTCCTTGCGTCAGTAGCCTGTCGAGGAGTAAGCAAACTCTGGATCATAGCATACCCAGGATGGGTGATTCACCCGATTCCTTGCGTCAGTAGCCTGTCGAGGAGTAAGCAAACTCTGGATCATAGCATATCCAGGATGGGTGATTAGCCCAATGCCTTGGGTCAGTAGCCTGTCGAGGAGCATGCAAACTCTGGATCATAGCATATCCAGGATGGCTGATAAGTCCAATGCCTTGGGTCAGTAGCCTATCGAGGAGTAAGCAAACTCTGGATAATAGCATATCCAGGATGGGTGATTAGTCCAATGCCTTAGGACAGTAGCCTGTCGAGGAGCAAGCAAACTCTGGATAATAGCATATCCAGGATGGGTGTGTAGCCCAATGCCTTGGGGCAGTAGCTTGTCGAGGAGCAAGCAAACTCTGGATCATAGCATATCCAGGATGGGTGATTAGTCCAATGCCTTGGGTCAGTAGCCTGTCGAGGAGTAAGCAAACTCTGGATCATAGCAAATCCAGGATGGGTGATTAGCCTGATTCCTTGCGTCAGTAGCCTGTCGAGGAGTAAGCAAACTCTGGATCATAGCATACCCAGGATGGGTGATTAGCCCGATTCCTTGCGTCAGTCGCCTGTCTAGGAGTAAGCAAACTCTGGATCATAGCATATCCAGGATGGGTGATTGGCCATTTGCCTTGGGTCAGTAGGCTGTCGAGGAACATGCAAACTCTGGATCATAGCAAATCCAGGATGGGTGATTAGCCCGATTCCTTGAGTCAGTAGCCTGTCGAGGAGTAAGCAAACTCTGGATCATAGCATACCCAGGATGGGTGATTAGCCCGATTCCTTGCGTCAGTAGCCTGTCGAGGAGTAAGCAAACTCTGGATCATAGCATATCCACGATGGGTGATTAGCCCAATGCCTTGGGTCAGTAGCCTGTCGAGGAGCATGCAAACTCTGGATCATAGCATATCCAGGATGGGTGATTAGTCCAAGGCCTTGGGACAGTAGCCTGTCGAGGGGTAAGCAAACTCTGGATCATAGCATATCCAGGATGGGTGATTAGTCCAATGCCTTGGGTCAGTAGCCTGTCGAGGAGCATGCAAACACTGGATCATAGCATATCCAGGATAGGTGATTAGCCCAATGCCTTGGGTCAGTAGCCTGTCGAGGAGCAAGCAAACTCTGGATCATAGCATATCCAGGATGGGTGAATAGTCCAAGGCCTTGGATCAGTAGCCTGTCGAGGAGCATGCAAACTCTGGATCATAGCATATCCAGGATGGGTGATTAGCCCAATGCCTTGGGTCAGTAGCCTGTCGAGGAGCATGCAAACTCTGGATCATAGCATATCCAGGGTGGTGATTAGCCCAATGCCTTGGGCCAGTAGCCTGTCGAGGAGTAGGCAAACTCAGGATCATAGCATATGCAGGATGGGTAATTAGCCCAATGCCTTGGGTCAGTACCTGTCGAGGAGTAAGCAAACTCTGGATTATAGCATATCCAGGATGAGTAATTATCCCAATGCCTTGGGTCAGTACCTGTCCAGGAGCAAGCAAACTCTGGATAATAGCATATCCAGAATGGGTGATTAGCCCAATGCCTTGGGACAGTAGCCTGTCGAGGAGTAAGCAAACTCTGGATCATAGCCTGTCGAGGTGCAAGCAAACAGTGGATCATAGCATATCCAGGATGGGTGATTAGCCCAATGCCTTGGGTCAGTAGCCTGCCGACGAGCATGCAAACTCTGGATCATAGCATATATAGGATGGGTGATTAGCCCAATGCCTTGGGTCAGTAGCCTGTCGAGAAGCATGGAAACTCTGGATCATAGCATATCCAGGTTGGGTGATTAGCCCATTGCCTTGGGCCAGTAGCCTGTCGAGGAGTAAGCAAACTCAGGATCATAGCATATCCAGGATGAGTGATTAGCCCAATGTCTTGGGTCAGTAGACTGTCGAGGAGCAAGCAAACTCTGGATAATAGCATATCCAGAATGGGTTACTAGCCCAATGCCTTGGGTTAGTAGCCTGTCGAGGAGCAAGCAAACTCTGGATAATAGCATATCCAGGATGGGTGATTAGCCCAATGCCTTGGGCCAGTAGCCTGTCGAGGAGTAAGCAAACTCTGGATCATAGCATATCCGGGATGGGTGATTAGCCCTATGCCTTGGGTAAGTAATATGTCTTGGAGCAAGCAAACGGATCATAGCATATCCAGGATGGGTGATCAGTCCAATGCCATGGGACAGTAGCCTGTCCAGGAGCAAGCAAACACTGGATCATAGCATATCCAGGAGGGTGATTAGCCCAATACCTTAGGCCAGTAGCCGGTCGAGGAGTAACCAAACTCTGGAACATAGCACATCCACGATGGCTGATTAGCCCAATTCCTTGGGGCAGTAGCTTTTCGAGAAGCAAACAAACCCTGGATCATAACACATCCAGGATGGCTGATTAGTCCAATGTCTTGGGTCAGTAGCCTGTCGAGGAGTAAGCAAACTCTGGATCATAGCATATCCAGGATGGGTGATTAGTCCAATGCCTTGGGTCAGTAGCCTGTCGAGGAGTAAGCAAACTCTGGATCATAGCATATCCAGGATGGGTGATCAGTCCAATGCCTTTGGTCAGTAGCCTGTCGATGAGCATGCAAACTCTGGATCATAGCATATCCAGGATGGATGATCAGCCAAATTCCTTGGGTCAGTAGCCTGTCGAGGAGCAAGGAAACACTGGATCAGAGCATATCCAGGATGAGTGATTAGCCCAATGCCTTAGGACAGTAGCCTGTCGAGGAGTAAGCAAACTCTGGAACATAGCATATCCAAGATGGGTGATTAGCCCAATACCTTGGATCAGTAGCTTGTTGAGGAGCAAGCAAACTCCTGATCATGGCATACCCAGGATGGGTGACTAGCCCAATGCCTTGTGGCAGTAGCTTGTCGAGGAGCAAGCAAACTCTGGATCATAACATATCCAGGATGGGTGTTTAGTCCAATGCCTTGGGTCAGTAGCCTGTCGAAGATTAAGCAAACTCTGAATCATAGCATATCCAGGATTTGTGATCAGCCCAATACCTTGGATCAGTAACTTGTCGAGGAACTAACAATCTTTTGATCATAGCATACCCAGGATGGGTGTTTAACCCAGTTCCTTGGGTCAGTAGCCTGTCGAGGAGTTAGCAAACTCTGGATCATAGCATATCCAGGATGGGTGATTAGCCCACTGCCTTTGGTCAGTAGCCTGTCGAGGAGCAACCAATCTCTGGATCAATGCATGTCCAGGATGGGTGATTAGCCCAATGCCTTGGGCCAGTAGCCTGTCGAGGAGTAAGTAAACTCTGGATCATAGCATATCCAGGATGGGTGATTAGCCCAATGCCTTAGGACAGTAGCCTGTCGAGGAGTAAGCAAACTCTGTTTAATAGCATATCCAGGATGGGTGATTAGCCCAATGCCTTGGGCCAGTAGCCTGTCGAGGAGTAAGCATACTCTGGATCATAGCATATCCAAGATGGGTGATTAGCCCAATACCTTGGCCCAGTAGGCCCTGTCGAGGAGTAAGCAAACCCTGGATCATAGCATATCCAGGATGGGTGATCAGCCCAATGCCTTGGGTCAGTAGCCTATCGAGGAGCAAGCAAACGGATCATAGCATATCCAAGATGGGTGATCAGCGCAATGCCTTGGGTCAGTCGCCTGTCGAGGAGCAAGCAAACACAGGATCATAGCATATCCAGGATGAATGATTAGTCCAATGCCTTGCGTCAGTAGCCTGTCGAGGAGTAAGCAAACTCTGGATCATAGCAAATCCAGGATGGGTGATTAGCCTGATTCCTTGCGTCAGTAGCCTGTCGAGGAGTAAGCAAACTCTGGATCATAGCATACCCAGGATGGGTGATTAGCCCGATTCCTTGCGTCAGTAGCCTGTCTAGGAGTAAGCAAACTCTGGATCATAGCATATCCAGGATGGGTGATTGGCCATTTGCCTTGGGTCAGTAGGCTGTCGAGGAACATGCAAACTCTGGATCATAGCAAATCCAGGATGGGTGATTAGCCCGATTCCTTGCGTCAGTAGCCTGTCGAGGAGTAAGCAAACTCTGGATCATAGCATACCCAGGATGGGTGATTAGCCCGATTCCTTGCGTCAGTAGCCTGTCGAGGAGTAAGCAAACTCTGGATCATAGCATATCCACGATGGGTGATTAGCCCAATGCCTTGGGTCAGTAGCCTGTCGAGGAGCATGCAAACTCTGGATCATAGCATATCCAGGATGGGTGATTAGTCCAAGGCCTTGGGACAGTAGCCTGTCGAGGGGTAAGCAAACTCTGGATCATAGCATATCCAGGATGGGTGATTAGTCCAATGCCTTGGGTCAGTAGCCTGTCGAGGAGCATGCAAACACTGGATCATAGCATATCCAGGATAGGTGATTAGCCCAATGCCTTGGGTCAGTAGCCTGTCGAGGAGCAAGCAAACTCTGGATCATAGCATATCCAGGATGGGTGAATAGTCCAAGGCCTTGGATCAGTAGCCTGTCGAGGAGCATGCAAACTCTGGATCATAGCATATCCAGGATGGGTGATTAGCCCAATGCCTTGGGTCAGTAGCCTGTCGAGGAGCATGCAAACTCTGGATCATAGCATATCCAGGGTGGTGATTAGCCCAATGCCTTGGGCCAGTAGCCTGTCGAGGAGTAGGCAAACTCAGGATCATAGCATATGCAGGATGGGTAATTAGCCCAATGCCTTGGGTCAGTACCTGTCGAGGAGTAAGCAAACTCTGGATTATAGCATATCCAGGATGAGTAATTATCCCAATGCCTTGGGTCAGTACCTGTCCAGGAGCAAGCAAACTCTGGATAATAGCATATCCAGAATGGGTGATTAGCCCAATGCCTTGGGACAGTAGCCTGTCGAGGAGTAAGCAAACTCTGGATCATAGCCTGTCGAGGTGCAAGCAAACAGTGGATCATAGCATATCCAGGATGGGTGATTAGCCCAATGCCTTGGGTCAGTAGCCTGCCGACGAGGATGCAAACTCTGGATCATAGCATATATAGGATGGGTGATTAGCCCAATGCCTTGGGTCAGTAGCCTGTCGAGAAGCATGGAAACTCTGGATCATAGCATATCCAGGTTGGGTGATTAGCCCATTGCCTTGGGCCAGTAGCCTGTCGAGGAGTAAGCAAACTCTGGATCATAGCATATCCAGGATGAGTGATTAGCCCAATGTCTTGGGTCAGTAGACTGTCGAGGAGCAAGCAAACTCTGGATAATAGCATATCCAGAATGGGTGACTAGCCCAATGCCTTGGGTTAGTAGCCTGTCGAGGAGCAAGCAAACTCTGGATAATAGCATATCCAGGATGGGTGATTAGCCCAATGCCTTGGGCCAGTAGCCTGTCGAGGAGTAAGCAAACTCTGGATCATAGCATATCCGGGATGGGTGATTAGCCCTATGCCTTGGGTAAGTAATATGTCTTGGAGCAAGCAAACGGATCATAGCATATCCAGGATGGGTGATCAGTCCAATGCCATTGGACAGTAGCCTGTCCAGGAGCAAGCAAACACTGGATCATAGCATATCCAGGAGGGTGATTAGCCCAATACCTTAGGCCAGTAGCCGGTCGAGGAGTAACCAAACTCTGGAACATAGCACATCCACGATGGCTGATTAGCCCAATGCCTTGGGGCAGTAGCTTTTCGAGAAGCAAACAAACCCTGGATCATAACACATCCAGGATGGCTGATTAGTCCAATGTCTTGGGTCAGTAGCCTGTCGAGGAGTAAGCAAACTCTGGATCATAGCATATCCAGGATGGGTGATTAGTCCAATGCCTTGGGTCAGTAGCCTGTCGAGGAGTAAGCAAACTCTGGATCATAGCATATCCAGGATGGGTGATCAGTCCAATGCCTTTGGTCAGTAGCCTGTCGATGAGCATGCAAACTCTGGATCATAGCATATCCAGGATGGATGATCAGCCAAATTCCTTGGGTCAGTAGCCTGTCGAGGAGCAAGGAAACACTGGATCAGAGCATATCCAGGATGGGTGATCAGCCCAATGCCTAGGGTGAGTAGCTGTCGAGGAGCGAGCAAACTCTGGATCATAGCATAACCAGGATGGGTGATCAGCCCAAGGTCTTGGGTCAGTAGCCTGTCGAGGAGAAAGAAAACACTGAATCATAGCATATCCAGGATTGGTGATCAGCCCAATACCTTGGATCAGTAGCTAGTCGAGGAACAAACAATCTCTGGAACATTGCATACGCAGGATGGGTGAGTAACCCAATTCCTTGGATCAGTAGCCTGTCAAGGAGCAAGCAAACTCTGGATCATAGCATATCCAGGATGGGTGATTAGCCCACTGCCTTTGGTCAGTAGACTGTCGAGGAGCAACCAAACTCTGGATCATAGCATGTCCAGGATGGGTGATTAGCCCAATGCCTTTGGCCAGTAGCCTGTCGAGGAGTAAGTAAACTCTGGATCATAGCATATCCAGGATGGGTGATTAGCCCAATGCCTTAGGACAGTAGCCTGTCGAGGAGTAAGCAAACTCTGTTTCATAGCATATCCAGGATGAGTGACTAGCCCAATGCCTTAGGACAGTAGCCTGTCGAGGAGTAAGCAAACTCTGGAACATAGCATATCCAAGATGGGTGATTAGCCCAATACCTTGGGCCAGTAGGCCCTGTAAAGGAGTAAGCAAACCCTGGATTATAGCATATCCAGGATGGGTGATCAGCCCAATGCCTTGGGTCAGTAGCCTATCGAGGAGCAAGCAAACGGATCATAGCATATCCATGATGGGTGATCAGCCCAATGCCTTGGGTCAATCGCCTGTCGAGGAGCAAGCAAACACAGGATCATAGCATATCCAGGATGAATGATTAGTCCAATGCCTTGCGTCAGTAGCCTGTCGAGGAGCAAGCAAACTCTGGATCATAGCATATCCAGGATTGGTGATCAGCACAATCCCTTGGATCAGTCGCCTGTCGAGGAGCAAGCAAACTCTGGATCATAGCATATCCAGGATGAATGATTAGCCCAATGCCTTGCATCAGTAGCCTGTCGAGGAGCAAGCAAACTCTGGATCATAGCATATCCAGGATTGGTGATCAGTCCAATGCCTTCCGTCTGTAGCCTGTCGAGGAGCAAGATAACTCTGGATCATAGCATATCGAGGATGGGTGATTATCCCGATTCCTTGCGTCAGTAGTCTGTCGAGGAACAAGCAAACTCTGGATCATAGCATATTTAGGATGGGTGATAAGCCCAATGCCTTGGGTCAGTAGTTTGTCGAGGAGCTAACAAACTCTGGGTCATAGCATATTCAGGATGGGTGATCAGCCCGTTGCCTTGGGTCAGTAGCCTGTCGAGGAGCATGCAAATTCTGGATCATAGCATATCCAGGATGGGTGATTAGTCCAAGGCCTTGGGTCAGTAGCCTGTCGAGGAGAAAGCAAACACTGGATCATAGCATATCCACGATGGGTGATTAGCCCAATGCCTTGGATCAATAGCCTGTCGAGGAGCAAGGAAACACTGGATCATAGCATATCCAGGATGGGTGATTAGCCCAATGCCTTGGGTCAGTAGCATGTCGAGGAGCAAGCAAACTCTGGATCATAGCAAATCAAGGATGGGTGATTAGCCCAATGCTTTGGGTCAGTAGCCTGTCGAGGAGCATGCAAACTCTGGATTATAGCATATCCAGGATGGGTGATTAGCCCAATGCCTTCGGTCAGTAGCCTGTCGAAGAGCATGCATACTCTGGATCATAGCATATCCAGGATTGGAGATTAGCCCAATGCCTTGGGTCAGTTCCTGTCGAGGAACAAGCAAACTCTGGATAATAGCATATCCAGAATGGGTGATTAGCACAATGTCTTGGGTCAGTAGCCTGTCGAGGTGCAAGCAACCACTGGATCATAGCATATCCAGGATGGGTGATTAGCCCAATGCCTTGGGTCAATAGCCTGCCGACGAGCATGCAAACTCTGGATCATAGCTTATATAGGATGGGTGATTAGCCCAATGCCTTGGGTCGGTAGCCTGTCGATGAGCATGCAAACTCTGGATCATAGCATATCCAGGATGGATGATCAGCCAAATTGCTTGGGACAGTAGCCTGTCGAGGAGCAAGCAAACACTGGATCAGAGCATATCCAGGATGGGTGATCAGCCCAATGCCTAGGATGAGTAGCTGTCGAGGAGCGAGCAGACTCTGGATCATAGCATAACCAGGATGGGTGATCAGCCCAAGTTCTTGGGTCAGTAGCCTGTCGAGGAGTAAGTAAACTCTGGATCATACCATATCCAGGATGGGTGATTAGCCCAATGCCTTGGGCCAGTAGCCTGTCGAGGAGTAAGCAAACTCTGGATCATAGCATATTCACGATGGGTGATTAGCCCAATACCTTGGATCAGTAGCTTGTTGAGGAGCAAGCAAACTCCTGATCATGGCATACCCAGGATGGGTGACTAGCCCAATGCCTTGTGGCAGTAGCTTGTCGAGGAGCAAGCAAACTCTGGATCATAACAAATACAGGATGGGTGTTTAGTCCAATGCCTTGGGTCAGTAGCCTGTCGAAGATTAAGCAAACTCTGAATCATAGCATATTCAGGATTTGTGATCAGCCCAATACCTTGGATCAGTAACTTGTCGAGGAGCTAACAATCTCTTGATCATAGCATACCCAGGATGGGTGTTTAACCCAGTTCCTTGGGTCAGTAGCCTGTCGAGGAGTTAGCAAACTCTGGATCATAGCATATCCAGGATGGGTGATTAGCCCACTGCCTTTGGTCAGTAGCCTGTCGAAGAGCAACCAATCTCTGGATCAATGCATGTCCAGGATGGGTGATTAGCCCAATGCCTTGGGCCAGTAGCCTGTCGAGGAGTAAGTAAACTCTGGATCATAGCATATCCAGGATGGGTGATTAGCCCAATGCCTTAGGACAGTAGCCTGTCGAGGAGTAAGCAAACTCTGTTTAATAGCATATCCAGGATGGGTGATTAGCCCAATGCCTTGGGCCAGTAGCCTGTCGAGGAGTAAGCATACTCTGGATCATAGCATATCCAAGATGGGTGATTAGCCCAATACCTTGGCCCAGTAGGCCCTGTCGAGGAGTAAGCAAAACCTGGATCATAGCATATCCAGGATGGGTGATCAGCCCAATGCCTTGGGTCAGTAGCCTATCGAGGAGCAAGCAAACGGATCATAGCATATCCAAGATGGGTGATCAGCGCAATGCCTTGGGTCAGTCGCCTGTCGAGGAGCAAGCAAACACGGGATCATAGCATATCCAGGATGAATGATTAGTCCAATGCCTTGCGTCAGTAGCCTGTCGAGGAGTAAGCAAACTCTGGATCATAGCATATCCAGGATTGGTGATCAGCCCAATGCCTTGGATCAGTCTACTGTCGAGGAGCAGGCAAACACAGGATCATAGCATATCCAGGATCAATGATTAGCCCAATGCCTTGCGTCAGTAGCCTGTCGAGGAGCAAGCAAACTCTGGATCATAGCATATCCAGGATTGTTGATCAGTCCAATGCCTTGCGTCTGTAGCCTGTCGAGGAGCAAGCAAACTCTGGATCATAGCATATCCAGGATGAATGATTAGCCCAATGCCTTGCGTCAGTAGCCTGACGAGGAGCAAGCAAACTCTGGATCATAGCATATCCAGGATGAATGATTAGCCCAATGACTTGCGTCAGTAGCCTGTCGAGGAGCAAGCAAACTCTGGATCATAGCATATCCAGGATTGGTGATCAGTCCAATGCTTTGCGTCTGTAGCCTGTCGAGGAGCAAGAAAACTCTGGATCATAGCATATCGAGGATGGGTGATTATCCCGATTCCTTGCGTCAGTAGCCTGTCGAGGAACAAGCAAACTCTGGATCATAGCATATTTAGGATAGGTGATAAGCCCAATGCCTTGGGTCAGTAGCTTGTCGAGGAGCAAACAATCACTTGATCATAGCATACCCTGGATGGGTGATTAACCCAATTCCTTGGGTCAGTAGCCTGTCGAGGAGTAAGCAAACTCTGGATCATAGCATATCTAGGATGGGTGATTAGCCCACTGCCTTTGGTCAGTAGCCTGTCGAGGAGCAACCAAACTCTGGATCAATGCATGTCCAGGATGAATGATTAGCCCAATGCCTTGCATCAGTAGCCTGTCGAGGAGCAAGCAAACTCTGGATCATAGCATATCCAGGATTGGTGATCGGTCCAATGCCTTGCGTCTGTAGCCTGTCGAGGAGCAAGCAAACTCTGGATCATAGCATATCGAGGATGGGTGATTATCCCGATTCCTTGCGTCAGTAGTCTGTCGAGGAACAAGCAAACTCTGGATCATAGCATATTTAGGATGGGTGATAAGCCCAATGCCTTGGGTCAGTAGTTTGTCGAGGAGCTAACAAACTCTGGGTCATAGCATATTCAGGATGGGTGATCAGCCCGTTGCCTTGGGTCAGTAGCCTGTCGAGGAGCATGCAAATTCTGGATCATAGCATATCCAGGATGGGTGATTAGTCCAAGGCCTTGGGTCAGTAGCCTGTCGAGGAGAAAGCAAACACTGGATCATAGCATATCCACGATGGGTGATTAGCCCAATGCCTTGGATCAGTAGCCTGTCGAGGAGCAAGGAAACACTGGATCATAGCATATCCAGGATGGGTGATTAGCCCAATGCCTTGGGTCAGTAGCCTGTCGAGGAGCAAGCAAACTCTGGATCATAGCAAATCCAGGATGGGTGATTAGCCCAATGCTTTGGGTCAGTAGCCTGTCGAGGAGCATGCAAACTCTGGATTATAGCATATCCAGGATGGGTGATTAGCCCAATGCCTTCGGTCAGTAGCCTGTCGAAGAGCATGCATACTCTGGATCATAGCATATCCAGGATTGGAGATTAGCCCAATGCCTTGGGTCAGTTCCTGTCGAGGAACAAGCAAACTCTGGATAATAGCATATCCAGAATGGGTGATTAGCCCAATGTCTTGGGTCAGTAGCCTGTCGAGGTGCAAGCAACCACTGGATCATAGCATATCCAGGATGGGTGATTAGCCCAATGCCTTGGGTCAATAGCCTGCCGACGAGCATGCAAACTCTGGATCATAGCTTATATAGGATGGGTGATTAGCCCAATGCCTTGGGTCGGTAGCCTGTCGATGAGCATGCAAACTCTGGATCATAGCATAGCCAGGATGGATGATCAGCCAAATTGCTTGGGACAGTAGCCGGTCGAGGAGCAAGCAAACACTGGATCAGAGCATATCCAGGATGGGTGATCAGCCCAATGCCTAGGATGAGTAGCTGTCGAGGAGCGAGCAGACTCTGGATCATAGCATAACCAGGATGGGTGATCAGCCCAAGTTCTTGGGTCAGTAGCCTGTCGAGGAGTAAGTAAACTCTGGATCATACCATATCCAGGATGGGTGATTAGCCCAATGCCTTGGGCCAGTAGCCTGTCGAGGAGTAAGCAAACTCTGGATCATAGCATATTCACGATGGGTGATTAGCCCAATACCTTGGATCAGTAGCTTGTTGAGGAGCAAGCAAACTCCTGATCATGGCATACCCAGGATGGGTGACTAGCCCAATGCCTTGTGGCAGTAGCTTGTCGAGGAGCAAGCAAACTCTGGATCATAACATATCCAGGATGGGTGTTTAGTCCAATGCCTTGGGTCAGTAGCCTGTCGAAGATTAAGCAAACTCTGAATCATAGCATATCCAGGATTTGTGATCAGCCCAATACCTTGGATCAGTAACTTGTCGAGGAGCTAACAATCTCTTGATAATAGCATACCCAGGATGGGTGATTAACCCAGTTCCTTGGGTCAGTAGCCTGTCGAGGAGTTAGCAAACTCTGGATCATAGCATATCCAGGATGGGTGATTAGCCCACTGCCTTTGGTCAGTAGCCTGTCGAGGAGCAACCAATCTCTGGATCAATGCATGTCCAGGATGGGTGATTAGCCCAATGCCTTGGGCCAGTAGCCTGTCGAGGAGTAAGTAAACTCTGGATCATAGCATATCCAGGATGGGTGATTAGCCCAATGCCTTAGGACAGTAGCCTGTCGAGGAGTAAGCAAACTCTGTTTAATAGCATATCCAGGATGGGTGATTAGCCCAATGCCTTGGGCCAGTAGCCTGTCGAGGAGTAAGCATTCTCTGTATCATAGCATATCCAAGATGGGTGATTAGCCCAATACCTTGGCCCAGTAGGCCCTGTCGAGGAGTAAGCAAACCCTGGATCATAGCATATCCAGGATGGGTGATCAGCCCAATGCCTTGGGTCAGTAGCCTATCGAGGAGCAAGCAAACGGATCATAGCATATCCAAGATGGGTGATCAGCGCAATGCCTTGGGTCAGTCGCCTGTCGAGGAGCAAGCAAACACAGGATCATAGCATATCCAGGATGAATGATTAGTCCAATGCCTTGCGTCAGTAGCCTGTCGAGGAGTAAGCAAACTCTGGATCATAGCATATCCAGGATTGGTGATCAGCCCAATGCCTTGGATCAGTCGACTGTCGAGGAGCAGGCAAACACAGGATCATAGCATATCCAGGATCAATGATTAGCCCAATGCCTTGCGTCAGTAGCCTGTCGAGGAGCAAGCAAACTCTGGATCATAGCATATCCAGGATTGTTGATCAGTCCAATGCCTTGCGTCTGTAGCCTGTCGAGGAGCAAGCAAACTCTGGATCATAGCATATCCAAGATGAATGATTAGCCCAATGCCTTGCGTCAGTAGCCTGACGAGGAGCAAGCAAACTCTGGATCATAGCATATCCAGGATGAATGATTAGCCCAATGACTTGCGTCAGTAGCCTGTCGAGGAGCAAGCAAACTCTGGATCATAGCATATCCAGGATTGGTGATCAGTCCAATGCTTTGCGTCTGTAGCCTGTCGAGGAGCAAGAAAACTCTGGATCATAGCATATCGAGGATGGGTGATTATCCCGATTCCTTGCGTCAGTAGCCTGTCGAGGAACAAGCAAACTCTGGATCATAGCATATTTAGGATAGGTGATAAGCCCAATGCCTTGGGTCAGTAGCTTGTCGAGGAGCAAACAATCTCTTGATCATAGCATACCCTGGATGGGTGATTAACCCAATTCCTTGGGTCAGTAGCCTGTCGAGGAGTAAGCAAACTCTGGATCATAGCATATCCAGGATGGGTGATTAGCTCACTGCCTTTGGTCAGTAGCCTGTCGAGGAGCAACCAAACTCTGGATCAATGCATGTCCAGGATGGGTGATTAGCCCAATGCCTTGGGCCAGTAGCCTGTCGAGGAGTAAGTAAACTCTGGATCATAGCATATCCAGGATGGGTGATTAGCCCAATGCCTTAGGACAGTAGCCTGTCGAGGAGTAAGCAAACTCTGTTTCATAGCATATCCAAGATGGGTGATTAGCCCAATGCCTTAAGACAGTAGCCTGTCGAGGAGTAAGCAAACTCTGGATCATAGCATATCCAAGATGGGTGATTAGCCCAATACCTTGGGCCAGTAGGCCCTGTCGAGGAGTAAGCAAACCCTGGATCATAGCATATCCAGGATGGGTGATCAGCCCAATGCCTTGGGTCAGTAGCCTATCGAGGAGCAAGCAAACGGATCATAGCATATCCAAGATGGGTGATCAGCCCAATGCCTTGGGTCAGTCGCCTGTCGAGGAGCAAGCAAACACAGAATCATAGCATATCCAGGATGAATGATTAGTCCAATGCCTTGCGTCAGTAGCCTGTCGAGGAGTAAGCAAACTCTGGATCATAGCATATCCAGGATTGGTGATCAGCCCAATGCCTTGGATCAGTCGACTGTCGAGGAGCAGGCAAACACAGGATCATAGCATATCCAGGATGTAGGATTAGCCCAATGCCTTGCGTCAGTAGCCTGTCGAGGAGCAAGCAAACTCTGGATCATAGCATATCCAGGATTGGTGATCAGTCCAATGCCTTGCGTCTGTAGCCTGTCGAGGAGCAAGCAAACTCTGGATCATAGCATATCCAGGATGAATGATTAGCCCAATGCCTTGCGTCAGTAGCCTGACGAGGAGCAAGCAAACTCTGGATCATAGCATATCCAGGATGAATGATTAGCCCAATGACTTGCGTCAGTAGCCTGTCGAGGAGCAAGCAAACTCTGGATCATAGCATATCCAGGATTGGTGATCAGTCCAATGCTTTGCGTCTGTAGCCTGTCGAGGAGCAAGAAAACTCTGGATCATAGCATATCGAGGATGGGTGATTATCCCGATTCCTTGCGTCAGTAGCCTGTCGAGGAACAAGCAAACTCTGGATCATAGCATATTTAGGATAGGTGATAAGCCCAATGCCTTGGGTCAGTAGCTTGTCGAGGAGCAAACAATCTCTTGATCATAGCATACCCTGGATGGGTGATTAACCCAATTCCTTGGGTCAGTAGCCTGTCGAGGAGTAAGCAAACTCTGGATCATAGCATATCCAGGATGGGTGATTAGCCCACTGCCTTTGGTCAGTAGCCTGTCGAGGAGCAACCAAACTCTGGATCAATGCATGTCCAGGATGAATGATTAGCCCAATGCCTTGCATCAGTAGCCTGTCGAGGAGCAAGCAAACTCTGGATCATAGCATATCCAGGATTGGTGATCAGTCCAATGCCTTGCGTCTGTAGCCTGTCGAGGAGCAAGCAAACTCTGGATCATAGCATATCGAGGATGGGTGATTATCCCGATTCCTTGCGTCAGTAGTCTGTCGAGGAACAAGCAAACTCTGGATCATAGCATATTTAGGATGGGTGATAAGCCCAATGCCTTGGGTCAGTAGTTTGTCGAGGAGCTAACAAACTCTGGGTCATAGCATATTCAGGATGGGTGATCAGCCCGTTGCCTTGGGTCAGTAGCCTGTCGAGGAGCATGCAAATTCTGGATCATAGCATATCCAGGATGGGTGATTAGTCCAAGGCCTTGGGTCAGTAGCCTGTCGAGGAGAAAGCAAACACTGGATCATAGCATATCCACGATGGGTGATTAGCCCAATGCCTTGGATCAGTAGCCTGTCGAGGAGCAAGGAAACACTGGATCATAGCATATCCAGGATGGGTGATTAGCCCAATGCCTTGGGTCAGTAGCCTGTCGAGGAGCAAGCAAACTCTGGATCATAGCAAATCCAGGATGGGTGATTAGCCCAATGCTTTGGGTCAGTAGCCTGTCGAGGAGCATGCAAACTCTGGATTATAGCATATCCAGGATGGGTGATTAGCCCAATGCCTTCGGTCAGTAGCCTGTCGAAGAGCATGCATACTCTGGATCATAGCATATCCAGGATTGGAGATTAGCCCAATGCCTTGGGTCAGTTCCTGTCGAGGAACAAGCAAACTCTGGATAATAGCATATCCAGAATGGGTGATTAGCCCAATGTCTTGGGTCAGTAGCCTGTCGAGGTGCAAGCAACCACTGGATCATAGCATATCCAGGATGGGTGATTAGCCCAATGCCTTGGGTCAATAGCCTGCCGACGAGCATGCAAACTCTGGATCATAGCTTATATAGGATGGGTGATTAGCCCAATGCCTTGGGTCGGTAGCCTGTCGATGAGCATGCAAACTCTGGATCATAGCATAGCCAGGATGGATGATCAGCTAAATTGCTTGGGACAGTAGCCGGTCGAGGAGCAAGCAAACACTGGATCAGAGCATATCCAGGATGGGTGATCAGCCCAATGCCTAGGATGAGTAGCTGTCGAGGAGCGAGCAGACTCTGGATCATAGCATAACCAGGATGGGTGATCAGCCCAAGTTCTTGGGTCAGTAGCCTGTCGAGGAGTAAGTAAACTCTGGATCATACCATATCCAGGATGGGTGATTAGCCCAATGCCTTGGGCCAGTAGCCTGTCGAGGAGTAAGCAAACTCTGGATCATAGCATATTCACGATGGGTGATTAGCCCAATACCTTGGATCAGTAGCTTGTTGAGGAGCAAGCAAACTCCTGATCATGGCATACCCAGGATGGGTGACTAGCCCAATGCCTTGTGGCAGTAGCTTGTCGAGGAGCAAGCAAACTCTGGATCATAACATATCCAGGATGGGTGTTTAGTCCAATGCCTTGGGTCAGTAGCCTGTCGAAGATTAAGCAAACTCTGAATCATAGCATATCCAGGATTTGTGATCAGCCCAATACCTTGGATCAGTAACTTGTCGAGGAGCTAACAATCTCTTGATAATAGCATACCCAGGATGGGTGATTAACCCAGTTCCTTGGGTCAGTAGCCTGTCGAGGAGTTAGCAAACTCTGGATCATAGCATATCCAGGATGGGTGATTAGCCCACTGCCTTTGGTCAGTAGCCTGTCGAGGAGCAACCAATCTCTGGATCAATGCATGTCCAGGATGGGTGATTAGCCCAATGCCTTGGGCCAGTAGCCTGTCGAGGAGTAAGTAAACTCTGGATCATAGCATATCCAGGATGGGTGATTAGCCCAATGCCTTAGGACAGTAGCCTGTCGAGGAGTAAGCAAACTCTGTTTAATAGCATATCCAGGATGGGTGATTAGCCCAATGCCTTGGGCCAGTAGCCTGTCGAGGAGTAAGCATTCTCTGTATCATAGCATATCCAAGATGGGTGATTAGCCCAATACCTTGGCCCAGTAGGCCCTGTCGAGGAGTAAGCAAAACCTGGATCATAGCATATCCAGGATGGGTGATCAGCCCAATGCCTTGGGTCAGTAGCCTATCGAGGAGCAAGCAAACGGATCATAGCATATCCAAGATGGGTGATCAGCGCAATGCCTTGGGTCAGTCGCCTGTCGAGGAGCAAGCAAACACGGGATCATAGCATATCCAGGATGAATGATTAGTCCAATGCCTTGCGTCAGTAGCCTGTCGAGGAGTAAGCAAACTCTGGATCATAGCATATCCAGGATTGGTGATCAGCCCAATGCCTTGGATCAGTCTACTGTCGAGGAGCAGGCAAACACAGGATCATAGCATATCCAGGATGTAGGATTAGCCCAATGCCTTGCGTCAGTAGCCTGTCGAGGAGCAAGCAAACTCTGGATCATAGCATATCCAGGATTGTTGATCAGTCCAATGCCTTGCGTCTGTAGCCTGTCGAGGAGCAAGCAAACTCTGGATCATAGCATATCCAGGATGAATGATTAGCCCAATGCCTTGCGTCAGTAGCCTGACGAGGAGCAAGCAAACTCTGGATCATAGCATATCCAGGATGAATGATTAGCCCAATGACTTGCGTCAGTAGCCTGTCGAGGAGCAAGCAAACTCTGGATCATAGCATATCCAGGATTGGTGATCAGTCCAATGCTTTGCGTCTGTAGCCTGTCGAGGAGCAAGAAAACTCTGGATCATAGCATATCGAGGATGGGTGATTATCCCGATTCCTTGCGTCAGTAGCCTGTCGAGGAACAAGCAAACTCTGGATCATAGCATATTTAGGATAGGTGATAAGCCCAATGCCTTGGGTCAGTAGCTTGTCGAGGAGCAAACAATCACTTGATCATAGCATACCCTGGATGGGTGATTAACCCAATTCCTTGGGTCAGTATCCTGTCGAGGAGTAAGCAAACTCTGGATCATAGCATATCTAGGATGGGTGATTAGCCCACTGCCTTTGGTCAGTAGCCTGTCGAGGAGCAACCAAACTCTGGATCAATGCATGTCCAGGATGAATGATTAGCCCAATGCCTTGCATCAGTAGCCTGTCGAGGAGCAAGCAAACTCTGGATCATAGCATATCCAGGATTGGTGATCAGTCCAATGCCTTGCGTCTGTAGCCTGTCGAGGAGCAAGCAAACTCTGGATCATAGCATATCGAGGATGGGTGATTATCCCGATTCCTTGCGTCAGTAGTCTGTCGAGGAACAAGCAAACTCTGGATCATAGCATATTTAGGATGGGTGATAAGCCCAATGCCTTGGGTCAGTAGTTTGTCGAGGAGCTAACAAACTCTGGGTCATAGCATATTCAGGATGGGTGATCAGCCCGTTGCCTTGGGTCAGTAGCCTGTCGAGGAGCATGCAAATTCTGGATCATAGCATATCCAGGATGGGTGATTAGTCCAAGGCCTTGGGTCAGTAGCCTGTCGAGGAGAAAGCAAACACTGGATCATAGCATATCCACGATGGGTGATTAGCCCAATGCCTTGGATCAGTAGCCTGTCGAGGAGCAAGGAAACACTGGATCATAGCATATCCAGGATGGGTGATTAGCCCAATGCCTTGGGTCAGTAGCCTGTCGAGGAGCAAGCAAACTCTGGATCATAGCAAATCCAGGATGGGTGATTAGCCCAATGCTTTGGGTCAGTAGCCTGTCGAGGAGCATGCAAACTCTGGATTATAGCATATCCAGGATGGGTGATTAGCCCAATGCCTTCGGTCAGTAGCCTGTCGAAGAGCATGCATACTCTGGATCATAGCATATCCAGGATTGGAGATTAGCCCAATGCCTTGGGTCAGTTCCTGTCGAGGAACAAGCAAACTCTGGATAATAGCATATCCAGAATGGGTGATTAGCCCAATGTCTTGGGTCAGTAGCCTGTCGAGGTGCAAGCAACCACTGGATCATAGCATATCCAGGATGGGTGATTAGCCCAATGCCTTGGGTCAATAGCCTGCCGACGAGCATGCAAACTCTGGATCATAGCTTATATAGGATGGGTGATTAGCCCAATGCCTTGGGTCGGTAGCCTGTCGATGAGCATGCAAACTCTGGATCATAGCATAGCCAGGATGGATGATCAGCCAAATTGCTTGGGACAGTAGCCGGTCGAGGAGCAAGCAAACACTGGATCAGAGCATATCCAGGATGGGTGATCAGCCCAATGCCTAGGATGAGTAGCTGTCGAGGAGCGAGCAGACTCTGGATCATAGCATAACCAGGATGGGTGATCAGCCCAAGTTCTTGGGTCAGTAGCCTGTCGAGGAGTAAGTAAACTCTGGATCATACCATATCCAGGATGGGTGATTAGCCCAATGCCTTGGGCCAGTAGCCTGTCGAGGAGTAAGCAAACTCTGGATCATAGCATATTCACGATGGGTGATTAGCCCAATACCTTGGATCAGTAGCTTGTTGAGGAGCAAGCAAACTCCTGATCATGGCATACCCAGGATGGGTGACTAGCCCAATGCCTTGTGGCAGTAGCTTGTCGAGGAGCAAGCAAACTCTGGATCATAACATATCCAGGATGGGTGTTTAGTCCAATGCCTTGGGTCAGTAGCCTGTCGAAGATTAAGCAAACTCTGAATCATAGCATATCCAGGATTTGTGATCAGCCCAATACCTTGGATCAGTAACTTGTCGAGGAGCTAACAATCTCTTGATAATAGCATACCCAGGATGGGTGATTAACCCAGTTCCTTGGGTCAGTAGCCTGTCGAGGAGTTAGCAAACTCTGGATCATAGCATATCCAGGATGGGTGATTAGCCCACTGCCTTTGGTCAGTAGCCTGTCGAGGAGCAACCAATCTCTGGATCAATGCATGTCCAGGATGGGTGATTAGCCCAATGCCTTGGGCCAGTAGCCTGTCGAGGAGTAAGTAAACTCTGGATCATAGCATATCCAGGATGGGTGATTAGCCCAATGCCTTAGGACAGTAGCCTGTCGAGGAGTAAGCAAACTCTGTTTAATAGCATATCCAGGATGGGTGATTAGCCCAATGCCTTGGGCCAGTAGCCTGTCGAGGAGTAAGCATTCTCTGTATCATAGCATATCCAAGATGGGTGATTAGCCCAATACCTTGGCCCAGTAGGCCCTGTCGAGGAGTAAGCAAACCCTGGATCATAGCATATCCAGGATGGGTGATCAGCCCAATGCCTTGGGTCAGTAGCCTATCGAGGAGCAAGCAAACGGATCATAGCATATCCAAGATGGGTGATCAGCGCAATGCCTTGGGTCAGTCGCCTGTCGAGGAGCAAGCAAACACAGGATCATAGCATATCCAGGATGAATGATTAGTCCAATGCCTTGCGTCAGTAGCCTGTCGAGGAGTAAGCAAACTCTGGATCATAGCATATCCAGGATTGGTGATCAGCCCAATGCCTTGGATCAGTCGACTGTCGAGGAGCAGGCAAACACAGGATCATAGCATATCCAGGATCAATGATTAGCCCAATGCCTTGCGTCAGTAGCCTGTCGAGGAGCAAGCAAACTCTGGATCATAGCATATCCAGGATTGTTGATCAGTCCAATGCCTTGCGTCTGTAGCCTGTCGAGGAGCAAGCAAACTCTGGATCATAGCATATCCAAGATGAATGATTAGCCCAATGCCTTGCGTCAGTAGCCTGACGAGGAGCAAGCAAACTCTGGATCATAGCATATCCAGGATGAATGATTAGCCCAATGACTTGCGTCAGTAGCCTGTCGAGGAGCAAGCAAACTCTGGATCATAGCATATCCAGGATTGGTGATCAGTCCAATGCTTTGCGTCTGTAGCCTGTCGAGGAGCAAGAAAACTCTGGATCATAGCATATCGAGGATGGGTGATTATCCCGATTCCTTGCGTCAGTAGCCTGTCGAGGAACAAGCAAACTCTGGATCATAGCATATTTAGGATAGGTGATAAGCCCAATGCTGTGGGTCAGTAGCTTGTCGAGGAGCAAACAATCTCTTGATCATAGCATACCCTGGATGGGTGATTAACCCAATTCCTTGGGTCAGTAGCCTGTCGAGGAGTAAGCAAACTCTGGATCATAGCATATCCAGGATGGGTGATTAGCTCACTGCCTTTGGTCAGTAGCCTGTCGAGGAGCAACCAAACTCTGGATCAATGCATGTCCAGGATGGGTGATTAGCCCAATGCCTTGGGCCAGTAGCCTGTCGAGGAGTAAGTAAACTCTGGATCATAGCATATCCAGGATGGGTGATTAGCCCAATGCCTTAGGACAGTAGCCTGTCGAGGAGTAAGCAAACTCTGTTTCATAGCATATCCAGGATGGGTGATTAGCCCAATGCCTTAAGACAGTAGCCTGTCGAGGAGTAAGCAAACTCTGGATCATAGCATATCCAAGATGGGTGATTAGCCCAATACCTTGGGCCAGTAGGCCCTGTCGAGGAGTAAGCAAACCCTGGATCATAGCATATCCAGGATGGGTGATCAGCCCAATGCCTTGGGTCAGTAGCCTATCGAGGAGCAAGCAAACGGATCATAGCATATCCAAGATGGGTGATCAGCCCAATGCCTTGGGTCAGTCGCCTGTCGAGGAGCAAGCAAACACAGAATCATAGCATATCCAGGATGAATGATTAGTCCAATGCCTTGCGTCAGTAGCCTGTCGAGGAGTAAGCAAACTCTGGATCATAGCATATCCAGGATTGGTGATCAGCCCAATGCCTTGGATCAGTCGACTGTCGAGGAGCAGGCAAACACAGGATCATAGCATATCCAGGATGTAGGATTAGCCCAATGCCTTGCGTCAGTAGCCTGTCGAGGAGCAAGCAAACTCTGGATCATAGCATATCCAGGATTGGTGATCAGTCCAATGCCTTGCTTCTGTAGCCTGTCGAGGAGCAAGCAAACTCTGGATCATAGCATATCCAGGATGAATGATTAGCCCAATGCCTTGCGTCAGTAGCCTGACGAGGAGCAAGCAAACTCTGGATCATAGCATATCCAGGATGAATGATTAGCCCAATGACTTGCGTCAGTAGCCTGTCGAGGAGCAAGCAAACTCTGGATCATAGCATATCCAGGATTGGTGATCAGTCCAATGCTTTGCGTCTGTAGCCTGTCGAGGAGCAAGAAAACTCTGGATCATAGCATATCGAGGATGGGTGATTATCCCGATTCCTTGCGTCAGTAGCCTGTCGAGGAACAAGCAAACTCTGGATCATAGCATATTTAGGATAGGTGATAAGCCCAATGCCTTGGGTCAGTAGCTTGTCGAGGAGCAAACAATCTCTTGATCATAGCATACCCTGGATGGGTGATTAACCCAATTCCTTGGGTCAGTAGCCTGTCGAGGAGTAAGCAAACTCTGGATCATAGCATATCCAGGATGGGTGATTAGCCCACTGCCTTTGGTCAGTAGCCTGTCGAGGAGCAACCAAACTCTGGATCAATGCATGTCCAGGATGAATGATTAGCCCAATGCCTTGCATCAGTAGCCTGTCGAGGAGCAAGCAAACTCTGGATCATAGCATATCCAGGATTGGTGATCAGTCCAATGCCTTGCGTCTGTAGCCTGTCGAGGAGCAAGCAAACTCTGGATCATAGCATATCGAGGATGGGTGATTATCCCGATTCCTTGCGTCAGTAGTCTGTCGAGGAACAAGCAAACTCTGGATCATAGCATATTTAGGATGGGTGATAAGCCCAATGCCTTGGGTCAGTAGTTTGTCGAGGAGCTAACAAACTCTGGGTCATAGCATATTCAGGATGGGTGATCAGCCCGTTGCCTTGGGTCAGTAGCCTGTCGAGGAGCATGCAAATTCTGGATCATAGCATATCCAGGATGGGTGATTAGTCCAAGGCCTTGGGTCAGTAGCCTGTCGAGGAGAAAGCAAACACTGGATCATAGCATATCCACGATGGGTGATTAGCCCAATGCCTTGGATCAGTAGCCTGTCGAGGAGCAAGGAAACACTGGATCATAGCATATCCAGGATGGGTGATTAGCCCAATGCCTTGGGTCAGTAGCCTGTCGAGGAGCAAGCAAACTCTGGATCATAGCAAATCCAGGATGGGTGATTAGCCCAATGCTTTGGGTCAGTAGCCTGTCGAGGAGCATGCAAACTCTGGATTATAGCATATCCAGGATGGGTGATTAGCCCAATGCCTTCGGTCAGTAGCCTGTCGAAGAGCATGCATACTCTGGATCATAGCATATCCAGGATTGGAGATTAGCCCAATGCCTTGGGTCAGTTCCTGTCGAGGAACAAGCAAACTCTGGATAATAGCATATCCAGAATGGGTGATTAGCCCAATGTCTTGGGTCAGTAGCCTGTCGAGGTGCAAGCAACCACTGGATCATAGCATATCCAGGATGGGTGATTAGCCCAATGCCTTGGGTCAATAGCCTGCCGACGAGCATGCAAACTCTGGATCATAGCTTATATAGGATGGGTGATTAGCCCAATGCCTTGGGTCGGTAGCCTGTCGATGAGCATGCAAACTCTGGATCATAGCATAGCCAGGATGGATGATCAGCCAAATTGCTTGGGACAGTAGCCGGTCGAGGAGCAAGCAAACACTGGATCAGAGCATATCCAGGATGGGTGATCAGCCCAATGCCTAGGATGAGTAGCTGTCGAGGAGCGAGCAGACTCTGGATCATAGCATAACCAGGATGGGTGATCAGCCCAAGTTCTTGGGTCAGTAGCCTGTCGAGGAGTAAGTAAACTCTGGATCATACCATATCCAGGATGGGTGATTAGCCCAATGCCTTGGGCCAGTAGCCTGTCGAGGAGTAAGCAAACTCTGGATCATAGCATATTCACGATGGGTGATTAGCCCAATACCTTGGATCAGTAGCTTGTTGAGGAGCAAGCAAACTCCTGATCATGGCATACCCAGGATGGGTGACTAGCCCAATGCCTTGTGGCAGTAGCTTGTCGAGGAGCAAGCAAACTCTGGATCATAACATATCCAGGATGGGTGTTTAGTCCAATGCCTTGGGTCAGTAGCCTGTCGAAGATTAAGCAAACTCTGAATCATAGCATATCCAGGATTTGTGATCAGCCCAATACCTTGGATCAGTAACTTGTCGAGGAGCTAACAATCTCTTGATAATAGCATACCCAGGATGGGTGATTAACCCAGTTCCTTGGGTCAGTAGCCTGTCGAGGAGTTAGCAAACTCTGGATCATAGCATATCCAGGATGGGTGATTAGCCCACTGCCTTTGGTCAGTAGCCTGTCGAGGAGCAACCAATCTCTGGATCAATGCATGTCCAGGATGGGTGATTAGCCCAATGCCTTGGGCCAGTAGCCTGTCGAGGAGTAAGTAAACTCTGGATCATAGCATATCCAGGATGGGTGATTAGCCCAATGCCTTAGGACAGTAGCCTGTCGAGGAGTAAGCAAACTCTGTTTAATAGCATATCCAGGATGGGTGATTAGCCCAATGCCTTGGGCCAGTAGCCTGTCGAGGAGTAAGCATTCTCTGTATCATAGCATATCCAAGATGGGTGATTAGCCCAATACCTTGGCCCAGTAGGCCCTGTCGAGGAGTAAGCAAACCCTGGATCATAGCATATCCAGGATGGGTGATCAGCGCAATGCCTTGGGTCAGTCGCCTGTCGAGGAGCAAGCAAACACAGGATCATAGCATATCCAGGATGAATGATTAGTCCAATGCCTTGCGTCAGTAGCCTGTCGAGGAGTAAGCAAACTCTGGATCATAGCATATCCAGGATTGGTGATCAGCCCAATGCCTTGGATCAGTCGACTGTCGAGGAGCAGGCAAACACAGGATCATAGCATATCCAGGATCAATGATTAGCCCAATGCCTTGCGTCAGTAGCCTGTCGAGGAGCAAGCAAACTCTGGATCATAGCATATCCAGGATTGTTGATCAGTCCAATGCCTTGCGTCTGTAGCCTGTCGAGGAGCAAGCAAACTCTGGATCATAGCATATCCAGGATGAATGATTAGCCCAATGCCTTGCGTCAGTAGCCTGACGAGGAGCAAGCAAACTCTGGATCATAGCATATCCAGGATGAATGATTAGCCCAATGACTTGCGTCAGTAGCCTGTCGAGGAGCAAGCAAACTCTGGATCATAGCATATCCAGGATTGGTGATCAGTCCAATGCTTTGCGTCTGTAGCCTGTCGAGGAGCAAGAAAACTCTGGATCATAGCATATCGAGGATGGGTGATTATCCCGATTCCTTGCGTCAGTAGCCTGTCGAGGAACAAGCAAACTCTGGATCATAGCATATTTAGGATAGGTGATAAGCCCAATGCCTTGGGTCAGTAGCTTGTCGAGGAGCAAACAATCTCTTGATCATAGCATACCCTGGATGGGTGATTAACCCAATTCCTTGGGTCAGTAGCCTGTCGAGGAGTAAGCAAACTCTGGATCATAGCATATCCAGGATGGGTGATTAGCTCACTGCCTTTGGTCAGTAGCCTGTCGAGGAGCAACCAAACTCTGGATCAATGCATGTCCAGGATGGGTGATTAGCCCAATGCCTTGGGCCAGTAGCCTGTCGAGGAGTAAGTAAACTCTGGATCATAGCATATCCAGGATGGGTGATTAGCCCAATGCCTTAGGACAGTAGCCTGTCGAGGAGTAAGCAAACTCTGTTTCATAGCATATCCAGGATGGGTGATTAGCCCAATGCCTTAAGACAGTAGCCTGTCGAGGAGTAAGCAAACTCTGGATCATAGCATATCCAAGATGGGTGATTAGCCCAATACCTTGGGCCAGTAGGCCCTGTCGAGGAGTAAGCAAACCCTGGATCATAGCATATCCAGGATGGGTGATCAGCCCAATGCCTTGGGTCAGTAGCCTATCGAGGAGCAAGCAAACGGATCATAGCATATCCAAGATGGGTGATCAGCCCAATGCCTTGGGTCAGTCGCCTGTCGAGGAGCAAGCAAACACAGAATCATAGCATATCCAGGATGAATGATTAGTCCAATGCCTTGCGTCAGTAGCCTGTCGAGGAGTAAGCAAACTCTGGATCATAGCATATCCAGGATTGGTGATCAGCCCAATGCCTTGGATCAGTCGACTGTCGAGGAGCAGGCAAACACAGGATCATAGCATATCCAGGATGTAGGATTAGCCCAATGCCTTGCGTCAGTAGCCTGTCGAGGAGCAAGCAAACTCTGGATCATAGCATATCCAGGATTGGTGATCAGTCCAATGCCTTGCGTCTGTAGCCTGTCGAGGAGCAAGCAAACTCTGGATCATAGCATATCCAGGATGAATGATTAGCCCAATGCCTTGCGTCAGTAGCCTGACGAGGAGCAAGCAAACTCTGGATCATAGCATATCCAGGATGAATGATTAGCCCAATGACTTGCGTCAGTAGCCTGTCGAGGAGCAAGCAAACTCTGGATCATAGCATATCCAGGATTGGTGATCAGTCCAATGCTTTGCGTCTGTAGCCTGTCCAGGAGCAAGAAAACTCTGGATCATAGCATATCGAGGATGGGTGATTATCCCGATTCCTTGCGTCAGTAGCCTGTCGAGGAACAAGCAAACTCTGGATCATAGCATATTTAGGATAGGTGATAAGCCCAATGCCTTGGGTCAGTAGCTTGTCGAGGAGCAAACAATCTCTTGATCATAGCATACCCTGGATGGGTGATTAACCCAATTCCTTGGGTCAGTAGCCTGTCGAGGAGTAAGCAAACTCTGGATCATAGCATATCCAGGATGGGTGATTAGCCCACTGCCTTTGGTCAGTAGCCTGTCGAGGAGCAACCAAACTCTGGATCAATGCATGTCCAGGATGAATGATTAGCCCAATGCCTTGCATCAGTAGCCTGTCGAGGAGCAAGCAAACTCTGGATCATAGCATATCCAGGATTGGTGATCAGTCCAATGCCTTGCGTCTGTAGCCTGTCGAGGAGCAAGCAAACTCTGGATCATAGCATATCGAGGATGGGTGATTATCCCGATTCCTTGCGTCAGTAGTCTGTCGAGGAACAAGCAAACTCTGGATCATAGCATATTTAGGATGGGTGATAAGCCCAATGCCTTGGGTCAGTAGTTTGTCGAGGAGCTAACAAACTCTGGGTCATAGCATATTCAGGATGGGTGATCAGCCCGTTGCCTTGGGTCAGTAGCCTGTCGAGGAGCATGCAAATTCTGGATCATAGCATATCCAGGATGGGGGATTAGTCCAAGGCCTTGGGTCAGTAGCCTGTCGAGGAGAAAGCAAACACTGGATCATAGCATATCCACGATGGGTGATTAGCCCAATGCCTTGGATCAGTAGCCTGTCGAGGAGCAAGGAAACACTGGATCATAGCATATCCAGGATGGGTGATTAGCCCAATGCCTTGGGTCAGTAGCCTGTCGAGGAGCAAGCAAACTCTGGATCATAGCAAATCCAGGATGGGTGATTAGCCCAATGCTTTGAGTCAGTAGCCTGTCGAGGAGCATGCAAACTCTGGATTATAGCATATCCAGGATGGGTGATTAGCCCAATGCCTTCGGTCAGTAGCCTGTCGAAGAGCATGCATACTCTGGATCATAGCATATCCAGGATTGGAGATTAGCCCAATGCGTTGGGTCAGTTCCTGTCGAGGAACAAGCAAACTCTGGATAATAGCATATCCAGAATGGGTGATTAGCCCAATGTCTTGGGTCAGTAGCCTGTCGAGGTGCAAGCAACCACTGGATCATAGCATATCCAGGATGGGTGATTAGCCCAATGCCTTGGGTTAATAGCCTGCCGACGAGCATGCAAACTCTGGATCATAGCTTATATAGGATGGGTGATTAGCCCAATGCCTTGGGTCGGTAGCCTGTCGATGAGCATGCAAACTCTGGATCATAGCATATCCAGGATGGATGATCAGCCAAATTGCTTGGGACAGTAGCCTGTCGAGGAGCAAGCAAACACTGGATCAGAGCATATCCAGGATGGGTGATCAGCCCAATGCCTAGGATGAGTAGCTGTCGAGGAGCGAGCAGACTCTGGATCATAGCATAACCAGGATGGGTGATCAGCCCAAGTTCTTGGGTCAGTAGCCTGTCGAGGAGTAAGTAAACTCTGGATCATACCATATCCAGGATGGGTGATTAGCCCAATGCCTTGGGCCAGTAGCCTGTCGAGGAGTAAGCAAACTCTGGATCATAGCATATTCACGATGGGTGATTAGCCCAATACCTTGGATCAGTAGCTTGTTGAGGAGCAAGCAAACTCCTGATCATGGCATACCCAGGATGGGTGACTAGCCCAATGCCTTGTGGCAGTAGCTTGTCGAGGAGCAAGCAAACTCTGGATCATAACATATCCAGGATGGGTGTTTAGTCCAATGCCTTGGGTCAGTAGCCTGTCGAAGATTAAGCAAACTCTGAATCATAGCATATCCAGGATTTGTGATCAGCCCAATACCTTGGATCAGTAACTTGTCGAGGAGCTAACAATCTCTTGATCATAGCATACCCAGGATGGGTGATTAACCCAGTTCCTTGGGTCAGTAGCCTGTCGAGGAGTTAGCAAACTCTGGATCATAGCATATCCAGGATGGGTGATTAGCCCACTGCCTTTGGTCAGTAGCCTGTCGAGGAGCAACCAATCTCTGGATCAATGCATGTCCAGGATGGGTGATTAGCCCAATGCCTTGGGCCAGTAGCCTGTCGAGGAGTAAGTAAACTCTGGATCATAGCATATCCAGGATGGGTGATTAGCCCAATGCCTTAGGACAGTAGCCTTTCGAGGAGTAAGCAAAATCTGTTTAATAGCATATCCAGGATGGGTGATTAGCCCAATGCCTTGGGCCAGTAGCCTGTCGAGGAGTAAGCATACTCTGGATCATAGCATATCCAAGATGGGTGATTAGCCCAATACCTTGGCCCAGTAGGCCCTGTCGAGGAGTAAGCAAACCCTGGATCATAGCATATCCAGGATGGGTGATCAGCCCAATGCCTTGGGTCAGTAGCCTATCGAGGAGCAAGCAAACGGATCATAGCATATCCAAGATGGGTGATCAGCGCAATGCCTTGGGTCAGTCGCCTGTCGAGGAGCAAGCAAACACAGGATCATAGCATATCCAGGATGAATGATTAGTCCAATGCCTTGCGTCAGTAGCCTGTCGAGGAGTAAGCAAACTCTGGATCATAGCATATCCAGGATTGGTGATCTGCCCAATGCCTTGGATCAGTCGACTGTCGAGGAGCAGGCAAACACAGGATCATAGCATATCCAGGATCAATGATTAGCCCAATGCCTTGCGTCAGTAGCCTGTCGAGGAGCAAGCAAACTCTGGATCATAGCATATCCAGGATTGTTGATCAGTCCAATGCCTTGCGTCTGTAGCCTGTCGAGGAGCAAGCAAACTCTGGATCATAGCATATCCAGGATGAATGATTAGCCCAATGCCTTGCGTCAGTAGCCTGACGAGGAGCAAGCAAACTCTGGATCATAGCATATCCAGGATGAATGATTAGCCCAATGACTTGCGTCAGTAGCCTGTCGAGGAGCAAGCAAACTCTGGATCATAGCATATCCAGGATTGGTGATCAGTCCAATGCTTTGCGTCTGTAGCCTGTCGAGGAGCAAGAAAACTCTGGATCATAGCATATCGAGGATGGGTGATTATCCCGATTCCTTGCGTCAGTAGCCTGTCGAGGAACAAGCAAACTCTGGATCATAGCATATTTAGGATAGGTGATAAGCCCAATGCCTTGGGTCAGTAGCTTGTCGAGGAGCAAACAATCTCTTGATCATAGCATACCCTGGATGGGTGATTAACCCAATTCCTTGGGTCAGTAGCCTGTCGAGGAGTAAGCAAACTCTGGATCATAGCATATCCAGGATGGGTGATTAGCCCACTGCCTTTGGTCAGTAGCCTGTCGAGGAGCAACCAAACTCTGGATCAATGCATGTCCAGGATGGGTGATTAGCCCAATGCCTTGGGCCAGTAGCCTGTCGAGGAGTAAGTAAACTCTGGATCATAGCATATCCAGGATGGGTGATTAGCCCAATGCCTTAGGACAGTAGCCTGTCGAGGAGTAAGCATATCCAGGATGGGTGATTAGCCCAATGCCTTAAGACAGTAGCCTGTCGAGGAGTAAGCAAACTCTGGATCATAGCATATCCAAGATGGGTGATTAGCCCAATACCTTGGGCCAGTGGGCCCTGTCGAGGAGTAAGCAAACCCTGGATCATAGCATATCCAGGATGGGTGATCAGCCCAATGCCTTGGGTCAGTAGCCTATCGAGGAGCAAGCAAACGGATCATAGCATATCCAAGATGGGTGATCAGCCCAATGCCTTGGGTCAGTCGCCTGTCGAGGAGCAAGCAAACACAGAATCATAGCATATCCAGGATGAATGATTAGTCCAATGCCTTGCGTCAGTAGCCTGTCGAGGAGTAAGCAAACTCTGGATCATAGCATATCCAGGATTGGTGATCAGCCCAATGCCTTGGATCAGTCGACTGTCGAGGAGCAGGCAAACACAGGATCATAGCATATCCAGGATGAAGGATTAGCCCAATGCCTTGCGTCAGTAGCCTGTCGAGGAGCAAGCAAACTCTGGATCATAGCATATCCAGGATTGGTGATCAGTCCAATGCCTTGCGTCTGTAGCCTGTCAAGGAGCAAGCAAGCTCTGGATCATAGCATATCTAGGATGAATGATTAGCCCAATGCCTTGCGTCAGTAGCCTGTCGAGGAGCAAGCAAACTCTGGATCATAGCATATCCAGGATGAATGATTAGCCCAATGACTTGCGTCAGTAGCCTGTCGAGTAGCAAGCAAACTCTGGATCATAGCATATCCAGGATTGGTGATCAGTCCAATGCCTTGCGTCTGTAGCCTGTCGAGGAGCAAGCAAACTCTGGATCATAGCATATCGAGGATGGGTGATTATCCCGATTTCTTGCGTCAGTAGCCTGTCGAGGAACAAGCCAACTCTGGATCATAGCATATTTAGGATGGGTGATAAGCCCAATGCCTTGGGTCAGTAGCTTGTCGAGGAGCAAACAATCTCTTGATCATAGCATACCCAGGATGGGTGATTAACCCATTTCCTTTGGTCAGTATCCTGTCGAGGAGTAAGCAAACTCTGGATCATAGCATATCCAGGATGGGTGATTACCCACTGCCTTTGGTCAGTAGCCTGTCGAGGAGCAACCATACTCTGGATCAATGCATGTCCAGGATGGGTGATTAGCCCAATGCCTTGGGCCAGTAGCCTGTCGAGCAGTAAGTAAACTCTGGATCATAGCATATCCAGGATGGGTGATTAGCCCAATGCCTTAGGACAGTAGCCTGTCGAGGAGTAAGCAAACTCTGTTTCATAGCATATCCAGGATGGGTGATTAGCCCAATACCTTAGGACAGTAGGCTGTCGAGGAGTAAGCAAACTCTGGATCATAGCATATCCAAGATGGGTGATTAGCCCAATACCTTGGGCCAGTAGGCCCTGTCGAGGAGTAAGCAAACCCTGGATCATAGCATATCCAGGATGGGTGATCAGCCCAATGCCTTGGGTCAGTAGCCTATCGAGGAGCAAGCAAACGGATCATAGCATATCCAAGATGGGTGATCAGCCCAATGCCTTGGGTCAGTCGCCTGTCGAGGATCAAGCAAACACAGGATCATAGCATATCCAGGATGAATGATTAGTCCAATGCCTTGCGTCAGTAGCCTGTCGAGGAGTAAGCAAACTCTGGATCATAGCATATCCAGGATTGGTGATCAGCCCAATGCCTTGGATCAGTCGACTGTCGAGGAGCAGGCAAACACAGTATCATAGCATATCCAGGATGAATGATTAGCCAAATGCCTTGCGTCAGTAGCCAGTCGAGGAGCAAGCAAACTCTGGATCATAGCATATCCAGGATTGGTGATCAGTCCAATGCCTTGCGTCTGTAGCCTGTCGAGGAGCAAGCAAACTCTGGATCATAGCATATCGAGGATGGGTGATTATCCCGATTCCTTGCGTCAGTAGCCTGTCGAGGAACAAGCAAACTCTGGATCATAGCATATTTAGGATGGGTGATAAGCCCAATGCCTTGGGTCAGTAGCTTGTCGAGGAGCAAGCAAACTCTGGATCATAGCATATCCAGGATGGGTGATCAGCCCGTTGCCTTGGGTTAGTAGCCTGTCGAGGAGCATGCAAACTCTGGATCATAGCATATCCAGGATGGGTGATTAGTCCAAGGCCGTGGGTCAGTAGCCTGTCGAGGAGCAAGCAAACACTGGATCATAGCATATCCAGGATGGGTGATTAGCCCAATGCCTAGGGTGAGTAGCTGTCGAGGAGCGAGCAAACTCTAGATCATAGCATAACCAGGATGGGTGATCAGCTCAATCTCTTGTCGAGGAGAAAGAAAACACTGAATCATAGCATTCCCAGGATGGGTGATAAGCCCAATGTCTGGTATGGCTGTGAAGAAGATGGAAATGAAATATAGTGATGAAAGGGACGATAGGAAAATTCGGGGATTAAATTATCCAACCCGGATTAGTTTAGCACCGAGGAAAAGCGCGAAATAGCTTCGATCAGATTGGTCGGCCGAGGTGTTTGAACCCGAGACCTCCCGAATAGGGCCACAGACATTACTGCCTCGGTGATATCTTCCCCAGTCTACGCTTTGCATATATGGAACGTTTTTTATTTTCTTAATATTGCTCTAACGGTTTTGATTAAAACACTATGCGGTTAAGATATTTGCGTGACAGATAATATACATATTTCCTGCGCGCTGTTGCTGTGGGCTAGAGCGTGTGGGCTAGGGCATGGAATGCGCCCGGGTTGATTCCATCTAATGGGGATGCGAATTTTAAGTCCCTGGTTTAGGACCGGTGCCTATTCGGGGCATCGTGAGAAAAGTGAGGAGCTGCGATAGCAGCGATCCCGGTGTGTGCTCCGTGGTGTAGTGGTTATCATGGTAGCCTCTAGTTCCCAAGGTCGCGGCTTCAAACCCGGCGAAGAGCGATGGATTTTTTCGGGGGTAAAAATCCTCAGCATAGCTTCCTTCGGAAGGGAAGCTAAGCCGTGGTCCCATGTCGTAGATTTACGGCACGTAAAAGAACCTCAAGCTTGATAAAGAGGCAAAGTGAGCAAAATTACCTGTCTTTCACGCCCAATATATAATGGGACGTTAAGGACCACAATAGTTAAAGAGCGTCCATAAATAAAACACAATTTCAACGTCAGCGATCCCGACCACAGGGCCAACATTCTGGCCGGGGGATGCGTGATACTGGCCCCATCACCTCCCCGTGTCAGTTGGACGATCGCCCACTCTGCCTTGCGTATGTGAACGTGAGGTCGGCTGTCGGTTTGGCAGGTCTATTTCCCAATGAGCTGTAGCGCCACGAGGACATGTATTAAATTTTCGGCGCATAGGCTGTAAAGTTCTCTTGTTTTTGAATGACTTTTGTATAATTGTGCATAACTGACAAACAGTATTTACTTTTTGGAACAATTTACTCCACTAGTTACTGCCGTGTTCAAACTATGTTTATGGAAACTCTGTTTGGGACATTCGTTTTAGGTTTTATAATTTAACCGACGTTATTCTCGAAATATTACTTCCGGTACGGAATAGTCACATATCTAGTTCTGCAACAGAATAGAACCAATGAGGTTTTGTAAGCCTTTGCTATCTTTTTACTTTCTCTACTACGTATAGTAAGTAGGGGACGTATTGTATTCCACCCAAAAATTCGATACGGAGATTTCACCGGAAATATATGTTTTGAGACCCCCTGAATCCAAAAAAAGCATTTTTGGAAGCTTGTCCGTGTGTGTGTCTGTGTGCATGTGTGTGTGTGTATGTGTGTGTGTATGTGTATGTGTGTGTGTGTGTGTATGTGTGTATGCGATGAGCAATTGTTCCAAAGGGAAAGGCGCTGATATGAGTTTAGATGTGAAGGCGGCATATAAATGCAAAAGAAGCGTTTTCTATCTATTTCGTGGTAATAAAGATAAACATTTGCAGAAGTGCTTTTCGTTTCACATTAGGTCACCGACCCTGGTGGCCAAGCTGGTGAGATATGGACTCGTGAGCGGGGGATCCGTGGCTCTAATCCCGTCAGGGCCGTCCTCCCTGGCAGGATTTTACCAGTTTTTCCCTCAGTCCTCAAAAATGGCAAATGCCATTTTACTTTCCCAATTATCATTTCATTTCATATACCATCAGTGCTCACTGCCTCGGCGCAAGGGCGGGCGTTAAACCCTGCCAAAACACATTAAGTTGTAGGTACTAATGAAACATAAGGGATAATCAAATCTTGCAGAAGTGTATCGCTACATTTCAAAGTTTTTGCACGACATCGTGATGAACAACAGAATGGTGCCTCAGCACTTCAAAAAGTGTATGATAAAGTATTGGAAAGTTCAAAACAAGAGCAAGGAATATCTCGGAAATTGTAAATATTACGAGTTATATAGGTATGTTATATACTTGTGAGTTTTAACAGATGTACCATTTGGATTAGGGGTTCGTTCTCTCTTTTGTGGTTTAGCGCCTACAAAATTATACAAAAAACATTCAAACAAAGAGCAGTTCACAAGCTTATTTACTGAAAATTTAAGATGGATATATAGGTACATTCTATTAGTTATGCATATGTATAAAGTATAATGTATTTTAATCAAAATCGTTAAGAGACGTTTTTGAGGAAATCAAAAATAACGAGAAAAAAAATGTCCGTGTACAGGGAGGGTAATTTGGGTGGGGGGAGCTTTTCTTGCAAACCTTCATGTCTCATTTGAACTTTACCAAGCTTGGTATTTATCCGATATTTCCTTATGAGTTATGCCGCACACAGACAGACATACACACACCTTATTCTAAAAATATGATATGATACATTCACATGGCTTTCTCTATTCTCTAACTTTATTAGTGGGTATGCAAACCATTCTTACTAAAGCTTATTTTTCTATCTTCTACATTTAACACAAATAAACCTTTGCAAAGATAGCAACATTACACATTTCGTTATAGATACAAAGAGAGCAGCGATAGTCAAATGTTTAAGAACTGGACGCTATATGCTGTACTTAAAATACCGTACAGTTTCTTTGCAACCATGCAACTAAAAATCGATGGAACTTGAAAAGAATGGCAAATATTGAACAATTCGAACCTTTAATAACGGATATCTTAGAAACGGCTTATGCCGCAAGAAACGTATTTTAATTAAATTGTGTGTTTTAAAGAGATCTAAATTTTTACGTTCTCTACTACGTATAGTAAGTAGGGGAAGTATTTAATCCACCCAAAAATTCGATACCGAGATTTCACCGGAAATATATGTTTTGAGACCCTCTGAATCCAAAAAAAGCATTTTTGGAAATATGTCCGTGTGTGTGTGTGTCTGTGAACAGCATAACTCAGAAACGAACAGTCGGATAAACACCAAACTTGGTATTTAGGTTCAGCATCTTCCAGAGATGCGACACGAAGGTTTTCAAGAAAATCCCCCCACCCCAGATTATCCTTTACATAGAACATTTTTCGAACATTTTAATTTTCTCAAAAATGACTCTAATGATTTTGATTAAAATATCATATGTTTAAGATATTTTCGTGACAAATGAAATGTATATCTCAAATTTTCTGGGAAAGTCTCCAAAAGTATTCTTCATTGTGAACGACTTTTGCATAACTGGTAAACCATAAGAGATAGACAAAATTTTACTGCACAAAAAATGTAGATCGCGTTAAAATACACAATTTATGTCATATACATTTTTTTTGAGTGAACCATTTTCGAGATATTGCTTGTAATTCCCTTAAATTTTTCAATACTTAATTTCTCAAATGGGAATTCGTTATTAATTTTTTTTGTCTTGGATATGCAAAGAGCATTAATCTGTGGCAAAGAGAATGGTGCTGCACCTAGCAACGAGCTATTAAGAGATATGTATGTGCTTAAGGGCTACTGTATTTCTATATTACCCTTGCAAATACAAAACAATGGGAACATAGTACGCCTTAAGCGATAGTCAAGTATTTTTAGAACTGGTCGCTATGTGTAAAATGTAATTCTCTAATTCTCTTTGCATGTCGAAAGATCGTTTCTGTAAATGTTTATCTCGATTAACATGAAGTAGATGGAGAATAAGAGTTTGTAAAAATAGTTTGTACAAGAGTAGAGAAAGTCATGTGAGACACATCAGATTATTTTGTGTGGTACGTTTTCGTCTGTCGCTTAACGATTACAAGTTGTACAAGATTATACAAAATTCCTTTCGAATGAAGAGGACTTCCTAGTCTATTCCCATAAAATTCAGGATAGACATTTTATTTGTCATGTAAATATACTTAATATATGGCACTTTAATAAAAATCGTTAGCCATTTTTTAGAAAATAAAAATTTTCGAAAAATGTTCCATGTAAATATTAGTTAGCTTGGGGAGATTTCCTTGAATATCTTCCTTATAAGATACTAAACTTCAATACGAAGTTTGGTATTTATCCACTTTTCGTTTTTGAGTTATGCTGTTCACAGACACACAAACATACACACGAACATGTTTCCAAAAATGCTTTATTTGGATTTGGATTTTGGGCGCTTCAAAACATGTATTTCCGATGGAATCTCGGTTTCAAATCTTTGGGAGGATTGCCATACTATACGTAGTAGGGAAAGTAAAATTTAATATTCAGGAATTCCAAGATGTGTATTTTCTGTGAAATCTCGATATAAACTTTTAGGTAAAATACATTGTTTCCTCTACTACTAGGTACGTCGTAGGGAAAGTAAAAACTAACACAGTAAGTACGGACTTCGGTTATTCTGTCCCTATTATATCTAGATCTACAATAAAGCCGTATAAGAAAATTACTGGTAATTTTTACTTTCTCTACCAAGGTACATGATATGTAGAGAATGTATTGCATTCCATCCAAAACTTGATACCGAGATTTCACTGGAGATAGTACATTTTTTATTCCCCCTGAATATAAAAATAAGCATTTTTAGAAAAAGGTCCGTGTATGTGTGTCTGTGAACAGCTTAACTCAAAAACGAAAAGTCGGATGAATACCAAACGCAGTATTTAGATTCAGTACCTTCCAAGAATGCAACACAAAGATTTTTACGAAAATATCCGACTCCAAATTACCCTTTGCATGGAAAAATCTTCGTTATTTTTTATTTTATCAAAAATAGCTCAAACGATTTTGCTATATCTTGAATTTTCTTAGAATAACCTGTGAAGCACAGACAAAATCTTATTGCACAAAAAATGTATATCTCGTTAAAGCACACAAATTATGTCAAATAGCATTTTAAGGGGGCGCCGGGGTAGCGCAGTGGTTTCTTTTCCAGCTCTCGTACTGAGAGTTCGATTACCGGCTCTGGTAATCGAACTCTCAGTCAGCCTTCACCTCTGACTTGTTCATGTGAAGTATCCCCAAGGCCCAACGAGTTCGGAGTCCTAAAAGGCTGTAGATCCTCTCATTCCACGCCATCCTCATCATCACCCAACCATCGGAGGCAACGAATTCCGCCCCATGGATGCCTCCACCTCAGAAATGGGTCCAATCATCCCTTGAAGGAAAACCACATGTGGAGCGTTAGAAACGAGATGACATTTTGATGGTGTTAACACTTTTCGAGATAATCCTTGTTATTGGTTTGATTTTCAAATACTTATATACAGAGAGAGCCAAAAACTACGAACCGGCTGCGCGGTATTTTTCTGTCCGCGTCCTCGGCATTCGTTGCCGTTGCCGCTATCATAGAAAGGCGCGGATGAAACCATACAACATTTTTAAAACTACTTTTAAAGGCTTTACTTAACAACTTTATAAAAGGGGATGCTGAAACTGGCCACCCTGGTTGCCCATACATTTTTGGCACCTCTTTAGGAAACGATCCATCTCTCGCCGTAGTTCACGTTGAGAAATGCTGGCAATTTCCTGACGGATAGTTTGTTTTAATTCTTCCAGGGTGTGTGGGTTTGTCTTGTACGCTATGTTTTAAGTTACCCCAGAGATAGAAATCGCAGGGCGTTCGGTTGGGGGACCGAGGGAGCCACAAATCTCCACTAATAATTTTGCCCTCAAACACTTTCATAGAGTTGTTAAGCAAAGCCCTTAAAAGCAGTTTTAAAAATGTTGTATGGTTTCATCCGCGCTTTTCTATGTGATGCAGTAATTTGTATCATAAATTATTTAAATGTAAAGAATGATTATAGTATGAATATGCATTTTTATGTGACATTGATTTGAGATGTTTGTTGATCGTAATTATTGGTGAGAGGTAAGTTTATACTGCCTTACTGAAACTGACAATAATAGCGTGCAATAATGCAGCGAGGGGGTGAGCTGCTTATCATTATTAGAGACGAGGAAGTTACGTAATGTTGGAGCGTTTTTCTTTAGAATTTGCTGGAACATTTTCCCTAGAGCATATGTATTCAAAATTTTCATTGGATATAAAAATAGACGCTAATGTTGGCACGTTTTATTAACCAATTGCAGCTCAGTTATAATCTTTAGGCATATCGGGGTGTAGGAGTATAAAAAGGGCTAGGTTAGAGGTAGACCCTGTCAGTTCATCGAAAATCTTTGTACACTACACGTCGTCTTCATGTCAGTTCGTCGAAAACATTTGTACGTTACACGTCGCCTTCAGTCCAGCAGAAATATTTGTACAGTACACGTCGGCTATCGATTCGCAAGTTACGCGTAGCAGAGTTATGAAAAATCTAAAGTGTTGTAAAGTTAATTATACAAAAAGTTGAAGTGCGCGAATTAAGAATTATCAGTAATGCAGTTATTATAACAGTTTCAGTTTGGCGAGTGTCAAGATCAATGTGTAAATGTGATAGTGAATGTGTTCGACAATAAAAGTGTAAAACAAATTCCTTCATCAGTGTTATCTTTGGATAAAAGACTCCTTTCCGTTTACACAACCTGTATAAAGAGAAGTGCTCGACCAAAAAGATCATAGCTAGCCGGAGGACAGTGAACCAAAATTAAATAAAATAACAGTAACATTCTTTTAAACAAACACTAATACTGCCGCAAATTGCTAACACCAGATGGAGCTAACAAACCTAACAAAGAACCACGTCACAAAATGGCTTCACCACGTGGAGTAAACACAAATACACAAACATTATAAATAAAACCGCCGCAAATTGGCTCCCAAACGTGGGGCTCAACAAATTAAATATAACAGAAGTAAACCGTCGCATATGATAGCGGCAGACGGCAACGAGCGCCAGGACGCGCACAAGAAAAACACCGCGCAGTCGGTTCATAGTCTTTTGGTTCTCCCTGTACCTTTTAATGTGGTAAGTCGCTATTCATTTTTTTTCTCATGCTCACGTAAAGAGCATGGATTTCAAGGCTATCACATAACGAGTCGCTTTTTAAAAAATCTGACTGTTGCTTTACCTACTGCATACTCATATCTACAATGTGTGCACGTGTAATAAAGGTTTATTTTGACTAACAAGAATAGTTGAAGAAGAGTGAGTAGAGAAAGTAATGTGAATGAAACACATAAGGATTTTGTTATAGAAATGGGCAGAAAAACATGTTTTTGTAATTAATTTTAAGAACGTTGTAAATAAATTATACTGGGTAGAGAAAGCCATGTAGTTCCTTTTGTTATCAACATAAAATTTTCCTACATAAAACGCAGTAGTGTACATAATTATCAAGGACACAGAATTTTTATACGTTTGAGATGCACATTCTGGATGGCAAGTAGCGACTACAATACCTAATTTATTAAACTCTTTTGCTCTTCATTGATGTTCATTTTCGCTTGCTCAATAGGACCTTACTGAGTCTTCGTAGCCGTGTATAACGTCATTCAGACAATGGCCACCAGAGTGCAGTAGTATTACAAATGCGCTGAACAAGCGAATCGAATTCGAACAGTTTAATATTCCATTGCAGATACACTCAAGTGCATGGACATAGTAATCGTCATACTATACAGTAACTCCCAAATGTTATGAGGGAATAGTATTTCCTATACTTTTTTTTACAGGGTAATGCAGGAAATTACTCAGTCCATGTCATAATTCTTTCACTATCGAAAAGCCCGTTTAGTTATGGGCTGCATCATATACGAAACATTCTAAAAGAAGGTAAGAAGGGGGTTGGAGGTTTTCATGTCATACCTTCTTGGGCAGAACTGGGGAAGAGTTTAGTTGAGAAAAATATTAACCAGGAAACGCTTTTACTATAGCTAATCCCACAAGAAATTAATTTATCTGTTGAAACTCTAAAGGCTGGTTTCACAACCAACGAGAAAGTTGAAATACATGTATTCAAATGGGAATGTTCACAACCGACGGGAAGCCTTCCCGGGCCCCGGGAACGGGAAAGAAGAGTTGCCCAACTTTTAACTTTCTCGTTCTCGGGCACAGCATATTAGATCCCTATTGTGCATATTAGACTCTTCACTCTAGAGGTTGTTTTAGGCGGCCATGACATGAAACAGTCGCTAGTGCTCTCTATAGTCGCAAGCTGTAAACATGAAACTAGAAGGAATTAGTAGTAAACGTGCTTCCTAACCTCATCCCGACACCCGCAAATCTAATCAGCGTTGCTTCATCTGGTGAAGGGGTCATTTGTAGTTTGTTTATATGCAACTCAAAACTGGCTATTACCTAAAAAACAATGGCAAAAACTACAAAGAACAGATAAAACCGGTGGAAATGAAAAAAGAACAATAAACAATTTTAATGTATGCCATTAAATAAAGAAATGAAAGCTTGGCATAACTAGAGGGATCGGAAATGTAATGGATATGCATTTAGATAATGTTTACTCTATCGAATTTTGACGTTGGCTTGGCTAAATTGGAAGTAGGTGAAAAAATGTCATTGGTCAGTTAAAAACAAATGAAATCCCAATGCGCAAAATCGATTTTCACTTTGTGATCGATATGCATTTCCGTTTTCGTTACCGGCCTGTTGTGAACCAATATCTTGCATGGTGCATTGCTTCCCGTTCTCGTTTCCGTTCTGGTTACCGTTCTCGGGCGGTTATGAACCAACCTTAACTTGGAAAGATTTTTAAGAGGTATTGCATGTATAAAATACAAGTATTGTGGTATATAAATAATAATTGCATTCTTGTGTTGTTTAAAATCAAATCACCATCGTGTCAGCGGTCAGATCACGATATACTAAATGAATGAACAATCGAATGTAGAATACTAACCAATACTACCAACAAACTGTAAAATTAAGATGTACTAAAATCAGGACGCAATAAAGACAAGAAATTTTACAAGAAATAATTAGTTTGGGAATGTACATTATTTGAATATGCATTGATTAAAAACATAATTTTGAGGGAATCTGTTGATTTTCGGTGACGGAAACAGAAGTGAATTTTTAAGTAGTAGCCTTTCGTAATTTCTCCTTAGTGCCAAATTTTCGAGAACGATGACATGGCTTATTAATCACTGTATACTGATACGGTTCAGTAATAAGAGGTCATTTTAGCGGATAAAATCGCATTCTTTCAAGCACTTTACCAGATAAAGGACCATGATTGGTCGATAGCCGAGGCATTACTAAACGACATTTCTCTGCCAAATACGTGGCGTATCATTGGAATAGTCGTTGAAAACGCTTTAATTTTCTTCTTGCTAGTTGTAGACTGGCATTGTACAGCATCTCCGATATTTTTTAAAACAGAAATGTGTTAGCTTTTTTACTTTCTCTGCTACATATAGTAAGTAGAAGAAGTATTGCATTCAACCCAAAAATTCGATATCGAGACTTCACCGGAAATACATGTTTTGAGGTTCCTGAATCCTAGAAAAAAAGAATTTTTAGAAAAAGGTTCGTGTGTGTGGATGTGTGTTTGTGGACAGCTAACTCAAAAACAAAAAGTCGGATAAATACCAAACTTGGTACTTAGGTTCAGTATCTTTAAAAGATGCGACACGAAGATTTTCAAGAACATTCCCCCACCCCAGACTATCCTTTACATGGGATATTTTTCGAAAATTTTGATTTTCTCTAAAGTGGCTCTAATAGTTATGATTAAAATATAATATATTTAGTATATTTTTATGACAAATAAAATGTATATCATGAATTATCTGGGAATGTCCCCAAAAGCCTCTTGTTTCTGAATGAATTTTGAATTAACTGGTAAATCGTAATAGATGGACATTTTTCTACACAAAAAGTGTAGATCTCGTTAAAACGCACAATTTATGTCTTATACTTTTTTGTGGAGTGAATTATTTCCGAGATATTTCTTGTTGTTTGTTTGAATTTTCCAATACTTACATTTTCTCAAATGGGAATTGCTTATTTTTTTTTAAATGTCCTAGACATGCGAAGTGAATAGAATGCTCCACATAGCAACCAGCTCTTAAAAGATTTGACTATCGCTTAAAGCACTTACAAGAAAATTGGCAATAAGATAGTTTCTGCAAAGGTTTATCTCGATTAACATGAAGTAGATGGAGAATAAGCGTTTGTATAAATAGTTTGTGTACAAGAGTAGAGAAAGTCGTGGGAGTGCAACACATCAGATTTTTTTTCTTTCATCTCTACCACTTTCCTACAGCAGGTAAAGGATTGTGTTCCACCCAAAAATTCGATATCGAGATTTCACCGTAGAAGTCTTCAGACCCACTGAACCTCAAAAAGAGCTTTTCTAAAACAAGATCCTCCAAGGAGGCAACACCAAGATGTTCAAGAAACTGTGTCCATCCCAACTGTCCTTTACATGGAATACATTTCGTTATTTTTCATTTTCACAAGAATGGCTTTAACGGTTTTACTTACAATATATCTGATATATTAGTGTGAAAGAAACTAAACGCATGTATTCAATTTTCTGTAAATAGCCTGTGAAGTCATCTTCATACTGATTGAAATTTTTATAAATTTGTCTATCATAAGAAATAGGCAAAAGTTAGCAAAGAAAAATATAATCTCATTCAAATAGTCTGATTCTATGTTTCTGACTTAAGCCTACACTCAGCTGTATGGAAGAACAATTAATTATACAGGTATGAAAATTTATCAAGCAGATTTACTGGTACACGGCATTTAAAGCCGGATATCCTACGAGTCGTAAACGCTACTATCTGAATCATTTCGTTCGGTAGTCATCGATATTAATCTTAGTTTTATTTAATCATATACTTTTATAAAACCTTCTATTTTTAAAAATGTGATGCGCTACATTCACACGACATTCTCTACCTCATTTATTAGTGGGATACAAACTATTCTTACTAAAGCTTATTTTCCTACCTACCACATTTTAATACAAATAAACATTTGCAGAAATAGCTGCACTGCACATTTCGTTGTAGATACAAAGGGAACGACGACAGTCAAATGTTTAAGAACTGGATGTTATACGCTGGCCTTAAAATTTCATACTCTTTCCATGCAAAGCGAGAAAGAGCTGAATGTTGACAGAACTTTAAGAAAAAATTGAGTTTTATTTACGGACGCCCAGTAGGTATACCCATTCTAGGTATACTGAGCTTGAAAAGCCGGAATTTTGTTCATAGACCTCTATCAGGCTTGAGATTCTTTTATGTGCCGTAAATCTGCGATACGCGACCGCCAGGTTTACTTCCCTTCCGAAGGAAACCATGTTGAGAAATTTTACACCGAAAACAACCACAGCCCTCCGGCAGGTTTAAACCCGCGACCTCGGGAACTAGAGGTAGTACCACTAGACCACGGAGGACGACGACCGAGGACTTTTAAGAGAATGATCAGAGTATGAACAATCTCTCAGAAATGCCTTATGATACAAAAAAAATTATTTGAAATAAATTGTGTGTTTTAAACAGATGTACATTTTTTTTAGTAATAAGTTTTCGTCTCTCGCTTAACGTTTTTCGGTTAAACAAAATTATACCAAATTCTTTCCGAATGACTTTACAGGCTATTCCCAGGAAATTCAAGATATATATTTTATTTGCATGTAAATATTTTGAATGTGTGATATTTTAGTCAAAATACAAGTGAAAAAAAACAAAAAGTCGGATAAATACCAATTTAGTATTGGTTGAATATCTTCCAAAGAAGCGATACGAAGATTTTCAAGAAAATCCCCCACCCAAACTACCCTTTATATGGATCATTTTTCGAAATTTTTAATTTTCTAAACATTGGCTTTAACGATTTTGATTAAAATACTATACATTACAGATATTTAGATGACAAATAAAATGCATATCTTGCATTTTCTGGGAGTATCCTATTAAGTCCCCTGCATTCGGAAGAAGTTTTGTATAATCTTGTATAAATAGTAAACGTTAAACGCTAGACGAAAACGTACTATACAAAAATGTAGATATCTCCAAAACACAATTTATTTCTGATAAGTTTTTTTTGTGGCATAAGCCATTTCTGAGATATCAGTGATTAAAGGTTATAATTTTATTTTTTGGTCATTCTTTTAAAGTCCTGTCAACATTGGGCTGTTTCTCGCAATTCCATTGAAACAGTATGGAATTTTAAGGCCAGAGCATAGCGTCCAATTCTTAAAAATTTGACTATCTCTGTATTCTTTGTATCTTAACGAAAATGTAGCTATTTCTGCAAAAGTGTATTTGGAATAAAATTAAGTAGGTATAAAAATAACCTTTAGTAAGACTAGAGGGTAGAGAAACTCATTTGAATGTAGCACATCAGGTTCTTCTATCTTATAGGCTACCACCAACACCTGAGATATTTTGTGTACTTAAAAACGTATTTCAATGTTTGCTGGAGCTAAAGCTATGCACATCTTAAAACCGGTTCTGAACAATAAAAGTAAAGAAAAATTATGTATTCAAAACTAAAGGGAACTGAAGCCCCAATTATCAGGTAAGTTACTTATAGGTTCCTTTTTTTTCAGCATTTCACTGATTTAGCTTCAGCGTTCTTCAGTAATCTATTTCTAGATTAATTTGAACTAAATTTAAGCGAAAGAGAAAGTATAAAATATACGGTTTGCAGACTGCTGAGGAGTAAAGAAAAATCTCAAAGTCTCCTATTTTAAGCATGGTTTAAATGGTACACACGCTTGAGTTCAGCTTTTCTAAGCGTTGACAGATTCTCTTGAGTCAAAATCGGATTTTCTTTTAAACACGCATTGGCAGCTTTTGATATCTGTACTTTCGGCACAAAACAATTATGTTAAAGCTAGATTTTATTCGACAGCACCCCAAAACATATGAATAATCATATTTCTGGCTTCAAAGCGTATCTTATAATTATTGGAATTACTCTTCCCACTAATGTCCGCTTAACTGAAGACCTGTACAGATTAACTCATTCCAGACTCGAAATGTAAAGACTTGCATCCTCGTCTGTAACCTGCATTAAAAGAAAACGCACAAATCGAGTTATTTATTCCCCTTTTAATAGAAATCACGAAGCTTGTCACAGCATCATTTCCATCCAGTTAAATCAACTGTTGCGCGTAGTGCAGGCCGCTACGCTAGATGGTGACACCGTCGGGTGTCGTTTACCATTCCCATGTTAAGTCGTCCGAGTCTCCTGTATTGGTAATGTATGGTATTTGTTAGTGTCAATTAGTGTGTTGATATTTTTTCTTAAGGTTGGTAGCCCCTCCCACGCGACTGTAATGTGTTGATATTTGTGACCTCACTAACTCCTCTTCGTTCTTCGTGATGGATGTACAACGAAAAAAATAACAACTTTTAGAAATAATTAATTTTCAATGCTATATTCATTATAGTATATTTAAATACAAAGGACATTCATATAGAAACATTAACGTGAGTACGTAAATGTTTGACATGAACACAAGATTCGTCTTGTCATTCACAAGTCAACAAAACGTTAGCTCAAAGCAAAACAATTGAAATATGAAAACGTTTACAAATGGAGGCGGCGATGAATGACGATGCAGCAGTTACATTTGATGTTACTATAAACTGCATTAACTTGAGTTTGTGCAATACCGGGTGCGACATAAGTCAGTTAACCGCTGCACATTTTCTGTTCATGGTCAAATTTTAGTTAATTTAGTAATATTCCCCACATTGAAAAGTCCCAAAACCTGTGCGCAGTGAAATGTGTTTAAAGAGTGATGGCAGAACTGGCTTGTTATTAACAAGTGACAGTCTGAGCCTTGGCGTCATTTGTGTATTCATTGTAAGCGTGAAAAGTGTACATTATGAATAGAAAATTGTGTACATTTACGAACAGCGTGTGTTTGCTTTACAGATGTGGTGGAAATTTGATCGAAATTATGAAGATGTAAGACGATTTTTCGTTGAAAAGTTTCCCCATTCACAGCGACCATACAGGAAAGCTGTCGACATATTAAATCGAAGGTTCGAGGAACAGTTCTGTAGCTGACATACCATGCAGTGTATTAGTAATACCTGAAGAAAATCTGCAGCTCTTGCACAGGTACTCGTTCATTCACCCAAGAAATCTGCAAGAAGAGCTTTTAAGGAACTACAATTTTCTGACAGAAGTTTAAGGTGTTTAAAACATCACGAAGCCTCATAAGCCTCCACTCCATAAACTAGGATGATCGTGATCGAAGACGTAAATTCTGTGAGTGGTATGTGATCTGCACTGAAAGTGATCCAAACTTTTACAATGGTCTGATGAAGCAAGTTAAGTTAAATGGAAGAGTTTAACACAATTGTATGTAACGGTCTTCTGAAAATCCACGATTTGTTATTGAGGAGTTAGATGTTCCTGGAATTACGGTTCGGGCTGGTATTTGCAGCAAAGGAGTGATAGACACGTATTTTTTCGATGGGACCGTGATTACAGATTGAAATGTTAGTTTTATGGAACTAGGCAATACCCCTGTACTTGAAGCTGTACGAAACAATCTCATTTGCCAGCTATATGGTGCTCTACGCACTACAGATTACAAGTCCGTGCATTTTTGGATGATAATTTTCAAGAGTGGATAGGAAGGCGGGATAAAATCGAATGGCCTCCAAGATTACCGGACCTCACACCGTGTGAACTTTAATATGGGAGATATTGAAAGACATTGTTTTCTCTAAAAAACCATTAAACCTACAGCATTTAAGGGATTTGATTGAACAAGAATTTGAAAACATTTTTGGTAATAATGGGGAATTGTGTGACAAGATATGTGTTTAAACAATGTGTTAAATGTCTAGATAACAACGGAGGACACTTTGAACAATTTCAGTAGGACAAATTACTTTGTATAAACTATTAAGGCTACAAAACACTGTACTGCATTTTCGGTTAAAGACTTATGTCGCACTCCGTATATACATTTTTTCCATAGTGAAAGAAAATGAAATAGTTTAATTTTACAACATAATAATTATAATGCAAGCTTACCTTCACATTTTAGTTCATTCGCAATATTTCCAAATGTTTTTTTTTAAAAAGATTCTTTGTAAAAGTTATGCTTTTCGTCTTAAAGACAACAATGATTTTCAAATAAAATAACTTATCATCAAATGATTCCATTCCTTCTGTTTTCTGTGCAATACGGTAGTGCTATTTTTACTTTCTCTACTACCTACCTAGCAGTAGAGAAGCTATTATATTCTGAGATTTCACCGGTAATACATGTTTTGAGGGCGCCCTGAATAAAAAAAGTATTTTTAGAAAGGCTCCCTGTGTGACTGTGAACAGCATTACTCAAAAACGAAAAGTCAGATAAACACCACACTTGGTATTTAAGTTCAGTACCCTTCAAAGATGCGACACGAAGATTTCCAAGAAAACCCCCTACCCCAAACTACCCTTTACATGAAACATATTTCTAAATTTTCCATTTTCTAAAAATGGCTCTAATGATTTTGGTTAAAATACTATATAACAAAGATATTTACATGAAAAATAAATGTATATCTTGAATGTTTTGGGATTAGCCTATGGAGTCCTCTTCATACGGAAGGAGTTTTGTGTAAGTCTGTATAACTGGTAAACGTTAAGCGATAGACGAAAACGTAATACACAAAAAATGTAGATCTCTTTAAAACACAGAATTTATTTCAGATAAATATTTTCTGGCATCAGCCATTTCCGAGATATCCGTTATTAATGGCTCGCATTGATGAATACTTTGTCATTATTTTAAAGTTCTGTCGACATTCGGTTGTTTCTAGCAATATCGTGGAAAGAGTATGGAATTTCAAGGCCGGCGTATAGCGTCCAGTTCTTAAACATGCGACTATCGCTGTTCTCTTTGTATCTATAACGAAATGTGTAATGTAGCAATTTCTGCAAAGATTTATCTCGATTAAAATGAAGCAGATAGAAAAATAAACATCCGTAAGAATAATGTGTATACATAAATAGACGATAGTGGGTAGGGAAAGTAATTGAGGTAACACATCAGATTTTTCCCCCTCTCGAATCCCATTAATGTGAACATAAAAGCTTGTTGATTACAAGGTTTGGGTTAGAGTCTGACGATACTGCTCAAGTTAATCAAAACCATTGTGAATGGCCCCATTTATTAACCTTCTGTTCTGTTCTTTTTGCATTTTCGTTAACTTTTCTATGTGAATGGGATTTAACAAGTACACATGGTGAAAGCTTATTCATTAGGAACAAGTGAGGAAATACGTGACATGGTTAAGTGCACAGACGAGGAAATTTATGTCGGCAACAAGTTAGCAATGCTTTCAAATGAAACCTTAGACAATTTATTTTGAACTTGTTAGACGAAATACATTTTGCTGGATTGACTGTACATCCCATAAGGACTAAAACAAGGCGAGAGGACCAAAAAGCGTTAAATTCAATGAATATAAAAACAAACAGATGCTAAGATTTTCTTTTCGAAAACGACGTAGAAAGTGAATCAAAGATTTTTACTTTCTCTACTACGTATAGTAAGTAGGGGAAGTATTGTATTCCACCCAAAAATTCGATACCGAGATTTCACCAGAAATACATGTTTTGTGTGTGTGTGTGTGTGTGTGTGTGTGTGTGTGTGTGTGTGTGTGTGTGTCTGTGAACAGCATAACTCAGAGACGAACAGTCGGATAAACACCAAACTTGATATTTAGGTTCAGTATCTTCCAGAGATGCGACACGAAGGTTTTCAAGAAAATTCCCCCACCCCAGATTACCCTTTACATGGAAAATTTTACGAAAATTTTAATTTTCTCAAAAATGGCTCTAACGATTTTGATTAAAATATCACATGTTTAAGGTATTTTCATGACAAATAAAATGTATATCTCGAATTTTCTGGGAATGTCTCCAAAAGTATTCTTCATTGTGAACGACTTTTGCATAACTGGTAAACCATAAGAGATAGACAAAATTTTACTACATACAAAATGTAGATCGCATTAAAATACACAACTTATGTCATATACATTTTTGTTGTTGAGTGAACCATTTTCGAGATATGACTTGTTATTCCCTTAAATTTTCCAATACTTATACTTTTTCTCAAATTCGTTATTATTTTTTTTGTCCTGGTAATGCAAAAAGAATGGAATACTCCACATATCAACCAGCTCTTAAAATATTTGACTATAGCTTAAAGCCTACCAATTCCCTTTGAATCTACAAGAAAATTAGCAATAAGATTAACATCTCGATATCTCGATTAACATGAAGCATATGGAGAATAAGCGTTTGTGATTTTTTATGTGAAACAAATATTTCAATGGACGTTGGTTCTTCTAGCCAAAGCGTCTTATATTGCAAAAACTACAAAGAACAGCAAAACCTGTAGAAATTAATAAAGAACAACAAGCAACTTTAATGTACGCTATTGATAAAAGAATGAAGCTTGGTGCGAACACAGGAATCAGAAATAGAAATGGATATGCTTTAGAAAATGTTTATTATATCGTATTTTGACATTGTTAACCTGTATTATGTTGACTGAATTGGAATTAGGTGAAACAATATCATTGGCCAATTACAAACGAATGACATCCCAATGCGCAAAATCGACTTTCCATTTTGCTTCGATATGGCCATTGATATGCATTCCTATTCTGGTTTCCGGAGTATTGTAAACCAAATTGTTGTATGCTGTTTTGCTTCCTGTTCCCGTTTCCCTTCTTAGGTTATTCGGGCTATTCTGTAACTTCGTTGTTAAGAACGCGACTACAATTATTTGTTAAGCTTAAGGAACCGCTCTGTCCCGATCTCACGCCGTGTGACTTTTTCCTTTGGGGATTTCTCAAAGGTAGAGTTTTCGTTCCTCTACTTCCACGCGATTTAGATGATATGAAGGCACGTATCAGAAGAGCCGTGGCAAGTTACATCGGGTTTGCGGATGAATTTGATTATCGTCTCGATGTGTGTCTTGTGACGTAGGGATCACATATTGAACCTTTGAGAGTTCACAAACTAAACTTCAAGACTTTCTCTACATGGCAGTGCAAACAGATTCATTATATCATTAATAGTTATGGATTTATAACATAGTGAAAGTGCCTATTTCTTTTATAATAACCCTGTAGTTTTGTCTTCCCTTACGGTGCCAAGTTGCCTACATGGACGACAATTCTGAGATATTTGCAAGTGAATATCTAATTGCACATACAGTATATAACATTCTTATTCGTACATATCAGGTTTTCAATAAAAAGTCATTCTCTTCTTGCTTAAGAACTTGTGTTTTTCTGTGAGTCATTTATACGTGCTTGATGAATCTAATTCAAACACATTCGAATGAAAAAATGCATTTCAGAACTTACACCATTGCATGAAACAGCAATGTTAAAGAAGTAGTCCCCAATTTTATACAACTTTCCTATTCGTGCAGTTGTAAACAGCTTCAACATGCACATGTTTCAAAGGTAGCTTAGGCTACTGCCGTCGCAGTTGTATACGTTCTGTCAGTAGTGATCGAAAAGGGTAAGCAAAAGGAGCTTAGTTCTGATCTGAAGCAAGTAATTATAAACTTGGCGCATAGGGGCCATTCTCTCAGAGAAATAGAACAAAAATCTGATGTGCTACACTCACATGACCTTCTCTACTCTTGTACAAACTATTTTTACAAACGTTTATTCTCCATATGCTTCATGTTAATCGAGATATCGAGATGTCAATCTTATTGCTAATTTTCTTGTAGATGCAAGGGGAACATGGTAGGTTATAAGCGATAGTCAAATCTTTTAAGCGCTGGTTGCTATGTGGCGCATTCTATTCTGTTTGCATATCCAGGACATAAAAAATTGAATAACGAATTTGAGAAAAAGTATAAGTATTGGAAAATTTAAGGAAATAACAAGCAATATCTCGAAAATGGTTCACTCAACTAAAACAATGTATATGACATAAATTGTGTATTTTAGCGCGATCTACATTTTTTGTGTAGTAAAATTTTGTCTATCTCTTATGGTTTACCAGTTATGCAAAAGTCGTTCACAATAAAGAATACTTTTGGAGACATTCCCAGGAAATTCAAGATATACATTTTATTTGTCATAAAATATCTTAAACATATGATATTTTAATCAAATTCGTTAGAGCCATTTTTGAGAAAATTAAAATTTTCGAAAAATCTTCCATGTAAAGGGTACTCTGGGTCGGGGGGATTTTCTTGAAAACCTTTGTGTCGCATTCTTGGAAGATACTGAACCTAAATACCAAGTTTGGTGTTCATCCGACTGTTCGTTTCTGAGTTATGCTGTTCACAGACACACACACACATGCAGACACACACACAGACACACAGACACACACACGGACATGTTTCCAAAAATGCTTTTTTGGATTCAGGGTGTCTCAAAAAAATATATTTCCGGTGAAATCTCGGTATCGAATGTTTGGGTGGAATACAATACTTCCCCTACTTACTATACGTAGTAGATTAACTAAAAAGTAAATAAACCGCATTCTACTATTCATTACGTAGTCAAAGAAATTATGGAGCAAGGTTCTACAAAGAATTTACCAAGAAAACCTAAAGAAAATAGGCGGAATGCACGAGAGGAACGTTACATTGTAAGCCAAATCCGAGAAAATCTAAAATTAAGTGTTCCTCAATTACGACCATTAGCAGAAAATATGTTTGAAAAGAAGATATCTGACCAAACAGTTCGTCGTGTCTTATGGAAGTATGGATACCATGGCCGAACACCAAGGAAGAAGCCTTATGTAAGTGTTGTATTTGCTAAAGATCACATTCATAAGGATCAGAACTTTTGGAACAGCGTGATATGGTCAGACGAGACTAAGATAAACCTCTTCGGGTCAGATGGGATAAACAGAGTCTGGAGAAAAGCAAATTCAGGCAATGACTACAGAAATACTCTTCCCACAGTTAAGCATGATGGTGGTTCCATTATGCTCTGGGCCTGCGAGTCATCCAACGGTGTTGATAATATACAATTTATTGATGGCACTATGGACATGTGTATTTTGACATTTTAAAGAACAATGTAATGCACGGTGCCGAGAAAATGGGCATGGCACCTGGTTATAGGTTTCAGCAGGATAATGATAGTAAACACAAGGCAAGACAGAATATGAATTGGTTGATATGGAATGCACCCAAACTACTACAAACACCTCTTCAGAGTCCAAACTTGAATCCAATCGAGCATCTGTGGACAATTCTGAAGAAACGAATCCGTAACAGTAGAGTAAAGTCTAAACAAAAGCTTAAACGTGTTGTGGAAGAAGAATGGAATAAAATTAGCCTAGAAGAATGCAAAAACTTGGTACTTCTATGAAGAAAAGGTGTGAGGTAGTTATTAGGACAAAGGTAACCCAACAAAATATTAGATTATCAGTGGTATATTTGTTATTAAACTATTACTTCTAATGTACGAATAGAAAAGTTGTACAAATATGGTCATGTTTCTTTTACAATTTTATTTAGTTTAGTTTGTATGTTCATAAGTTAATTCCTAAAACAGCATGTACTATATTGTTCAACAAGTATGGAAAAATATTAATTTGAGTGTGTCTTGTAACAAGTATTAAAGTATTTTCTTAGAAAATTGAATTGTACGAATAAGAATGTAATATACTGTATATGCATTAGTACAATGAATGTATTTAAAAGCATGTTATACGTTCCGCTGCAGCATAGAACACAATATCCAAGCGAGCAAGGAGTGCACTGAGGCCGCTGTGGGACGCAGTAAAAGTAAGATTTAAACAAAGACATTTATGTCGAGACTTTTCCTTGTGAAAGCTGATGCAGTTGAAGTGAACCGTTGAACCGTGAAACTGATACCACTCCCTTGCACTTTGTTTCTTCCCTATCTTCTTGTCTATTCCCCTAGTTCGTTAGTGGGGAAAGTAAGGGAAATGTAGCATTACTTCCCCTCCATCGTCAAGTCTCATGGACCATGACCTAGCTCGATTAAGGAAACGCTTTTAATATTCTTCTCAAGGGGAGAGTAATTCTTCACAACGTTTCTTTGGTTGCTGCGATTTGTACGCTATCTCAGAAAGAAGGGAACATCTTCTGTGATGCATTTCAATGTAAGCTTTTTATAGATATCTTATTGAGCACAAGGGAGAGTCCTCGAAAACGAACTTAGCCATTGTAAGAGAATTGTTATTTGTTTATCAAATTACATAGCTTAGGCTGGCTCCGTAGTTCAGGCGGTAGAGCACCTGTCTGCTGTGCGAGAGTTGGGATTCGATGCCCGGCCCGGGCTGGTTATTTTTCTCTAACCAAGATTTATGAATTGGAGTGTGAATGAGTATGTGATCTAGTGTATTAAACCCAAAGAAAAATCAGGCATCAAATGACAAGTGTATACGAGTTAATATCATTGCCGTTAGACAATATGTTCCAAAGGTAAAAGGCCACCAATATGACCATTGCAGTTAAAGGCGGGTATAAGTGAAAAAAAAATTACATCATCTGTAGTCGAGTGGTCAGCGTTCGGGCTTCTCAAACTAAAGCTCCCATTTTCTTCAACCAGAAATATTCCCCATTCTCCGCAGAGTGTGTTTATTAGATATGACCATTGGATTGGGTTGTGAAGCGGAGGGGATTCGGCACCGATCCAGGAATGAGGATATTATACCTCCCCCACGAAGGGACCCTCCGGGAGAGAAGAATTAGATGAAGGGAAACACCGACCAGAACCAGGAGTGACGGTACAGCAATGACAGGTTCCTTACCGTTTTCAGATTGAGACCCCCTGCAGTCGGACAGGCAGAAGGGGGACCCACCCCACACAGGGTTCAAAGCTCCTCCAAGGGACGGTCCTTATACCCCAGTAACCAGCCGAAGGCCGAGGGACGGAGGAAGTTCGCGGTTTTCCCTATCACGCCGCACCGAAACACCATCGCCGACACTTCCAACCCTGAAATAGACCAAATGGGTGAAGGATGAATGAAATGCTCGGGGGATGAAAGAAACCACTCGCCTGACGACCACTGGTCAGAGTGGGTGGTCGCCGGGAATCGATCGTGAGATCTTCAGCATGCGAGCCACAGACATTAACGCCTGAGCTATTCCGCTCAGTAGATATGACCATACTAGAAGTTAAAGGCGGCTGTACAAGTGAATCAATTAAAAAAATTGATCATAGACTCCTCTGGCCGAGTAGTCAGCGTTCTGGCTTCTCAACCCAGAGATCTTGGGTTCAATTCCCGGTTGCGGAATTTGTTTAATTAGAATAATTCTTTGCCCTGTATAAAGTTTGGAAGTATGAATGTCGGAGTGACTGAGCGAGTAAAAACCTTTAGCCAATGAGTTAATTTCTAAAACCAAAACTCCCGGTATGACAACAGAAGTTAAAGGCGCCTATACAAATGAAACGATAAAAAAGAGTATAACATAAGTGAAAAATTCTGAGACATTGCATGCACATCACTTATTCTTCCATAAACTTTTCCTATAAAAGCACATTTTTACTTACTTCATATTAACCGAGATAAATGTTTGCAGAAATAGTTACATTACACATAATCGAGCGAGATCCACGATAACGTGTAAGGCTCGCATTCGGGAGATCCCGGCTTCGATTCCCGGGCCACCCACTCTAATAATGGGTTTTTCGTGGTTTTCCCTGGTTGACAAGCGTGAATGATGGATTTCCTCTCCTCCATTTCCTTCCATTTCATTTCTTTTTCAGGTTTCAGGTTGATTCCGGGCTTGTGTCGGGCAGGTGGCGCACAAGCTTGCGATTTGGAACTTCTTCTCGGTCCTGCTAGAGGGAAGCCTGTAGAGACTCCACTGCTGCGTCGTGTTTCCCCGGTCCCACTAGAGGGACGTCTCCGAGCGACCTTACCGTGGCCGAGTGGTCAAACTCTGCGCGTCTCTGTCGGCTTGAGCCGGTTGCTATGCAACCCACGCGTCTTCTGCGGTTCTCTCATCATCCGTTCCTTCCGGGGATGTACGCACAAAAGATCCATTGGTGGTCGAGGTGTCCCCTCCGTTAACTAGTCCTATCCTATCCGACATTACACATTTCGTGTAGGTAAAAGGGATGGTAGAGAAGCCCGAAGCGATAGTGTTTAAAATGTGTGCCGCTACATGTTGATTGTTCATGAACACGAGACAGAAACGAATGGTGACATTTCAAACGTATATCTCGGGCGAGATTTTTGTAAGTTTTGGCCTATTTCTTATGGTTTAATAGTTATATAAAACCATGCAAAATTCTTCCAAATGAAGCAGATTAACGGGTTGTTAGCAAAAACTTCAAGATACACGTTTTACTCATACAGATATCTTAAACCTGTGGTATTTCGAAAAGCTGAATCAAAATACCGCATTTTGATCAAAATCGTTATAGCCGTTTCTGAGAAAAAAATTTAAAATTCCCCCATCTTAAAGGTAGTACGGTGTGAGGGATGTTTTTGAAAAATTTCGTGTCGTATTCTTGGATGATACCGCACTTAAATACTAAATGAGTTATACTCATCTCTCTCTCCCACACACACGGAACTTTTATTTTTACTTTCTCTACTACGTACAGTAAGTAGGGGAAGTATTGCATTCCACACAAATATTCTTTTTCACCAGAAATACATATTTTGAGGTGCCCTAAATCCAAATAAAGCATTTTTGGAAACATGTCCGCGATGTGTTTGTCGTGAACAACATAACTCAAAACCGACAAGTCGGATGAATACCAAATTTGATATTTGAGTTTAGTATCTTCAAGGATGGGACACGAAGATTTTCAAGAAAATCCCCCCCACCCTGGACTACTCTTTAGATGGAACATAATTCGAAAATTGTCATTTTCACAAAAATGACTAACGAATTTGATTAAAGTATCACATATTTAAAGATATTTTCATGGCAAATGAAATGTATATTCTGAATTTTCAGGGAATGTTCCCCAAAGTCCTCTTCATTCTGAATGATTTTCGATAACTGCTAAACCCTAAGAGATAGACAAAATTTTACAAGACAAAAAATGTAGATTCGTTAAAACACACAATTTGTCGTTTTTTTTTGTTTTTTTTTTTTGTTTTTTTTTTTTGCCCAGTGAACTATTTCCGAGATATTTCATGTTATTTGTTTCAATTTTCCAATAGTAATAGTTTTTCCCGCATGGGAATTCGTTATTCATTTTTTTTGTCCTGGTAATGCAAAGAGAATGGAATGCTCAACATAGCAACCAGCTCTTAAAACATTTGACTATCGCTTAAAACCTACCATATTCCCCTTGCATCTACAAGAAAATTAGCAATAAGATTAACATCTCGATTAACATGAAACAGATGGATAATAAGAATTTGTAAATATAGTTTGTACAAGAGTAGAGAAAGTCATATGAGTACAACACAGAGTTTTCCATAATGCTTTTATTAAGGAGCCTCAAAATGTGCTTTTCTGATGAAATCTGCATCGAAATTTTTGGGTGGAATACAATACTTCCGCTTCCTATTACAGGTAAGTAAAAATCTCGTGTGCAATAATCACGCACCAATCTATCCATTAAAATGTATTTTCATAGCTATTCTAAAATTCATATTCATACAAAAGTTTATTTTTCTATGTATATTCGTTTCCATTTATGCCGTCACTGCAGTTTCGGGAGGCATTTTACCAACCTTCTCAGCGGGCACGTACATTGCAGGGAGGGGTGTGTCTGGAGCGATCTGCCTTTGTTGTTCGACCAAGCAGTGGTGAGTGTTAACTATAGCTCAACGTATGCAAATATTCGGAGGTGCATCGGGGAAGAACTTAGGGTATGTGGGAAGCCTATTAGCCATTTGAAGAAATTGCTAGGGCATTTCCATGCAGCATTCGGGTGAACAGATTATTAAAATGATATCTAGTAAATGTGTCCTCTTTGAGAGAAAAAAAGCGTGATTTACTTCAGTTTTACATTAGTAGGTTATTATAGAGAGAGCAAGGCCACTTTTTTGGGCATATATGGGAAAGGATAGGGAAAACGAGGCTAGATGGGGCGGTTCAAGGAAGAAAATGGGTTTATATGGGAGAGATACGGAATACGACGACCGATACTATGCTAGACAGGGTTGAAGGAGGGAAATACGTTTATATGGAAGAGATAGTAGAAAGGTGTTAAGCTAGACAGAGGCTGAGGAGTAGAGTATGGTTTATATGAAAGGTATAGGAAAAACGAGGAGAGGTATTAGACTAAACAGAGTTGAAGGGTAGAGTTTGTCTTTTATATGAGACAGGCAGGGAACAGGGGTAGGGGTGTTAGGCTAGACAGGGGTTGAGGAGTAGAGTATGGTTTATATGAGATATAGGAAAACCAGGAGAGGTATTAGGCTAAGGAGGTTGAGTATGCGTTTATAAGGAGAGACGAGAAAACGGAGAGATCCTATGCTAGGATAGACAGGTGTTAAAGGTAGAATGTGTTTTCTATAGGTTAGATAGGAACCCAAGGAGAGATACTCAGCTAGACAGGAACAGGAGGGGAATGCGCTTTATGAGAGGTAAGGGATACGGGGAGAGATGCTAGACTAGACAGACGTTTAGAGTAGAGTATGCGTTTATATGTATGAGGGATATAGGAACAGGAGGAGAGGTATTAGGCTAGACAGAGTTGAAGCTAGAGCATGTTTTATATGAGAGAGATAGAGAATACGAGGAGAAGTGCTAGGCTAGACAGAGGTCGAGGAGTAGAGTATGGTTCATATGAGAAGTGTAGGAAAACGAGGAGAGGTATTAGGTTAGGAGAATTGAGTATGTGTTTATAAGGAGAGACGAGAAAAAGGAGAGAGATCCTATGCTAGGATAGACAGGTGTTAAAGTTAGGTGAGATAGGAAACCAAGGAGTGATACTCAGCTAGAGGGGGGCAGGAGGGAATGCGCTTTATGAGAGGTAGGGGATACGGGGAGTGGTGTTAGGTTAGAGAGAGGTTGAGAGTAGAGTATGCGTTTATATGCATGAGAAGTATAGAACAGGAGGAGAGGTGTTAGGCTAGACAGAGGTCGAGGAGTAGAGTATGGTTTATATGATAGGTACAGGGAAACGAGGAGAGGAGTTAGGCTAGGCAGAGGTCGAGGAGTAGAGTATGGTTTATATGAGAGGTATAGGGAAACGAGGAGAGTCGGTAGGCTAGACAGATAGTGAAGCAGTAGGAATATGGACTTATATACAGGAGAGATAGGGAATAGGAGGGGAGGTGCTAGACCTTGAAAGCGACTTAGACGTGAACTTCGTGGAAAACTGTTTCATATCAATGTTAGAGCGCTAATTCTAGACATGCCCATCACGTAACCTATTCAGGGAAAAGGTGACTGCTCAGGGAAAAAGGTGAACCACAAAGGGAAAAAGGTGACCCACAAAGGGGAAAAGGTGAACCGCAACGGGAAAAAGGTGACCCACAAAGGGAAAAAGGTGACCCACAAAGGGAAAAAGGTGACCCATAAAGGGAAAAAGGTGACCCACAAAGGGAAAAAGGTGACCCATAAAGGGAAAAAGGTGACCCGCAGAGGAATAAAGGTGACCCATAAAGGGAAAAATGTGACCCATAAAGGAAAAAGTTAACCCACAAAGGGAAAAAGTTGACCCATAAAGGGAAAAAGGTGACCCACAAAGGGATAAAGGTGACCCACAAAGGGAAAAAGGTGACCCATAAAGGGAAAAAGGTGACCAGCAAAGGGAAAAAGGTGACCCATAAAGGGAAAAAGGTGAATGCTCAGGGGAAAAAGGTGACCCACAAAGGGGAAAGGTGACCCTCTCACGGAAAAAGCTAACCCACTCACACTAACAGGTAAGTAATTCAGTTAGTATCACAGGGTAGGACAGATCCCGGGAAGCGGATTTAGCATAGTTCCGTATGATGTTACATGTAATTCAGAGAGTATCGTAGGTATTTAGGTAACACCTCTCCTCTTGTTCTATACTTCTCATACATATAAACGCAAACTCTACTCTCAACCTCTCTCTAGCCTAACACCACTCTCTCTAGCCCCGTATCCCCTACCTCTCATAAAGCGCATTCCCTCCTGCCCCCCTCTAGCTGAATATCACTCCTTGGTTTCCTATCTATTCATTCATTCATTCATTATCTGTTTACCCTCCTCTTATGTAGGACTTACACCCCCCAGGACTTACAGGCGGGTGCCTGGGGTCAGAGGTCCGTCGAGGAGCAGACACTCATGGATCAGACAGAGCATCCAGGATGGGTGATCAGCCCGATGCCTGGTATGGGATGACGGAAGTAGATGAAACGAAATGTTGGTGAAATGGAGGAAAGGAAAGGTGATGATGGAGCATTGGTGGAATGAATGGCGGGGGAAACCGGAGAACCCGGAGAAAACCCGCCCAGACGCCGCTTCGTCCACCACAAATCCCATATGCAGGTCCCTGGGATTGAACCCGGGCCGCCTCGGTGGAAGGCGAACGGTCTAACCACTCGGCCACGGCGCCACCGTTGTTTCCTATCCAACCTAACTTTAACACCTGTCTATCCTAGCATAGGATCTCTCTCCTTTTTCTCGTCTCTCCTTATAAACACATAACCTAATACCTCTCCTCGTTTTCCTACACTTCTCATATAAACCATACTCTACTCCTCGACCTCTGTCTAGCCTAGCACTTCTCCTCGTATTCCCTACCTCTCTCATATAAAACATACTCTACCTTCAACTCTGTCTAGCCTAATACCTCTCCTCCTGTTCCTATATCCCTCATACATATAAACGCATACTCTACTCTAAACCTCTGTCTAGTCTAGCATCTCTCCCCGTATCCCTTACCTCTCATAAAGCGCATTCCCCTCCTGTTCCTGTCTAGCTGAGTATCTCTCCTTGGGTTCCTATCTAACCTATAGAAAACACATTCTACCTTTAACACCTGTCTATCCTAGCATAGGATCTCTCCGTTTTCTCGTCTCTCCTTATAAACGCATACTCAACCTCCTTAGCCTAATACCTCTCCTGGTTTTCCTATATCTCATATAAACCATACTCTACTCCTCAACCTCTGTCTAGCCTAACACCCCTACCCCTGTTCCCTACCTGTTTCATATAAAAGACAAACTCTACCCTTCAACTCTGTCTAGCCTAACACCTCTCCTCCTGTTCCCTACCTCTCTCATATAAAAGACATACTCTACCCTTCAACTCTGTCTAGTCTAATACCTCTCCTCGTTTTTCCTATACCTTTCATATAAACCATACTCTACTCCTCAACCTCTGTCTAGCCTAACACCCCTCCTCCTGTTCCCTACCTCTCTCATATAAAAGACAAACTCTACCCTTCAACTCTGTCTAGCCTAACACCTCTCCTCCTGTTCCCTACCTCTCTCATATAAAAGACATACTCTACCCTTCAACTCTGTCTAGTCTAACATCTCTCCTCGTTTTTCTATATCTCTCATATAAACTATACTCTACTCCTCAAACTCTGTCTAGCCTAACACCCCTCCTCCTGTTCCCTACCTCTCTCATATAAAAGACAAACTCTACCCTTCAACTCTGTCTAGCCTAACACCTCTCCTCCTGTTCCCTACCTCTCTCATATAAAAGACATACTCTACCCTTCAACTCTGTCTAGTCTAACATCTCTCCTCGTTTTTCTATATCTCTCATATAAACTATACTCTACTCCTCAAACTCTGTCTAGCCTAACACCCCTCCTCCTGTTCCCTACCTCTCTCATATAAAAGACATACTCTACCCTTCAACTCTGTCTAGTCTAACATCTCTCCTCGTTTTTCTATATCTCTCATATAAACTATACTCTACTCCTCAAACTCTGTCTAGCCTAACACCTCTCCTCCTGTTCCCTACCTCTCTCATATAAAAGACATACTCTACCCTTCAACTCTGTCTAGTCTAATACCTCTCCTCGTTTTCCTTATCCTTTCCCATATATGCCCAAAAAGTGGTCTCGCTCTCTCTATAATAACCTACTTACATTATAATTATTGTCATTAAAATACTCTTTTGAAGACTTTTTTTTAAGTTTAACGTCCTTTAACCGTTTAGGTCACATTGGATGGTGAATGGAAATATGCTCAAATGAGGCCTAGGGTCCACAGAGCTTAAAGTTACCCTACGTTCGTCTTTTCAGGGTAAGGGAAAAACTTTGGATGGAGAAATTGTGCCAAACAGTGTTTTATTTAGTTGTATACTTAGACTGTACAGATGATTCCAATAATGTCTAGTAAATGAGTCCTCTTTGAGAGTAAAATGTATAATGTATTTCAGTTTTACATCATGTTGTCATTAAAAATATTTTTTGTGGAGATATTGTGTAAAACAGAGTTTTATTTAGTTATATTATTTAACCATGGTTATTATAAGTGATGACGAATGAAGTTATATCTTCATATGCGAAAAATCTACAATTGTGTACATAAAACAGGACGCCACTGCATGCGCGTAAAGGTATACAGATACACATACCTCCTCCTTGCTACACATCTTCACCGGTGAAGGCCAGTAGAATGCCGCCTGAATTTTGTAAATCATAGTTCCTTTCATACTGTGCTGTTATGTGTTCGTATTATGTTTTGTAACTGTATTATACCTCCAGCCAGTCACTTTACGTTGCTTCTTTGTTTGTCCCCTTGCTTAACTCACTCTTTGGTGTTCGTTTTTTTCCCTCTCTGGTTTGCGTGCGTGACATGTGCCTGGTCCTTACGCGGGGAGTGGTGGATTTCTGTCGCATTGCAGGGTTAGCTCTCTGCCCGGCAACAAGTTATTCGGATTGTGGAAGTTTTTTTGGAATTGATTTAAGGAACTTCTTTTGTGATGTTTTGTGGATCGGCCTTATGTAAAGGTAGGCTTTGTTATGAGTTTGTATGTTGGTAATGGTGGGTGAATTTTGGGGCGAAAACGTAATGTGTGTTTTAGACACGAATTCGTAAAGTGGCTGACTCTTGAAATTGTTCCTATGTTTAGTGTGTTTTGGTTCTCTTATGTTGTCAAAATTTAATACTAAGTTTAAATGAGTCCAGAAAGTGGATCACACTTCTATTTTATTGACTTCTCCATCTTTATGGAGTTTAAGAGTGCTTTCACCTGTAAGGCACTTAATTAGCTGTTAAAGTAAAACTCTCAATCCATCATTTGTCTTTGACTCAGAGAGAAAGAGATAAAATACTGGGAAACAAAACACCGGGTAATTCTGAAAAATAAGTTGTTTGTACTTAGAAGGCAAAGAAATGCAAGAATCAATTCATTCTTTACACAACTTATTCAAAGTATCATAAGAATCAGGAAAATTTAACTGTAACCACAAAGCATTACTGACCTTCCAGCTAAGTTATATTTTCAATACGTGATTATCAGTGTAGGGTTAGTTTGAAGTTACAGAAATTATGTTGTGTTAATTATGGGAGCAGTAATTGTAGTCAAAACACTACCGTGCTGAACTTTGAAAAACTGAAAACAGTTGTGTTGTAAAGTACATCTAGCTCGCTGGACTTTGATGCTTGCTGTTCCTAGAAGTTCTTAAAATTCTGTTTGGGTCTTGATCACCATACTTGGCAAGTCTTTGACTAGATAAGCATAATTAATACTTGTGAGACCAATGGTTCACATAAAAAGGGGGCAAGTAATGCTTCCAGGTTCTACTGTATTTTACAGTTTAAGAAAAGGTACCCATTTATAAAATATTGGTCTGATGTTTATAGTGGCCTTGTTTGTTGAATTTTGTTTTTCTTAATTTTTGCTGTATTTGAAAATTGCCTTACTGCACTGCTCAATTGATGTTTTGGTTTGTTTACTATTTAAGCCATCTTTGTTTCACAGTTATTCTTTTATGGTTGCTTTACGGTTCTGGTTATTAATGTTTGCTTATTATTATCACTAAAGTACCAAAACATACAACTTATCAATAGTAGTGTATTTTTGAGAGTTTTGGTTTCCATCTCCCCCCCCCCCCCTAAGGCACTCGTTAGAGTTTCCCTTTTCGCTTGGCCGGAGTTCCCTAACTCAGTCAAACCTTCTTAAGCGTCTGCATGGTTTCACTGCCTTGCTCCAGTTTTATGTTTTGGGTGAAACAGCTGAACCATTGCAATACAGCGCGTGTTTGTTGTTGACCAATAACGTTTAGCAATGCATGGGATATCGACCATTCACAGTCTTTTATCTTATAGTATGCTTGCAAGGATGAAACGTAACTCGTTATTGAACTGTGATAGTATCAGTATACAGTGATTGTACGTTCAAATGATGTCTGTTCCCAAATAAATTACGTTCTTAAAAAATCTGATGTGTTACACTCACATGACTTTCTCTACTCTTGTACAAACTATTTTTACAAACGCTTATTCTCCATCTACTTCATGTTAATCGAGATAAACATTTGCAGACTCTATCTTATTGCTAATTTTCTTGTAGATGTAAGGGGAATATATATTTACAAGGGCAATATAGAAATACAGTAGCCTTTAAGCACATACATATCTCTTAATAGCTGGTTGCTAGGTGCAGCACCATTCCCTTTGCCACAGATTAATACTCTTTGCATATCCAAGACAAAAAAATGAATAACGAATTCCCTTTTAAGAAAATTATTGAAAAATTTAAGAGAATAACAAACAATATCTCGAAAATGGTTCACTCAACAACAAAAATGTATATGACATAAATTGTGTATTTTAACGCGATGTACATTTTTTGTGCAGTAAAATTTTCTCTATCTCTTATGGTTTACCAGTTATGCAAAAGTCGTTCACAATGAAGAACACTTTTGGAGACATTCCCAGCAAATTCAAGATATACGTTTTATTTTTCATGAAAATATCTAAAACATATGATATTTTAATCAAAATCGTTAGAGCCGTTTTTGAGAAAATTAAAATTTTCGAAAAATCTTCCATGTAAAGGGTATCCTAGGGTGGGGGGATTTTCTTGAAAACCTTCGTGTCGCATCCCTCAAAGATATTGAACCTAAATACCAAGTTTGGTGTTTATCCAACTGTTCATTTCTGAGTTATGCTGTTCACAGACAGACACACACTTACAGACAGACACACACACAGACACACAGAGACACACAGACACACACACGGACATGTTTCCAAAAATGTATTTCCGGTGAAATCTCGGTATCGAATTTTTGAGTGGAATACAATACTTCCCCTACTTACTATACGTAGTAGAGAAAGTAAAAAAAGTGTCTTTAATGTGTTCTGATTTTAGTTCATTTTGAGGTTAACTGTTTTCACATTCTCACTGTTGGTAGCAGTGATTAGTACCCTGTAGCACATTCGATTGTTCCTTCATTTAGTATGCCATCATCTGACACCTGACACAATGGCGATTTGATTTTAAACTACACAAGTAAGAAAGTATTTATTGTTTTATATAATATGATAATTTTATTCATAGAATACTTAATAAAAGCCATTCCAGGTTACGAGTTTCATCAAATAAATCATAACTTTTTGTGGCATAGCCTATTATAAATATTCACCAGAAATTGTTTCAATTAACATTTTGCTCTATACAGGATAGACCATTTGAGTTGAGACTTCGCAATATCTCCAAAACTAAACGTTGTACAAAGAAATTTCTTGAATAAACGTTGTTTGATATTATGGGGGAAAGTAAATGCCATTAGTCGTGTTTTGTTTGCAGAATGTTGTGACTGTCATTTTAGGGTCAATTTAATTTGTGGTAGGACGACGCATGGATTCTGCATCGGAACAACTCGCCAGCCTAAAATGCCATATCTGTGGAGCAGTTTTTAGCGGACAAACGCATTCCTGTGCTCGAACATCCTCCGTATTCACCGGATCTGGCTCCTTGTGACTTTTGTCTGTTCCCAAAAGTGAAAAATGAATTGGAGTGAACACATTTTCAGTCTATTAAAGAGGTAAAAGCAAAAAACGACAGAGTTGTTGAAGAGGGTGACAATGGATGACCTACAGTATTGCTTTGAGCAATGGAAAAACTAAATTGAGTTTTATTTATGGACACTCTTTAACTGCTGTGGTTCTTAGTGTCCCATTCTATATTGGGCAAGAAAGACCGGTAATTTTGCTCAGAGGCCTCTTTATCAGGCTTGAGGTTCTTTTATGTGCTAAGGATTTTTACGCCCGAAAAAATGTGAAAATACTTGTACGCATAATAATAAACAGGCAGTTACATCTGTGGCCCGCATTCAGGAGGTCCCGGGATCGATCCTTGGCGACGTCCCACTCTGGCCCATGGGTTTTTCGTAGTTTCCCAGGGTCGCCAGGCGAATGCTGTGATGGTTCATCTATTACCACGACTCTTCTTCCTCTCATTTTTTGTACCCATCATCTTCCTTGTCATCTGTTTCAGAGTTGTAGGACCGGGCGACGGTGTTCGGCGGGTTGCGGCTGGGCGGTGGCTTGCGCTCTGTAAGGGTTTCTTCCCTGGCATCGCTGCGATATCGCTCATTAGGTCTCTCCTCAGCGTGGGGCTCCGCTCCGGGGGATCCTGGAGGTTGTGGCGTGCGTCAGATGCGTTCTATATGGAAACGTTAGGGACCCCGTGATGCTTGCACCCGTCGGATGGGATCTTATCGCCCTTATGGTCTCTCGCCTCGTTCTTACCTCCCAGGGGTAACGTTGGAAGCATAAAGGGCCGACTGGCGTGCGTGGGTGCTCTGCCCCGGTTCCAGGGGCCCCTTCGTGATACGTACCTTTACTCATAACGATAGCAAGCATGGTTTAAAATATACAGTTTTATTTTGCCTGTCTCTAGTAATTAGTGAATGTGCAATCCACTGACTCAGAAATGAAACAAATGAACTAGAATCAAGAGTAAATTAAAAGGTAACGGACTACGCAAAACGGCTTGTCCAAAGGCGAGTTTCTCAACGTCTAACCGTAACGAGTTTTCTGATCGAGGAAGGCCATTAACACATTTTTAGTGAGCAGTAGAATGTCTTAGGAGGAGAGACTGTTGCTGGATCCTCAGATTTTAATTGCCTAAGTAATTACTTCCGAGGGAACTTAATCGCTCGATGAGAAATTCCATTCTGGATCTCCTCGAGCACTACTCAAGGAATGGTGTCATAATTCGAGTAGCATATTCTGAAGCATTGTTACACCGCTGTTCACGTTGGATGGATGAATGGACAGACGAATAAAAACAATAATGTTTTATATTAAACATGTAATAAGCAGTTAACCAACTTTTAAACTAAATAAATTTAATTATGTTGATGCAGCATTTAAGTTAAGGAAATAATGAAATTTATATGTAAAAATCTAATGTGATACATTCCAATGACTTACTATACCCTCTATCGTTTATTAGTGAGTATACAAACTATGCTTACTAAAACTTATTACTTTCTCTACTACGTATAGTAAGTACGGGAAGTATTGTATTCCACCCAAAAATTCGATACCGAGATTTCACCGGAAATACATGTTTTCAGACCCCTCAATCCAAAAAAAAAAGCATTTTTGGAAACATGTCCGTGTGTGTCTGTGTCTGTGAACAGCATAACTCAGAAACGAAGAGTCGGATAAACACCAAACTTGGTATTAGGTTCAGTATATTCCAAGGATGCGACACGAAGGTTTTCAAGAAAATCCCCCCACCCCAGAGTACCCTTTACAAGGAAGATTTTTCGAAAATTTTAATTTTCTCAAAAATGGCTCTAACGATTTTGATTAAAATATCATATGTTTAAGATACTTTTATGACAAATAAAATGTATATCTTGAATTTTCTGGAAATTCTCCAAAAGTATTCTTTATTGTGAACGACTTTTGCATAACTGGTAAACCATAAGAGGTAGACAAAATTTTACTGCACAAAAAATGTATATCGCGTTAAAATACACAATTTATGTCATATACATTTTTTTTGTTGAGTGAACCATTTTCTAGATATTGCTTGTTCTTCCCTTAATTTTTTCAATACTTATTTTCTCAAATGGGAATCGTTATTCATTTTTTTGTCTTGGATATGCAAAGAGTATTAATCTGTGGCAAAGGGAATGGTGCTGCACCTAGCAACCAGCTATTAAGAGATATGTATGTGCTTAAAGGCTACTGTATTTCTATACTGCCCTTGTAAATATATTTTCCCCTACATCTACAAGAAAAATAGCAATAAGATAGAGTTTGCAAATGTTTATCTCGATTAACATGAACTAGATGGTGAATAAGCGTTTGTAAAAATACTTTGTAGAAGAGTAGAGAAAGTCATGTGAGTGTAACTCATCAGATTTTTACTTTCTCTACTACGTATAGTAAGTAGGGGAAGTATTGTATTCCACCCAAAAATTCGATACAGAGATTTCACCGGAAATACATATTTTGAGAACCCCTGAATCCAAAAAAAGCATTTTTAGAAACATGTCCGTGTGTGTCTGTGTGTGTGTGTGTGTGTGTCTGTGAACAGCATAACTCAGAAACAAACAGTCGGATAAACACCAAACTTGGTATTTAGGTTCAGTATCTTTCAGAGATGCGACACGAAGGTTTTCAAGAAAATCCCCCCACCCCAGACTACCCTTTACATGGAAAATTTTTCGAAAATTTTAATTTTCTCAAAAATGGCTCTAACGATTTTGCTTAAAATGTCATATGTTTAAGATATTGTCATGAGAAATGAAATGTATATCTCGAATTTTCTGGGAATGTCTCCAAAAGTATTCTTCATTGTGAACGACTTTTGCGTAACAGGTAAACCATAAGAGATAGACAAAATCTTACTACACAAAAAATGTAGAACGCGTTAAAGTACACAATTTATGTAATATACATTTTTTTGTTAAAGTGTACCGTTATCGAGATATTGCTTGTTATTCCCTTAAATTTTCCAATACTTATACTTTTTCTCAAATTCGTTATTATTTTTTTTGACCTGGTAATGTAAAGAGAATGGAATACTCCACATAGCAACCAGCTCTTAAAAGATTTGACTATCGCTTATAACCTACCATATTCCCCTTGCATCTACAAGAAAATTAGGAATAAGATTAACATCTCGATATCTCGATTAACATGAAGCATATGTGGAATAAGCGTTTGTAAAAATAGTTTGTACAAGAGTAGAAAAGGTCATGTGAGTGTAACACATCAGATTTTTTTATGTCCTGGACATGCAAAGAGCGCTTAAAAGATTTGACTATCGCTTAAAACCTACCATATTCCCGTTGCATCTACAAGAAAATTTGCAATAGGATTGACATCTCGATTAAAATGAAGCATATGGAGAATAAGCGTTTAAAAATAGTTTCTACAAGAGTAGAGAAAGTAATGTGAGTGTAACACATCAGATTTTTTTCTACCTACTACATTTTAATCCAAATAATCAAAAATACCTACTTTACACATTTCGTTATAGATACAAAGGGAACAGCGATAGTCAAATGTTTAAGAACTGGACGCTATATGCTGGCCTTAAATTCCATACTGTTTCCATGCAATCGCAAGTAACAACTGAAAATCGACGAGGCTTCCAAAGAATAAATGTTGAACAATTCGAACGTTTAATAACGGATATATCAGGAACATCGTGTGTCACAGAAAAGCTTATTTGAAGTAAATTTTGCGTTGTAAAGAGATCTACATTTTTTGTACGTTACGTTTTCGTCTATCGCTTAACGTTTACCAGTTATACAAGATTATGCAAAATTCCTTCTGAATGAAGAGGACTTCACAGGCTATTCTTAGAAAATTCAAGATGTGCATTTTGTCGTGTGAATATCTTAATATATTCTATTTTAATAAAAATTATTAGTCATTTTTTCAAAATAAAAATTGTTCGAAAAGTGATTCAGGTAAAGGGTAGTTGGGAGTAGGGGTTTTCTTGAAACTCTTCGTGTCGTATCTTTGGAAGGTACTTGCGAGTGTATTCTTATAAAGTTTGTTTATTTAACATTATTGCGTAGCCCCACGTTGTGGTGGCCAATTTGCGGTGGTCTTACTTATAATGTTATTACTTGTGATGTTTGTGTATGTGTGTTTACTTCATGTGAAGCCATCTTGTGACGTCATTCATTTGTTCGGTTTGTAGCTCCATCTAGTGTTAGCAATTTGTGGTAGTATTAGTGTTTGAAAGAATGCGACTGTTATTTGATTTAATTTTTGTTTACTGTCCTCCGGCTAGCTATTATTTCTCGGTCGAACATGTCTCTTGATCAGGGTTGTGTAAACGGAAAGGAATCTTTTATCCAAATATAACACTGATGAAGAAATTTGTTTTACACATTTATTGTCGAACACGTTAACTATCACATTTATACATTGATCTTGACACTCGCCAAACTGAAACTGTTTCAATAACTTCATTACTAATCACTTTTAATTCGCGTACTTCAACTTTGTGTATAATTAACTTTATAATACTTTAGATTTTCGTAACTTGTGAATCTATAGCCGACGTATCTCATACAAATATTTTGACGAGCTGACGAACTGAAGACGACGTGTAGTGCACAAAGAATTTTGATGAACTGAGCTAAATACGACGTGTAATGTATGAATGCTTTCGGCGAACTGAAGGACTGACTGACTTTACCTCCAACCTACCTTATTTATACTCCCTCGTCCAGATACGCCTAAAGATTATAACTGAACTGCTATTGGCTAATAAAACGCGCCAACATTAGCGTCTATTTTAATATCCAATGAAAATTATGAATACATATGCTTTTAGGGAGAAAATATTCCAGAAGTTTCTCAACGGAAAAACGCGCCAACATTACGTAACTTCCTCGTTTCCAATAATGATAAACAGCTCACCCCCTCGCTGCATTATTGCGCGCTATTATTGACAGTTTCAGTAAGGCAGTATAAACTTACTTATCAACAATAATTACAGTCAAGAAACATCTCAAATCAATGTCACATAAAAATGCATATTCATATTACAATCATTATTTACATTTAAGTAATTTGTGATACAAATTACTGCATCATACTAAATCTAAATACCAAGTGTGGTGTTTACCCGACTTTAGTTTTTGAGTTATGCTGTTCACAGACACACACCACCTTTTACTAAACATGCTTTTTTATTCACTGGGCCTCAAAAGATGTATTTCGGGTGAAATCTCGGTATCGAATTTTTGGGTGAAATGAAATACCTTTCCTACCTAGCTTGTACGTGGTAGAGAAAATAAAACTCCGATGTTTTGTGTTCCCATGACTTTCTCTACACACTATGGTTAATTTTATTGGCTTATTCAAACTATTCTTACGAAAGCTTATCTTTACATCCACTTCGTGTTAATACATACAAACATTTGCAGATATAGTTTAATCACACATTTCATTGTGACACGAGGGATATAATCGATAGTCAATTCTTTAAAAGGAGCTCACTACATGCTGACTTTATAATTCACACTGTTTCCATAACATCGCGAGAAGTAAGTGAATAGCGACAGCTTTTTAAAAACTCTGATGTGGTACATTCACATGACTTTGTCTACCCTCTATCGTTCATTAGTGGGTATACAAACTATTCTTATGGAAACTTATGTTTCAACCTACTTTATTTTATTGGAGATAAACCTTTGCAGAAATAGCTACATTACACATTTCGTTATAGATACAAACGGTATAGCGATAGTCAAATGTTTAAGAACTGGACGCTATACGCTGGTCTTAAAATTCCACACTGTTTTCATGACACCGCGGGAAACAACTGAAAATCTACAGGACTTTAATAAAAGAATAGCTGAATATGCAATAATTCAAACTATTAATAACGGATAGCTCAGAACTGGCTGATGGCACAAAAAAGTTATTTGAAACAATCCTTGTGTTTTAAAGATATATACTTTTTTACTTTCTCTACTACGTAGAGTAAGTAGGGGAAGTATTGTATTCCACCCAAAAATTCAATACCGATATTTCATCGGAAATACATGTTTTGTGACCCCCTGAATAAAAAAAAGTATTTTTGGAAACATGTCGGCGCGCGCGCGCGCGCGCGCGTGTCTGTGTGTGTGTGTCTGTGAACAGCATAACTCAGAAACGAACAGTCGGATAAACACCAAACTTGGTATTTAGGTTCAGTATCCTCCAGAGATGCGACGCGAAGGTTTTCAAGAAAAATCCCCCCACCCCAGATTACCCTATACATGGAAAATTTTTCGAAAACTTTAATTTTCTCAAAAATGGCTCTAACGATTTTGATTAAAATATCATATGTATAAGATATTTTCATGACAAATGAAATGTATATCTCGAATTTTCTGGGAATGTATCCAAAAGTATTCTTCATTGTGAACGACTTTAGCATAACTGGTAAACCATAGGAGATGGACAAAAGTTTACTACACAAAAAATGTAGATCGCGTTAAAATACACAATTTATGTCATATACATTTTTTTGGTTGAGTGAACCATTTTCGAGATATTGCTTGTTATTCCCTTAAATGTTTCAATACTTATTTTCTCAAATGGGAATTCGTTATTCGTTTTTTTTGTCTTGGATATGCAAGGAGTATTAATCTATGGCAAAGAGAATGGTGCTGCACATAGCAACCAGCTAATAAGAGATATATCTCTCCTTAAATGCTACTGGGGCGGCGCCGGGGCCGAGTGGTTAGGCGGCCCAGGTTCAATCCCAGGGACCTGCATGCGGGATTTGTGGCGTCTGGGCGGGTTTTCTCCGGGTTCTCCGGTTTCCCCCGCCATTCATTCCACCAACCGCTCCATCTAAACCTTTCCTTTCATCCATTTCACCCACATTTCGTTTCATCAACTTCCTTCATCCCATACCAGGCATCGGGCTGATCACCCATCCTGGATGTTCTGTCTGATCCATGAGTGTCTGTTCCTCGACGGGCCTCTGATCCCAGGCACCCGCCTGTAAGTACTGGGGGGTGTAAGTCCTAAGAAAGAGGAGGGTAAACAGATAATGAATTAAATGCTACTGTATTTCTATACTGCCCTTGAAAATACAAAACAAAGGGAACATAGTACGCCTTAAGCGATAGTCAAATATTTTTAGAACTGGTCGCTATGTGTAAAATGTAATTCTCTTTGAGTAGAGGATATAGGTCCATCCTGGCGCACTTTTGCGTTTATATGGGAAAGGATAGGGAATACGAGGGTATATGCGGAGGTTCACGGAGGAAAGTGCGTTTATATGGGGAAGATAGGGACTACGAGGATCGATGCTAGGCTAGATAGAGGTTGAAGGAATGAGGATGTGCTTTATATGAGAGATACGTGGAATACGCGGAGAAGTGTTGGACTAGATAGGGGTTGAGATGTGGAATATGCATTTATATGGATGGGAAAGATAGGGAAAACGTGAACAGAGGCTAGGATAGACAGATGCTGAAGCAGGGGGAATATGAACATATTTACAGGAGAGATAGGGGATACGTGGAGAGGTACTAGACTATTCAGGGTTTGAAGGGTAGAGTATGACTTTTTATATGAAGAGACGAGGAAAACGAGGGTATATGCTAGGTTGAGAGAACCATCAAAGAGAAAAAATGCGTTTATATGGGAGAGATAGGGAAAACGAGGAGAGTTCTGAGGTAGAGCAGGGCCTGAAGAAGGGAGAGATATGCTTTATACGACAGAGATAGGGCATGCGAGGGGAGGTGCTAGTGCAGACAGAGGTTAAGGATTACGGTATACGTTTATATGAGGAATATATGGAAAAGGGGGGGCAGGCGGTATGATAGACAGAAGCTGGGCCACTTTTACGTTTATATGGGAAAGGATAGGGAAAACGAGGGTGGATGCAACAGTTCAAGGAGGAAAATGCGTTTATAGGGGAGAGATAGGGAATACGAGGGCTGATGCTGGGCTAGTCAGATGCTAAAGGAGGGAGGGATACGCTTTATACGAGAGAGATAGGGAATACAAGGAAAGATGTTATACTAAACAGGACTTGAAGGGTAGAATATGGCGTTTTATATGAGCGAGATAGCGAACCGAGGAGAGGTATTAGGCTAGGAGTTTTGAATGATAGAGTAGGCGTTTATATGCGAGAGATAGGGTATACGAGGGTCGATGCTAGGCTAGACAGGATTGAAGTAGGGAATGCGTCTTATATGAGAGAGGTAGGGGAATATGAGGAGAAGTGCTAGGCTAGACAGGAAGGTCTGAATGACAGAGTATGCGTTTATATGGGAAAAGATAGGGAAAACGAAGGTAGGTGCTAGGTTGAGAGAGTCTTCAAGGGGGAAAATGCATTTATATGAGATCGGTAGGACATACGAGGAGAGGTGCTAGTCTAGACATGGGTTGAGGAGCAGAGTATACGTTTATATGGGAGAAATATGGAAAACGGGAGAGATACAAGGATAAACAGGGTTGAAGGAGGAGGAATGTAGGGTTATACGGTAATATAGAGAGTAATTCGATTATAAAACTTTTATCATCCGGCGCTGCAACAATTTTATATACTTATTTTCTAAACCTTACAAACTTTATATATGTTAAACTAGTGCGCGAAACGGAGAGAGACAAACTGTATATCGGTTTACAGCGAAGTATACGTCTTAACCTATTGCCACCATGTTTGCTCTGGATCTTCTAATTGTCTATTCATTCCTAACATCATCTAACGTAACCAACAATAATCACGTAACACAACGTAACATAACAGCATGACAAGACGTCGCACTAACTAACATAAGCACGTATCCTCGTAACATCACGTGACATCTCGTAACCAGAAACGTTACACGACGTAACAACACGTACCAACCATGCAACCACGTAACAAAACGTAAGAACAACACGTAACCAACCCATTGCTAAGGCAATCTAAACTAATTCATCCTTCATAACTTAGACAATAAGTACGAGAGCCTAGCCTAGATTAACCCGACCAATCCTAAACGTTCCTCTCATCATCTATTCTACTCAGGCATCGACTAACCTAATCTGGCTAACCAAAGATAACCTCAACTTTCTTTTAGTGAAATTGCAATGTTTTATTCAGGTTTTATTATTCGAGAGTTTTAATTGAAAAGTTTACGTCAACATACCTTTATTTTAGTTCGTTGTAGGCGTCTCTCCCCTTTTTATCTAGGCTTGAGACTAGCACTAGGATTGCTCCTAATGGCAGGGTTACCACCTTCCCTTCTATCTTCTTCTTTCTTCATCGGTCGTCAGCTAGCTGCATATACAGCACACGGATAACCTTCATTTTTTTAAGATTGTAGACTCACGAGAAAATCTTCATATTCGACTTACATTCTCTTATGCACTACTTGTAATGCTGTAATGTCCATAGGCGTATGTCGTTATACCGTCCTCAGCAATAATTCTTTTATCGTCGTATGGTGTCAATGTAATTTTATTCACTTGTACTGTGGCAAGAGCATGCTGTCGCGACAGGATCAGATTCATGGGCGTTCTGATAATTTCTCTGGTTTTAAGGCAGTCAGTATAGCTCTCGAACGTGACGTACTGCTTAATAGCACTACGTTTTATACCTTTAATCTTTTTTATCATTGAACCGTCGATATCTAGGGCATACATTTTAGGTCGTAGCCCTACAAAGCGTTGAATGATTTTACCATTAGCCTCATCCTTAAATTTCCCAAGTAACTTCTTGTTTAGAGGTGAATAGCATATATGGCTTGTAGTATAATCAGCAGTATCTAGGTGCTCAAGAAAACGTAGCTTATCCTGGTACACACCTTCAGTTGTAACACGATGAATGAACGAATCAGTGTCCATATACATAAGCTTCAGGTTTTCAGCTCCATAATACGGTTACAACACATCATAGTGATACCGGTACATTAATGTCTTGGAGATATCCAACACACTCATACCGATGTATATAGGCTTGTTGAACACGATCTGTCGGGAGGCCATATGTACAGCAGCTAGATTAGAAGCATATATAGTCCTGTCGATAAACGTTGGCTTTGCAATTAACTTTTCCAGAGTCCTCTCATTTGTCACCAGCCGTATATCCATACGATTACGCAGGTTCTCCATAGTTTTTCCGAACATAGCATTGTTGAACAATTTGTAGAGATCCTTCTCAAAATCATTTGAGGCCTGTTGTCGTAGTCTGTTCTTAAATTCCACATACGGTTTTAACCATCGAGACTGTTGGAATTGTAGCACACGATGGATTTTTTTTAACCGTAGTCCATGATCAAGAGCTTGCTTCAACGCCATGTAATGTAGTACATACTTATTTCGAGGTCCTAGATGAGGTATCAGTTTCTTTGTAGGAGAGTCCTTAGGCGTCATACACTCAGGCAGGAAAGGTAGATCGTTGTGTAGATCGTGAAGTTCTGCAGGATACTCGATGTCGACTTCTAATATGTAGCCGTAAGGATCATCTTCTTGTAGTCTTTCTAAGTCAATTTTTTCAGGTGATACCCACTCAAATCTACCACAAGTGAGAGCGTGACTCATTGCCCAACCATATTGGTTGTTGGCGTCCTCATAGGTAATAAATTGGGTTGATCTCGACGGATCATACTTCTCCATGTAGATGTTATTAGCCTCTGCATAGCGGTGGGAAACTTGGCATAAACCTCCTCTTATACCAGATTCCACCATGAGTAATTGATCATAATCCTGTAACAATTCCAGCTGAATTCCAGTGTACAGTAACATGGCATCCCATGTAAGTCCTGGAGAGGTGAAATAATGTGCAGGGTCGACTTTGTGTGTTTTGAGTGTTTGCTCCCTAATTGTCTCAAAGACATCAGCTAGGAGAAGCACATCAGAGATTAAGTAGAGGTCGCTGTACTCGCCCAGGTTTCTGACATTAAACAGCTCCCATACATTTTTAGCATGATCGTAGTCAGCAACACTAATTTCCTCTTCATTTAATTTATTGTAGAAGGAGTCCTTAGGAGGTAAGCAGGTTTCGTTCAAGATGCCCCATGAAGTGATGTAATCATAGGGAAATACACCCTTACGGGTCATCAACTTCAACTTGTCTTCTCCGAAGTATTTCAATGTTTCAGGGTACGATGTTAGATTTTTTACCAGCTTATCCAAGCTTGTACTCAGGAACCGAAAACTATCCACAAACCGGAGCTTTATATCTCCAACATACTTGGAGAATGATATATAGCTTTCTTCAGAGCTAGGAATTACTTCCACCCGCTCACTTGTACATCCCAGCTCCTTAACAATGAAGTGTGAGTCATATCCACTGAGGTTGTGCATGAAGACAGGGATATATTTAGGTGTTTTGCAGGCTAAATTACATTCATTATGCAGACTCCCCCGATATTCACCACTGATGTGATCATGGTCGCGTACTTTATAGTTCTCTTCAGTAAAGGGTTTTCCACACAAGTAGCATACTGTAGAGGCGTTAAAATCCATCTGCTGTTGATCTGTAACTTTCAGGGGCATGACAGATTTGTATATATTATTAATCTCCTTTGCAAGGAATGACAGGTATTCCATAAACTTCTGAGCAGCATCAACACCACGATATACATAGGGATGCTTAGGAAGACCAGTTTCCAGATGTTCAACGTTGGTTGATGGTTTAACGTAAACACAGAAGCTCATTGCTGTATGCTCTTGATAAGGGGTTGTATAGGAAGTTTCAGGACTGGGAATACACGTATGACATGCAGTGAGAATACTCTCAAAATCCGCATAGATGACATAAGGTACTTTCAGCATCCTCTCCACATTTTTAAACTGTACAATTGATTTCTCCTTTGTAGGCATAACTACCCTTGCAACACCATGCTGATCACAGATGGCTGCATGTTCTTCCAGTTTTTCCAGCCCACTTCGTCCATATCGATTGTCAAAATGTGTAAACCAATTTCTTCATTTTGGTTTCCAGCATAGAGTCCAGATCCATTTCTAGGAAAACAGCTTGATTTCTGGTTTTAAATGTCTTGTCACAGGTTTCTCCGATACTGTTAACAAATCTACACTCAGCTAACAGATTAATTTTCAAACTCTTGTGAATACCAAGCTCTTTATGCACAGCCTGGATTATCCGCTGTTTTGCTTCATGCAGGTATATATTCAGGTCCTTAGTCGATTCACATCGTGTAAAATACGATTTCAAACGTCCATGGATTGAAGTTCCATATTCTTTCATGTCACACTCCTCCATTGCAGATAACAACTCTTGCTTTGACGGTTCTAATCTACGTTTCTTCTCAGGTCTGTTTATTTCACACGCATCTTCGTGTCGACGACCCTTATAACTGTCTTTGAAGGCTACATTACAATATTTACACTTGAAGATCTTTTTACAACGTAGCTCATGTCGTCTTTTATCATATCCACGGAGGAACTTCTTACAGCATTTACCACAAGAATATCCTGAGACACTAGGAATGATATCCTTACACGAGGACTTATTCATTTTTCTTCTTGATATAAGAAGGTATTTACCTTTCTTCAAGGAAATGTAGGCCTCTTCACCTTGATATCACTTAGAAAGCTGATTATTTTCTGAGAGAACAGCGATGTTAACACCTCAGAGATGATCAACAGAATGAATTTCAATGCTAGAGGTTGCTCTATTTATAGAGGAAGCACGAACCTTTATGCATCAATTATATAACGTATTAACCCTTCTTCAAGGAAATGTACTCTTCTTCACATTGATAACACTTTAGATTATTTTCTGAGAGAACGATGTTAACACCTCAGAGATGATCAACAGAATGAATTTCAATACTCAAGTTCGCTCTATTTATAGAGAAAGCACGAACCTTTTTTTAATCAATTATATCCTGATTATTAATACTAAAAACGGTGATGAAGCGTGTAAGCTCTTATATTTCAATTCGTGTTACACTGATGTTCGAGCGTCTCCGTATAGCTTCGTATGCTTAGAGAGAAAGTGTAAAGTATTGTGAAGATGTATGTATTGTTCGGCTATAATCGTACAGATTCGGAGAGCTTGACTCGTGAAGGTGATGAAAGATCCGCCGGCCGAGCAGGAGGCAAGCATTCCCTCCGCGCAACGAAACCTAGATGCAAATGAAAGAAAATCGTGATAGATGAGAAACCACCCAGACATTCGCCTGCAGACCGTGGAAAACCATGAAAAATATGTCAGAGCGAGCGTCCAACGGAACTGGAACCAGGGACTCTAAAAGCACACGTAAAAGATACAAATTATATAGAATGAAAGGAAATCGGTGTCGATGAGAAACCACTCCAGCATCCGCCTGCAGACCAGGGAAAACCCTAAAAAATATGATAGAGCGATCAACTAACAGGAATCAAATAAAAGACCTTAGAAGCATATAGGTTAAGATGTAAATCAAATAACAATGCAATAAAATCGTGCTAGATGAGAAACCACCCAGACATTCGCCTACAGACCAGGGAAAACCATGAAAAATATGTCAGAGTGAACAACCAAAGGCAATCGATCGAGGGAAACCATCAGATTACTCCAGAAGCATAAAGTTGCAAATGGAAGAAATTCGTGATAGATGAGAACCCACTCAGGCATTCGCCTGCAGACCAGGGGAAACCATGAAAAAAATCAAAGGTCTGAGCGACTTGCGGATAGAGTGTGCGACCAACAGGGAAATCAAACAAAAGGTCTCTAGAGGCAAAAAAAGATGCAAATGAAATAAAATCGTGATAGCAAATACCACTACAGCATTCGACAGCAGACCAGGGAAAACCATGAAAAATCGAGATCAGAGTAAACAATTGATTGAAATCTAACCCTGAACCCTAGAAATTTACGTGAAAAATGGATTGAAAGGGAATCGTGATAGCAAATACCACTACAGCATTCGACAGCAGACCAGGGAAAACCATGAAAAATCGAGATCGGAGTAAACAATTGATTGAAATGTAACCCCGAACCCTAGAAATTTACGTGAAAAATGGATTGAAAGGGAATCGTGATTGCAAATACCACTACAGCATTCGACAGCAGACCAGGGAAAGCCATGAAAAATCGAGATCGGAGTAAACAATTGATTGAAATCTAACCCTGAACCATAGAAATTTACGTGAAAAATGGATTGAAAGGGAATCGCGATAGCAAATACCCTACAGCATTCGACAGCAGACCAGCGAAAACCATGAAAAGATCCGTGATCAGAGTAAACAATTGATTGAAATCTAACCCTGAACCCTAGCAATTTACGTGAAAATGGATTGAAAGGGAATCGCGATAGCAAATACCACTACAGCATTCGACAGCAGACCAGCGAAAACCATGAAAAGAGCCGTGATCAGAGTAAACAATTGATTGAAATCTAACCCTAAACCCTAGAAATTTACGTGAAAAATGGATTGAAAGGGAATGGTGATAGCAAATACCACTACAGCATTCGACAGCAGACCAGGGAAAGCCATGAAAAATCGAGATCGGAGTAAACAATTGATTGAAATCTAACCCTGAACCATAGAAATTTACGTGAAAAATGGATTGAAAGGGAATCGCGATAGCAAATACCCTACAGCATTCGACAGCAGACCAGCGAAAACCATGAAAAGATCCGTGATCAGAGTAAACAATTGATTGAAATCTAACCCTGAACCCTAGAAATTTACGTGAAAAAATGCAAATAAAATGGTTTGAAAGGGAATCGTGATAGCAAATTCCACTACAGCATTAGGCAGCAGACCAGCGAAAATCGTGAGAAACGTAAGGTCAGAGTGCTCGTCCCTACGGGAATCGAATCCGAGACATCTCGAATGCAAAGTGCTGCCGTTATTGTCTGAACAAAACAGTAAAAACAGACCTCATTAGCAGTCGACAATGCTTAAACACGTTAACTTTCACCATATGACGTCACAGTTGCGGATAGTTTGACTATCGCCAACATGTCGAGACATGCACATTTAGCCATCTCATAAACAAGAGAAGCATATACAGAAGTTTCATGCCAACGTACTCACTACGCTCGCAAAGATAATCTAAAATTTCATCGTTGAAATACTTTGGAAATAGCGTAGAAGGGGGGGGGGAAGAGGGGAAGTGAGGGGAAATACATACGTTTACAGAGCTTTCTATTTGACGGTCTTTACCAAAAAAAAATTTTTTATTATTACCGATTATATCCTTGGATTGTAGCTCGTTATTGATTGTTGTTCCAAGTCGGGCTGGAGGACTAGGATTGAATCCAGTGACATGAATACAAAGTCATCCTCGAATAAAATAAAAAAGTAATTAAAAATAAAATGGTGAACGTACGATATTACATTTATATCAGTAACTAATTTCTTTGTTATGTATATTTGGACATCTGTCATCCTGACGAATATTATATCTCTTAGATGAATGTATATTTAAATGGTATAGTGAGCGTAAATAACTAGATTACGTAAGACGCTGACGCGCGCTGCAGCTGTATAGGCCCGACACTGCATTAGGTCCAACACTTACGGCGTGCTGTGCCGTACTGAGGGTCTCGTGTAGCTCTCAGCGCCTCATGAAGCCGGCCTTTCATCCCTACCTTACTCTCTCCAGGTGCCACCCCTCAGCCGCCTTTCGCAAGCCTTCTCCTCTCCGCCAGCTGATGCTACCTTCCTTGCCGACATGTAAGGTACGCTTCTAAAAGACGACTGAAGCGGCCATGTTAGCTTTCCGATACATGAAGACAGCCATTATAGTTGTTAACATTCGCTTTGGTTTTAAAAGAAATTTAAAAATAGATTGCAAGACATTATCTTTAACAAAGGAAGTCTTAAAAATGAAAATATAACAATCTTTATACTAAATACAAATAACGGTCATGGCAGCTTTAAAAATGTAGATACTTTAATCTAAAAAAATACAATACATTTATTAAAACATTTCCTAATTCGATTCTATAAGCTAAAAATCGGAGTAAATCTGAAAAAATTATTGCTCGTAATTACAGGCAAATGCAGCGGTTTTAAAAATAAACGAACATTAAAACGTATAAAAATGCATATTACACACTGATTCTTTGAAGAATGATTGAGATGAGAGGAAGAAATTATTGAAAAAATCACTAAATAATAGGGTATATACATGAATTTAATTAAATAAGGGCGGAAAAACTTCTACGCTATTTCCAAAGTATTTCAACGATGAAATTTTAGATTATCTTTGCGAGCGTAGTGAGTACGTTGGCATGAAACTTCTGTATATGCTTCTCTTGTTTATGAGATGGCTAAATGTGCATGTCTCGACATGTTGGCGATAGTCAAACTATCTTCAACTGTGACGTCATATGGTGAAAGTTAACGTGTTTAAGCATTGTCGACTGCTAATGAGGTCTGTTTTTACTGTTTTGTTCAGACAATAACGGCAGCACTTTGCATTCGAGATGCCTCGGATTCGATTCCCGTAGGGACGAGCACTCTGACCTTACGTTTCTCACGATTTTCGCTGGTCTGCTGCCTAATGCTGTAGTGGTATTTGCTATCACGATTCCCTTTCAAACCATTTTATTTGCATTTTTTCACGTAAATTTCTAGGGTTCAGGGTTACATTTCAATCAATTGTTTACTCTGATCACGGATCTTTTCATGGTTTTCGCTGGTCTGCTGTCGAATGCTGTAGGGGTATTTGCTATCGCGATTCCCTTTCAATCCATTTTTCACATAAATTTCTAGGGTTCAGGGTTAGATTTCAATCAATTGTTTACTCCGATCTCGATTTTTCATGGCTTTCCCTGGTCTGCTGTCGAATGCTGTAGTGGTATATGCAATCACGATTCCCTTTCAATCCATTTTTCACGTAAATTTCTAGGGTTCAGGGTTAGATTTCAATCAATTGTTTACTCCGATCTCGATTTTTCATGGTTTTCCCTGGTCTGCTGTCGAATGCTGTAGTGGTATTTGCTATCACGATTCCCTTTCAATCCATTTTTCACGTAGATTTCTAGGGTTCAGGGTTAGATTTCAATCAATTGTTTACTCTGATCTCGATTTTTCATGGTTTTCCCTGGTCTGCTGTCGAATGCTGTAGTGGTATTTGCTATCACGATTTTCTTTCATTTGCATCTTTTTTGCCTCTACAGACCTTTTGTTTGATTTCCCTGTCGGTCGCACACTCTATCCGCCAGTCGCTCAGACCTTTGATTTTTTTCATGGTTTCCCCTGGTCTGCAGGCGAATGCCTGAGTGGGTTCTCATCTATCACAAATTTCTTTCATTTGCAACTTTATGCTTCTAGAGTAATCTGATGTTTTCCCTCGTTCGATTGCCTTTGGTTGTTCACTCTGACATATTTTTCATGGTTTTCCCTGGTCTGTAGGCGAATGTCTGGGTGGTTTCTCATCTAGCACGATTTTATTGCATTTTTATTTGATTTACATCTTAACCTATATGCTTCTAAGGTCTTTTGTTTGATTCCTGTTGGTTGATCGCTCTATCATATTTTTTAGGTTTTCCCCGGTCTGCAGGCGGATGCTGGATGGTTTCTCATCGACACCGATTTCCTTTCATTCTATATAATTTGTATCTTTTACGTGTGCTTTTAGAGTCCCTGGTTCCAGTTCCGTTGGACGCTCGCTCTGACATATTTTTCATGGTTTTCCATGGTCTGCAGGCGAATGTCTGGGTGGTTTCTCATCTATCACGATTTTCTTTCATTTGCATCTAGGTTTCGTTGCGCGGAGGGAATGCTTGCCTCCTGCTGGGCCGGCGGATCTTTCATCACCTTCACGAGTCAAGCTCTCCGAATCTGTACGATTATAGCCGAACAATACATACATCTTCACAATACTTTACACTTTCTCTCTAAGCATACGAAGCTATACGGAGACGCTCGAACATCAGTGTAACACGAATTGAAATATAAGAGCTTACACGCTTCATCACCGTTTTTAGTATTAATAATCAGGATATAATTGATTAAAAAAAAGGTTCGTGCTTTCTCTATAAATAGAGCGAACTTGCGTATTGAAATTCACTCTGTTGATCATCTCTGAGGTGTTAACATCGTTCTCTCAGAAAATAATCTAAAGTGTTATCAATGTGAAGAAGAGTACATTTCCTTGAAGAAGGGTTAATACGTTATATAATTGATGCATAAAGGTTCGTGCTTCCTCTATAAATAGAGCAACCTCTAGCATTGAAATTCATTCTGTTGATCATCTCTGAGGTGTTAACATCGCTGTTCTCTCAGAAAATAATCAGCTTTCTAAGTGATATCAAGGTGAAGAGGCGTACATTTCCTTGAAGAAAGGTAAATACCTTATTATATCAAGAAGAAAAATGAATAAGTCCTCGTGTAAGGATATCAATCCTAGTGTCTCAGGATATTCTTGTGGTAAATGCTGTAAGAAGTTCCTCCGTGGATATGATAAAAGACGACATGAGCTACGTTGTAAAAAGATCTTCAAGTGTAAATATTGTAATGTAGCCTTCAAAGACAGTTATAAGGGTCGTCGACACGAAGATGCGTGTGAAATAAACAGACCTGAGAAGAAACGTGGATTAGAACCGTCAAAGCAAGAGTTGTTATCTGCAATGGAGGAGTGTGACATGAAAGAATATGGAACTTCATTCCATGGACGTTTGAAATCGTATTTTATACGATGTGAATCGACTAAGGACCTGAATATATACCTGCATGAAGCAAAACAGCGGATAATCCAGGCTGTACATAAAGAGCTTGGTATTCACAAGAGTTTGAAAATTAATCTGTTAGCTGAGTGTAGATTTGTTAACAGTATCGGAGAAACCTGTGACAAGACATTTAAAACCAGAAATCAAGCTGTTTTCCTAGAAACGGATCTGGACTCTATGCTGGAAACCAAAATGAAGAAATTGGTTACTGAAATGGAGGAATCACAACTAAAGGGTAGCAACTGGGCTCTGCTTGCTGTGGAAGGGGTGCGCCTTCGTATTAACAAGTAAAATCCGCTACGAGGAAGTAGCTACATACCCCTACCTCCATCTGTTGAAGCAAGAAAAGCCTGCATTAACATCCAGAATTTAACTGATGACATATGTTTCATGTACTCTGTATTGGCCAAATTCGTTGAGAAGGATGCACAACGGGTGAGCAAATACGAACAATTCAAAGATAAGTACGACTTCAGCTGTGTTTCCTATCCTACTCCACTTTCTCAAATACCTAAATTTGAGAAGCTTAATAGGATGTCTATCAACGTCTTCGGTCTGGATGAGAAGCATGAAGTGTATCCGATAAAGGTTGCTGACACTGAACTACCTGACCACCGTGACCTCCTACTATTGAGTGACAGTAGTGGAAAACATCACTATGTATATATCAAGAATTTTGAGAAGCTCGTTCGACGTCAAAAAACTAAGCATGGTAGAGTGATATATACCTGTAAGCGGTGCTTTACACATTTTGACAATCGATATGGACGAAGTGGGCTGGAAAAACTGGAAGAACATGCAGCCATCTGTAATCAGCATGGTGTTGCAAGGGTAGTTATGCCTACAAAGGAGAAATCAATTGTACAGTTTAAAAATGTGGAGAGGATGCTGAAAGTACCTTATGTCATCTATGCGGATTTTGAGAGTATTCTCACTCCATGTCATACGTGTATTCCCAGTCCTGAAACTTCCTATACAACCCCTTATCAAGAGCATACAGCAATGAGCTTCTGTGTTTACGTTAAACCATCAACCAACGTTGAACATCTGGAAACTGGTCTTCCTAAGCATCCCTATGTATATCGTGGTGTTGATGCTGCTCAGAAGTTTATGGAATACCTGTCATTCCTTGCAAAGGAGATTAATAATATATACAAATCTGTCATGCCCCTGAAAGTTACAGATCAACAGCAGATGGATTTTAACGCCTCTACAGTATGCTACTTGTGTGGAAAAACCTTTACTGAAGAGAACTATAAAGTACGCGACCATGATCACATCAGTGGTGAATATCGGGGGAGTCTGCATAATGAATGTAATTTAGCCTGCAAAACACCTAAATATATCCCTGTCTTCATGCACAACCTCAGTGGATATGACTCACACTTCATTGTTAAGGAGCTGGGATGTACAAGTGAGCGGGTGGAAGTAATTCCTAGCTCTGAAGAAAGCTATATATCATTCTCCAAGTATGTTGGAGATATAAAGCTCCGGTTTGTGGATAGTTTTCGGTTCCTGAGTACAAGCTTGGATAAGCTGGTAAAAAATCTAACATCGTACCCTGAAACATTGAAGTACTTCGGAGAAGACAAGTTGAAGTTGATGACCCGTAAGGGTGTATTTCCCTATGATTACATCACTTCATGGGGCATCTTGAACGAAACCTGCTTACCTCCTAAGGACTCCTTCTGCAATAAATTAAATGAAGAGGAAATTAGTGATGCTGACTACGATCATGCTAAAAATGTATGGGAGCTGTTTAATGTCAGAAACCTGGGCGAGTACAGCGACCTCTACTTAATCTCTGATGTGCTTCTCCTAGCTGATGTCTTTGAGACATTTACGGAGCAAACACTCAAAACACACATAGTCGACCCTGCACATTATTTCACCTCTCCAGGACTTACATGGGATGCCATGTTACTGTACACTGGAATTCAGCTGGAATTGTTACAGGATTATGATCAATTACTCATGGGGGAATCTGGTATAAGAGGAGGTTTATATCAAGTTTCTCACCGCTATGCAGAGGCTAATAACACCTACATGGAGATGTATGATCCGTCGAGACCAACCCAATTTATTACCTATGAGGACGCCAACAACCAATATGGGTGGGCAATGAGTCACGCTCTCCCTTATGGTAGATTTGAGTGGGTATAACCTGAAAAAATTGACTTAGAAAGACTACAAGAAGAGGATCCTTACGGCTACATATTAGAAGTCGACATCGAGTATCCTGCAGAACTTCACGATCTACGCAACGATCTGCCTTTCCTGCCTGAGTGTATGACGCCTAAGGACTCTCCTACAAAGAAACTGATACCTCATCTAGGACCTCGAAATAAGTATGTACTACATTACATGGCGTTGAAGCAAGCTCTTGATCATGGACTACGGTTAAAAAAATCCATCGTGTGCTACAATTCCAACAGTCTCGATGGTTAAAACCGTATGTGGAATTTAACAACAGACTACGACAACAGGCCTCAAATGATTTTGAGAAGGATCTCTACAAATTGTTCAACAATGCTATGTTCGAAAACTATGGAGAACCTGCGTAATCGTATGGATATACGGCTGGTGACAAATGAGAAGACTCTGGAAAAGTTAATTGCAAAGCCAACGTTTATCGACAGGACTATATATGCTTCTAATCTAGCTGCTGTACATATGGCCTCCCGACAGATCGTGTTCAACGAGCCTATATACATCGGTATGAGTGTGTTGGATATCTCCAAGACATTAATGTACCGGTATCACTATGATGTGTTGCAACCGTATTATGGAGCTGAAAACCTAAAGCTTATGTATATGGACACTGATTCGTTCATTCATCGTGTTACAACTGAAGGTGTGTACCAGGATAAGCTACGTTTTCTTGAGCACCTAGATACTGCTGATTATCCTACAAGCCTTATATGCTATTCACCTCTAAACAAGAAGGTACTTGGGAAATTTAAAGATGACGCTAATGGTAAAATCATTCAACGTTTTGTAGGGCTACGACCTAAAATGTATGCCCTAGATATCGACGGTTCAATGATAAAAAAGATTAAAGGTATAAAACGTAGTGCTATTAAGCAGTACGTCACGTTCGAGAGCTATACTGACTGCCTTAAAACCAGAGAAATTATCAGAACGCCCATGAATCTGATCCTGTCGCGACAGCATGCTCTTGCCACAGTACAAGTGAATAAAAATACATTGACACTATACGACGATAAAACAATTATTGCTGAGGACGGTATAACGACATACGCCTATGGACATTACAGCATTACAAGTAGTGCATAAGAGAATGTAAGTCGAATATGAAGATTTTCTCGTGAGTCTACAATCTTAAAAAAAATGAAGGTTATCCGTGTGCTGTATATGCAGCTAGCTGACGACCGATGAAGAAAGAAGAAGATGGAAGGGAAGGTGGTAACCCTGCCATTAGGAGCAATCCTAGTGCTAGTCTCAAGCCTAGATAAAAAGGGGAGAGACGCCTACAACGAACTAAAATAAAGGTATGTTGACGTAAACTTTTCAATTAAAACTCTCGAATAATAAAACCTGAATAAAACATTGCAATTTCACTAAAAGAAAGTTGAGGTTATCTTTGGTTAGCCAGATTAGGTTAGTCGATGCCTGAGTAGAATAGATGATGAGAGGAACGTTTAGGATTGGTCGGGTTAATCTAGGCTAGGCTCTCGTACTTATTGTCTAAGTTATGAAGGATGAATTAGTTTAGATTGCCTTAGCAATGGGTTGGTTACGTGTTGTTCTTACGTTTTGTTACGTGGTTGCATGGTTGGTACGTGTTGTTACGTCGTGTAAAGTTTCTGGTTACGAGATGTCACGTGATGTTACGAGGATACGTGCTTATGTTAGTTAGTGCGACGTCTTGTCATGCTGTTATGTTACGTTGTGTTACGTGATTATTGTTGGTTACGTTAGATGATGTTAGGAATGAATAGACAATTAGAAGATCCAGAGCTAACATGGTGGCAATAGGTTAAGACGTATACTTCGCTGTAAACCGATATACAGTTTGTCTCTCTCCGTTTCGCGCACTAGTTTAACATATATAAAGTTTGTAAGGTTTAGAAAATAAGTATATAAAAGTGTTGCAGCGCCGGATGATAAAAGTTTTATAATCGAATTACTCTCTATATTACCGTATAACCCTACATTCCTCCTCCTTCAACCCTGTTTATCCTTGTATCTCTCCCGTTTTCCATATTTCTCCCATATAAACGTATACTCTGCTCCTCAACCCATGTCTAGACTAGCACCTCTCCTCATGTGTCCTACCGATCTCATATAAATGCATTTTCCCCGTTGAAGACTCTCTCAACCTAGCACCTACCTTCGTTTTCCCTATCTTTTCCCTTATAAACGCATACTCTGTCATTCAGACCTTCCTGTCTAGCCTAGCACTTCTCCTCATATTCCCCTACCTCTCTCATATAAGACGCATTCCCTACTTCAATCCTGTCTAGCCTAGCATCGACCCTCGTACACCCTATCTCTCGCATATAAACGCCTGCTCTATCATTTAAAACTCCTAGCCTAATACCTCTCCTCGGTTCGCTATCTCGCTCATATAAAACGCCATATTCTACCCTTCAAGTCCTGTTTAGTATAACATCTTTCCTTGTATTCCCTATCTCTCTCGTATAAAGCGTATCCCTCCCTCCTTTAGCATCTGACTAGCCCAGCATCAGCCCTCGTATTCCCTATCTCTCCCCTATAAACGCATTTTCCTCCTTGAACTGTCGCATCTACCCTCGTTTTCCCTATCCTTTCCCATATAAACGTAAAAGTGGCCCAGCTTCTGTCTATCATACCGCCTGCCCCCCCTTTTCCATATATTCCTCATATAAACGTATACCGTACTCCTTAACCTCTGTCTGCACTAGCACCTCCCCTCGCATGCCCTACCTCTGTCGTATAAAGCGTATCTCTCCCTCCTTCAGGCCCTGCTCTACCTCAGAACTCTCCTCGTTTTCCCTATCTCTCCCATATAAACGCATTTTTTCCTCTTTGAAGGTTCTCTCAACCTAGCATATACCCTCGCTTTCCTCGTCTCTTCATATAAAAAGTTATACTCTACCCTTCAAACCCTGAATAGTCTAGTACCTCTCCACGTATCCCCTATCTCCCCTCTAAATATGTTCATATTCCCCCTGCTTCAGCATCTGTCTATCCTAGCCTGTGTTCACGTTTTCCCTATCTTTCCCATATAAATGCATATTCCACATCTCAACCCCTATCTAGTCCAACACTTCTCCTCGTATTCCACGTTTCTCTCATATAAAGCACATCCCCATTCCTTCAACCTCTATCTAGCCTAGCATCGATCCTCGTAGTCTCTATCTTCCCCATATAAACGCATTTTCCTCCGTGAACCTCCGCATATACCCTCGTATTCCCTATCCTTTCCCATATAAACGCAAAAGTGCGCCAGGATGGACCTATATCCTCTACTTCTTTGCATGTCAAAAGATCGTTTCTGCAAATGTTTATCTGGATTAATATGACGTAGATGGAGAATAAGAGTTTGTACAAGAGTGAAAGTGAACTTCACAGATTATTTCCAGAAAATTCAAGATATATATTTTTATAATCAAAATCGTTAGAGCCATTTTTGGAAAATAAAAAAAATCGAATAATATTACGTGTAAATGGTAGTTTGTGGTCGGAGGTTTTTCTTGAAACTATTAGTGTTGCATCTTTGTATGATACTGAACTTAAATACTAAGTTTGGTATTTATCCGACTTCTCTTTTTGGAGTTATGTTATTTATAATCACACACACGTACACACAAACAGACGCGTGCCCGTGCACACACAACAACATTTTTCTAAAATGCTTTCTTTTTTGGGTTCAGGGTTCACAAAACATGTATTTTCGATGAAATCTCTATATCGAATTTTTGGGCGGAATGCAATACCTTTTCTACCTACTATTGTAGAGAAAGTAATAAATCTGATCTGATACATTCACATGACCTTCTCTATACTCGTATCTTTATTAATGCATATACAAACTATTCTTATTCAAGCTTATTTTTCTGTCCACTACATTTAATCCAAATAAACCTTTGAAAAAATAGCTACATTACACATTTCGTTATAAACACAAAAAGAACAGCGATAGTCAAATGTTTAAGAACTGGACGTTATACTTTGGCCTGAAAATTCCATACTGTTTCCATGCAATCGCAAGAAACGACTGAAAATCGATGGGAGATTAAAACAATGGCCGGTATTGAAGAATTGGATCCTTTAATAAGGGATATCTTAGAAACGGATATCTTGCCACAAGATAGCTTATTTTACGTAAATTGTGTGTTTTAAAGAGATCTACATTTTTGTGTGGTACGTTTTCGTCTATTGCTTAACGTTTACAAGTTATACAAGATTATACAAAATTCCTCCCGAATAAAGGGTAATTCCTAGGCTATTCCCAGAAAATTCAAGATATATATTTTATTTGTCATGCAAATAACTTTAATATATGGTATTTTATTCAAAATCGTTAGAGGCACTTTTCAGAAAATCAAAATTTTCTAAAATTTCCAAGTAAAGTTTAGTTGGGTGGTGGGATTTTTTTGAACATCTTCCTGTGGCGTCCTCGGAAGATACTAAACTCAAATACCAAGTTATTTATCCAACTTTTCGTTTTTGAGCTATGCCGTTCACAGACATACATATAGACAGACACACAGGTACAAACACGGACATGTTTCCAAAAATTCCTTATTCGGATTCAGAGTGAAATCTCGGTATGTTCGTATAAGTACGCTGAAGCCTGCGCTCTAATTTCGGTATGCTAGAGTCCTAAGAATGTTTAATAGCTTAGTGAATTCGTCTCTTAATGTTGAAATATGTGATTTCCAACAGCACTAAAACACTATAACACTGAAACATGTGATCTCAAAACTATCAATATCTGTACAACACAGAATTTACGTCAACACATTAGCCGGCACACGCAGAAAAGGGAAAGTGGAGGAGCAACAGAACTTGTTAGGAACAGCGCAATGCAGAGCAAGTAATTCTCATAATGCTGCGACGGTCCGTAGTGGAAGTCAACCGCGGACGAAGAGTTGCATCAAAATGCATTAAGTTTCGAAAGATGTAATGAAGAGCTAGCTTTGAGGGCATCAGGTTGCTTAGCTAGCTCTCAGAAACATATTTATTGACCACGAATATGGGTCAACTCTCTCAATTCGCTTCACGACTCGTAAAGACGTCGAGATTACCTCTGTTAAGTCTCCGAGCCCTCCTAATAAGTTAAGCATTACATTGTATTATTCTCAAAATCTGCGAGAGCTCCGTATGTGCAGGAACCATTAAGTTCTTGCACGACCACTTTCCTCTTCCGAGGGGCCCTCAAAGTAACTCTAATTTATTCGATAATATGGTCCTTAGACTTTTATAAGATTCCCTGTGTACTTTAACACTCCCTTCTCCCCGAACATACCTACGGCAGCTATCACCCCGATCCCGAACGTCTCTATCATATGAACCTATTCCCCCTATGTAAGCAATCCCTGGGGCTAACTGCCCTAATGGTCGCTACAATACGGTCATGTGTTTAAACGAAGTCTCTGTATAATCCACCCCAGCATTCAGTTACCATTCAGGGAAAACCGCGAAAGAACTCAAGGTCAGAGTGACCGGAACAAAGGGAATCGAACCCGAGATCTCCCGAAAGGGAACCTCGCATTACTCGCTCGGTTACCATGGTTACTAATTTGTCATTTTCTGCCGTAGTAAGTGCATTATCAAGCGAATGGGCGTGTACTTTCAGGACTTCGGATATTTGATTACTGCTTATAGAGGATTTCCATTCTTAGCCACACCAATCAGAATAAAACATCCGGCATTACCTATTCGCCATGCTTATGGCACGTGACGTATCATACAGTCCTACATACATAGACATGTTTCAACATACATGACGGGCGAGAATAACTTGACGGCAAGTTATGACTGAAGGGAGTTGCCAGCTTTTCTGAAGTGCATATCCTGTCTTCTTAAAATGTACGGACGACGTATTCAAATGGCTATTTAGCGTGTGTAATGATTAATGCCATATAAGTGTATACTATCCCCAAATATTATCCTTAATTTCCTGTAGTACTTCATAAAGACTACTGCTTTTGCAAACAATTATTTAACACATTGTTCTTTTACTTTCTTTACTACGTAAGTAGGGGAAGTATTGAATTCCACCCAAAAAATTGGATACCAAGATTTCACCGGAAATACATGTTTTGAGACCCCCTGAATCCAAAAAAAGCATTTCTGGAAACATGTCTGTGTGTCTGTGAACAGTATAACCCAGAAACGAATTGTTGAGTGAACAATTTTCGAGATTTTACTTGTTATTCCCTTAAGGTTTTCAATCCTTATTTTCTCAAATGGGAATTCGTTATTCATTTTTACTTTCTCTACTACGTATAGTAAGTAGGGGAAGTATTGCATTCCACCCAAAAATTCGATACCGAGATTTCGCCGGAAATACATGATTTGAGACCTCCTGAATCCAAAAAAAGCATTTTTGGAAACATGTCCGTGTGTGTGTCTGTGTGTGTGTGTGTGTGTCTGTGTGTGTGTGTGTGTGTGTATGTGTGTCTGTGAACAGCATAACTCAAAAACGAACAGTCGGATAAACACCAAACTTGGTATTTAGGTTCAGTATCTTCCAGAGATGCGACACGAAGGTTTTCAAGAAAATCCCGCCACCCTAGACTACCTTTTACATGGAACATTTTTCGAAAATTTTAATTTTCTCATAAAAGGCTCTAACGATTTTAATGAAAATATCATATGTTTAAGATAATGTCATGAGAAATGAAATGTATATCTCGAATTTTCTGGGAATGTCTCCAAAAGTATTCTTCATTGTGAACGACTTTTGCATAACTGGTAAACCGTAAGAGATAGACAGAATTTTACTACACAAAAATGTAGATCGCGTTAAAATACACAACTTATGTCATATACATTTCTTTTGTAGAGTGAACCGTTTTCGAGATATTGCTTGTTATTCCCTTAAATTTTCCGATACTTATACTTTTTCTCAAATTCGTTATTCATTTTTTTTGTTCTGGACATGCAAAGAGAATGGAATGCGCCACATAGCAACCAGCGTTAAAATATTTGACTATCGCTTAAAAGCTACCATATTCCCCTTGCATCTACAAGAAAATTAGCAATAAGATTGACATCTCCATTAACATGAAGTAGATGGAGAATAAGCGTTTGTAAAAATAGTTTGTACAAGAGTAGAGAGTCATATGAGTGTAAGACATCAGATTTTTTTACTTTCTCTAATACGTACAATAAGGTAGAGAAGGTATTGTATTCCACCCAAAAATTCGATACGGAAATTTCACCGGAAATACATGTTTTGAGGACCCCTGAATAAACCATTTTTAGAGAAAGATCCGTGTATCTGTGTGTTTCACAGTGAACAGTACAATTCAAAATTCAAATATCGAATAAATAACAAATTTTGTATTTAAGTTCACTACCTTCCAAAGATGCGACATGAAGATTTTCAACAAAATCCCCCCCAAACTACCCTTTACATGGAAGAATTTCGAAATTTTTATTTTCTAATGAATGGCTCGGCATACGACCTTTATTCAAATATCACATATTATATTTACATGGCAAATAAAATTTACTTATATTTTGAATTTTCTGGGAATAGCCAGTGAAGCCCTCTTCCTTCGGAAGTAGTTTTGTATAACTGGTAAACGTTAAGGGATAAACGAAAACTACTACACGAAAAATTTAGGTCTCTTTAAAACACACAATTTATTTTAAATAATTTTTGTGGCATAAGCCATTTCCAAGATATTCGTTATTAATGGTTTGGCTTATTCAATACTGTCACTCTTTTAAGTTCTGTCAAATATAAGTTGTTTCTCGCGATACCATGGAAAGAGTATGGAATACCTTATAATATCCAGGTCTTAAACATTTGACAATCGCTATTCCCTTTGTATGTATAATGCAATGTGTAATGCAGCTATTTTTGCAAATGTTTATCTCCATTAAAATGAGGTAGATAGGAAAATAAACTTTCTTAAGTATAGTTTGTATACCCACTTCAGTTACGAATCTTTTTTATAATTTTTTTTCTATTCAGGGGATCCCAAATCATATATTTCCAGTGAAATCTCGATATCAAAATTTTGGTGGAATGCAAAACCTGCTCTACCTATGTACGTAGTAGTGCAAGCTAAGAAATAGAAAAAAAAATCTGATGTGTTACACTCACATGACTTTCTCTACTCTTGTACAATCTATTTTTACAAACGCTTATTCTCCATATGCTTCATGTTAATCCAGATATCGAGATGTCAATCTTATTGGTAATTTTCTAGTAGATGCAAGGGGAATATGGTAGCTTTTAAGCGATAGTCAAATATTTTAAAGCTGGTTGCTATGTGGCGCATTCTATTCTCTTTGCATGTCCAGGACATAAAAAAAATGAATAACGAATTTGAGAAAAACTATAAGTATTGGAAAATTTAAGGAAATAACAAGCAATATCTCGAAAACGGTTCACTCAACAAAAGAAATGTATATGACATAAGTTGTGTATTTTAACGCGATCTACATTTTTTGTGTAGTAAAATTCTGTCTATCTCTTACGGTTTACCAGTTATGCAAAAGTCGTTCACAATGAAGAATACTTTTGGAGACATTCCCAGAAAATTCGAGATATACATTTCATTTCTCATGACATTATCTTAAACATATGATATTTTCATCAAAATCGTTAGAGCCATTTATCAGAAAATTAAAATTTTCGAAAAATGTTCCATGTAAAAGGTAGTCTAGGGTGGGGGGATTTTCTTGAAAACCTTCGTGTCGCATCTCTGGAAGATACAGAACCTAAATACCAAGTTTGGTGTTTATCCGACTGTTCGTTTTTGAGTTATGCTGTTCACAGACACACATACACACACACACAGACACACACACACACACACACACACACACACACAGACACGCACACGGACATGTTTCCAAAAATGCTTTTTTTGGATTCAGGAGGTCTCAAATCATGTATTTCCGGCGAAATCTCGGTATCGAATTTTTGGGTGGAATGCAATACTTCCCCTACTTACTATACGTAGTAGAGAAAGTAAAAATGAATAACGAATTCCCATTTGAGAAAATAAGGATTGAAAACCTTAAGGGAATAACAAGTAAAATCTCGAAAATTGTTCACTCAACAAAAAAATGTAAATGACATAAATTGTGCATTTTATCGCGATCTACATTATTTTTGTAGTAAAATGTTGTCTATCTCTTATGGTTTACCAGTTATGGAAAATTCGTTCACAATGAAGAATACTTTTAGAGACATTCCCAGGAAATTCAAGATATACATTTTATTTGTCATAAAAATATCTTATACATATGATATTTTAATCAAAATCGTTAGAGCCATTTTTGAGAAAATTAAACTTTTCGAAAAATCTTCTTATGTAAAGGGTACTCTGGGGTGGGGGGATTTTCTTGAAAACCTTCGTGTCGCATCCTTGGAAGATACTGAACCTAAATACCAAGTTTGGTGTTTATCCGACTGTTCGTTTCTGAGTTATGCTGTTCACAGACACACACACACACACAGACACACAGACACACACACGGACATGTTTCCAAAAGTGTTTTTTTGGATTCAGGGGGTCTCAAAACATGTATTTCCGGTGAAATCTCGGTATCATATTTTTGGGTGGAATACAATACTTCCCCTATTTAATATACGTAGTAGAGAAAGTAAAAAGCCTATGATCATAATGTTTCTGAATAATTTTTGTTTACAAAATTTTAAGAGAATGAATATTTAAGAAGTTATACCATTTTTGTGTGTACATTAAGACAACTAAATACATTATAATTCTATATTTGTTATTGCAGCTTTCTGGTTTCCATAAGAAACAGCATGGTTCTGGAGATCTGTTCCCATGAATAGGATTAAAAAGTTTAGGGGTTGAGTTTCATTCTAAGTTCTTAGACGACCAAGCCATTTCCGTCCCATTACCTGTACTAGTAGACTCGCTTCCATTTATGTGTCACCGCAGCTTTGGGAGGCATTCAACTGGGCTTCACGGGTGGAGTATGTACAGCAAAGAGGAGGTGTGTGTATCTGTTTACCTTTTCGTGCATGCAGTGGCGTCCTGCTTTACGTGCACAATTCCAGATTATTCGCATATGAATATGTAACTTTAAGCAATAACTTTACTCGACATCACTTATAATAACCATGTTCAAATGTATAACTAAATAAAACCCCGTTTTGCACCATATCTCCACAAAAATATTTTTAAGGGCAACATAATGTAATTCTGAAATACATTATCATTTTTACTCTCAAAGACGACAGATTTACCAGGCGTTATTGGAACCATTGTCCAATCTAAATGCACAACTAAATAAAACAGTTTCGCACCATTTCTCTAAGAAAAAGTGGTTTTAATGACTATATAATGTAAAACTGAATTAATTGTACTTTTTACTCTCAAAGGGGGTACATTTACTACACATTATTTTAATAATCTGTCCAATCTCCATTCTTGTCCAATACCTGATTTAGTCGCCTATGCACTGAATCATTTATATATGTGCTGGAATACCTCTGGCTCTAAGCGCAAATGTTCCCACATTTCATGAAGTTCCCAGAAGGCGACGAGTGATTCAGTACCTAGGCAGCTAAATCAGATATTTGACAAGAATGGTGATTGGAGATATTATTAAATTATTATTATTTTTTAATTATTACAAAGGTTTATATTAGCCTATCGGGGGAAAGGGGAAGGAAAAAGAGTGCGGAAGAATACATGTCAGCGAGGCAAGGTTATAAGAAACAGGGACATGATCTTTGATTACAGCCATGCTGCTACGATTAATTTCGTATTATTTTCTCTACCACGTACATATTAGGTAGAGACGGTATTGTATTCCACCCAAAAATTCTATACCGAGATTTCACGAAATAAGTATATGTTTTGGAGTCCCCTGAATAAAAAAAAAGCATTTTCAGAAAAAGGTCCTGTGTCTGTGTTGTTTTGTGTGTGTGTGTGTGTGTGTGTGTGTGTGTGTGTGTGTGTGCGTGTCTCTGAACATCATAACTTAAAAACAAAAAGTTCAGATAATTGCCAAACTAGGTATTTGGTATGCTTTTTTTTTTGGGGGGGCATAAGCCATTTCTGAGATATCCATTATTAATGGCTCGAATTGCTCATTTCTTGGTCATTCTCTTGGTCAAGTCCTTTTGTCCGCGATGTCATTGAAACAGTATGGAATTTTAAGGCCAGCATATAGCGTCCAGTTCTTAAACATCTGACTATCGCTGTTCTCTGTGTATCTATGACGAAATGTGTAATGCAGCTATATCTGTAAAGGTTTATTTGGATTAAAATGTAGTGGATAGAAAAATAATCTTTAGTGCGAATACTTTGTATATCTGCTAATAAGCGATAGAGGGTAGAGAGAGTCATGTGATGTAACGCAGATTTTTACATTCTGTATTACGTATAATAAGTAGGAGAAGTATGTATTCCACCCAAAAATCCGATATCAAGATTTCACCAGAAATACATATTTTGAGGCCCCCTGAATCCAAAAGGGCCTTTTTAGGAAATGGTCTCTGTGTGTGTATGTGTCTGTGTCAGTCTGTCAGTCTGTCTGTCTGTCTGTCTGTCTGTCTGTCTGTCTGTCTGTCTGTGTGTCTGTGAACAGCTTAACCCAAAACGAGATGTCAAACTTGATAAAACTTGATATTTTGGTTCAGTTACTACCAAGGATACGACACGAAGATTTTCAAGAAAATCCCTTCCCCAGGCTACCCTTTACATGGAACATTTTTGAAAGTTTTTAGTTTCTCAAGAATGGCTAACAATTTTGATTAAAATATCATATATTTAAGATATTTTCATAGCAAATGAAAAGTATTTCTTGAATTTTCTGGGAATGTCTCCAAAAGTCGTCTTCATTCTAAATGAAGAGTAAACACAAATACCAAGTTTCGTATTTATCCTACTTTTCGTTTCTTTGGTTATGCCGTTCACAGACAGACACACGGGCACACAGACATGTTTAAAAAATGTTTTATTTCGATTCAGGGCACCTCAAAATATTTATTTTCAGCGAAATCTCGGTATCGAATTTTTGGATGGAATACAATACTTCCCCTACTTACTGTACGTAGTAGAGAAAGTAAAAAGTGAGAGCAGTTTTAAAACACTGATTCATATGAATGCTTTAAAAATAAAATGTACAAATTTCAGGATTATAGCACCAACAGTAATTTAATAAAATGTACTAGAAACCTGTAAAAACAACATGGGCGACACAAGGAAGTCTTACGTTAACTGCTTATATTCTTTATTTACTTATTTCCTTCTTTTTCTAGGTTTGTCATTCTTGTGGTTGGTTGGGAAGTCCATATTCATTCATCCAAGAGTGTTAAGTGTAAAGGTTACCTAAAGGATAAACGTAGTTAACAAATGACACTCATATGACATCATCTAAGTGTCCCAATCCGTTAGCTAGAACGTATAGTCAGAGGAAAATGACAAATATATGGCATACTGTCTCGTTGATGTTTATTCATTTTTGTCATGTAACCGTATGCACGTATTCATGATTCACGTTAGCATACGTTTTAGCGACGCGTCGTTGGAATTCACGCGACGTTTTTCGGGTTGGGCCATTGGGAGGAGCCATTTGCATTGGCAAGAAAATGTTGCGTGGGAAACAGATGACGATCCAAGTGCGTGCGTAACAACTGCGTAGCCGCGCTTTCGTTCCTCGGTTTTGCTTTGAAAGACAAATATTCTTTCGTGTTTAATTTACTCAGAATAACTTCCAAGAAAACATGTTATGTGTTACACTCACATTACTTCCTCTATTCTTGTACAAACTATTTTTACAAACGCTTTTCTCCATCTGCTTCATGTTAATCGAGATGAATGTTTGTAAAAGCTATCGTATTGTTAATTTTCTTGTAGGTGCCAGGGGAATATGGCAGGCTTTAAGCGATAGTCAAATATTTTAACAACTGGTTGCTATGTGCAGCATTCCATTCTCTTTGCATTACCAGGACATTAATAAAAACCAATAACGAATTCCAATTCGAGAAAAAGTATTGGAAAATTCAAAAAATAACAAGGAATATCTTGAAAATGGTTCCCTCGTGAGGCAGTATTTTTTAACATTTAAAATGATTTCAGTCTAATTATATAATATAAAGTATAATAACAGCCCACCTTAAAGCAATATGTGTATGTAACAATATATAAAAATGCATGCAAATGTCATTGTATTAATGTTTATATTATTATGTATATGTTCAATAATGTTATGTGAATGTATTACGTGATTTAATAATGTAGGAGCTGTGAGAATAATAGGTTAAAAGTTGCTAACAATGAGGTACCTTAAGGCCATAATGAATTAGATAGTTTAATAATGCAACTGGTAATTCTTGGAAACAATAATGTAATTTTTGAGCAATTTATAAAATAGACAATCAACAACCAGAAAAAAGCTTAAGTTCAATAAAAGTATTCTATTGGAGTAGGATTAGCCAATCAGAAACTGAAATGGAGCAAAATTTACAAATTCAGGCGACAATTGCTAGTAGACAGCGTTCCTAACCGGACGCGAGACGCGTCCTCGAGAAGTTTAATACGTATTCAGTGTGAGACAAAAATAGTTTACGAGTTATAAAGTGCAAGTAATTAATAAATGTAGTGAAGTAAAAATTAAAAATATATACATGTATTTATTTAAAGAAAACATTAAAATACAAAGTGGATTCTTAAACAATGGGGCAAATGCCACTGGAAAGTAAATTTGGGGCGAACTCTACCGGAAGCATTTTTTTACCATACGTGCGGTTACAACTACTTCAAGTTCGCCTCCCCAACATAAAACTACAATACAACTCCTACTTCAAATTGGCTTTCCATCCAGAGAAGCAACAACGCGTTTCTCAAATTGGCGCCCAAAGCGTGGTGCAAACTACGTAAAGACAATACACCTTTCTCACTCAACAAAAAAAAAAGTTTATATATTTTTTTTATTTGGGGGGGGGGGGGGCGGTCCCACACCCGCCGCCCCTGGTGACGATCATTCGCTGAGGCTACATCGTCTCCCCATGCACATGCTGTTAGTAACTAATAAGCATGCATGGGGGGGGTGCTCAGGTTAGTATAGGGTATTCATTAGTTGGGACGGGATCCGCTTGAGCACCCCGGTTAGTAGCGTTAGTAGTAGTGCTGGCTTGCGAGCGTGTCAACGTGATTGCTGGGCGCCACCCATGGCACAACCTGAGTGGCACCCAGTGAATAGTTGCATGCAGATGAGATGTGTGTTGGTTAGAGGTGTTAGTACGGAGGTTTGTTAGTATACGTGCTGTGTACGTGGGAATGACGGTGTTGACATGCAGTAAATTGTGTGTTTTAACGACTTCTAATTTTTTGTGTAATAACTTTTTGTCTATCTCTCACGGTTTACCAGTTATACAAAAATAATCCAGAATGAAGAAGACTTTTGGGGACATTCCCAGAAAATTCAAGATATACATTTCCTTTGTCATAAAAATATCTTAAACATATGATAGTTTAATCAAAATCGTTGGAGCCATTTTTGAGAAAGTCAAAATTTTCGAAAAATGTTCCATGTAAACGGTAGTCTGAGGTGGTGGGTTTTCTTGAAAACGTTCGTCTCGCATCTTTGAAAGATACTGTACCTAAATACCAGGTTTGGTATTTATCCGACTGTTCGTTTCTGAGTTATGCTGTTCACATACACACACACTCGCGTACGTTTTTATAAAATGTTTTTTTTTTACTCAAGGGGCTACAAAACATGTATTTCCGGTGAAATCTCGATATCGAATTTTTGGGTGGAATGCAATACTTCTCCGATTTACTATACGTAGTAGGGAAAGTAAAAATGACCCGGAAAAGTACTCGTTAGATATTTTCTCGCTGTCAAAGCTGACAGATTTTCGGAAATCTGTAATATATAAGTAGCACATTACTTTATCTATCTATTATCTAATGTAGAACCTATTCTATAAAATATTCATGCGCAACATTATTTTATTCTACTTCCTGTTAGTCACGATAAATATTCAAGGAGGTGGTTTCATTTATTTAAGACATTGAAATCGAATTTATACGTTTCTCACCTCTACGTTTTTCGCACTTTTACGTTGTATATTGTGCACGTTTTCGATTTTTCATGCAGAGTTACCCCACTTTCACGTTTTCCATTTATACGTTTTCGCATTTTTACGGTATTATTTTTGCTCCCGTTGTAATTTTAGTCGCACTTAAACATAAATACTAAGCAATCGCCAGGAAACGTTTCGTATATGGTGTGGCCGGGTGATTGTTGGTTTTCTGTCTGCATGCAAACTCGCAGTCATTGTTGCGGGAAGTGTCGTCAAAGAATCACATTGTAGTGTAAGAACGTAGGTTTTCACGGCCGGTGTCACAATTATAACTAATATAATTTTCCGGGCTGTTATGCCGTGGTCTGCTGAAGAAAGATTTCCCAGACGTTTCGTCCACAACTGCGGTGGACATCTTCAGTGGCGCGGACGAAGTCTTCTCGGTGAAAGTATCGCAGCGTCTGATGCAGTTCGGCAGTCGCCGAACATGCCATTGAAGCCGAGGGCGAACACATACAGAAAAATCGGCAGTCGCCGAACATGCCATTGAAGCCGAGGGCGAACACATACAGAAAAATCGGCAGTCGCCGAACATGCCATTGAAGCCGAGGGCGAACACATTATTAGATTTCAGGACACCAACATTCTTTCCTCCATAAAGCATTACCATACCCGGCTACAACGCGAAGCAATAGAGATTTATAAACATCCCAATAATTTCAATAGGAAAGAAGAAGCTTTGAAACTCAACAGTAACTGGCATCTAGTCATCAAAAACAAGAAAGGTCATACAATACCGAAAAACACTGCGAGCCAATCAGAAGAGAGCAACAGCACAGCCGGCGCCAGCCCCTTCATACCAGCGGGCCAATCAGCAGAGAGCGTCCACACTATAAAGAGAGCGGCACCAACGGCCAACGCATCAGACGCTGCGATACTTTCACCGAGAAGACTTCGTCCGCGCCACTGAAGATGTCCACCGCAGTTGTGGACGAAACGTCTGGGAAATCTTTCTTCAGCAGACCACGGCATAACAGCCCGGAAAATTATATTAGTTATAATAATCACATTGTAGGTTAGGATATTCTTTACACATACACTACATAGAGCATTCCCTGTAATTACCCTCTGAACATCACAATTAAATTAAATACAGTACAGTTTTTGTCTTCTTCTATACATGGACCAGTGAAAATACAGCAAAGTGCATAGGTAATAGATATTTAATTTATTACTTTCTCTACTACGTGTAATAAGTAGGGGAAGTATTGCATTCTACTAAAAAATTCCTAGATTTCACTGGAAATACATGTTTTGAGGTGCCCTGAATAAAAAAGGCACTTTTAGAAAAAGGTACGGGTATGTGTCTGTCCGTGAACAGCATAACTCAAAAACAAAAATTCGGATAAATAGCAAACCAGGTATTTAGGTTCAATATATTTCAAAGATGTGACACGAAGATTTTCAAGAAAATCCCCACATCCCAGACTACCCTTTACACGGAACATTTTTCGAAAATTTTAATTTTCTCAAAAATGACTCTAACGATTTTGATTAAAATATCATATGTTTAAGATAATGTCATGAGAAATGAAATGTATACCTTGAATTTTCTGAGAATGTCTCCAAAAATATTCTTCATTGAGAACGACTTTTGCATAACTGGTAAACCATAAGAGATAGGCAAAAGTTTACTACACAAAAAATGTAGATCGCGTTAAAATACACAATTTATGTCATATACATTTTTTTTGTTGAGTGAACCATTTTCGAGATATTGCTTGTTATTCTCTTAAATTTTTCAATACTTATTTTCTCAAATGGGAATTGGTTATTCATTTTGTACTTTCTCTACTACGTATAGTAAGTAGGGGAAGTATTGCATTCCACCCAAAAATTCGATACCGAGATTTCACCGGAAATACATGTTTTGAGACCTCCTGAATCCAAAAAAAGCATTTTTGGAAACATGTCCGTGTGTGTGTCTGTGTGTGTGTGTGTGTGTGTGTGTGTGTGTGTCTGTGTGTCTGTGAACAGCATAACTCCAAAACGAACAGTCGGATAAACACCAAACTTGGTATTTAGGTTCAGTATCTTCCAGAGATGCGACACGAAGGTTTTCAAGAAAATCCTCCCATTCCAGACTACCCTTTTACATGGAACGTTTTTCGAAAAATTTAATTTTCTCAAAAATGGCTCTAACGATTTTGATTAAAATATCATATGTTTAAGATAATGTCATGAGAAATGAAATGTATATCTCGAATTTTCTGGGAATGTCTCCAAAAGTATTCTTCATTGTGAACAACGTTTGCATAACTGGTAAACCATAAGAGATAGACAAAATTTTACTACACAAAAAATGTAGATCGCGTTAAAATACACAACTTATGTCATATACATTTCTTTTGTTGAGTGAACCGTTTTCGAGATATTGCTTGTTATTCCCTTAAATTTTCCAATACTTATACCTTTCTCAAATTCGTTATTCATTTTTACTTCCTCTACTACGTATAGTAAGTAGGGGAAGTATTGCATTTCACCCAAAAATTCGATACCGAGATTTCACCGGAAATACATGTTTTGAGACCTCCTGAATCCAAAAAAAGCATTTTTGGAAACATGTCCGTGTGTGTCTGTCTGTCTGTGTGTCTGTCTGTGTCTGTGAACAGCATAACTCAAAAACGAACAGTCGGATAAGCACCAAACTTGGTATTTAGGTTCAGCATCTTCCAGAGATGCGACAGGAAGGTTTTCAAGAAAATCCCCCCACTCCAGACTACCCTTTACATGGAAGATTTTTCGAAAATTTTAATTTTCTCAAAAATGGCTCTAACGATTTTGATGAAAATATGATATGTTTAAGATAATGTCATGAGAAATGAAATGTATATCTCGCATTTTCTGGGAATGTCTCCAAACGTATTCTTCATTGTGAACGACTTTTGCATAACTGGTAAACCATAAGAGATAGACAAAATTTTACTACACAAAAAATGTAGATCGCGTTAAAATACACAACTTATGTCATATACATTTCTTTTGTTGAGTGAACCGTTTTCGAGATATTGCTTGTTATTTCCTTAAATTTTCCAATACTTTTACTTTTTCTCAAATTCGTTATTCATTTTTTTTATGTCCTGGACATGCAAAGAGAATGGAATGCGCCACATAGCAACCAGCGTTAAAATATTTGACTATCGCTTAAAAGCTACCATATTCCCCTTGCATCTACCAGAAAATTATGAATAAAATTTACATCTCGATATCTCGATTAACATGAAGCATATGGAGAATAGGCGTTTGTAAAAATAGTTTGTACAAGAGTAGAGAAAGTCATGTGAGTGTAACACATCAGATTTTTTATCTTGTATATGCAAAGAGTATTAATCTGTGGCAACGGGAATGCTGCTGCACCTAGCAACCAGCTATTAAGAGATATCTATATGCTTAAAGGCCACTGTATTTCTATATTGCCCTTGTAAATATATATTCCTCTTACGTCTACAAGAAACTTAGCAATTAGATAGAGTCTGCAAATGTTATCTCGATTAACATGAAGTAGATGGAGAATAAGCGTTAGTAAAATAGTTTGTACAGGAGTAGAGATAGTCATGTGAGTGTAACACATCAGATTTTTACTTTCTCTACTACGTATAGTAAGTAGGGGAAGTATTGCATTCCACCCAAAGATTCGATACCGAGATTTCACCGGAAATATATGTTTTGAGACCCCCTGAATCCAAAAAAAGCATTTTTGGAAACATGTCCGTGTGTGTGTGTCTATGTGTGTGTCGGATAAACACCAAACATGGTATTTGGGTTCAGTATCTTCCAAGGATGCGACACGAAGGTTTTCAAGAAAATCCCCCCACCCCAGAGTACCCTTTACATGGAAGATTTTCCGAAAATTTTAATTTTCTCAAAAATGGCTGTAACGATTTTGATTAAAATATCATATGTTTAAGATATTTTTATGACAAATAAAATGTATATCTTGAATTTACTGGGAATGTCTCCAAAAGTATTCTTTATTGTGAACGACTTTTGCATAACTGGTAAACCATAAGAGATAGACAAAATTTTACTACACAAAAAATGTAGATCGCGTTAAAATACACAATTTATGTCATATACATTTCTTTTGTTGAGTGAACCGTTTTCGAGATATTGCTTGTTATTTCCTTAAATTTTCCAATACTTACTTTTTCTCAAATTCGTTATGCATTTTTTTATGTCCTGGGCATGCAAAGAGAATGGAATGCGCCACATAGCAACCAGCGTTAAAATATTTGACTATCGCTTAAAACCTACCATATTCCCCTTGCATCTACAAGAAAATTATCAATAAGATTAACATCTCGATATCTCGATTAACATGAAGCATATGGAGAATAAGCGTTTATAAAAATAGTTTGTACAAGAGTGGAGAAAGTCATGTGAGTGTGACATCAGATTTTTTTGTCTTGAATATGCAAAGGGTATTAATCTGTGGCAAAGAGAATAGTGCTGCACCTAGCAACCAGCTATTTAGAGATATGCCTGTGCTTATATTGCCCTTGCAAATACAAAACAAGGGGAACGTGGCCTTAAGCAATAGTCAGATATTTTTAGAACTGGTCGCTATGTGTAAAATGTACTTCTCTTTGCGTTTCAAAAGATCGTTTCTGCAAATGTTTATCTCGATTAATATGAAATAGATGGAGAAAATAGTTTTTAAAGATAGTTTGTACAAGAGTAGAGAAAGTCATGTGAGTGTAACACATCAGATTTTGTCCCCTCTATTCTTCCACAGTTTATCAAAATTTGTAACCACAACTTCTCTTCCTCATATACAGCACATATTCTCGAAGATTTTTCATCAGTTATTTGAACTTCCACTGATCACTAAGTCTAGGACTAGAACTAGAAATAGAAGGGAAAGAAGGACCTAGCACCTTGTGCCTATGCCCCTAACGGGACGCCCCCGAGAGGGAGGGGTGGGGTGAGAGGAGAGACACGGCAGACCAGAGGACAGGGTCCTTACATTTTCTAGACCGAAACTCCTCGGATGACAGCTGGAACAACCGGCTCCCCTCCCCACTGCGGGTTTGGACCCATTCCGGGGACGAAGTGTTACAGAGAGCATAATTTTCCCCTACCACGCAATGCCGAGACTCCCGCCGACACTTGCAACCCTGAAACGACCAAGCAGATGAAAGGTGTAGTGAAATGAGAATGGAGGGACAGGAAATTTAGGGGGACGTAATTAACCTTCCCAGCATTCGTCTAGCGACTCCGGAAAACCCCGAAAAAACCCATGGATCAGGAAGGTTGGTCGTGGGAATCAAACCCACAACCTTCCAGCCATCCCGTTCGATATCACTAAGTCTAAGCCAAGGAAGTATTTAGATGATTATTTGCTCTTATCTGAGCGTATGGTTCATCACTCATCATTTAGTTATGCGATAACAGATAAACATTTGCGGTGACGCAGGAAGTAGTAAACTACGCAATAACGTCGTATACTGCATCACCACTATTTGTAGTCCAAAACCGGTGGCATTTCGAGGCATGTATTTAAAATATGTAGATTGCCTTGGGAAAATCCACTTTCATAACAAGCGTACTATGCCTACTCATTCATCACAGACACTCACATCTGGTGGCATATGAGTCAATTTGTCTACATTAACCCATTGTGTGCATCTCTTTCTTCATGAATCACTACCACGTGAGAAAGTTCAGCTTGAAATGCAAACGAAACATTGTTTCTAAAACATGACTAGTCTGTTTAAAAACGTTTGCAAATGCCAAGTTGTAGAACTTTCCCGGCTTCTTGTTCGTTATGATTTCATCTTTAACCGGAATTATGTTCGCAGTTACAATTCTTCGTGCTCTGAAAATAAATCACAAACAAGAGCATAAATCTACGCATAAGTTAAATTTCAGGTGTCTTTGTTTTTGGGAGAGAAATACTGCGATAGCGAGCTTCTTTCAGTCAATGTACAGTCTCATTGATGCCTTATTCACCATTCAGAATCGAACTTAATAGATAGTTTAAAAGAAGTCATTTTTGCACTCTCTATTACGTACCTAGTAGGAAGAGAAGGTATTGCATTCGACCCAAAAATCGATACCGAGGTTTCACCGGAAGTACATGTTTTGAGACCCCTGAATCCAAAAAAATATAATTTTTAGAAAATGGTCCGTGTGTGTGATCAATAAAACGTATTTAGATAGAAGAATAAGTTTTTGGAAGATTGAACACATTGAGTAGACAAATCATGGGAATGCAGCACATCACATTTTCACTTTCTCTACTACGTACAGTAAGTAGGTGAAGCATTGTATTCCACCCAAAAATTCGATACCGAGATTTCACAGAAAATACATGTTTTGAGGTGCACTGAATGCATATAAAGCATGTTTGGAAACATGTCCATGTGTGTCTGTGTGCACCAAACTTGGTATTTAGGTTCAGTATCTTCCAGAGATACGACACGAAGGTTTTCAAGACAATCCCCCCACCCCAGATTACCCTTTACATGGAAAATTTTTCGAAAATTTTAATTTTCTTAAAAATGACTAACGATTTTGATTAAAATGTCATATATTTAAGATATTTTCATGACAAATAAAATGGGTATTTTGAATTTTTTGGGAATGTCTCCAAAAGTATTCTTCATTGTGAACGACTTTTGCATAACTGGTAAACCGTAAGAGATAGACAAGGTTTTATGTTATTTATTTGAATTTTCCAATACTTATGCTTTTTCTCAAATGGGAATTCGTTCGTTTTTTTTTCCTGGTCATGCAAAGGAGAATAGAATGCTCCACATAACAACTAGCTATCGCTTAAAGTTTACCATATTCCCCTTGCACCTACAAGAAAATTAGCAATAAGATAATTTCTGAAAATATTTATCTCGATTAACATGAAATAGATTGAGAATAAGTGTTTGTAAAATTAGTTTGTAAAGAGTAGAGAATGTCATGTGAGTGCAACACATAAGATTTTTAATGCTTATGGTTGCTCTCGTATTTAGATTGACTTTTTTTTATCTAAATGCAGACCATCTTCTGTAATATTGGTGCCTGTATGCCCAAGCTTATATCCACTTGCGACGTTGTCCTCTAATTAGTGCCCCATCTAAACCTCTCCTCACGAGTGCATGTCACAGCGCAATGGCAGCCCTAGATGAGCTTTTTAAACAGCTTGTTTTGTTTCTAAGGCAGGCCAACAAGATTAATTCCTCGGAAAAAGATGATGTCTATTACAACTGTACAGGCGGTTTAACTTTATAATACAAACGCACAATAAAGAACACACAGTACGGTATACATACATATATCATTCTGAAGACACCACATTCCGGCCTTATGAGAGCCATGTTAACTATCTCAGGTGAAGGCACTAAAGCCGCATTTCTAACGGCTGTAAATCATCGCATATGAGAGAAAGAAAGGATGGGCCAAGACCATTAACAGTCTTCTACTTTTTAGTTCATTATTCTTGCTGGTAGCGAAAGCAACATGAGTCGGCTGCCACACCCGAGTATTTCTAGAATGTGTTGTTCTCCTCAGATCATAAATACACAAATACCTGCATACGTTGACTCATTGGAGTGGCCCAAGAGGGCCGCTGATTCCTGCGTGGTTAGTTCCTGTTCACCTTTGCTGTAGTGCAGAAAGATATTATGTACTTACTAGTTATTACTTTCTACACTAGTAGGGGAAGTATTGTATTGCACCCAAAAATTCGATGTATCCAAAATGGCACTTTTAGAAAAAGGTGCATATGTATGCCTGTGAAGAGTCGGATATATACCAAATTTGGTATTTAAGTTTAGTATCTTCCAAAGATGCGACACGAACGTTTTCAAGAACCCCCCATCCATCCCAACTACCCTTTACACGCAACATTTTTCGAAAATTTTGATTTTCTCAAAAATGGCTTTAACGATTTTGATTAAAGTATCATATGTTTGAGATACTTTCATGGAAAATTAAATGCATGTCTTCTTTCTAGGAATGTCCCCAAAAGTCGCCTTTATTCTGAATGAATTTTGCATAACTGGTAAACCTTAAGAGATAGACAAAATTTTACTGCGCAAAAAATCTAGATCTCGTTTAAACACCAACTTATGTCATATACATTTTTTTTCGTCTAGTGAACCGTTTCCGAGATATTCCTTATTATTTGTTTGAATTTTCCAATACTTTTTCTCAAATGGGAATTCGTTATTCGTTGTTTTATGTCCTGGACATGCAAAGAGAATTAAATGCTCCACATAGCAACCAGCTCTTAAAATATTTGACTATCCCTTAAAGCCTACCATATTCCCCTTGCATCTACAAGAAAATTAGTAATAAGATTAACGTCTGCATTAACATGAAGCATGTGGAGAATAAGCATTTGTAAAAATAGTTTGTACAAGTGTCATGTGAATGTAACACTTCAGAATTTTAGAAAAGCGTCCGTGTGTGTGTCCGTGAACAGCATAACTAAAAAACGAAAAGTTGGATAAATACCAAATTTGGTATTTATGTTCAGTACCTTCCAAAGATGCGACACGAATATTTTCAAGAAAACCTTCCTGCCACAAACTACTCTTTACATGGAACATTTTTCGAAATTTTTTATTTTCTATAAAATGACTCCAAATATTTTGATTAAAATACCATATATCAAAGATATTTACATGCAAATAAAATTTATGTCTTGAATATTCTGGGAATTGCCTGTGAAGTCTTCTTCAATCGGAAGGAATGTTATATAACCTTGTATAACTGGTAAACGTTAAACGGTAGACGAAAACGTACTACACAAAACATGTAGATACCTTTAAAACACACAGATTTTTGTGGCATAAGGCATTTCTGAGATATCCGTTATTAATGTTTCTAATTTTTCAATAGTTTGTTATTTTTAAAGTACTGTCGATATTCAGTTGTTTCATGGAAACATAATGGAATTTTAAGGTCAGCATATAGCGTCCAGTTCTTAAACATTTGACTATCGCTGTTCCCTTTGTATCTATATCGAAATGTGTTATGTAGCTACTTTTGCAAAGATTTATTTGGATTAAATAAAGTAGAGAGAAAAATAAGCTCTAGTAAGAATAGTTAGTATCCCATACACATGTGCCGAGGTCGTTGAGGTACACAACAGTGAATGGGAGGTCTATGGTTAAGCCCCGCCATGGCCGTCCTCTCTGACTAAGGTTTTCCACAAGTTTTTCTGTCCTCATAACTGGCAAATGCCGGGAGGTACCCTAAACTTCGGCCTGGGAGGTTTCCTTCCCAAAATTTCTTTCCCAAATATCATTTCATTTCATATACCATCAGTGCCTATCGCCTGTGGCGCCATATACAGTAAGAACACGTGTTAAACACTATTAAAAAGTACACGCACATTCACACGATATATATGTATAAATGATAGGTGTTACAGTATATGCGTATATGTAAAAATACATTAAACTAAACGCAATATAAGACGAAATAAGTTGAAAATTGAAACGAATGGAAGCTGTATAAAGTTTCTAAAAACAAACACAACAAATTTGAATCAAAGTATCATTTGAAAACTTCTGTATGCTGTAAATGCACAATAGCTTTAAAACACATCAGAGAGGACGGTTCTGGATCCTGTTTCACAGTATTTACAATTTGCAAATTAACAATTTACAAATTACAAGGAAAATATTACAATAAAAAGTTTATTAACTTGTAAAGTTTGAGGAACTTTACAAATCCAATTCATAAGACGCAAACATTTTACATACTCTGTGTCTTTATAAACTGATTACCCTCCTCTCAGTAGGACTTCCACCCCAAGGGCTTACAGGTCAGTAGCCTGTCGAGGAGCAAGCAAACTCTGGATCGTAGCATACCCAGGATGAGTGATCAGTGCATTGCCTGGTATAGCAGTGAAGAAAAAGGAAATGATTTATAGTGACGAAGGGCAGGATAGGAAAATTCGCAGATAAAATTACCTAACACAGCATTCGGCTAGCGACCGAGAAAAACCGCGAAAAATCCTTCAGCCAGATTGGTTGACCCTGTGATTTTGAACCCGTGACCTCACGAATGCGGTTTATATACGTTACCGCCTGAGCCATCCTGCTCGTTGCACACTATATTACATTCCAATTTTGAAGTGTCACCAACCACGGGTTACAAATCAAATTGTTTAAGTGTCCATACTTTCAGCACATTCGATAAGGATTACGTGTTTTTTTAATCTGAAAAACATGATATAAAGGTATTTAATTGCATTTGGGGATTCAAAGACATCAGACATTAACAACAGGCAATTAAAAATTCTCGCATTGTAGTATAGCTATACTGATGACCTGTGATTTGACAGGTCGTTTGCTGAATTTGCTTTATGTTGATTAAACTAAGCGAGAAACCGGAATTTTCTTTCTAGGGCATGACGTTATTTAAGGCCGCAAACGAAAATAAAATTGATATTTTAGAGAAAATTAGGAAGGGAAAATCTATATTATTTGGTGGGTTTTCCGAAATTATCATCAAATTCCTGAAAATTAATAAATATAAGGAAATCCACAATGTAGCACAGGCCATTGGATCGTGAAGATCGAGAAAGAATCACACAAGAAATTGGGATACTGACTCTTTATGCAGTCTTCACACGACTAATATCTCATTTATATTATCTCAATATACTGGTTCACTGTTCGCTCAAATTCTCATATTACAATTTTTAATCACCTACTGGTTGAATCTGAACCGTTTACAAGTTCAGCCATTAAGGCGCCCTGACCTTCCTGACTGAGGATTTTTTCCAGGTTTTCCTCAGTCTTTATAACTGCTAAATATCGGGGAGGTACCCTAAACTTAGGCCTGGAACGTTTACTTCCAAACTTCACTTTTCCAATTAACATTTCTTTTCATGTATTATCAGTGTCAACCCCAGTGGTGCCATAGGTAGTATGACTGGGCGTTAAACAGCATCCAAAAAAGTGAATGAAAGAAAGGAGTAAAGATATAAAAACAGAAGACACGAAAAGAAAAGGCACAGTTTTATAGAAACTTGTGTGCGTGAGCTGTGCTGAGAGTTTTCTCGCAAGGATCTCGACATCTTCCTGACACAGCAGGAATTTGACTGTTAATAAAACTTTGGCCGTTATACCACGTGAATCATCCACCCTAGCTTTGTATGTATGCGACCATGTGAAAATATGGGCTCTTTTCGAGAAAAAAAAAATGTTTTGCAGCTACGATTCCTTTAACGTAAGCACCTAACCAACAGTACTAGGTGTTTACTATTACACCAATGTAAAAAAATCTGATGTGTTACACTCACATGACTTTCTCTACTCTTGTACAAACTATTTACAAACGCTTATTCTCCACATGCTTCATGTTAATCGAGATATCGAGATGTTAACTTATTGCTAATTTTCTTGTAGATGCAAGGGGAATTGGTAGGCTTTAATAGATAGTCAAATATTTTAAGAGCTGGTTGCTATGTGGCGCATTTCATTCTCTTTGCATGTCCAGGACATAAAAAATGAATAACGAATTCCCATTTGAGAAAATAAGTATTGAAAAATTTAAGGGAATAACAAGCAATATCTCGAAAATGGTTCACTCAACAAAAATAAATGTATATGACATAAATTGTGTATTTTAACGCGATCTACACTTTTTGTGTAGTAAAATTTTGTCTATCTCTTATGGTTTACCAGTTATGCAAAAGTCGTTCACAATTAAGAACACTTTTGGAGACATTTCCAGAAAATTCGAGATATACATTTCATTTGTCATGAAAATATCTTAAACATATGATATTTTAATCAAAATTGTTACAGCCATTTTTGAGAAAATTAAAATTTTCGAAAAATGTTCCATGTAAAGGGTAGTCTGGGGTGGAGGGATTTTCTTGAAAACCTTCGTGTCGCATCCTTGGAAGATACTGAACCTAAATACCAAGTTTGGTGTTTATCCGACTGTTCGTTTCTGAGTTATGCTGTTCACATACACACACAGACACACATACACACACAGACACACAGACACACACACGGACATGTTTCCAAAAATGCTTTTTTTGGATTCAGGGGGTCTCAAAACATATATTTCCGGTGAAATCTCGGTATCGAATTTTTGGGTGGAATACAATACTTCCCTTACTTACTATACGTAGTAGAGAAAGTAAAAACTATTACCGGAAGTATTTTCGGCTTCCAACAGACGGAGGACAGCATGCTGGGACTTGATTCTAAACAGCCAAAACTGGCCAAGCTTGAGCACTTACTTAATGGAAGTACGTGTACTAAGAGATAAGGTGTTTATGTAATTTTTCTTTAAATATATGTGGTGCTTGAGTACTTGTGCGCGACTGTGTGTATGTGTGTTTGTGTGTGTGATTCAGAGTGTTTTTTTTCAATTTTATATATATATGTGTATAATGTGGTGATTACAAACATAGTTGTTTCTGGTCGATTCTGCAAGTCACGTATACAGATCAGGTAGTTTTCTAGAGAGCATGTACGGCCTTATGACCCATGCGACTGTGTTATGTAATTAATGTAATACTAAATACTTAACAAATAAACTTAACAACTACTACTGCTACTATTACACCAATGCAAAAAAGCCGTAAAAAGTTGAGAAAGTAGAAGTTTGATGCTGATCTGAAAGTAGGATTATATGGACATACCTCATGTCGAACATTTCAGCAGAGATGCCTCTTGGACGAGTAGATTAGCGATGGCATCCTTTACAGATGATCTTCAGCTATAAAAGTTAAAAATAAGGTTTCATATAAAGGTAATTATGCTGAAAAGTATAAGATATTTCATTGAGGGTTATATATATCCCATATGCAGATTTTCAAGAGAGCAAAATATCATCAGTTAAAGTTGATATCTTAAAGGGATGATTACAGAATACTATAGACACAATAATTAAATTTAGAATGCTTTTTATGTGCATGCGTATTTTCAAAATAAAATAAAACAATAAGCTCGGCATTCGACATACCTAGAGGATTTATTATCTTGGATGTGCAAGTGTACAGATACCATATCCAAAGTTTGTGCGTGCAAGTTAAATGTGTGTAGCTCAGCGTTAGAAATGCTATTCAGAAACAGGATAAAATACATAATAAACAATATAACTTCCTCCGACGTCAACCACATGAGGCCCCTCTGGTTACAGATAATAAAATTGCACATATGGTTCACTGACAGTCTTCAAATTTGGAATTACTTCCGGAAGAAAGCAGCAAGTCCTGCGGGAGACGACTTTTGATCGGGGAACCACAACAGACCTTCGTTCCAAGGAGAAACATACTGCGCCAAGTAATAAGTAAAGATGCTGAAAAAAATCTGATGTGTTACACTCACATGACTTTCTCTACTCTTGTACAAACTATTTATACAAACACTTATTCTCCATCTACTTCATGTTAATCGAGATAAACATTTGCAGACTCTATCTTACTGCCAATTTTCTTGTAGATGTAAGGGGAAAATATATTTACAAGGGCAATATAGAAGAACAGTAGCCTTTAAGCACATACATATCTCTTAATAGCTGGTTGCTAGCTGCAACACCATTCCCTTTGCCACAGATTATAACTCTTTGCATATCCAAGACAAAAAATGAATAACGAATTCCCATTTTAGAAAATAAGTATTGAAAAATTTAAGGGAATAACAAGTAATATCTCGAAAATGGTTCACTCAACAAAAAAATGTATATGACATAAATTGTGTATTTTAACGCGATCTACATTTTGTGTGTAGTAAAAGTTTGTCTATCTCTTATGGTTTACCAGTTATGCAAAAGTCGTTCACAATGAAGAATACTTTTGGAGACATTCCCAGGAAATTCAAGATATACATTTTATTTGCCATGAAAATATCTTAAACATATGATATTTTAATCAAAATCGTCAGAGCCATTTTTGAGAAAATTAAAATTTTCGAAAAATCTTTCATGTAAAGGGTACTCTGTGGTGGGGGGATTTTCTTGAAAACCTTCGTGTCGCATCCTTGGAAGATACTGAACCTAAATACCAAGTTTGGTGTTTATCCGACTGTTCGTTTCTGAGTTATGCTGTTCACAGACAGACACACACACAGACAGACACACAGACACACACACGGACATATTACCAAAAATGCTTTTTTTGGATTCGGAGGGTCTCAAAACATGTATTTCCGGTGAAATATCGGTATCGAATTTTTAGGTGAAATACAATACTTCCCCTACTTACTATACGTAGTAAAGAAAGTAAAAATGTTAGCCATAGAACGAATATGTGCAGAGATGGTACTGAATCCAAGTTCATGATGTGTTGGATGTTTCTGACATATCAAGGTTTGCTCAGTATAAGCCTTCAAACTTTATTTCGAAAGACTGCAGACGATTCAACTTGTTTGAGGCGCTGGATAAGCGTGAGTAATTGAAGAAGTAACGACTTGTACAAAAAGAATCGGGCTGGTCCCGTAGCTCGTGTGTAGAGCACGTGCCTGCTGTGCGAAGTGTCACGGGTTCGATTCCCAGCGTAGGGGTGGGAATTTTTCTCTAACGAAGATTATTTCCTATTGTGTGTGTGTGTGTGTGTGTGTGCGTGTGTGTGTGTGTGAGAGATATAATGATTAAAAACCAAGAGCGCAAGAAATCCAATGACAAGAGAATACGAGTCAACACCATTGCCTATAGGCAATAAGTTCCAAAGCAAACGACAAGACCAATGTAGTTAAAGGGTATGAATGGAACTAAAAAAATCCGATGTGTTACACTCACATGATTTTCTCTTCTCTTGTACAAACTATTTTTAGAAACGCTTATTCTCCATCTACTTCATGTTGATGGAGATAAACATTTGCAGAAACTTATTGCTAATTTTCCTGTAGGTGCAAGGGAAACATGGTAGGCTTTAAGCGATAGTCAAATCTTTTAAGAGCTGGTTGCTATGTGGAGCATTGCATTCTCTTTGCATGTCCAGGACATAAAAAAAATAATAACGATTTTCTATTTGAGAAAATGTATAAGTATTGGAAAATTCAAACAAATAACAAGGAATACCTCGGAAATGGGTCACTCGACAAAAAAAGATGTTTATGACATAAATTGTGTGTTTTAACGAGATTTACATTTTTTGTGCAGTAAAATTTTGCCTAGTTCTTACGGTTTACCAGTTATGCAAAAGTCATTCAGAATGAAGAGGCCTTTTTGCGGACACTCCCAGAAAATTCAAGATATTCATTTCCTTTGCCATGAAAATATCTTAAACATACATTTTAATCAAAATCGTTAAGGCCATTTTTGAGAAAATCAAAATTTTCGAAAAATGTTCCATGCAAAGGTAGTCTGGGGTGGTGGGATTTTCTTGAAAATCTTCGAGTCGCATCCTTGGAAGATAATAACCGAATTACCAAGTTTGGTATTTATCCGCCTTTCCGTTTTTCAGTTACCTGTTCACAGACAGACAGACACACACAAACACACACATACATACACGGACATGTTTCCAAAAATGCTTTAATTGGATTCAAGGCACCTCAAAACAGGTATTTTCGGTGAAATCTCGGTATCGAATTTTTTGGTGGAATCCGTGGTATTTACAAAGAAGACTTACGGCTGAGAATAGGATACAGTTTGCGTAATCTGGAGTAAGCGAGATTTAATGTTGAATTAATGTGAGAGTTCCAGGTCAGTCGACGATCAAAATGTATGCCAAGATTTGTATCATCAGCATATTTCCCGGATATGGGAATAGTTTGTAAAGTAATAGGAGAGGGAACAATGAGACGACGCAATATAAAAACCACGGTTTCACATTTCTTGTGGTTCAAAGAAATCCTCAGTTGTCAGTCCAAGATACTAGAATATTAAGAGATGCCTGTAATCTGAGAGCAGCGGTATCTAGTTCGTAGTAGATGGTAAAGATGGCGGAATTTGTTGGGATAATATCGAAATTGCAGGTATGCTGACGGCAGAGATGTTACATTGCTCCTATGTAAAAGGAAACAGCTGCTAACACGGTTGCAAACAACTACGCAACATTATATTGAAAAAGCTGATGCGGCACACTCACGTGACTTTCTCTACCCTCTATCGTTTATTAGCGGTTATACAAATTCATCTTACTAAAGCTTGTTTTTCTATCTACTTCATTTTATTTGCAGAAATAGCTATATTACACATTTCGTTGAAGATACAAAGGGAACAGCGATAGTCAAATGTTTAACAACTGAACGCTATATGCTGGCCTTAAAATTCCATACTGTTTCCATGCAATCCGAGAAACAACTGAATATTGACAGGACTTTAAAAGAGTGAGCAAGTAATGAATAATTCGAATCATTGATAAAGCATATCTGAGAAATGGCTTATGCCACAAAAAAGTTATTTGACATAAATTATGAGTTTCAAAGAGATCTACAATTTTTTTGCAGTACGTCTTCGTCTATCGCTTGACGTTTAGCAGTTTCACAAGATTATACAAAATTCCTTCCGAATGAAGAATGTTTCAGAGGCTATTCCCAGAAAATCCAAGATGTTGGTACATTTTGCATGTGAATATCTGTAGTATATGGTATTTTAATCAAAATCGTTAAAACCACTTATTAGAAAATCAAAATTTTCCAAAAATGTTTCATGTAAAGCGTAGTTTGGGGTAGGGCTGTTCTTGAAAATATTTGTGTCGCATTTTTGGAAGGTACTGAACCTAAATACCAAGTTTGGTGTTTATCTGACTTTTCGTTTTTGAGTTATGCTGTTCACAGACACACCTACGAACCTTTGTTTAAAAATGTTTTTCACTTTCTCTACTACGTATGTTAAGTAGGGGAAGTATTGTATTCCACCCAAAAATTCGATACCGAGATTTCACCGGAAATATATTTTTTGAGACCCCCTGAATTAAAAAAAAAAGCATTTTTGGAAACATGTCCGTGTGTGTCTGTGTGTCTGTCTGTGTGTCTGTCTGTGAACAGCATAACTCAGAAACGAACAGTCGGATAAACACCAAACTTGGTATTTAGGTTCAGTATCTTCCAGAGATGCTACATGAAGGTTTTCAAGAAAATCCCCTACCCCAGACTACTCTTTACATGGAACATTTTTCGAAAATTGTAATTTTCTCAAAAATGGCTCTAACGATTTTGATTAAAATATCACATGTTTAAGATATTTTCATGACAAATGAATTGTAGGTATATCTCGAATTTTCTGGGAATGTCTCCAAAATTATTCTTCATTGTGAACGACTTTTGCATAACTGGTAAACAGAGATAAACAAAATTTTACTACACAAAAAATGTAGATCGCGTTAAAATACACAATTTATGTCATAAATTTTTGTTGTTGAGTGAACCATTTTCGAGATATTGCTTGTTATTCCCTTAAATTTTCCAATACTTATATTTTTTCTCAAATTCGTCATTCATTTTTTTTGTCCTGGTAATGCAAAGAGAATGGTATACTCCACATAGCAACCAGCTCTTAAAATATTTGACTATCGCTTAAAGCCTACCAATTCCCCTTGCATCTACAACAAAATTAGCAATAAGATTAACATCTCGATATCTGATTAACATGAAGCATATGGAGAATAAGCATTTGTAAAATTAGCTTGTACAAAAGTAGAAAAAGTCATGTGAGTGTAACACATTAGATTTTTTTATTCAAGCGGCCTCAAAACATATATGTTCGGTGAATCTCGGCATAGAATTTTTGGGTGGAATGCAATACGTTCTCTATCTGCAATGTACGCAGTAGAGAAAATAAAAAGATGGCATCGTAGAAAATACGATAGAGCAAATGCTTATTCAAAATAATGGAGGTGAAAGTAGAGACGCATTTCTGGCATAGCAGAAGGAGAAGAATAAGAAGAAGAAGAAGTAAATGATAGTTTGTCAGGAGTAGGAGAAGCAGGAGACACTGTGTGAACTAATGAAATATAGCTCAGTATTTGTTTATTGGAATGTCATTATAAACTACAATGTTTGTTCAAGTGTGTGTGTTTTTCTCCTTTTATTGATCTACATGTTCCATTACATTGTGTAATACTACATGTTGGTTTGCTTTCCTAAGCCAGCTTAATCTTCAAATATTGACAATTACATAAGTTAACAATTATGTTAGTTTATACAGTTCAATTATGTTTTGCTTGGATCAATAGCGTTTACAAAATGGACATATTATTTAAAATGATTGTTGACAATTTCGGCTTTATTTGGTGGCCATTTTTCTCTTCTTTGAAGCATTTCTCTTTGAATGTTTTTCTTTCCTCCTCAAAATTGCTGCAGTCAGACAATATGTGATCTGTTGTTTGTTCTCACCCATTGCAGGGGCAGATTTGGTCTTTTGTAATTATTATTATTATTATTATTATTATTATTATTATTATTATTATTATTATTACTCTATTTATTTTACGTCCTTTTAACTCCTTCGTCATATCGCGACGGATCTGTTAGTGGATAAATCTTAGAACGATGTGATAGCCTTTTAGGTCTCATCCCTGTAACCACCCGCACCGTTACGTGTCACAGAGACCCTAGCGCATAGCTGCCGGATCTTGTGCTTCGTGTCGCGAAGATGGCATTACGGTGCCGTCCAGTCCAACTGCCGCTCTCATATAAAAGGAGAACAGTTAGCCTTCTAGGTCTCATCCCTGTAACCACCTGCTTCGTGCCATGCAGACGGCATTAGGGTGACGTCCAATCTAACCGCCGTCTTCACGCAGAAAGGCGTAAGTTAACCTTTTAGGTCTCATCTCTGAAAATGCCATCTTGCTTCGTCATGTGCCCAGAGAGATCCCAGCGCATGGCAGCCGGATCTTCTGCTTCGTGCCGTGCAGATGGCGTTAAGGTGCCATCAAGTCTAACTGCTTACATTGTCTGTGGATAGATGGCATAGCATTCGCTATTACCACTTATTTTTATTTTACTATTGTTTTAGACTTAAGGTGGAACTTTGGGTCGTGGTATTAAATATCCTATCCGTTATTTACCTTGGCGACTGAGGGAAACCACGAAAAATCTCAGACAGATTGGTCGGCCCACGGGATTTGAACCCGGGACCTCCCGAATGTGGGCCACATCTTCTGTAATGTGAAATCTGTAATAGTACGTCTTTAGCCTTCCATGTCCTATCAGCATTATTGTAAGGTTGTCATTAGAATAATTCTTAATTTCATTCTTTCTGAAACAGTAGGAAAATATTTGTTTGTCTCCTGGGATTTGTTGTTTTTTCGTCATTGCTTTTCCCAATTTGCTAAGCTTTCTTGTTTTAATATTTCCTTAATAGAGCTCTTCGGAATTTCTGTTATAGCAGTTTTCTTCTTCAGCTGGATTGGATTGGCTACGAAGGGGACTCGACACCGATCCACATACGGGATATTGTACCTTCCCCGGGAGGAAGGAAGAGGTGAGAGGAGACACCAAGCGGCCGGAACCAAAAGTGACGGCACAGGAATGGCAGGGTCCCCACGGATACCCCGACAGCCAGCGGAAAGCCGAGGAACTAAGACAGTCATAAAGAGCATCCTTTTCCCCTGCCACATTGCTCCAAAACACCATCACCGACACTTCCAAACCTGAAAGAGACCAACGGATGAAAGATGAATTGAAATGAATATGGAGATGAAATGGATGGACAGGAAATTCGGAGGGATGTGAGAATCCTTCCCAGAATTCGCCTGCCGACCCGGGAAAACTCCTGAAAAAACCCATGGGTCAAGAAGGTCGGCCACGTGAATCGAACCCACGACCTCCCGAATGCGGGCCACCACCTGAGCCATCCCGCTCGGCATTCTTCACTTACAGTTGCTTTCTTTGCCAGCTGGTCTGCGATTTGATTGCGTTGTATCCCTAGGTGTGCTTGGACCGATTGTGTGTGCGTGAGGCGTGGCGTCCCAAAGCTACAATGTTTCATATAGACTGTCCAACTCCGCTGCATTGTATACACATCTTCGGCCTCAACTTCAAGCTGCAGAGTTTAGTAACTCGCTCGATAGCATTCCCATAACATTTTCACATGCCAAAATCATTCAGGAAGGCAGAGAAGCAACTGAACTACATATACACACCAAATCTAAAAATGGATGCATTGCAGTGAACACGTGCAGTAGGCTAAAACTGCATGAGGAACTTCATTGCTAAGTGCAGAAAGAAGTTACTTTCCTCTGTCATAACGACGCGACGGTAATTGCTTTACGGCCATTTTTAGATTTATGATTCTGACGTCATTGAGCATGGTTCCATTCCTTTTCATTCGTGAGCTGTGAGCCATTGTTTCCTATTTTAGGGTTCTAGCTGTAGGTATGTCGTCCTCCGTGGACTAGTGGTACCGTACTACCCTGTGGTTACCAACGTCGCGTGTTCAAACCCGGGCGTAAAAATCCTTGGCATGGCTTCCTTCGGAAGGGAAGTAAAGTCGGTGGTCCCGTGTCGTAGATTTACGGCACGTAAAAGAACCTCAAGCCTGGTAAAGAGGCCTCTGAGCAAAATTACCGGTCTTTCACGTCCAATATAGAATGGGACGCTAAGGACCTTAGTAGTTAAAGAGCGTCTATAAATAAAACTGAATTTAATTTAATTTAGCTGTAGGTATGAAACTAAATACCTTAAAATTGCTATTCTTCTTTAGAGGTTTCTGCTATGGGAACATTAATCCGCTACTCCTGTCGTAGAAAAGACATAGGATTCTCCCATCAGCTAATTTTCAAATCTTTCAAACCTTCATTCCTATACAAACAATAAATATTTTCACTTCTAGCTTAATTCAGATGGTCAAATTAAAAAGGGCATATATGAAAATCACAATGTTTTGAGAAAAACGGAAATAAATATTTCTTTGTATTCACTTTTTTGGTGTGTATTTGTTTAGCACGTTATGTATTTATTATTACATACATTATTTTATTGGAAATGAATTATTCAAGTAATTTAATATTGGCATACTCAAACATTAAAGAAAAAAATTCTGATGTGTTACATTCACATGACTTTCTCTACCCTCTATCGTTTTTTAGTGGGTACACAAATTATTCTTACGAAAGTTAAACACAGAGAATCAGCAATAGTTACATGTTTGAGAACTGGACGCTATAGGCCGGCCTTAAATTCCATACTGTTTCCATGGCATCGCGAGAAACAACTGAAAATCGGCAGGACTTTAAAACAATGGCTAAGTATTGAATAATTCGAACCGTTAATAACTGATATTTCGGAAGTGGCTGATGCCACAAAAAGGTTATTTAAAATATATTGTGTTTTAAGGAGATCTACACTTTGTGTAGTACGTCCTCATCTGTCTCTTAACATGTACCAATTGTACAACATTATACAAAATTCCTTCCCAATGAAGAGGACTTTACAGGCTAGTTCCACAAAATTCGAGATATTCATTTTATTTGTCATTAAATATTTTTAATATATGGTATTTTAATTAAAATTATTAGAGCCATTTTAGAACAAAAATTTCGAGAAATGTTTTATGTAAGGGGTAGTTTTGGGGTGGGAGAATTTTCCTGAAAATCTTCGTGTCGCATCTTTGGGAGGTACTGAACCTAAATACCAAGTTTAGTATTTATCCGACTTTTCGTTTTTGAGTTATGCTGTTCATAGAAACACACGCATACACTCACACAGAATTTTTCAATTTTTTTTTTTTTTGATTCAGGGGGCTTCAAAACAATTACAGGGAAATCTCGGTATCGAATTTTTGGACGGAATGCAATACTTCTCTACATTCTACTTGGTAGAGAAAGTAAAGGTTAAGGTTCGTAATACGGAGGGGCCCCCGGAACCGGGGCAGAGCACCGCACTCAGGCCAATCGGCCCATTGTGCTTCCAACGTGAACCCTGGGAGGGAAGGATGAGCGGAGAGACTCGAAGGACGACCAGATCCGGATGCCAACAGGCGCAAGCATGGAGGGATCGCTAACGTTCCCAGATAAAACGCATCCGACTGCGCACGGTCCCTGCCCACAAGCCACCAATCTTCAGGATCTCCCGGAGCCAGGGAAGAAACCTTTACAGGGCGCAAGACACCGCCCAGCCGCAAAACGCCCAACACTGTCGCCTGGTCCTACAACCCTGAAACAGACAAGGCAGATGATGGGTAGAGGAAATGAGGGCAGGAGAGTAGTGGTAGAGGATGTATAACCCCACAATTCGCCTGGCGATCCGGGGAAATCATGAAAAAAACATGGGTCAGAGTGGGCGGTCACCGGGGATCGACCCCGGGACCTCCCGAATGCGGGCCACAGCCATCCCGCCCGGTGGTAGAGAAAGTAAAAAATCCACCGTTCAAGAACTTACAGTCAACGAATTGTTTCTCAAACCTAAGCCCCCCTATATGGTCATAAAAATAAAATTAAAGAAACAACGCCGCTGCTACTAGGCGAGTACGCCCACTACAGATGGGTATTCATAGTACCCCTCCTAGGAAATTACCTGTGCCCAACAAGTAATTAAATTCGGTATTCACAATTACAGGGACTAACACTCGATCGTCATGAGATACCATGTCTCGCCCGAGTTAGTTCCAGGAAGAAACGCGTAGCCCGCAACAGTTAACGTATCTCATCTTGTAAGTGAATAATCGTGTGTTATACGGTAATTAATTATCACTATATTTAACTTACTACTTCATGTAAGTAGCTTCGGAAGCCGTTAAGAAACAGAACAAAAAATAACCACGCCATTACTAATGCCACTAGAACGTGCTTGAATGATTTATGAAGTGTTTTAGATCTTATATAATCCTTGTTACTAGTCACTACACTAATTCCATCTCTCCACGACTCTCTGACCACATGTAATCATATCACTCTCACGTCAACAAACGCTCTTTCACCACTTCCTTTCATATGGAGCGTGGGTTTGACTCCAGGCAGTAATTGTCGTCATGCAAAACTGTTCCATGTAGAAACTATAGGCGCAAAAATATTTTACATGATTTTCTGTATAGTACGTTTTTGTCTATCTCTTATGGTTTACCAGTTATACAAAACTCTTTCGGAAGGAAGAGGGCCTCTCAGGCTATTCCTAGAAAAATTCCAAGATATGCACTTTTTACTTTCTCTACTACGTATAGTAAGTAGGGGAAGTATTGTATTCCACCCAAAAATTCAATACCGAGATTTCACCGGAAATATGTGTTTTGAGACCCCTGAATCCAAAAAAAGCATTTTTGGAAACATGTCCGTGTGTTTGTTTCTGTCTGGGAACAGCATAACTCAGAAACGAACAATCGGATAAACACCAAACTTGGTATTTAGGTTCAGTATCTTCCAGAGATGCGACACGAAGGTTTTCAAGGAAATTCCCACCCCAGATTGTAATTTTCTCAAAAATGGCTCCAACGATTTTGATTAAAATATCATATGTTTAAGATATTTTCATGACAAATAAAATGTATATCTCGAATTTTCTGGGATGTCTCCAAAAGTATTCTTCATTGTGAACGACTTTTGCATAACTGGTAAACCATAAGAGATACACAAAATTTTACTACACAAAAAATGTAGATCGCGTTAAAATACGCAATTTATGTCGTATACGTTTTTTTTTTGTTGAATGAACCATTTTCGAGATATTGCTTGTTATTTCCTTAAATTATCCAATATACTTTTTTCTCAAATGGGAATTCGTTATTCGTTTATTTTATGTCCTGGTAATGCAAAGAGAATGGAATACTCCACATAGCAACCAGCTATTAAAAGATTTTACTATCGCTTAAAGCCTACCATATTCCCCTTGCATCTACAAGAAAATTAGCAATAAGATTAATATCTCGACTGACGTGAAGCATATGGAGAATAAGCGTTTGTAAGAATAGTTTGTACAAGAGTAGAGAAAGTCATGTGAGTGTAACACATCAGAATTTTTTAATATGTAAATATGTTATATAAATGATACTTTAATCAAAATCGGTAGTGCCATTTTTTGAGACAATTAAAAATCACAAATAATAATCCGTTTACTGGCTTAAAGTAAATACAATGCGATCAAATATATACGTAATGGACTGCAACTCGATAGAAGGTGGGATTAAATCAGCTTTTTATTTAATGTGTATCCTATGCGGTAGCCTAAGGATTCACGTTTTCATAGGTCAAAATCACACGACTTCTGTGGTTTCAAATATAAAACCAGGCATGTATATATTCGGAACAGGTTTTATGGGCCTAAATCTTATTTGAGAAGAAGAATATATCAGGGTGGACCATTTAAGTTGAGACTGTACAATATTGTCAAAACTAAGCTTTGTAGAAAGAAATGTCATGAATAAAAGTTGTTTTATATTATGAGGGAAAGTAAATGCCATTAGCCGTGTTTTTTTTTGTGGGCGCTTTGATGGTCATTTTAGGGTTACTTTAATTTTTTTAAATGGGAACCTACATTTTGTATATTGTTTTCTCATTATAAAATGGTTTAGAAAAAATCTGTTTTTTGTGATGAGGAATAAGGAAACGAAATAAAAAATATGATGTGTTACAGTCATCTGACTTTCTCTACTCTTGTACAAACTATTTTTACAAACGCTTATTCTCCATATGCTTCATGTTAATAGAGATATCGAGATGTTAATCTTATTGCTAATTGTTTTGTAGATGCAAGGGGAATTGGCAGGCTTTAAGCGATAGTCAAATATTTTAAGAGCTGATTGCTATGTGGAGTATTCCATTCTCTTTGCATTACCAGGACAAAAGAAATTAATAACGAGTTCCCATTTCGAAAAAGTATAAGTATTGGAAAATTTAAGGGAATAACAAGCAATATCTCGAAAATGGTTCACTCAACCAAAAAATGTATATAACATAAATTATGTATTTTAACGCGATCTACATTTTTGTGTATTAAAATGTTGTCTATCTCTTATAGTTTACCAGTTATGCAAAAGTCGTTCACAATGAAGGATACTTTTGGAGAACTTCCCAGAAAATTCGAGATATACAATTCATTTGCCATAAAAATGTCTTAAACTTATGATATTTTATTCAAATCGTTAGAGCCATTTTAGAGGAAATTAAAAATTTTCTAAACAGTTCTATGTAAAGGGTAATCTGGGGTGGGGGAATTTTCTTGAAAACCTTCGTGTCGCATCTCTGGAAGATACTGAACCCAAATACCAAGTTTGGTATTTATCCGACAGTTCGTTTCTGAGTTATGCTGTTCACAGACACACACGGACGTTTCCAAAAATGCTTTATATTCGTTCAGTGCACCTTAAAACATGTATTTCCGGTGAAATCTCGGTATCGAATTTTTGGGTGGAATGTAATACTTCCCCTACTTACCATACGTAGTAGAGAAAGTAAAAATGTTGGTTCTCAATTACGAAACGTAACTTGACCCTCAAATGACCATCCATGGTTGGTGTAACCATTTATTACGCTGTTCGTACACAGCCATTCCGAATTTTCGTTGTTATTTACGTTGGTATAAGAACAACTGCAAAGTGCTTTATACAAATGTTGTTTAGTTTCTTATGAGTGTGACCTACAAGATCTTTCGTGACTAAGCCCCTGACAGGTTGTCCCTGGAAGGAAGGGGTGAGGTGAGAGGATACAGAGGGCGGCTGCACTAGGAAACAAGTCAGGGCAGAGGGCAAGGTCCCTACCTTTTACAGATTGAAACCCCCAACTGGCTACCCTCCCCTCCTGCAGGCTTGCACATGCCACTGCGGGGCCCAGGACTCTGGGACCATCCCCAATCCAGGGAAGAAGGGTTACATATAGCATCTTTTTCTCCCGCCATGAATCCCATCGGCACTTTCAAACCTGAAGCAGACCAAGCAGATGAAAAGTGAAGGGAAATGAGAATGGAGGGGCAGGAAATTTCGGGGGATGTAATGAACCTTTCCAACATTCATCTAAAGACCCGGGGAATCCCTTGAAATACCCCGTGGGTCAGAAGGTCGGCCGCGGAATCGAACCTACGACTTCCCGAATGCGGGCTACAGACGTTACCGCCTGAACAATCGCGCTCGGTATATATTAAGGTTAACGATATTGTTAAATAAGGAACTATTTTGTGTCCCATAACAACCTATTCCTCGACAGCAGCCAATGAGAGGTGACTAGTGCACGTGACTGTTAAGATATACGGGGCAAATTTATATGGAACAGACCATATATATCGGGGGCATTCAAATGAAACCTGGTCAGTGCGTCTAACTTTGCATTACACGTAAAGTGGCACCACGTAACTCGTGTATGGTGGCACCATCTATTGGTAGAGCGACTACAGCGTGTGCAACGTTTGACATTGCATAGCGACAGTGTGGTTTCACGCGAAGAGAAGGTGGTCACACAAGTTATCGTCCACTACTGAACATGAAGGCGAGTAAGCAGGAACAACGAGGAGTGAGTCAGAGCAAGCAGTGGAAACATGCGACTTCACCACCTCCAAAGAAATCAAAGGCCGTGCACACCAGTTCTGGTAAGGTCATGATGTCCTTTTTTTTTATCACAAGGGCCCACTGCTTGTCGAGTTCCTGGAACGGGGAACCACCATCAATGCCCAGCGTTATCAAGCCACTTTACAGAACCTTAGACGAGCCATCAAGTCGAAACGCCCAGGTATGTTGTCCAATGGCGTTATTCTCCTGCATGATAATGCCCGCCCACACACTGCCAATGCGGTGAAGACGACATTGCAGTAGTTTCGATGGGAGACGCTGGAACATCCACCTTACAGTCCAGACCTTTCACCGTGTGACTTTCATGTTTATGGACCTCTAAAACAAGCTATTCGCGGACATCGATTCACAACGGACGAAAGTGTGTGAATGGGTCCAGGCCTGGATTCGTCAGTAGCCTAGTAGCTTCTTCAAAGATGGAATCGACCGGCTAAATGGGCCAACAGTTTTGGAGACTATTTTTGAGTTAATAAAATCGTTACCGTTACTTTACACAAGTGACCGGGTTTCATTTGAATGACCCTTATATATAACTTGGCACCTGTGCTCAGGAATTTGCCCAGTGGCAGTCCTGAAAAAATCTTGTTAATGCGCGAATTGTTTATTAAACAACCATACACGAACACACTCTCATTCTGATACGACTAGGCAAACCGAGAAACCAGTTTAAAGTAAAACTTCTCTAGCCGAGCAAGGAATCGAACCGGTAATCACACGCACAGCAGAAAGGCGCTCTATAACTCGACTGAGTTATAGAACCAACAAGGAAATGCATTGTTCTCTAAGCCACCCGCTAATATGGAAGCACACACCACGTGCTTATGTTTACATGGCTTTCCATGTCTACCAGAAATGTTGTGTTCACTAATCAACATTGAGCAGAGTGCTTGTTTATTTCTGCACGTTCGCTGCCACGCCTTCTCAAGAAGGCTGAATGAATCATGCTTCCGCTGCCCTACAGATGCTTCATGGTAATTTCCGAGTGCATAAAGATGTAAATTAATACAATAAAGGTAATAATTATTTCAACACATGCAAGGCTTCCTCTTCCTGAATAACAAAATAAGTTTGTCAATAACAGATTCCAAATCATGTTACAGTCGTTTTCCTGAACACCTGCCACGTTCTTCTCTGAGTGACAACTTGCGCAATATATTATCTGTGCGAAAACGAAATGCACTTTTGCAATGAGCTTGGAATCGAAGTAGTTTTGTAACTGCTTCCTAAACTGAGAGAAGCCATAAAATGCTGCCTATCCTTAAAACAGGGTGTGTAAACCAAAGCTGTGAAAACTGGAAGGTAATCTCGCTAAGTGTGGTAAAAGTTTTGCCTACCTTTTCTAGTAAGTGATGTTGTTTAGAGTAAGGCACCTCAGCATCCGGAGTTTATGGCATAAGACCAAGCTGCTATTATTGAATGCATACACGAAAATGGTAAACAGATCCTTATCTTCTCAGATAGCCAGACTGCACTTAAAGCTCTAAGTAGTCATAAGGTAACGTCAGGACTGGTTTAAACTGCCTAAGCGTGCTTACAAGCTTGGCAGAACATAATGAAGTTCAACTCATCTGGGTGCAGGGTCATAATGGTATAGAGGGAAATGAAAAATCTGATGAACTTGCAAGACAAGGAGCAGCTTCACAATTTATTGCGCTAGAGGAACATCTCGATGTTTAGTAAGAGAGCCTATCACGAACTGGCCCAAAGTAGAATGCTATAAAATCTGGCTTAAAACTCCATAAAACAAACATGGTAAACTATTTATTAAAAAAGCAAGTAAAAAAAGAGCTTAAACATAACAGATCTCAGCTGAGAACAATTATTGCATTTCTCACAGGGCATGCTCCTGCGAAAAAAGCATCTTAAGACAATGACAGTGTTTCAGGATAACTTAGATTACAGATTGTGCAAGAAAGAAACTGAAACAGCTCACCACACTATATGCTCCTGTGAGGCTTTCGCTTTTGGGGAAATGCTTTTAGAGCCAGTGAAACGGTATCTGTTATGAGGCTGTATTCCTTGGTAAAGCGTGCAGGCATAATAAATTGGCTTTAAAACGATACAGGAAGCACAATAAGCCCAAGGCTGAAGTGCGTCTGGAGCAATGACGAAAATCTGTCTTCTTTAAGACAAGATAAGACAAACACCATTTACTAAGCGAGATGGCTCCACGGTAACACGTTAGGCTCGCATTCGGGAGGTGCCAGGTTCAATTTCCGTCGACCGACCACGCTCACCTTGAGGTTTTCGTGGCCTTTCAGTCGGTGTTCGAATGCTGGGGTGGTTTCTCATCTAACCGATTTCTTTCCCATAATTTCCCTTTATTCCGTTTCCTTTTAATTTTTCAGGTGTGCCTTTAGGTTTCTTGGCGTATGCCGGTGCTGAACAAATGGCACGGGTGCTTGCTCAAAAGAAAAGCACTCCCCGTGGACAATACAGTTCCAGTAATAGGACGAGTCTTCGAACCTGGAACTGTTCGGACTTACGCTCGTCTCTGTGGCATATCTGCCCGCGGCTTGTTACCTCCTGTGATTTCTTCATTTCATCCCTTCCTTCTAGGGGGTGGTAGCTACAATAGATCTATGTAGGTCGCAGTGCGCCAGGTGTCCCTTTCCGTTGTATGAGCTATACCTACATCTACATATAAGGCACCATTTATGCGCGTGACGAGATCTGAAAATATGAGTGGCGCGAACGCGACGATTTTGAGTTCGCGCGACACACCGGCAATCGCATGACCTTGACATATATAGGTGTTCATTAATGCCTATGTGTATTAATGCATAATGCCTATTTATGCACGTCGCGTTGCCACATTATGAACAAACAGTTGAGCTACTGCTGCCGCTTTGGGAAACCTAGAGCTGTAGTTTTCACTTTCAATGTGGTTTGTGTTTTCACGTGTTGCGGTAGTGATCTGAATGGCTGTTTGTATGATATTTGTGACAAACCTCTCCGGCTGTTCGTCGTCTTCCTTCCTGGTGTGGATGTGTTGACGTGGTGCTGCAAGAAAATGTCCCTATATACTTCTGTGTTATCTTAACTATTACCTAGGCGTGGTAACAGGAGACGAAATAAAAAGTTTAGGTACCTTTAACTGTAATTTATTCACACTTGTTCGCTGCTAGTCATGACTTCTTTCCACATTTATATTACTGGATTATGGGACCTAATATATCAAGCTGTGCCTCCCATTCTATCTATATCTTTCCTAAATCGCTAACGGTTTCTTCACACGCTCCGTCATATAAGTAGCGTGAATTTCACTCCCTGACGATACTGCAGAAAAGTCGTGTGAATCTCAGGGCTCTGTCTTATTCATACACCCACAAATGAGGCTATTTTCCCCTTAACTATTTTAAAACACTATTGTGATTGGCTGAACACGTTAACTTTGAATGAGAGCAAATTATTCACTCTAGGCTCTGTGTTTGTGCTACCTCAGAGCTCCGCTTGGTTCCGCTTTGCGTCATGCGCCTAACTTCCACCTTCACGGTTAGCTAGCCTCCATTACATTTAATATATCACGTATTTACATTTTATAATATTATTTACATTAATCCTTTATTGCCGGAATTGTTTTGCTATATATGCCGCTCTTCCTCTAATTCACGAACCGACTTTTATATCCCTTTTACCGCCATCACAACTGAAGGCGATGCGAATAGTCGTGATCGTTAGAGCAATACGAAATGGCTGGCCATGCATTCAAAGTCAAACGTCGCGAGCTACAGTCCCAGCAACTGCAGTGAATGTGTCTGTGTTAAAGGACGGGGAGGACCCACATAAAATAACCGGTGTGATTGCACACTTGGATGCTGACGGGGTTACAATTGACTGCTTTGAATGGATTCTTCTTCTTCTTCTTCTTCTTCTTATTATTATTATTATTATTTTAAAACACTACAGTTTCATTGAAAAAAATAATATTTTTACAATATAAAACAGTTATAAACAGCTTCATTTTATAGCTGAAAGTATAATATAAAATTAGAAAAAGAGCCTACTAAGAAACCTAAAACCTTAAAAAAAATTGTTATGAATATGGTACACCAGACTATGAAAGATTAATATCATATTTATATTGATGTACCATTGTTCCCGCTACATATTCTAGGACATAGGCGTTGTAAATCCACTGAGATTTCAACGGAAATAAACCGTTAGAGACTCTCTGAGTCGAAAAACAGCAGCTTTAGAAAAAGATGCGCACGTATACGCGCGCGCAAGAATGCGACACAAAATTTTCAAGAAAATTCCGCCTTCCAGATTACCCTTTACATAGAAAAATGCTATTTTTGGGATTCTGAAAAATAGCTGTAACAATTTGGTTTAGTATACCACACGTTTTAAGATATTTGCATGACAAACAAAATGTACATCATATTTCTGCGAATAGTCTTCATTCTGAATGACTTTCATACAATTGATAAAACGTAAGATTTCGACAAAATCGTACTACACAAAAAATGTAGATCTAGTTAAAGAACACAATTTATATCATATAATTTTTTTTTCTCGAGATATTCCTAGTGACTGGTTTGAATTTCCAAATATTTACACTGTTTTCAAGTGGGAAGTTGCTATTTGTTTTTTCATGTGGTCATGCAAAGAGCATAGAATTTCAAAGCTATAGCCACCTGCTTTTTAAAAATCTGAATATTACTTTAAACTGCTGTAGTATTTTTACACCTACATGTAATATGTAGGTGCGTATTGAAAGTTTATCTCGATTAACAAGAACTACATTCTTACGTTCGTAAGAACAGCTTGTAGAAGAGTCAGTAGGGAAAGTAATGTGAATGTATTACGTAAGATTTTTATAGTAGTACAATGTGTTCATCAGAGGGGGATCCTCGCGCAAAGCGACCGGCTTGATCTACCCGGGAGGCATGGGTGAGGTGAAGGCACCGCAGGAGATTTTAGGTCCGCAGGCACAGGCCATAGAGATTCGCAGAAGCCTCTAATATTACCAGTTTGAACACCCACACACCAGTAGAGGCGAAGAATCCCCAGAGAGAGCGACGAAGTGACCCTAATGGGCGGGGCATCACACCCTGGGGGGAATCTTTTCAATGCGCAAGTACTCACGCCATCGGCCCGACAGCGCCAACACCGCAGGAGCTGTAAAACACACCTGAAACGTGAAAGGGACAGATGAAATGAGAGGAAATGTGGTAAAGGAGAAATCGTGGTAGAATACACCACCCCGGCATTCGCCTAGGTGACCAGGTGCCACCGGAAATCGAACCCGGGAGCTCCCAAATTCGGTCCACCTGAGCCATCCCTTTCTGTTTTTACAGTAGTATTTAGCTAACCAATGTATGGTGATGTGAAGAAATACAGGTGACCAGAATGATAATCGCTCGTGTAATTTGCAAGGCATCCCAGGTGTTCCATGCCAAACAACAACAAACAAACGCGCACGTATTGTGAAACCAAATTAAAAAAATCTGATGCGTTACATTCACATGACATTGTCTCCCCTACTGTCGCTTGTTAGTGGGTATACAAATTACTCTTACCAAAGTTTATCTTTCTATCTACGCTATACGCTATACGCTGGCCTTAAAATTCCATGCTCTTTCCATAACATGGCGAGAAACAACTGAAAATCGACAGGACTTCAAAAGAGTGGCTAAGTATTAAACAATTCGAGGCATTAATAACGGGTATCTCAGGAATGGCTAATGCCACAAAACATTTATTTGAAATAATTGTATATTTTAAAGAGATCTACATTATTTGTGTAGTTCGTTCGTTTATGTCTATTGTTTAACATTTACTAGTTATGCAAAATTATATAAATTTCTTTCCGAATGAAGAGGATTTCGCAATCTATTTCCAGAAAATTCAGGATATGCATGTTATTTGTGATGTAAGTACATATCTTTAATATATGGTCTTTTAATCAAAATCGTTATAGTTATTTTTCAGAAAATAAAAATTCCGAATAACGTTCCAAGTAAAGGGTAGTTTAAGGTGGAGAATTTTCTTGAAAGTCTTCATGTAGCATCTTTGGAAGGTACTGAACTTCAATACCAAATTTAGTATTTATCCGACATTTCGTTTTGTGTTATGCTGTTCACAGACAGAATCACACACACACACACACACACACACACACACACACACACACACACACACACACACACATACACACACACACACACGCACGCACAGAAAGCCATTTTTCTGAAATGCTTTTTTTGGATTCAGGGTGCTCAAAGCAGTGCCTCTACGTAGTATGTACTACGCTGTAGCGAAAGTAAAAATATTATCTGTTACACTCACATGACTTTCTCTACTCTTGTACAGACTATTTTTACAAACGCTTATTCTCCATATGCTTCATGTTAATCGAGATATCGAGATGTTAATCTTATTGCTAATTTTCTTGTAGATGCAAGGGGAATATGGTAGGCTTTAAGCGATAGTCAAATATTTTAAGAGCTGGTTGCTATGTAGAGCATTCATTCTCTTTGCATTACCAGGACAAAAAAAAATTCGGATGTGTTACACTCACATGACTTTCTCTACTCTTGTACAAACTATTTTTACAAACGCTTATTCTCCATGTGCTTCATGTTAATCGAGATAAACATTTGCAGACTCTATCTTATTGCTAATTTTCTTGTAGATGTAAGGGGGCAATGTATATTTACAAGTGCAATATAGAAATACAGTAGCCTTTAAGCATAGACATTACTCTTAATACCTGGTTGATATGTGCAGCACTATTCTCTTTGGCACAGATTAACACTCTTTGGATATCCAAGACAAAAAAATGAATAAAGAGTTCCCATTTGAGAAAATAAGTATTGAAAAATTTAAGGGACTAACAAGCAATATCTCGAAAATGGTTCACTCAACAAAAAAAATGTATATGACATAAATCGTGTATTTTAACTCGATCTACTTTTTTGTGTAGTAAAATTTTGTCTATATCTTATGGATTACCGGTTATGCAAAAGTCGTTCACAGTAAGGAATACTTTTAGAGACATTCCGAGAAAATTTGAGATATACAATTCATTTGCCATAAAAATGTCTTAAACTTATGGTATTTTATTCAAAATCGTTACAGCCATTTTTGAGAAAATTAAAATTTTCGAAAAACCTTCCATGTAAATGGTAATCTGGGGTGGGGGATTTTCTTGAAAACCTTCGTGTCGCATCTCTGGAAGATACTGAACCTAAATACCAAGTTTGGTGTTTATCCGACTGTTCGTTTCTGAGTTATGCTGTTGACAGACACACACACACACAAAACTGACATGTTTCCAAAAATGCTTTATATGCGTTCAGTGCACCTCAAAACATGTATTTCCTGTGAAATCTCGGTATCGATTTTTTGGGTGGAATGCAATACTGTACTGTACGTAGTAGAGAAAGTAAAAAGTGAATAACGAATTCCCATTTGAGAAAAATAATAAATATTGGAAAATTCAAACAAATTACAAGGAATATCTCGGAAATGGTTCACTCGAAAAAACAAATATATATGAGATAAATTGTGTATTTTAACGAGATCTACATGTTTTTATGTACATTATCTATCTCTTACAGTTTACCAGTTATGCAAAAGCCATCCACAATGAAGAGGACTTTTGGGGATATTACCAGAAAATTCAAGACATACATTACATTTGTCATGAAAATATCTTAAACATATGATATTTTAATCAAAATCGTTGCAGTCATTTTTGAGAAAATCGAAATCCTCGAAAAATGTCCCATGTAAAAGGGTAGTCTGGAGCGGGAAATTTTCTCGAAAATCTCCGTGTCGCATCCTTGGAATATACTAAACTCAAATACCAAGTTTGGTATTTATCCGACTTTTCGTTCTAAAGTTATGTTGTTCATAGACACACAGACACACACACACACACACACACACACGCACGGACCTTTTTCTAATTGGATTCAGGGCACCCCAAAACATGTATTTCCGGTGATGTCTGATATCCAATTTTTGGGTGGAATGTAATACTTACTTACTCTACTTACTATACGTAGTTGGGAAAGTAAAATTGCTTAGTTTGGATTCGGGGCACCTCAAAACATGTATTTCCGATGAAGTCTGAGTATCGAATTTTTGGGTGGAGTGCAATATCTTCCCTAATTACTACACATAGTAGGGAAGATAAGAATGCTTAATTTGGATTCGGGGCACAAAAAAACAGGTATTTCCGGTGAAATCTCGGTATGAATTTGTGGTTTGAATGCAATACTTCCCCTACTTACTATACGTAGTAGAGAAAGTAAAAATGAACACGGCTTCGCGCATTAATGTTAGTGCTATGTCATATAGGGTATTCTGCAAACAGCCCGGTCGAATTTGAGGCAGTATTTTTAACACTTAAATAATTTCAGTCTAATTATATAATATGTAAATTCAATAACAGCCCGCCTTAAAGCAATATGTGTATGTAACAATATATAAAAAGTGTATATTACAGTCATTATATATGTTTATATTATTGTATACTATTGTATGCATGTTCAATAATGTTATATGAATGTATTACTAATTTAATAATGTAGGAGCTGTGAGAATAATAGGTTAAAAGTTGCTAACAATGAGATAACCTTGAGGCAATAATGAATTAGAAAGTTTAAATGTTACTTGTGATTCTTGGAAGCAACAATGTAAATTTAGTGACAGTTTTTAAAAATAGCCAATCAACAACCAGAAAAAGCTTTAGTTAAATGAAGGTATTCTATTGGATTAGTATAAGCCAATCAGAGACTTGAAATACAGAAATTTACAAGTTTAGGCGGTTGAAATCAATTCAGTTGCCTGCAAACAGTGTTCCTAACCGGACGCGAGACACGTCCTCGAGAAGTATAATACGTATTCGTGTGAGACGAAAATAGTTTTACGTGTTAAAAAGTGCAAGTAATTCATAAAAGAATCTCACAGCTCTATATCAGTGAAGTGTTATTTAAATCGTGTCTAGCATTAATAAAAGGGGTGAAGTAAAATTATTATCTGTGTAAGCCTACATTCTTAGTCGCACCACAACCCTGCCAAGACATCCATGTCTCTTAACAATAATACTGACGCAGCCGAGGCAACATAAATATAATATTTAAAGAAACAGTAAAAATACAGAGTTAATATTTTTTTTAATCTTGGGGCAAAGGCCACCTGAAAGTACATTTGGGGCGAAGGCTACCCGAAACTGTTTACTATACGTGCGGTTGCAACTACTACAAGTTCGGCTCCCCAACAGCCTACAATAACAATACAACAATATAACTTCTTCAAATTGCAATCTAGGTAAAACCGCGCTGGAAGTTTGCCTTTGCTACGCTTTTAAACGCCGCGTTGCGAAATCTCTTTTTTCAGGCTCCGTCAGACTGCGATTTCGATTTCGTTGCAGAAATCCATGCACTGTTTCCGTTAGCGTGTTCCCGAGTAATTTAATTTCGTCCCGCTGCCGTCCTCCTAAAGATGCTAAACGCAGTTTCGTATAACTTTACTCCGCTGGCATGTGTTCTTCTGCGCTCCCTTCCCTTTCCTCTGATTGGCTAGTATACACCTTTGAATGGCGATGCAAGGCTAGGCGATAAAAACAATCTTTCATGAAACATGCATGTGAGTTTGTCATCCTGATAGGTAAACCGAAGTATCATCCTACCTATTTTTGATTAGAATTTAGATGCATTACGGATGCATTAACTCTCTTACACAATATATTGATTCATACAGTAATGAAAATGTAAATTTGACAACTCTCTTCAAATATAATAAGATAAATGGCAATGTTAAGTAAGGAACTAATCTGTATCGCACAACAACCTATTCCACTACAGCAAGTAGTGCAAGTAACAGTTAAGGGATACGGTCAAAGTTATATGGAACAGGATTGAGAAACTGCGGCGCTCATAACGTAGGCCGATGTGACATTTAACACAACGGCATCCCGGCAGATTTTGCTCCCGATATAAGGCATCACCTTTAAATAAATGTTTCAAGGCCAATCCTTGGCACCAGCTGTGTTTTCAAAGCTCCTATGTATTTGGGATCATGAGAAGATCCTAGTTTTTACTTTTTCTACTACGTATAGTAAGTAGAGGAAGTATTGTATTCCAACCAAAAATTCGATACCGAGATTTCACCGGAAATATATGTTTTGTGAACCCTGAATCCAAAAAAAGCATTTTTGGAAACATGTCCGTGTGTGTGTGTCTGTGAACAGCATAACTCAGAAACGAACAGTCGGATAAACAGCAAACTTGGTATTTAGATTCAGTATCTTCCAGAGATGCGACACGAAGGTTTTCAAGAAAATCCTCCCACCCCAGATTAAACTTTATATGGAAGTTTTTCGAAAATTTTAGTTTTCTTAAAAATGGCTCTAAAGATTTTGATTAAAATATCATATGTTTAAGATATTTTATGACAAATGAAATGTATATCTCGAATTTTCTGGGAATGTCTCCAAAAGTATTCTTCATTGTGAACGACTTTTGCATAACTGGTAAACCATAAGAGATAGACAAAATTTTACTACACAAAAGATGTAGATCGCGTTAAAATACACAATTTATGTCATATACATTTTTTTGTTGGGTGAACCATTTTCGAGATATTACTTGTTATTCCCTTAAATGTTCCAATACTTATACTTTTTCTCAAATTCGTTATTCATTTTTTTTTGTCCTGGTAATGCAAAGAGAATGGAATGCTCCACATAGCAACCAGCTCTTAAAATGTTTGGCTATCACTTAAAGGCTAGCAATTCCCTTGCATCTACAAGAAAATTAGCAATAAGATTAACATCTCGATATCTCGATTAACATGAAGTATATGGAGAATAAGCGCTTGTAAAAATAGTTTGTACAAGAGTAGAGAAAGTCATGTGAGTGTAACACTTAACTTAAAGCAATATGTAACAATATCTAAAAGGTGTATATTACAGTCATTGTATATGTTTGTATTATTGTATCCATTTGTAATAATGTTATGTGAATATATTACGTAATTTAATAATGTAGGAGCTGTGAGAAATAGGTTTAATGTTGCTAAAAATGAGGTAACAATGAGGCAACCTTGAGGCAATATTGAGTAAGGTAGGTTAATAATACTACTAGTCATTATTAGAACAGCAATAATGTAAATTTTGAGACAGTTTAAAAAATAGCCAATCAACAACCAGAAAAAGCTTTAGTTAAATGAAGGCATTCTATAGGACTAGAATTAGCCAATCAGAGACTTTAAATACAGAAATTTACAGGTTTGGGCGATTGAAATATATTCAATTGGTTCCAGACAGCGTTACTAACCAGACGCGAGATGTGTCCTCGAGAAATTAAATACGTATTTTTGTGAGACGAGAATAATTTACGTGTTATAAAGTGCAAGATAATCTCACAGCTCTCTATATCAGTGAAGTGCTACTTAATTTGTGTCAAGGATTAATAAAAAGGAGTGAATTAAAACTTAAAATCTGTGTAAGCCTACATTCTTAGTCGTATCACAACCCTGCCAAGAAAAACGTGTCTCTAACAAATACTGACGCAGCCGAGGCAAACATAAATATAATATTTAAAGAAACAGTAAAAATACATTTGGGGCGAAGGCTACCGGAAACTGGGTACTATACGTACGATTGCAACGAATTTCAAGTTCGGCTCCCCAACAGTAGAACTATAATACAACTCCTTCAATACGACCTACTTCAAATTGACGCCCAAAGCGTGGTGCAAATAATAACGACGTAATAACAATACTACTTCAAATTGACTTCAATATGTAGCAGCAACAACGTAAAAATAATAAAATACTTCATCTGGCATACTCCAATGGAGTTGTTTTTGACTTTGTGCACTTGCGATATTATGTACCCCCATGTAACTTCAGAGGTGTGAGGTCAGGGGAATATGGGGTCCAGTTGCGGTGTGAACTCCTACCAATCCATCTATATGTAAATGTATCTTGCAGGTATTCATGAACAAGCAAAGCGAAATGAGAGGGTACACTATTCTGTTGGAAAAGCACCGTTTCCAAGATGCTGCAATTATAGTTAAAGGAACAGCTGCAGCATGTCCAGATACGAAAAGTCTGTGACTGTGGGCTCTGCGAAGAAGAATGGTCCACAAATCTTAGACACTATAATCCCCAATCACACATTGACTTTTGGGATGTTTCGTTCCCACTCGAAGTTCTCATTAGACGGATCATCTGCCCACACTCTGCAGTTGTGTCGGTTGACAATACCACAGGTGTGGAAGTTGGTTTCGTCACTGAAAAGCATATTTTGTAGCTAATTATCCTCCTCGGCTGCCTGCAACAGGTCGACACACATTGCTTTGCGTCCAGCGTAGTCCTTTCTTTCCATAGTTGAAATAGTTATTTTGTTGTATTGTTATTTGCCCCACGTTTCGGGAGCCAATTTGAAGAAGGTTTGTTGCTGCTACGTATGGAAAAAAGTTTCCGGTAGCCTTCGCCCCAAATGTACTTTCCGGTGGCCTTTTGCCCCCCCCCAAATGATTAAAAATATCAACTTTGTAATTTGACTGTTTATATATATATATATATATATATATATATATATATATATATTTGCCTCAGCTGCGTCAGTATTATTGATTTAGGGACATGAATTTCTTAACAGGGCGTGATGCGGCTGAAGAATGTAGGCTTACACAGATTTTATGTTTTCTTTCATTCCATTTATTAATGCTTGACACGATTTAAATAACACTTCACTGATATAGAGAGCTGTGAGATTCTTTTATTAATTACTTGCACTTTTTAACACGTAAGCTATTTTTGTCTCACACTAAATACGTATTAAATTTCTCGAGGACACATCTCGCGTCTGATTAGTAACACTGTCTGCTAGCAACGCGTCCAGTTATGAGCACTGTCTACAAGCAACTGACTTGATTTCAACCGCCTAAATTTGTAAATTTCTGTATTTCAAGTCTCTGATTGGCTATTCCTAATCCAATAGAATACTTTTATTTAACTTAAGCCTTTTTCTGGTTGTTGATTGGCTATTTTATGAAATGTCACAAAAATTACATTATTGTTGCTCCAAGAATGACTAGTAGCATTATTACACTTTCTTACTCATTATTGCCTCAAGGTTGCCCTCATTGTTAGCAACTTTTAACCTATTATTCTCACAGCTCCTACATTATTAATTACGTAATACATTCACATAACATTATTGAACATGTATACAATAATATAAACATATATAATGACTGTAATATACACTTTTTATATATTGCTTTAAGGCGGGCTGTTATTATATTTATATTACATAATTTGACTGAAATCATTTAAGTGTTAAAAATACTGCCTCACAGTTTAGGGCTTTGGAGGTGGTATGGCTGTTGTATTCTTTTTTTTTTTTTTTCTTTTTTTTCCCAAGCTATACTGGAGAATTTTCCACACTATCGATTGTGGTACACCAAACTCACGACTTAACCTACTGGTTGATACTTTTGGGCTTCTGATAATTGCATCATCTACCTGTTGCACAGTTTGAACCGGCACACTGGGGCTAGCGGAACGTTTCTCATCCTACACACTACCCATGGTATTAAGTTTTTGAACCAGTAGTGTGATATTAGCCCTAATGGGGGCGGGTTTACGAAATGTTCCTACTAAGTCCGCCTGAACCTGCCTGTAAATAATCCCCTCACACGCTCAGAAACCACATATATTCTTTCTTCAATGGATAACATCTTCAGATTAACTATAAAAGAAACAGGTAAATAATCAGCAGTTTTCACAGAAATGGATCCAGACTTTATGTTCACTCTGTATTTGTACTTTTTTCAAGTGGCAAGTTGCTATTAATTACTTTCTCTACTACGTATAGTAAGTAGGGGAAGTATTCTATTCCACCCAAAAATTCGATACCGAGATTTCACCGGAAATATATGTTTTGAGACCTCCTGAATCCAAAAAAAGCATTTTTGGAAACATGTCAGTGTGTGTGTCTGTGTGTCTGTGAACAGCATAACTCAGAAACGAACAGTCGGGTAAACATCAAACTTGGTATTTAGGTTCAGTATCTTCCAGAGATGTGACACGAAGGTTTTCAAGAAAATCCCCCCACCCCAGATTACCCTTTACATGGAAGATTTTTCGAAAATTTTAATTTTCTCAAAAACGGCTCCAACGATTTTGATTAAAATATCATATGTTTAAGATATTTTTATGAAAAATAAAATGTACATCTTCAATTTTCTGGGAATGTCTCCAAAAGTATTCTCCATTGTGAACGACTTTTGCATAATTGGTAAACCATAAGAGATAGACAAAATTTTACTACACAAACAATGTAGATCGCATTAAAATTGCATTTTTTTGTAGAGTGAACCATTTTCGAGATATTTCTTGTTATTCCGTTAATTTTTTCAATACTTATTTTCTCAAATGGGAATTCGTTATTCATTTTTTTGTCTTGGATATGCAAAGAGTATTAATCTGTGGCAAAGAGAATGGTGCTGCATCTAGCAACCAGCTATAAAGATATATATCTATGCTTAAAGGCTACTTACTGTATTTCTGTATTGCCCTTGTAAATACAAAACAAGGAGAACTTAGTACGCCTTAAGCCATAGTCAAATATTTTTAGACCTGGTCGCTATGTGTAAAATGTAATTTTCTTTGCATGGCAAAAGATCGCTTCTGCAAACGTTTATCTCGATTAATATGACATAGATGGAGAATAAGAGTTAGTAAAAATAGTTTGTACAAGAGTAGAGAAAGTCATGTGAGTGTAACACATCAGATTTCTTTTATGTCCTGGACATGCAAAGAGAATGGAATGCGCCACATAGCAACCAGCTCTTAAAATATTTGACTATCGCTTAAAACCTACCATATTCCCCTTGCATCTACAAGAAAATTACCAATAAGATTAACTTCTCGATTAACATGAAGCATATGGGGAATAAGTGTTTGTAAAAATAGTTTGTACAAGAGTAGAGAAAGTCATGTGAGTGTAACACATCAGATTTTTTAAAGCTGATTATCGCTTTATTCTACCGCATTTCCCTTGCGTCTATAAACAAATGTGTTTATCAGAGGAAGGTCTATTGTGGCTATACTCCCCGAAAGGTAATGACGAGGTGAAGGAGCCATAGGGAGTCACAGGTCCGTTGGCAGACAGGCCCACAGAGACGCGCAGAAGTCTCTATTATTTCCAGTTTGAGCACCCGTGCTCTAGTAGAGACTAATAATCCCGAGAGAGGGCGACGACCCTAACGGACGGGAAAACACACCGTGGTGTTCTTTGCAATGCGCAAGTAACTATGCCATCTGCCCGACACCGTAGTACCGCAGGACCTGAAACGTGAAAGGGAGAGATGAAATGAGAGGAGATGGGGGAAGAGAGACATCGTGGTAGAATACACCACCCCGACATTCGGTTTCTTTGCCCTCTGGGCCATCCCACTCAATACGAAATGGTAAGTAATTAAGCATGTATACAAATGTTTATTTTGATTAATACGAAGCAGGTAGATGATGTAAGAATGGTTTGTAGAAGAATGAGTAGGGAAAGTCGTGTGAATGCAGCACATCAGATTTTTGTTGTTCACAGGATTTAAACCTTTTCTTACCTTATTTGCCATGGAAGGACAACCCACATTCCAGGAAAGGAACTCCTACTCAGAAAGGTGTAAACGTTAACTTTAAAATGAAAGCTGAGAAGACAGATTAGTGCTAATGAGACGGTTCTAGAGGTACTCCTCCCTTCGACCAACTCTTATATTTATTCATAGATGCGCGGCATGAACTTTCGTTGCACACAGCGCTATAGGAGCGGGGTTTCCATCACGTTTTTACATAATGTGGACTAAATTAGTAAAATTCTATACCACCATGTCTTTTTGTGGGCAAAACGTTTCCGTAAATGTTGTAGTCTTGTTAAACACATTGAAGATGAAGTTTTATTAAATGCGGGCGCTTTCATGAACACATGACTACTTTGGTCGCACGTGGGCCGTTGCCTCTGGGGTTCAATAGGTTCCCTTGATTGTAGACAATAAAAAATGCACATTCAGGCCATGCTCGACCTTAAGATAATAATCTCCAATGAAGGCCAACAACTTGTTTAAGAATATGCCAGAAATAACTGGTGTTGTGGCTACGGGTTGAAGCACATACAGAACTGTAAGATGTCTCCAGACCTGCCGTTTACCGTCGCACTGATGTCACACTTTGCGACGAAGACACTTTGTAGCAAGTGTCTTCCGGAAGTAATTACGAGAAAAGTGTGCCTCTTTGGTCTGGTGTTTAGCACGCTAACCTTCAAACCTCCAGGTCCCGTGTTCAATTCCGGGTTGGAAGTTGTCTTTAGCCAGATTATTCCCCATCCTGCCTAGAGTCTGGAAGCATGAATAGGCGATGTGAATTGAGGCAGTATTTTTAACACTTAAATGATTTCAGTCTAATTATAATCCAATAACAGCTCACCTAAGCAATATGTGCATGTAACAAGATATAAAAAAGTGTATATTACAGTCATTGTATATGCTTATATTATTGTATACATGTTCAATAATGTTATGTGAATGTATTACATAATTTAATAATGTAGGAGCTGTGAGAATAAGGCTAAAAGCTGCTAGCAATGAGGTAACCTTTAGGCAATAATGAGTAAGAATGTTAAATAATGCTACTAGTCATTACTGGAGCAACAATAATGTAATTTTTGAGACAGTTTATAAAATAGCCAATCTACAACCAGAAAAAGCTTTAGTTAAATGAAGGTATTCTATTGGATCAGGAATAACCAATCAGAGGCTTGTAATACAGAAATTTACAAATTTAGCCGGTTGAAATCAAGTCAGTTGCTTGTAGACAGCGCTCATAACTGGACGCGAGATGTGTCCTCGAGAAATTTAATACGTATTCAGTGTGAGATGAAAATAGTTTACGTGTTAAAAAGTGCAAGTAATTAATTTAAAAAAAAACACAGCTCTCTCTATATCAGTGAAGTGTTATTTAAATCGTGTCAAGCATTAATAAAATGAGTGAAGTAAAATTATAATCTATCTCAGCCTACATTCTTCAGTCGCACCACAACCCTGCAAAGAGAAACATGTCTCTAACAATAATACTGACGCAGCCGAGGCAAACATAAATATATAATATTTAAAGAAACACTCAAAATTACAAAGTTAATATTTTTAAACTTGGGGCAAAGGCCACCGGAAAGTATATTGGGGCGAAGGCTACCAGAAACTTTTTACTCTACGTGCGGTTGCAACTACTTCAAGTTCGGCTCTACAACAGTCGAAACATAAAACACATTCTTCAAACTGTCTTTTCATACGTGAAGCAAAAATCATCTTCAAATTGGCTCCCAAAACGTGGGGCAAATAATAATACAACAAATCTTTCTCAGAATTTAATGGAATAACCAAAAGTAGGCATGGGATCTCGATACCGTCGATACCTCGATACTCGGTAGTATCGAAGTACGTCTAATACTTTGAGATAAACCTGCGATACTTTTAAACTGTTCAGTTTTGCATTATTGAAGGTTGTTTCGTGTAACTTTGTATGTTGGATAAGGAATGAAAGGAGTCGAGACTTTACGTTATTGCTGGATTATAGTTCTTGATAGATTTTGACACATTTCCTATGGGTGAATCCATGCCACATTCCATAGACTCTTATGTCTAAATAAAAACATGTAAAACAATGGTGAAGAAGTAGATGTACTAATATAAATGCAGTGTCAAATGAGTGTGAATGAAGTTGATTTAGCTAATGCACTAACTCATGTTTCTGTAATAGCCTGGCTTGTTGACCCACTCTCAGCCATTACATTTACCTACTCCAGATACCAAACTGTCAATCCAGCACAAACAAGTCAGAACTTAAGACGTGAGATAATGCAGCACACGAAATACTATTTATTCTTTCCTTCCATCTGTTAGTTTGTGTTTACGTAAGTCAAACTTGTGTTATAAGGCTTGTTACTTGTTACCAGATGAAGAAAATCTAATGTGTTACACTCACATGACTTTCTCTACCCTTGTACAAACTATTTTTACAAACGCTTATTAATTGAGATGTTAATCTTATTGCCAATTTTCTTGTAGATGCAAGGGGAATTGGTAGGCTTTAAGCGATAGTCAAATGTTTTAAGAGATGGATGCTATGTGGCGCATTCCATTCTCTTTGCATGTCCAGGACATAAAAAATGAATAACGAATTCCCATTTGAGAAAATAAGTATTTAAAAATTTAATGGAATAACAAGCAATATCTCGAAAATGGTTCACTCAACAAAAAAAATGTATATGACATAAATTGTGTATTTTAAAGCGATCTACATTTTTTGTGTATTAAAATTTTGTCTATCTCTTATGGTTTACCAGTTATGCAAAGGTCGTTCACAATGAAGAACACTTTTGGAGATATTCCCAGCAAATTCGAGATATACATTCCATTTGTCATGAAAATATCTTAAACATATGATATTTTAATCAAAATCGTTAGTCATTTTTGAGAAAATTAAAATTTTCGAAAAATGTTCCATGTAAAGGGTAATCTGGGGTGGGGGGATTTTCTTGAAAACCTTCGTGTCGCATCCTTGGAAGATACTGAACCTAAATACCAAGTTTGGTTTTTATCCGACTGTTCGTTTCTGAGTTATGCTGTTCACAGACACACACACGGACATGTTTCCAAAAATGGTTGTTTTGGATTCAGGGGGTTTCAAAACATATATTTCCGGTGAAATGTCGGTATCGAATTTTTGGGTGGAATACTATACATACCCTACTTACTATACGCAGTAGAGAAAGTAATATATTAGCTTATATTTTTAAGATTACAGAATAAAGAAAATCTGATGTGTTACACTCACATGACTTTCTCTACTCTTGTACAAACTATTTTTACAAACGCCTAGTCTCCATGTGCTTCATGTTAATCGAGATATCGAATATGTTAATCTTATTGCTAATTTTCTTGTAGATGCAAAGGGAATTGTTAGGCTTTAAGCGATAGTCAAATATTGTAAGAGCAGGTTGCTATGTGGAGTATTCCATTCTCTTTGCATTACCAGGACAAAAAAATTAATAACGAAATTGAGAAAAAGTATAAGTATTGGAACATTTAAGGGAATAACAAGCAATATCTCGAAAATGGTTCACCCAACAAAAAAAAATCTGATGTCTTACACTCACATGACTTTCTCTACTCTTGTACAAACTATTTTTACAAACGTTTATTCTCCATATGCTTCATGTTACTCGAGATATCGAGATGTCAATCTTATTGCTAATTTTCTTGTAGATGCAAGGGGAACATGGTAGGTTATACGCGATAGTCAAATCTTTTAAGCGCTGGTTGCTATGTGGCGCATTCTATTCTGTTTGCATATCCAGGACATAAAAAATTGAATAACGAATTTGAGAAAAAGTACAAGTATTGGAAAATTTAAGGGAATAACAAGCAATATCTCGAAAATGGTTCACTCAACTAAAAAACTGTATATGACATAAATTGTGTATTTTAACGCGATCTACATTTTTTGTGTAGTAAAATTTTGTCTATCTCTTATGGTTTACCAGTTATGCAAAAGTCTTTCACAATAAAGAATACTTTTGGAGACATTCCCAGGAAATTCAAGATATACATTTTATTTGTCATGAAAATATCTTAAACATATGATATTTTAATCAAAATCGTTAGAGCCATTTTTGAGAAAATTAAAATTTTCGAAACATCTTCCATGTAAAGGGTACTCTGGGGTGAGGGGATTTTCTTGAAAACCTTCGTGTCGCATCCTTGGAAGATACTGAACACAAATACCAAGTTTGGTGTTTATCCGACTGTTCGTTTCTGAGTTATGCTGTTCACAGACACACACACACAGACAGACACACAGACACACAGACAGACACACGGACACACACACACGGACATGTTTCCAAAAATGCTTTTTTTGGATTCAGGGGGTCTCAAAACATGTATTTCCGGTGAAATCTCGGTATCGAAATTTTGGTTGGAATACAATACTTCCCCTACTTACTATACGTAGTAGAGAAATTAAAAATGTATATGACATAAATGGTGTATTTTAAGGCGATCTACATTTATGTGTAGTAAAATGTTGTCTATCTCTTATGGTTTACCAGCTATGCAAAAGTCGTTCACAATGAAGAATACTTTTGGAGACATTCCCAGAAAATTCGAGATATACATTTCATTAGTCATGAAAATAGCTTAAACATATGATATTTTAATCAAAATCGTTGGAGCCATTTTTGAGAAAATTAAAATTTTCGAAAAATGTTCCATGTAAGGGGTAATCTGGGGGGGATTTTCTTGAAAACCTTCGTGTCGCATCTCTGGAAGATACTGAACCTTAATACCATGTTTGGTGTTTATCCGAATGTTCGTTTCTGTTATGCTGTTCACAGACACACACACACGGAAATGTATCCAAAAATGCTTTTTGGGATTTAGGGGGTCTCAAAACATGTATTTCCGGTGAAATGTCGGTATCGAATTTTTGGGTGGAATACAATACTTCGCCTACTTAATACGTAGTAGGGAAAGTAAAAAATTGCTAGTATTTGTTTCTTCTATAGATAGAAAATCCTTTAAAAGAAAGTTTTCAACATTGTAGAATGCCAAACAGAAACAATTCGGATTTAACATACAATACAAAATTGGTTACTTGCGTTTATATACAGAAAACTACTAATAAGAACATAATTCAGTGATCAAACGACCACCCTTCCGTTGGTGTGGTTTTTTTCTGATGTCACGCCCATATTATTTTTACTCTTGTCCTGTGGAATATGTGTGCCAAATATGATAAAAATTGGTGCAAGGAAGCAGGGGGATGAAACTATAAATACGAGCATCACCAAAGGGTATTATGCGATATTAAGCAGTAAAGGCAGTTTTCATTAAGCCAGAAACATAATAACAGGTAGTAGGATGTTTTATCGAGGGGAACACCTTGCGCACTGCATCCATTTTGATCTATTGTGGCTACATCCTTCCGGGAGGCAGGGATGAGACGAATGAGCCGGAGGAGGTCCCAGGTCTGCAGGCAGCCGCTCACGGAGACGCGCAGAAGTCCCTAATATTTCCAGTTTGAACACCCTCGCACCAATGAGCGAGGAAGCCGCAAGAAGGCAACGCAGCGACCCTAACTGGCGGGACAGCTCACTCTAGCGTTCACGGGGAGAGAGCATCAGCCATCTACCAGGCACCGCCAGCACGCAGGACCTGAAATCTCATCTGATACGCGAAAGGGAGATGAAATGGGGGAAAGGAGAGATCGTGGTAAAATACACCAATCCGGTATTCGCCTTGGCGACCAGGGGAATACCACGAAAAACCCCATTGTCACAGTGGGCGTCACCGGGAATCGAACCCGGGACCTCCGGGCCACAGAAGTTGCGGCCATCCTCTCGGTATAACAGGTAGTACGTACTAGTAGGGAAAGGCATGTGAATGCAACACATCCTATTTTTTAAGCAAGTACCAATGTTTTTGTTTAAATATTATTCCTCGAACTTTTTTGCAGTTATTTGAATATTACATGGCTTGAGCTACTTATATAGACAATTTCCACCATTACTGAGGCACTAATGTTGTACCAGTTTGTGTAATAACGGAGCATTAATTATTGAACTATCTACATCCTGTGGTGGAAATCTGTTTACACTTATTTTCTAAGGCCTTCTTCAAAATACTTGCCACCACTTAATATCTTCAAATAAAATAACAAATGAGAATCACTTTATGGCAAGCAGGGTGAAACCTGGATGAGTTAATTGCGAACATTCCCATGCGGCATCAGCGTCTTCTTTCTGCAAACTGCAAATCGACTATAGGTTTCACGCGCGCACTATCCTCGGTAACGACTTGCAGCTCATTTCGTAACGAGTAAAGGAATGTTCGTTTCTTCATAGCTCCAAAGCCTCTGTCTCAATCGTTTAATAGAAATGGCTACTAAATTTCAGAGAACTGACATTTGTTCCCCATTGATTATGATTCGCGTTGCCAGCCGTTAGAACCCGCGATCTCGGGAGCTAAAGGTAGCATGGTACCCATAGAGGCATTATTATTATTAGGTATTACATACGGTGTCTCATAAGTCTGGAACCACGGGAAAATGCTGAAAATATTTTTCTTTACCCATAGGACAACCCAGTGCTTCTTTAAGTACAGAGGAACGTATTCAATTGATCCTGCATGTTGCCGGCCGTAGTCCTGAATTTAATGTTTTGCACCCAGAACGAGCGTAAATTATTCACAGTTGTGTGATGAAAATCATCAACAAATTTATTGAGACGAGATCCATCACAGGCAAACTGCGTAGTTAACGTATGACAAAGAGGCCAGTATCTGATGAGCGGACAAGATGTTTTCGAAAAGCCTTATCAAGTTGATCCGTAGAGTGTCCGCAGAGACGGACATCACATCTAGCGCACGTGCACGCCAACAAATGGCACCCATACAAACGGTGACTGCTACAGAAATTAACAGAGAACGCTCCGGATCGGAGATAGGTATTTTGCGAACAATGTGAAAGGGATGATGAATTTTTGACCCCTGTTCTCTTTAGGGACGAGGCCAATTGTTACGTAAATAGCGATGCGAATAAGCAAAGATACTAGTCACCAAGAACCCCAAACTGTTCTATGCATCAAAGGAAGAAGGCTCCAACCGGCTTATGTTCTGGTGTGGCATACGGAATGATGGAATCATTGTATCAATCTTCTTTAACGGCATTATGACTGGAGAGAGAAGCCTAAAGATACTCAAGTAGGAAGCTTTTCCCCTCCATATTGAATATTCAAGGCCATATCCCTGTTTATTTTCAACAGTAGTTGTTCCATCACATTACAGTGTAGCGGTCCGGAATTGCCTGGACATGCAACTTACAGGACGGTGGTTTGGTGGTCGAGGTCCTGTGGATTGGCCCACACGAACTCATGATTTGACACCACGAGATGTTTTCCTGTGGGGCTGTGTGAAAGCGATGGTATATGTAGAGAAAATAAAATCCATGGCCTCATTTGAAACGACATATCCTGAATGCTGCTATTATCACTCCAGACGTCTTTATCCGTGTCGTGGATGTGTGGAGAAGGCATGTCGAGTTTTGTACGAGGGGCACTGTTTATATTTTGAGCCTTGGCAACCCTGAATGTTGTAGGTGCCATCTGACGTTTCCAATGGAAAGTTTGACATAATCTACTTCAAACATTTTGTCAATAGAACACCATTTGTTTTGTTTACACTAACTTGAAAATTATGTGTCAACAAAAACATGGAATTCACTCGGGAAAATGTTCGTGTAATGATTTATTACGACTTTCGACGTGGATTATCAAGCCAAAAGTGCATCGATCAACTAATTTTCACATTTGGCGACGAAGCTCCATCCGTTGCCACTGTGAAACGCTGGTATAAAGAATTTAATCGCCGTTCCCTCAATGATGAAGGTCGTGAAGGTCGTCCAAAATCAGTTGTTGTGCCCGAAAACATTGATGCTGTGCAAAAACTAATAATAAAAGATCGTCATGCGACATATTGTGAGATTGAGGCAACCCTAGGCATTAGGTCTACCAGCATATATAAAATATTGCATGATTATTTAGCCGTGAAAAAGGTTTGCTCTCGTTGGATCCCACATAATTTGACGCAATCTCAAAAAGATGCTCGTGTCGATTGGTGTACAAAAATGCTCAAGAAATACAATGGCGGTGCCTCAAAAGACGGATATAAGATTGTAACAGGTGACGAATCATGGATCTATGCGTATGAGCCGGAACGTAAACAGCAGTCGACTGTATGGGTGTTTCAATATGAAGCAAATCCAACAAAAGTTGTTCGCACTCGAAGCACTTCGAAGCAAACGGTCGCCTGTTTTTTCAGCAAAACTGGCTATGTGGCAACAGTGCCTTGAATGGTACACAACCATTTGTTTGCCGGAAGTCTTCGGTGTAGTAAGCAAAACCAACAAGAACCGTAGAATCGTTCTTCATCAAGACAATGCGAGCGCACACACATCTCGTCTAACAACAGAGTATTTGAAGGCTCAAAAAATTGAAGTGATAGGTCATCCGCCATACAGTACTGTTTTGGCACCCAATGACTTCTTTTTGTTCCCGAACATCAGGAATAAATTGCGTGGACAACGATTTTCGTTAGCAGAAGAAGCCGTTGATGACTTCAAAAACCATGTTTTGGAGGTGTCTCAAGAAGACTGGAATAAATGCTTTGACAAATGGTTCAAACTGATGAAAAAGTGTATTGATCATAAAGGAGGATATTTTGAAAAACAATAAAGCAGTTTTCCATTAGAATTTACTTTGTTATTAGACTCAAAATATAAATAGTGCCCCTCGTATGATAGTTAAAGGAAGACACGTTGAGCACATTTTGTGATTCCTGCGGTTACAGACTCGTGGGACACGCTTGTGTCACTAAGAATGCTAAAAAAGTTCCGCATACTTAGAAGTTTGTTTATCTGAGGAAACGCGTTATGCTGTCCCCTTCTCGACAGAGATCTTGTGGTTGGAAGGACCAACTTTATATTCCTAGTTCAGAGGAATATAGAATAACATAAAATCCGGTTCAAATTGGATTGTCATTTTACTTTCTCTACCACCTTCGTATAGTAGATAGAGGAAGTACTTATTGTACAGGGTTATTCAAAATGATGGACCCATATTAAGTACATTGTGTATCAGGAAGTATAAATTGGACATGAATAATCTACTTACTAATGAAAAGAGGAAGTTTAAGAGTTTCTGTATACGGGCTAAAAATATTCAATATGTCTCCCCTTTGCTACATGGCAAACATATGCCGTCGTCCCCGACTTTTTACTTTGAAGAGACATCCGGTTTCTTGAAATTGCGTAAACCAACGTTTGATGCCTTTGCTAGTTGGTGGTTAATGCCGAATCAGAGGCGAAATGCATGCTGCACAGTAACTACCGACTAACGTCTTGCAAACTCGAGAACACAGAAAACCTCATGCTGCATCGTAGCCATCTTACGCACAACTGACGGTGAAACGAACTACCTGTCGTCCTCCGTGGTGTAGTGGTTAACATACTAAGCTCTAGTTCCCGAGGTCGCGGGTTCAAACCCGGCGGAGGGCGATGGATTTATTTGGGCGTAAAAATCCTTAGCAAGGCTTCCTTCGGAAGGGAAGTAAAGCCGGTGGTCGCGTGTCGCAGATTTACGGCACGTAAAAGAACCTCAAGCATGATAAAAATGCCTCTTAACAAAATTACCGGTCTTTCACGCCTAGTACAGAATGGGACGCTTAAGGACCACAGCAGTTACAGAGTGTCCATAAATAAAACTCAATTTTTTACTTTCTCTACTACGTATAGTAAGTACGGGAAGTATTGTATTCCACCCAAAAATTCGATACCGAGATTTCACCGGAAATATATGCTTTGAGGCCCCTGAATCCAAAAAAAAAGCATTTTTGGAAACATGTCCGAGTGTGTGTCTGTGTGTCTGTGAACAGCATAACTCAGAAACGAACAGTCGGATAAACACCAAACTTGGTATTTAGGTTCAGTATCTTCCAGAGATGCGACACGAAGGTTTTCAAGAAAATCCCCCACCCCAGATTACGCTTTACATGGAACTTTTTTCGAAAATTTTAATTTTCTCAAAAATGGCTCTAACGATTTTGATTAAAAAATCATATGTTTAAGATATTTTCATGACAAATGAAATGTATATCTCGAATTTTCTGGGAATGTCTCCAAAAGTATTTTTCATTGTGAACGACTTTTGCATAACTGGTAAACCATAAGAGATAGACAAAATTTTACTACACAAAAAATGTAGATCGCGTTAAAATATACAATTTATGTCATATACATTTTTTTTGTTGAGTCAACCATTTTCGAGATTTTGCTTGTTATTCCCTTAAATTTTCCTTATACTTTTTCTCAAATTGGAATTCGTTATTAATTTTTTATTTTTGTTTTGTCCTGGTAATGCAAAGGGAATGGAATACTCCACATAGCAACCAGCTCTTAAAATATTTGACTATCGTTTAAAGCCTACCAATTCCCCTTGCATCTACAAGAAAATTAGCAATAAGATTAACATCTCGATATCTCGATTAACACGAAGCATATGGAGAATAAGTGTTTCTAAAAATAGTTTGAACCAGAGTAGGAAAACTTATGTGATTTTTTTCCTGCCTGCCTATTGGCGCGATACCCTACCGGCCGTTTACGCAACTATAACCGCGCCAGCTGTGCAAAACAATGTGGAACGTCCTCTTTCCTTCGGTATTTCCTTTGTATTCCACTCAAAAGTTCTATATCGAGATTTCACCGGAAATAAATGTTTTGAGAACCCTGAATAAAAAAAATTCTAGAAAAAAGGTCCGTGTGTGTGTGTGTGTGTGTGTGTGTGTGCCGAAATTGAATTAAAGTTTTTTTTATTTATGGAGGCTCTATAACCACTATGGTTCTTAGCGTCCTATTCTATATTGGGCATGAAAGGCCGGAAAGTTTGCTCAGAGGACTCTTTATCAGGCTTAAGGTTCTTTTACTTGCCGTAAATCTACGACACGGGACCACCGGCTTTACTTCCCTTCCGAAGGAAGCCATACTAAGGATTCTTACGCCCAAAAAAATTCATCGCCCTCCGCTGGGTTGTTACGACACCTCGACAGGAATTCAAGGTGCGGTGCTTCTCAACACGGATGGGATAACCGTGGAGAAGCGTCGCGCGCAACAAAGTCTTACTTTGTTGATCGGACTTACTCTGAACCAACAATGAACCGAAGTGAAGGCAAAGGAATGAACCGGACCAGCAATACAGTCAATGCCCTTCTGTATTATAAAAGGGTTCACCTTCTCAAACGTTTGTCCTTTCTCTGTTTGCATAATGACTAAGTAACAACAAAGTCGGATAAATACCAAACTTGGTATTTAAGTAGCTTCCTCAAAGATGCGACACGAAGATTTTAAAACATAATTACTCCACCCCAAACCAGCCTTTGCATAGAAATGTTTTAATTTATTTTTTATTTTTTCAAAAATGCCTCTAAGATAGAAATTTACATGACAAATAAAATCTATACCTTGAATTTTCTGGGAATAAATTCTAGAGTCCTCTTTATTCGGGAGGAACTTTGTATAACCGTTAAGCGTTAAGCGACAGACGAAAACTTACTACAAAGAAAAAAGTAGACTCTTTAAGACACAATTTAACTCAACTTTTCTTGTGGTATAAGCTATTTCCAGATACCCGTCATTGATGGTCATAACTGTTCAATACTCTTGTCGTTCTTTTCAAGTTCTGTCGATATTCAGTTGTTGCTCGCTACGTCATAGAAAGAGCACGGAACTTTAAGGCCAGCATATAGTGCACAGTTCTTAAACATCTGATTATCGTTGTTCTCTTTGTGTCTATAACAAAATGTGTGCTATGAAAGTTTATCTCGATTAAAATTACGTAGATAGAAGAATAAAATTTCGTACACATGTTTATATACACACCAATAAACGATAGAGGCTAGAGAAAGCCATGCGAATATAACACATAACAATTTTTTACTTTCTCTAATACGTATAGTAAGTAGGGGAAGTATTGTATTTCACCCAAAAATTCGATACCGAGATTTCACCGGAAATACATGTTTTGAGACCCCCTGAATCCAAAGAAAACATTTTTGGAAACATGTCCGAGTGTGTGTCTGTGTGTCTGTGAACAGCATAACTCAGAAACGAACAGTCGGATAAACACCAAACTTGGTATTTAGGTTCAGTATCTTCCAGAGATGCGATACAAAGGTTTTCAAGAAAATCCCCCACCCAGATAACCCTTTACAAAGAACATATTTCGAAAATTTTAATTTTCTCAAAAACGGCTCTAATGATTTTGATTAAAATATCATATGTTTAAGATATTTTCATGACAAACAAAAAATATATCTTGAATTTTCTGTGAATGTCTCCAAATATATTCTTCATTGTGAACGACTTTTGCATGACTGGTAATCCATAAGAGATAGACAAAATTTTACTACACAAAAAATGTAGATCGCGTTAAAATACAGAATTTATATCATATACATGTTTTTGTTGAGTGAACCATTTTGGAGATATTGCTTGTTATTCCCTTAAATTTTTCAATACTTATTTTCTCAAATGGGAATTCGTTATTCATTTTGTTGTCTTGGATATGCAAACAGTGTTAATCTGTGGGAAAGGGAATGGTGCTGCACCTAGCAACCAGCTATTAAGAGCAATGTCTATGCTTAAAGGCTACGTATTTCTATATTGCCCTTGTAAATATATATTCCCCTTACATCTACAAGAAACATAGCAATAAGATAGAGTCTGCAAATGTTTATCTCGATTAACATGAAGTAGATGGAGAATAAGCGTTTGTAAAAATAATTTGTACAAGAGTAGAGAAATTCATGTGAGTAACACATCAGATTTTTACCATTAAACACACTCACATTCACACCCATATTCATACTTCCAATCCCTCCGAATGATAGGAAAAGTTTCCGATTAGAGGACGCGTCCCACCACGAACACGGGACCATTGGGTTGAGCCAGGCCGCTAACCACTCGACCACAGAAACAGTCTGACTACCTTTTGTTTGGAAGCAACAGTAGAAAACAGATAGTGATTACTTTCCAATCAATTAATTTAATTTGGTATCTTCAAAAAGCAAAACCCACAGAATTAAGGCTCGTTTCACACTGGGACACTGGTGACGGGCACTGATACAGATACATTATTTGAATTGGAGCATTCACTCCGGGACACTACACAGCCTACCCAGTCACTGTGACGTGGCAGTATCTCACCCTCGCCATATGTGACGGACAATATCACTGTGAGGCTGTATTTTTAACACTTGAATAATTGCCTTGCAGCAATATGTATGTAATAATTTGAAAATCCGATATGCTACACTCACATGACTTTCTCTACTCTTGTACAAACTATTTTTACAATCGCTTAATCTCCATATGCTTCATGTTAATCGAAATATCGAGATGTCAATCTTATTGGTAATTTTCTTGTAGATGCAAGCGGAATATGGTAGGTTTTAAGCGATAGTCAAATATTTTGACGTTGGTTGCTATGTGGAGCATTCCATTCTCTTTGCATGTACAGAACATAAAAAAATCTGATGTGTTACACTCACATGACTTTCTCTACTCTTGTACAAACTATTTTTACAAACGCTTATTCTCCATCTACTTCATGTTGATCGAGATAAACATTTGCAGAGTCTATCTTATTGCTAATTTTCTTGTAGATGTAAGGGGAATATATATTTACAAAGGCAATTTGGAAATACAGTAGCCTTTAAGCACATACATATCTCTTAATAGCTGGTTGCTAGGTGCAGCACCATTCTCATTGTCACAGATTAATACCCTTTGCATATCAAAGACAAAAAAATGAATAACGAATTCCCATTTGAGAAAATAGGTATTGAAAAATTTAAGGGAATATCAAGTAATATCTCGAAAATGGTTCACTCAACCAAAAAAATGTATATGACATAAATTGTGTATTTTAACGCGATCTACATCTGTTGTGTAGTAAAATTTTGTCTATCTCTTATGCTTTACCAGTTTTGCAAAAGTCGTTCACAATGAAGAATGCTTTTGGAGACATTTCCAGAAAATTCGAGATATACATTTTATTTTTCATGAAAATATCTTAAACATATGATATTTTAATCAAAATCGTTAGAGCCATTTTTGAGAAAATTAAAATTTTTGAACACTTTCATGTAAAGGGTAGTCTGGGTTGGGGGATTTTCTTGAAAACCTTTGCGTCGCATCTCTGGAAGATACTGAACCTAAATACCAAGTTTGGTGTTTATCCGACTGTTCGTTTCTGAGTTATGCTGTTCACAGTCATACACACACGGACATGTTTCCAAAAATGCTGTTTTTGGATTCAGGGGGTCTGAAAACATGTATTTCCGGTGAAATCTCGGTATCGAATTTTTGGGTGGAATACAGTACTTCCCCTACGTAGTAGAGAAAGTAAAAAATGAATAACGAATTTGAGAAAATGTGCAAGTATTGGAAAATTTAAGGGAATATCAAGCAATATCTCGAAAATGGTTCACTCTACAAAAAAAATGCATAGGACATAAATTGTGTATTTTAACGCGATCTACATTGTTTGTACAGTAAATGTTTGTCTATCTCTTATGGTTTATCAGTTATGCAAAAGTCGTTCACAATGAAGAACACTTTTGGAGACATTCCCAGAAAATTCGTGATATACATTTCATTTGTCATGAAAATATCTTAAACATATGACATTTTAATCAAAATCGTTAGAGCCATTTTTGAGAAAATTAAAATTTTCGAAAAATGTTCCATGTAAAGGGTAGTCTGGGTGGGGGGATTTTCTTGAAAACCTTCGTGTCGCATCTCTGGAAGATACTGATCCTAAATACCAAGTTTTGGTGTTTATCCGACTGTTCGTTTCTGAGTTATGCTGTTCACAGACACACAGACACACACACGGTCATGTTTCCAAAAATGCTTTTTTTTTGGATTCAGTGGGTCTCAAAACATGTATTTCCGGTGAAATCTCGGTATCGAATTTCTCTACTATACGAAGTAGAGAAAGTAAAAATGTATGTAACAGTCATTACAAATGCTTATATTATTGTAAACATGTTTAATAATGTTGTGTGAATGCATTAAGTAATTTAATAATGTAAGGGCTGTGAGAATAATAAGCTTAAAGTTGCTAAAAATGAGGTAACAATGAGGTAACCTTGAGGCAATAATGAGTTTGAGAGTTTGAATGCTAATAGTCATGATTAGGGTAGCAATAATGTAAATTTTGTGACAGTTTAAAAAATAGCCAATCAACTGCCAGAAAAAGCTTTAATTAAATGGTATTCTATTGGACTACGAATGGCCAATCAGAGACTTGATATACAAAAGCTTACGGGTTTGGACGGCTGAAATATATTCAGTTGCCTGCAGACCTTGCTAGTGACCAGATGGAAGATGTGTTCTCTAAAGAAATATTACGTATTCGTGTGAAACGAAAATTAAGTATACACGTTAACAAAGTGCAAGTTTTAAATTAAAGAATCTCACAGCTCTTGATATCAGTGCAGTGCTATTTAATTTGTGTCAAGGATTAATAAAATGAAGTGAATTTAAACTTAAAATCTGTGTAAGGCTACATTCTTGTCGCCCAACGCCCTGATTAAGAGAAACATGTCTCTAAAGTAAGACTGACGCAGCCGAGGCAAAAACAAACATAAATAATATCTATAGAACCAGTTTAATAACAAAGTTAATAGTTAATTTTCTTTTAAATTTGGAGCGTTACAACAAAAATACATCTTCATATCAGCTTTACATACGTAGCATAATATTACGTAACAAATAATTCTTTCCCAAATTGACGTCCATACGTGGAGCTAAAGAAATAAAAAAATAAACTCCAAGAACAATACTACTTCAAGTTGGTTCCTATACATGGGGCATACCTACTACAACTGTGTTCAGAGCGTCACTGCCCTACATGCATTAGTTTGAATTGGGGTGTTCGCACTAGGACACTGATCTCAGACACAGCGTTGCAGATTTGCCAACAGAAACAAAGTCTTTGAGACAGGCGGTCATTTTAGTAGTATACTCGAGCACAGTGGTACCTACGTTGTAGTGGCCATGAGTTTAGGTTTGATTAACACGAAAGATTTTATAATCTAAATATAAAGTTGTCCTGTTACGTGAGATATCAACTTTTTCTTCTGCTAGCATAGCCTTCCTTAGCATAGTGTCGATTCCTGTGATTTTCTCTTATATTTTCTAGTGGTTCATCAAATGAAGTGTTTTACATTCAGAAATACTGAAAAAATTTCCTGTCATCTTGCCTCAGATCGTCATACAGAGTATAAAACAATTCTTTCTGCAGCCAATCACGCAGCTGTAGATGTACAAAGAGCGCCAAAGAAAATCTCATTGCATCTCGCGTCTATGTCACATTATTTATCGTTTTACGCGGCCTTGCGAAGCCATAGCCATTTCATTGGTTGCTTTAGGCCACGGTGCAAGGGTGCGCCACTCCTGCTAAACAGTTACACCAATAACCACAACAAAGGTTAAGGTTACAAAATGGCGTAGAAACGAAATATATGTTTACGCTCTCGATCGTATTAGCTAAAAGAGAAAGAGGTAGAGTGAGTGCATTCTGTTTGTCGTGATTGGTAGCCCATACCTTATCGGCTAGTGCAGAATACGCCTTTGAAAGGGTTAAAAGCTAAGGCGGAAACTTAATGAGCGCCAAGGTTAGCGAAATGTAGAATGTGTAGCGTGAGAAGATTTTCAGGGGGTGCCAATTAAAGCTTGAATGGTATTCATTAAATAAAGGCAGCACTTTATAACAAAAAATAAACAAAACTGTATCCTCACAGTGATATCAATGCTCGTTGCTGCCTAGAGGCAAACATAACTAAATAATAAATAAACAAAGTAGCATGTTTTCCCTCTAATTCTAACTTTAATTGATTAGTATATTCTTACTAAATATTGCTGATATTAGGAATACAACAGGATTATAAACAAAAATATAACCCAATTTTATTGTCATAATATGCATGCCATATTCATGTAAACCATATACATATTTATCTCTACTTTCTAAACATCATCAGTCAATTATAACAAAAGAGTAATTTGCATTTACTAAACGAATATCATCACCTGCGGATGTTTTACGGGGAGTGCCCACTTTCTGACGAGTATGTAGACCTTCTTCCCCACTTTCCTGGAGTATTTTTATCCAGTAATTTACTATAAAAACATTTTTATGCACTGCCGTTGCAATTACTGTAACAGTGCTAGCAGTCTTCTACATATTCACGATACGTCCACGAGTAATTTCGCTAGTATACGGCATGACCGGTTCTGAGACAATAAACATATTTTGGTTTCAATAACACCAGAAAAAGCAAAGGCATCAACCTCCCCTCTTTTCCCCCTTATTGCTGTGTTATCAAGCCACCACGCTCTGCGATAGGTAGAGTGAAGGACACGCCTCAAAAGACCCCAGAAAACGATACAAAATTCGCCGAAGATTTTCTTTGCAGCTACGTGTACGTGTAATGAACATTTTCTCCTTGTAGAAGTACTAACAACAAAGGTTTATCCACGCTCCAGTCCATTTCACTAACCAATCAGTTAGCAATACCTGCAGTGTCCGACACCAGAGACCTACTCTGCATTCACAAACACACGTGACCAGTGCACCGTGGTACAACACTGTAGCAATGCGTGCAGGAAAATAATCCCGTGCTAATAATTTAAATTTTAGAATGCATTTATCCTTAAATGGTATAATATTCTATACAAATTCTTAAAAGTCTAATTAACGCTAATTTGTACCTTTAAACCTAGCTACAAGTCCCAACATGCAATTCGTATATGTATCTGACATCCGGTATGCTCAGAATATTGTTTGTAGCCAGAAGCCATCAGTTTCTCTTTAGTATCATGGCGGACGGTGATTTGCTGTTGCGGCCAAACCATTGACTAGTGGTGAAAAAACAATAGGGTTGGAAGTTTATTGTAAGTTATGTGAGAAATATCTAACACTTTCCGTGAAAGAAGTGGTGAAATTAACTTCTGAGTTCACCGGTGTTTCGAGTAAAAGTATAAACAGTGCACGTTTAAGAAAAATCTGAAACGGGAAAGCGGTTACACGCGGGAAAAACAGAAGGCGTTAGAAATACGCGATGCAAGAATGGGACAAGAATGTAATTCACGTAGCAATATACAATTTTTACTTTCTCTACTACGTATAGTAAGTAGGGGAAGTATTGTATTCCACCCAAAAATTCGATACCGAGATTTCACCGGAAATACATGTTTTGAGACCCCCTGAATCCAAAAAAAGCATTTTTGGAAACATGTCCGTGTGTGTGTCTGTGTGTCTGTGTGTGTGTGTCTGTCTGTGAACAGCATAACTCAGAAACGAACAGTCGGATAAACACCAAACTTGGTATTTAGGTTCAGTATTTTCCAAGGATGCGACACGAAGGTTTTCAAGAAAATCCCCCCACCCCAGACTACCCTTTACATGGAAGAGTTTTCGAAAATTTTAATTTTCTCAAAAATGGCTCTAACGTTTTTGATTAAAATATCATATGTTTAAGATATTTTTATGACAAATAAAATTTATATCTTAAATTTCCTGGGAATGTCTCCAAAAGTATTCTTTATTGAGACCGACTTTTGCATAACTGGTAAACCATAAGAAATAGACAAAATTTTACTGCACAAAAAATGTAGATCGCGTTAAAATACACAATTTATGTCATATACATTTTTGTAGCTGAGTGAACCATTTTTGAGATATTACTTGTTATTCCCTTAAATTTTTCAATACTTATTTTCTCAAATGGGAATTCGTTATTCATTTTTTTGTCTTGGATATGCAAAGAGTTATAATCTGTGGGAAAGGGAATGGTGCTGCACCTAGCAACCAGCTATTAAGAGATATGTATGTGCTTAAAGGCTACTGTATTTCCAAATTGCCCTTGTAAATATACATTCCCCTTACATCTACAAGAAAATTAGCAATAAGATAGAGTCTGCAAATGTTATTTCGATTAACATGAAGTAGATGGAGAATAAGCGTTTGTAAAAATAGTTTGTACAAGAGTAGAGAAAATCATGTGAGTGTAACACATCAGATTTTTTTTTAAAAAAAATAAGCCGCTGACAGTTGATAAAAGTGCCGCTTCCAGAGAACGAATCAATGTAATATATCGCATACCTGTGACTTTCTTTTTCGCTCGTTTCTTTTAGAATTAACTATCGTTATATATTTTGTTGCAACTATCAATCTTATCACCCTCAATCCTAACAGAGGATGCTAGTCATCGTTTAAGTTGTCGGACCAGGTTCTCTGTCACATGGTCGTGAAAATATGACAGTATTTTTCCCGCGAATGGCGGAAGGATACATTACAACGGTGCACTGGTCACCTGGGTTTTGTTTTTGTGCGGATCAACCTAAGAGTGAATACAGTTTAGGAGTGTTCATCGCAATCACCGGTATCCCAGTGTGAAACGAGCCTTATTGATGCCACATATGTATGGTGTGGGCAATGGAAAATGACCTTGAAGTAAAGTTAGTAGAAGAATGCGCGTTTACTCTGGCTAGTTCACAGAGTCAATGGGAACTAATTAACACATATGAGTCACCAGTCGCTCGTTTTTAGCAGACTGCCTGTAGACTTTCAATAAGCGACTATTTTATTGCTGCAAGGTCCAAACGGTCACGTGAAATTAAATGAAGTGATGCTATTTATAGTCCAACACAAAAATAGCTTTAATAACGTATTGCTACACTTGCTCCCAATGCACTCATAATATGCACTGACGTCACCGTCAAGGTTGAGACTGAACAAACTAGATAAACTAGGCAATAGTAAAGCAGTGATGGTGCCATGCATTGTTTTAACTGATCTATAGAATTCCTTCTTTTGTCTATTATGTTTCATAATTTATTATCCTGAAGTATAACAGGTTTTGTAACTATCTCCAGTAATGCACCAGGTGCTGACAGTTTTTCGGTGATTTAATTGATGTTAAAGAATGCTTTGGTCTCGAAATGATTATCCTATGAGCAATGGTGGCTCGTGATTTGCAAGTCTGGTACGGCGGCAGGTGATGTTTTCGTATTAAGTACCTTTATACAACAGTTTTATACTACAATTTACCAATATATATGTAAACAAAACAACCACATAAATAAAAATCTGATGTGTTACACTCACATGACTTTCTCTACTCTTGTATAAACTATTTTTACAAACGCTTACTCTTCATCTACTTCATGTTAATCGAGATAAACATTTGCAGACTCTATCTTATTGCTAGGTTTCTTGTAGATGTAAAGAGAATATATATTTACAAGGGCAATATAGAAATACAGTAGCCTTTAAGCATATACATATCTCTTAATAGCTGGTTGCTAGGTGCAGCACCATTATCTTTGATAAAGAGTAATACTCTTTGCATATACAAGACAAAAAATCTGATGTGTTACACTCACATGACTTTCTCTACTCTTGTACAATCTATTTTTACAAACGCCTATTCTCCGTATGCTTCATATTAATCGAGATATCGAGATGTCAATCTTATTTGTAATTTTCTTGTAGATGCAACGGGAATATGGTAGCTTTTAAGCGATAGTCAAATATTTTATCGCTGGTTGCTATGTGGCGCATTCCATTCTCTTTGCATGTCCAGTACATAAAAAATCTGATGTGTTACACTCACATGACTTTCTCTACTCTTGTACAATCTATTTTTACAAACGCCTATTCTCCATATGCTTTATGTTAATCGAGATATCGAGATGGCAATCTTATTGCTAATTTTCTTGTAGATGCAAGGGGAATATGGTAGCTTTTAAGCGATGGTCAAATATTTTAACGCTGGTTGCTATGTGGCGCATTCCATTCTCTTTGCATCCAGGACATAAAAAAAATCTGATGTGTTACACTCACATGACTTTCTCTACTCTTGTACTATCTAATTTTACAAACGCCTATTCTCCATATGCTTCAAGTTAATCGAGATATCGAGATGTCAATCTTATTGGTAATTTTCTTGTAGATGCAAGGGAAATATCGTAGCTTTTAAGCGATAGTCAAATATTTTAACGCTGGTTGCTATGTGGCGCATTCCATTCTCTTTGCATGTCCAGGACAAAAAAAATGAATAACGAATTTGAGAAAAAGTATAAGTATTGGAAAATTTAAGGAAATAACAAGCAATATCTCGAAAACGGTTCACTCAACAAAAGAAATGTATATGACATAAGTTATGTATTTTAACGCGATCTACATTTTTTGTGTAGTAAAATTTTGTCTATCTCTTATGGTTTACCAGTTATGCAAAAGTCGTTCACAATGAAGAATACTTTTGGAGACATTCCCAGAAAATTCGAGATATACATTTCATTTCTCATGACATTATCTTAAACATATGATATTTTAATCAAAATCGTTAGAGCAATTTTTGAGAAAATTAAAATTTTCGAAAAATGTTCCATGTAAAGGGTAGTCTGGGATGGGGGGATTTTCTTGAAAACCTTCGTGTCGCATCTCTGGAAGATACTGAACCTAAATACCAAGTTTGGTGTTTATCCGACTGTTCGTTTTTGAGTTCTGCTGTTCACAGACACACACACAGACACACACACACACAGACACACACACACACACAGACACACACACGGACATGTTTCCAAAAATGCTTTTTTTGGATTCAGGAGGTCTCAAAACATGTATTTCCGGTGAAATCTCGGTATCGAATTTTTGGGTGGAATGCAATACTTCCCCTACTTACTATACGTAGTAGAGAAAGTAAAAATGAATAACGAATTTGAGAAAAAGTATAAGTATTGGAATATTTAAGGAAATAACAAGCAATATCTCGAAAACGGTTCACTCAACAAAAAAAGTGTATATGATATAAGTTGTGTATTTTAACGCGATCTACATTTTTGGTGTAGTAAAATTTTGTCTATCTCTTATGGTTTACCAGTTATGCAAAAGTCGTTCATAATGAAGAATACTTTTGGAGACATTCCCAGAAATTTCGAGATATACATTTCATTTCTCATGACATTTTCTTAAACATATGATATTTTCATCAAAATCGTTAGAGCCATTTTTGAGAAAATTAAAATTTTCGAAAAATGTTCCATGTAAAGGGTAGTCTGGGGTGGGGGGATTTTCTTGAAAATCTTCGTGTCGCATCTCTGGAAGATACTGAACGTACATACCAAGATTGGTATTTATCCGACTGTTAGTTTTTGAGTTATGCTGTTCACAGACACACACAGACACACACACACACACACACACACACACACACACACACACAGACACACACACGGACATGTTTCCAAAAATGCTTTTTTGGATTCAGGAGGTCTTAAAACATGTATTTCCGGTGAAATCTCGGTATCGAATTTTTGGGTGGAATGCAATACTTCCCCTACTTACTATACGTAGTAGAGAAAGTAAAAATGAATAACGAATTCCCATTTGAGAAAATAAGTATTGAAAAGTTTAAGGGAATAACAAGCAATATCTCGAAAATGGTTCACTCAACAACAAAAATGTATATGACATAAATTGTGTATTTTAACGCGATCTACATCTTTTGTGTAGTAAAATTTTGTCTATCTCTTATGGTTTACCAGTTTACCAAAAGTCGTTCACAATGAAGAATACTTTTGGAGACATTCCCAGAAAATTCAAGATATACGTTTTATTTGTCATAAAAATATCTTAAACATAAGATATTTTAATCAAAATCGTTAGAGTCATTTTTGAGGAAATTAAAATTTTCGAAAAAAGTTTCATGTAAAGGGTAATCTGGGGTGGGGGATTTTCTTGAAAACCTTCGTGTCGCATCTCTGGAAGATACTGAACCTAAATACCAAGTTTGGTGTTTATCCGACTGTTCGTTTCTGAGTTATGCTGTTCACAGACAGACACACAGACAGACAGACTGACACACAGACACACACACGGACATGTTTCCAAAAATGCTTTCTTTTGGATTTAGGGAATCTAAAAACATGTATTTCCGGTGAAATCTTGGTATCGAATTTTTGGGTGGAGTACAATACTTCCCCTACTTACTATACGTAGTAGAGAAAGTAAAAATATTCTGCATAATTTCTCGTTCAGTTTACCAATTATTTTTCAGCACCTACAAAATCCTATACATTAGTGCAATTCAGAAATAAAACGTGCAATAAAACCCATCTATCAGAACGACCTAAATTAGCTATATTAATAATTACAGTATCAATCCCTTAGTTATTTATATTACACGGTGCACCCGTTAATGAATATCGGTTAAAATTTTAGTGGAGAACACACGGTTTTATAACAAACAGCTATTCAATGCTATGTTTTTACAAAATAAATGATTTACAAATCTTAATTACACATAATTACACATAGATAAGTCTGTCTTTCGTGAATAAATTTGTTCTAAATTCCTACGTTCTATAGTAATATTTATTCAGACGTCAGAGTAAGAACATAAATTCTTGAGGGGGAATGCGTGGAGTTTATGTTTGCTGGTTGCCCAACTTTATCTCGCATCTAAACGTGTGTGTGATGCAAGCAATCATCAACACGCATTGGAAAGATGTTCAGGAGTATAAAATGAACTGTAAGAAACTTATTATGCATCTTGCATCTACTTGCCTTCAAATAAAATAAACCTTGACTATAATTAAACTGACTTAATTAGTGTTCTTGTAGATGAAATCCATTTTTCATTCCTTTTGTTCAGCAAAATGCTTGAAATCAGGGCTTTCTCAATAAAACATATGGCTAAAGCATTAAGTCTGTGTTTTTGCTATTTACACTGTTCATTACGATTTCGTAACTAATTAATTTATTTTACTTGTACTGAATTAACAGGTTAAGTTAGGTATTTTACACAACACATGCTTCCGAGCCCCGTACGTAACTAACCTACACGTATGTGAATCACAGCACTGTGTGATGGCGTGTGCACTGTGATTATGTGACGTGCAAACAAAAGCCACCAACATAGATTGTAGTATAAGGGGAATTATCTATTTTTTGCTCCTAATCGGTTTAACCCCACAATGCTATAATTTAAATCGCACTATAACTTAAGATTTAATTAAATTTTAAATCAATTCATATAAAAGAATTAAATTTTAGACAGGATTGAGTAATCTTTTCTTTTTTTTCATATGGTGGCGGTAGTGAAATCGAATGACTCCACGCCAGGAGAAAAATCTAATGTGTTACACTCACATGACTTTCTCTACTCTTGTACAAACTATTTATACAAACGCTTATTTTCCATCTACTTCATGTTAATCGAGATAAACATTTGCAGAGTCTATCTTATTGCTAATTTTCTGGTAGATGGAAGGGGAATATATATTTACAAGGGCAATTTGAAAATACAGTAGCCTTTAAGCACATGCATATCTCTTAATAGCTGGTTGCTAGGTGCAGCACCATTCCCTTTGCCACAGATTAATACTCTTTGCATATCCAAGACAAAAAAATGAATAACGAATTCCCATTTGAGAAAGTATTGAAAAGTTTAAGGGAATAACAAGCAATATCTCGAAAATGGTTCACTCAACAAAAAAAATGTATATGACATAAATTGTGTATTTTAACGCGATCTACATTTTTGTGTGGTAAAATTTTGTCTATCTCTTATGGTTTATCAGTTATGCAAAAGTCGTTCACAATGAAGAATACTTTTGGAGACATTCCCAGAAAATTCAAGATATACACTTTATTTTTCATTAAAATATCTCAGATATATGACATTTTAATCAAAATCGTTAGAGCCATTTTTGAGAAAATTAAAATTTTCGAAAAATCTTCCTTGTAAAGGGTAATCTGGAGAGGGAGGATTTTCTTGAAAATCTTCGTGTCGCATCTCTGGAAGATACTGAACCTAAATACCAAGCTTGGTGTTTATACGACTGTTCGTTTCTGAGTTATGCTGTTCACAGACAGACACACAGGCACACACACGGACATGTTTCCAAAAATGCTTTTTTTGGATTCAGGGGGTCTCAAAACATGTATTTCTGGTGAAATCTCGGTATCGAATTTTTGGGTGGAATACAATACGTCCCCTACTTACTATACGTAGTAGAAAAAGTCAAATACACACACATACACACACACATACATAAATAAATACACAGGCTGTAACAAAAATGTACGCCACATTCCTCACACGTAGACGAAGAAATTATGTTATACGAACATGGGTCTGGAAACGCTTTGTTACCATGTTACAACTCATTAATCATGGGAAACACAAGAATAGAACGTACCGGCATACCACATGCAACTCTTTCTCACAGGAGATGTTCAATATGCCCTCCGTGAGCATTGATACACATCAACCCGCCATCGTAGTGAATCGCGGATGCGCTGATTTATCCCAAGAGTGTTCGTATGGTTTTGCAGCCTTCCATAATACCGGCACGGAGACTCTGAACATGTGATACTGGAGTTCGATACACAAGAACTTTTAATGGCCTCACAAATAAAACTCCAGCGTTTTTAGGTCCGGGGAGCGTGGAGGTCAGGCAATTGGTCCACCTCTACCTATCCATCTGTCACCGAGTCTGTTATTTAGAAGCCGACGGACATTAACACTAAAATGAGGAGGTGCTACATCGTACATGAAGTACATCTTCTGTCGCACAGCTAAAGGCACATCTGCTAACACATCAGGTAGAACATTTTCTACAAAATTATAGTAACTTTGGCCGTTGAGCCTGGGTGTAAGAATGTGAGGCCCTACTAAACGGTCACCAACAATACCGGCCCAAACATTGACAGAAAATCTTTGTTGGTGACTTGCTTCAACAGTTGCGTGAGGATTGACGTCAGCCCATACATGCCAATTGTGATAATTTATAATCTGATCTCGTGGAAACGACGCCTCGTCTGTGAACAGCACCGTTACACTAAAATTAGGGTTGACACTTTGTTGCATAAACGGTTCGCAGAAACGTACCCATACAGAAAAATCAGCTGCTGATAGTCCCTGCACACGCTGTAAATGGTATGGATACAGACGGTCCTCGCATAACACTCGCCAGACAGTCATGTTGTCAACATTCATTGTTGCAGCTACTTGTCTTGTACTAACATTAGGCTCATCAACTGCCTGAAGAATTGCTGCCTCCCGTTGCGGTGTCCTCGTCCATCTAGGCCTCTCCCGGTCGCGAGTATCAGGCTGAAATGTTCCCTAAGACGACGATCAATGGCTTCAAACGTTTTCCTGTCGGGCATCTTTGTCCTGGAAATCTCTCCCAGTACAAACGTTGAACGCAAGCGCCATTGCCGTCTGCTAATCCATACATCAAATGGGCATCTGCCATCTCTGCATTTGTGTACACTGCCATTGCACGAGTCAAGTCTGTGATCAACTCTACTAGTACATAGTAACCCGTGTGTTTGCCAAGGTCGTATTGCTCACTGGAACAGTTGATGTTACCTGTAAACAAGCAATAACGTAAGTCGCATGGCAACAGGGACATGTAAAACAAAACACTGGCAGTGCACCTACGATAATGGCAACGTAACCAGACGTAACCAAGAGTGCATGTTCCCCATGATTCTAACGTTCTGTTCGTGTTTGTTTTCCATAATTAATGAGTTGGAGAAAATGAGTTGTAACATGGAAACTAAGCGTTTCCAGGCCCATGTTCATATAACATAATTTCTTCGTGTGAGCAATGTGTCCTGCAATTAGTACCCTACATTTTTGTTACATCCTATATGTGTATATGGCATAAGCTTTAACAAGATCTACATTTTTGCGTAGTAATATTTTGTCTTGTCTCTTACAGTTTACAAATTATCATTCAAAATGAAGAAGACTTAGCAGGCTATTCCCAGAATATTCAAGATATAAATTTCAATTGTCATGAAAATATCTTAAACACGAGGCATTTTAATTGAAATCGTTTGAGCAGTTTTTGTGAACACTGTGGTCTGTTGGTTAGCATTCTAGCTTCCAAATCCGGAGGTCCCGGGTTCTTAGCTGGAGGATGAGAATTTTTCTTTATCCAGGATTATTCCCCATCCTCTTTAGAGTCTGGAAGTATAAGTGAAAGTTTAAATATGCGTGTGAAGTTAATACGTAAATAGAAACCCCAAAAATTGACAGAATAGTAAAACGAGTGAATATTATTGCCGATGAGCAATTATTCCTAAGGCAAAGCCGCCGATATGACCTTAGATGTTAAAGGTGGTATATAAATGGGTGAAAGAATACTACCTCTGAGAACAGATAGTATATGGCAGAATTCTACACAAGAAACAGCTACCATATTTAGTGACATTCTCTAGGATAATATTAACCAAGATGTCACAAATATCATGGTTAAAACATATCACAACCAGAACCGGTTAGAATTAATTACCTGGATAAGTTTTTAATGTCCCGGTTATCATCTCATGATATTTTCTATGCATAAGTAACTTAGCATTTTCATTACAATAGGATTAGGATTACGCTACGGGGGGACACTTAGCACCTCGACCCACACATGGATCTTTTGTGCACACCCCCGGTAGGAACGGATAAGATGAAGGAACTGCAGGTGACTTATGTGCTGTAGGACCAGCCGACGCAGGTGACAGAGACGCGCAGAGGTCCCTAAAAGTTACAAGCTTGACCACCTAGCCGGAGAGCGCTCAGGCAGCTCTAATAAACCACCTCCAGCGGAGACCGGGGAAAGTTTGACCCAGCAACGGAGACTCGAGCGGCCTCCATCTGACGGGGCCGAGAAGATATTCCAACACTCAAGCAAGCTATCTGCGCCTTCTGCCAGCCTCGTCCGGCACACAGCTCCGGAGCCTACCTGTAACGTGAAAGAGAAAGATGCAATGAGAGGGAATGAGAGAAGAAAAATTTGGACGAGTCAAAGAGCCTTCCCAGTATTCGCCTTGTGGCCCGGGGAAACCCCGAAAGAAACCCATGAGTCAGGAAGGTTAGCTGCGGGAATCGAATCCACAACCTCCCGAATGTGGACTACAGACGAAACCGCCTAAGCCATCCCGTTCGGTTACCATTAGAATAAGAACTGGTTATCTTCTTCAACGACATTTCCAAAACTTTGTTGACATCTGGGCAACGTCGCTTGAGCACGAATATGTGACGTCACGAGCAAACTAGTGGTTACAAAACTTCTGCCATATTCTGTTTCACAGCGTTAGTGTCGTGAAATTAGATATGTTTATTTCACGGTTTGTGAATATAATGGTATTCTGAAATACATCACATGCGTGAGAAAACCTAGTTTAGTCATCCATCCTGTGCTAGCAAATGAAAAATATGACAGGTTCTGGCGGCGGCTTTCCTTTCAGAATGTTATCGTTTTACCTCCAAAAGATTACCTACTAGGAGTAGAAAACTGCAGGAAATATAGAAAGAAATGTGTCCATATTACTTCAAGGAAAGTGCTTACTAATTTTATACTCCAAAAATCTCTGCAGGTACTTAGACAAAGATTTCGATAGAGACAGCGTGAACAAGCTCATAGAAAACGAAGAAATTATAATAACGGGATATTAGGAAAATATAATAAAACTATTCTAATACTTTTATAGGTCCTGGGGTTTAAAAATTAGCCATAAATTTAACATCAACAGACCTCAGATACACTTGCGTTGTATTAACTCTCCCCAGCTTTTCCCCCTCGCCTTCGCCTTCTCTCATTTCCCCATCTCTATTTCCTTCCTCTTTCACTCTCCCATTTTTCGTATTCTCTCGCTGTGTAATAAAATCCATATTATGCCTTGAAGATGTTATATTGCTGTAGGAGTTGTATTATATTTCAACTGTTGGGGAACCGAACTTGTAGTAGTTGCAATCGCACGTATAGTAAACAGTTTCCGGTAGCCTTCGCCCCAAATGTATTTTTACTGTTTCTTTAAATATTATATATTTATGTTTGCCTCGGTTGCGACAGTATTATTGTTAGAGACATGGATGTCGTGGCAGGGTTGTGGTGCGACAAGAATGTAGGCTTACACAGATTATAATTTTACTTCACTCCTTTTATTAATACTTGATACGACTTAAATAACACTTCACTGATATATATATATATATATATATATATATATAGAGAGAGAGAGAGAGAGAGAGAGAGAGAAGGAGAGAGAGAGAAAGAGAGAGAGAGAGAGGATGTGAGATTCTTTAATTAATTACTTGCACTTTTTAACACGTAAAACTATTTTCGTCTTACACGAATACGTATTAAATATCTTGAGGACATTTTCTGCGTCTGGTTAGTAACGCTGTCTGCAACCAATTGAACTGATTTCAACCGCCTAAACTTGTAAATTTCTGTATTTCAAGTCTCCAATAGAATACTTTCATTTAACTAAAGCTTTTTCTGGTTGTTGATTGGCTAATTTTAAACTGTCTCAAAATTTACATTATTGTTGCTCCAATAATGACTAGTAGCATTTAAACTTTCAAATTCATTATTGCCTCAAGGTTACCTCATTGTTAGCAACTTTTAACCTATTATTTTCACAGCTCCTACATTATTAAATTACGTAATACATTCACATAACATTATTACATATGGATACAATAATATAAACATATACAGTGATTGTAATATACACCTTTTATATATTGTTACATACACATATTGCTTTAAGGCGGGCTGTTATTATATATTTTTATTATATAATTTCATTGAAATCATTTAAGTGTTAAAAATTCTGCCTCAGCCTTTAAAATCGATTGCCTCGTACAGAGTAGGTAGGGAAGGTATTGCATTCCACCCAAAAATTCGTTGCAGAAGTTTCTCCGGAAATACAAGTTTCGAGAACCCTGAAACAAAAAAACAAAAAAAGGCATTTTTAGAACAATGTCCGCGCGCACGTGTATCTGTGAATAACATAACTCAAAAACGAAATGTCGGATAAATACCACACTTGGTATTGTAGCGGGAAATCGTGAAGGCAGGCTACTTGTCAACCATTTGAATATACCGCACAAATTAGGCAGCCAATCTTGGAAAGCTAGTCTTACTGCTGGGATACTATGTAGTCAAAAGCGGCATTGAATTAAAAAGCATTTTAGTTTGTAAATAGAAAAGCTTATTCAAACTCTAAAATACGCAAGAAAGTCTTTAAATATATTTTTGCTTTGTTTTTACTTTTATTTATAGTATTTATCTTTTTTTCATGCCAAGTTTGTAATGACAATTATAGCTCTCTTGTTTATATAGTACCCCTCTGTTCTAACATCACTTCCTGTTGTATTGTACTTTCTATTGATCGTGTATAAAGAAGCCAGAAGGTGAGTAGTTGTGGATTATTTGGCATTTTGAAAATTATTTTGCATATATAAAGTGACTAGCTGGCTTACTCAGCAGTGCATGTTGGTAACCTGCATCTTTAAATCTCGAATAACCATTTCGTTTCATTTACCTCTCTCGGATATACGCATAAAAGTATATGAAATATAGGCGGATGCGGATGTTATAATCCAATTTCTAGAAACTTTCCTCAATAGACATTCAGGTTCTGGAAATGTTAAACAGCCAGTAAATATCTATTTTTCGACATTCTCCTCTTAGTGTATCCCCCACAGCGATGAAAATGATGTGTTGTAAGTGCAATAACTAACTAATCAATAAAGTGCAATCAATAACTAATGCCGCCAAAGCCGGTAAGATACTCAGGCTCAAGGCGTAGCCGAGAGATTGAGGGCCCTGAGCCTCAAAGCGTAGCCGAGGGATGGTTTTTTAAGTATTGAAAAATGTAAGGGAATAACAAGCGAGGTAATGATGTGTAATAGCGGCTGTCGTCTGCTAGCGAGCGGCCTGGGCGTGGCTTAAGGAGTTCGAACGTTGCCAACCGTAAGAAATGTACGCGCGGAAGATAACTATGTAACACGAAATTCGCAATGTGGCGCGGTTATTTCAAACAGACAATTTGGCGATGTTTTTTACATTGCATTGAAAGCACACCTATTGTACAAAGTTAACCAAACCTGCATGTTGATTCATACCCAAAGAAAATGCTGTTATTTCAGGCCAAATACATTATAGCACATATACGTTATTACACAGAAGCAGTGGTAGCTTTGTTGACATTGTCCTTGAACCACAAACACACATTGTTGTAAATTAGGTGCAATATCAGCAGCATACCTTATTACACAGAAGCAGTGGCAGCATTGTTCTCATTGTCCTTGAGCCACGTACACACATTGTTGTAAATTAGGTGAAATATCAGCAGCATACGGTATAACACAAAAACAGTGGAATCATTGTTGTCAATATCCATGAGTCACAAAACACACATTGTTGTATTAATGTACTGCAATGACCTGGCAATAGGAAAACTGGAGAAGACGTGTAAGTTAGGTGAAATACTAGCAGCATACGTTATTACACAAGCGGTGGCAGCATTGTTGTCACTGCCCATAAGTCACAAAACACACATTGTTGTATTAATGTACTGCAATGACCTGGCAATAGGAAAACTGGAGATGACGTGTAATTAGGTGAATTACCAGCAGCATACGTTATAAGACAGAAGCAGTGGCAGCATTGTTGTTCACTGTTCTTGAGTCACAAAACACACATTGTTGTATTAATGTACTGCAATGACATGGCAATAGGTAATTGGAGAAGACGTGTAAGTTAGGTGAAATACTAGCAGCATACGTTATTAGACAGAAGCGGTGGCAGCATAGTTGTCACTGTTCTTGAGTCACAAAACACACATTGTTGTATTAATGTACTGCAATGACGTGGCAATAGGAAAACTGGAGAAGACGTGTAAGTTAGGTGAATTACCAGCAGCATACGTTATTAGACAGATGATATACGCAGGAAATGCAATATAGGCATTTGACATGAAAGCATTTTAAACATGTCGTGTTTAATCAAAATCGTTAAGAGTCATTTTTGAGAAAATAAAAAGCTTTTGGTAAAAATTTCTATGTAAAGGGTATTTGCGGGGGGGGGTAAATTTCTTGAAAATCTTCCTGACGCATGTTTGGAAGGTGCTGAGCTTAAAATAGCAAACTTGTTATTTAACGACTTTTCCTTTCTGAGTTTGCTGTTCAGACACAGATGCGTAGTAGGACTCTTGTAGTATAATCTCTTACAGCTTAGTGTTACATAAAAGTCATTCAGAATAAAGAGCACTTCACTGGCTATTCCCAGAGAATTCGAGATATACCTAATTATATTTGCCATGAACATATCTTCAACAATAGCGGTTTTTAATCAAAATTGTTGGAACCATTTTTGAGAAAAGGGATAGTTTTGGGGTAGAGGAATTTTCTTGAAAATCTTAACACATTTTGGAGGATACTAAGTTTGAAGAAATGTTTTTTTTTTGTTTATGCTGTTCACATACACATTTGCTAAAGATGTTTTTTTTTTTAATTCAGGCACTCCCAAAACGTATATCTCTGATGAAATATTGGTATTGAATTTTTGCATAGAATGCAATACTTCCTCTACTTGCTATACGTGATAGTGAAATTAAAAATTGTTTCAAGACGCAAGGACTCGGATGTGTGCTGATATAAACAGTTATTTAAAAGATAAAATGTAAAAGGTTGTGCAACGTTTTCTTCCAGAGGCAAATGAAACATGAGGTGGACCTTCTAACAATGCTGAAAAGATCCTGGGGTGTTTTCATCTGGGTACTATAACGCTAAACAGAATGTGAGTGAGGTCATAGGAGCCGCTCTTATTACCGGAAGACTGGTAATATAATCAAAGCGATATACAGACGGTAATATAATCAAAGCGATATACAAATAAACTTACATAGAGCGGAATGTTCGAACAAATCAAAACCGGATTATAACTAAGGAATTTCAATTAAAACCAAACTTAAATTTAACTTTCAAATGAAACTCTTTCATCCAGTTTAACTTTAATTCATGGTAACATCTTATAAATTCTTGGAATTACGTCGTGATATTTTATATAGATGCAGAGGATGTAAAGGTGCAAAAACAGAAGTACAAATAACCTACTTTCAATATATCAGTTGGTGACACGTTTGTAATACTATCAAATAAGGAAATGAGGGATTGGATTTAGAAAGGGGATGAGCATTAGCTATTAAAAGTTGGGTGAATCTCAATGTCTGTTTCATTTGCGAAATCTTTAATTATAATTGTGTTATATAAAATTTGCATCTCTATTAGGTTTCATAAATGAGGGTATGATTAACATGAATGAGTATATGAGTATTTAGGTTCAGTAAAGGTTTAAATCACCTGCTGACAGAAGAATGGGCATGTTTGTTTACTTAGGTGATGTGTAGTGGTGAAGGTCACTGAGCAAAAGCTTGTTAGGTGATAGCAATAGCCCAACGAAGAGGGGAAATTTTTATTTATACCAAACCACGACTGGTGCTCGTTTCTCAACTTGCTTGGAGCTACAGCTCACAAGCTTTTGCTTGTTTTTATTTATATCACCCAATGTCGTTCTTTAAGTTTAACGTCCCTAACTTGGTAGTCGTATCAGATGACGAATGAATGAAATGGTGAAATGATGCAAATGCGCCCAGGGTCCATAGAGCTTACAGTTATCCGACATTTGACTTCTCAATATAAGGGAAAACTACGAAAAACGTTTATCCGAACAACTTACCCTAACCGAGACTAGAACTCGGGACCTATTGAATGTGAGGCAAACACACTCCCCGCACACTGCAGAGGCAGTACTTTCTACATTGTTTTTATAACCGCATACAACAAAATGTGTCATGCAGGTTTATCTATATTAACAAGGAGATAGAAGAAGAAACTTTTATAAGAATAATGGGTAGAGAAAGTTATGTGAATCCAACATCAGGTTTTGAATTAAGCACAACCTTAAGAGCCGAATCTTTGCAGGGTTGCAGTACTTTAGGGACAAACATTTTAAGTGTAACATCTTGTATGAACGTTTCCATTTTTCATAACACTTGTACGTGACTCTTAAGAACCGCAAAGCTTAGACCCTCCCTACCTGCCTGGGACTTTGCAAGGGGTAGTGTTTGAACATTCCGAAAGCAATTCATGTTTATGATGGGCAGTAAATGACTCTCAACCAGGAATACAATACAGCAGCACCACATGTTAAAAGTGGATGGGGGAACATCTGTTCAGCAGAAGGTACAACCTTTGGCTAACAAGAAACTCCAGACCGCACTGCAAACAGTATTCAAGCAATTCGAATTCCAAGAAAAATTCCACATTCTAGATGAAATAAAGTGAGTAGCATATGCCGTGATTTAAGGAATATAATTGACGAATGCTTTGTGGTAAAGTGTTTCTTTTCCTCCCTGTCGGCCTGCGTTTTATTCCAGTAGCAAGAGCTATTCGGAAAGGCTTTCCCCAGTTTTCGTTTATCCCATAGAGACAATTTCCAAGAAAGTTTTAAGAAGAAGAATACCCTGCTCATCTATGCCATAATTATCTTTTCCATTCCCTCCATTACTAAGAACACTCAGGCAGAAAGGAAGTTGAAGAATACTCCATAAAATTCTATATTTGCAAAACTTACTTTTAGTCATTGATTTACTTTACACTAAAAACAAAGAAAAAAACGGGGAATCGAGGAGGAAAGTGCAAGAAAGGATTAAACAATCCTTAGATAATATATAGCTTAAAACGCTGACAGGAATTTACACTGTGTAGTTCAAAATCGCAATTTTATGTTTAAGGATTAGAACTCAATAGGAACCTTCACAGTTAGACGAAGTCCTCTACTGATTAAAAATCAATTATCTTACTCAACAAAAAAATACTCGGAAAATGTAATGTGAATAGAAGCCTAATTTTGCATGAATGCTATATGGTATTCACGTTAAATTTCCTACGAGAAATATATTTGACCACTATTAATTACATATTTCGTTACAATGAACTTGGTTACATCCACCATGCGGAAAACTAAAAACACCACATGTAGCGCGGGTGTGTGTGTGTGTGTGTGTGTGTGTGTGTGTGTGTGTGTGTGTGTGTGTGTGTGTGTGTGTGTGTGTGTGTGTGTGTGTGTGTGTGTGTGTGTGTGTGTGTGTGTGTGTGTGTGTGTGTGTGTGTGTGTGTGTGTGTGTGTGTGTGTGTGTGTGTGTGTGTGTGTGTGTGTGTGTGTGTGTGTGTGTGTGTGTGTGTGTGTGTGTGTGTGTGTGTGTGTGTGTGTGTGTGTGTGTGTGTGTGTGTGTGTGTGTGTGTGTGTGTGTGTGTGTGTGTGTGTGTGTGTGTGTGTGTGTGTGTGTGTGTGTGTGTGTGTGTGTGTGTGTGTGTGTGTGTGTGTGTGTGTGTGTGTGTGTGTGTGTGTGTGTGTGTGTGTGTGTGTGTGTGTGTGTGTGTGTGTGTGTGTGTGTGTGTGTGTGTGTGTGTGTGTGTGTGTGTGTGTGTGTGTGTGTCTGTGTGTCTGTGTGTCTGTGTGTCTGTGTGTCTGTGTGTCTGTGTGGGTGGGTGGGTGGGTGGGTGGGTGCGTGCGTGCGTGCGTGCGTGCGTGCGTGCGTGCGCGCGCGCGCGCGCGTGTGTGTGTGTTTTTTTTTTTTTTTTGTTTTTTTTTAATGAGTTGTAGTGCCAGAGGCTGTGTGTGTGTTTGTTTTAATGAGTTGTGGAGCATGAGTGTGTGATTTTGCGTGTATGTGAGCATTGGAGTGTGCTGGACAGAGGACCAGGCACCAAAATAACCGGAGAAATAGAATTCTTTAAGTAATGACTAAAATCATCCGCAGGAACACAGAGGCTAAAATACGATTAGGATAAAATGGCACTCTTGGCAGCGGCATGCGCACCTTCATTGGATATATGCAACTTCATTATCGCGTATGCCGAAATTGAATTAAAGTTTTTTTTATTTATGGACGCTCTATAACCACTATGGTTCTTAGCGTCCTATTCTATATTAGGCATGAAAGGCCGGAAAGTTTGCTCAGAGGCCTCTATCAGGCTTGAGGTTCTTTTACTTGCCGTAAATCTACGACACGGGACCACCGGCTTTACTTCCCTTCCGAAGGAAGCCATGCTAAAGATTTTTACGCCCGAAAAAATCCATCGCCCTCCGCTGGGTTGTAACGACACCTCGACAGGAATTCAAGGTGCGGTGCTTGTCAACACGGATGGGATAACTGTGGAGAAGCGTCGCGCGCAACAAAGTCTTACTTTGTTGATTGGACTTACTCTGAACTAACAATACCGAAGTGAAGGCGAAGGAATGAACCGGACCAGCAATACAGTCAATGCCCTTCTGTATTATAAAAGGGTTCACCTTCTCAAACGTTTGTCCTTTCTCTGTTTGCATAATGACTAAGTAACAACCAGATGGCGGTGGTGTTACTTCTGTTACCAAAACTTTTCGGCGTGTTATTAATAATGGAGAAAGAGGGCTCCATAGCGAAATAAATTCTCCACCACTGCAACCGTCTCCGACTTCAGGCTCTGTCTTCCCAGGCGTTACCCCGGCTTGGGTGAGTGGCCTATCCATACCGGTCTCACCCCAGGGTCACACCTCCCAGAACATAGACAGAGGGACCCAATGGCCGTGGGAAGTCAGCAGCTCATGTAGTCCCCCCCCCCCCCCCCGTGGGACTGTAGTTGAACAGCAGATACGAACACACACCCTACATGATGACCCCGGGTAGTGGGGCTGACGCCATTATCCACTCACCCAGCTGCACACCCAGTGCGCGGGTATCCGTCAAGCTGTGTCCACGGTGGATTAAAAGAAAATTGGAAAATAAACCAAAAGTGTGTGGGCATTTCACATGCAAGGTAGGCCGGCGAGGAAGAAAAAGAGATATGTGAATGGTCATGGTGCGAATTGTTTGTAAATAGATTAGAGAAAAAAGAAGCGTGGCGAGGGGGGTATGAAAACGAAATGAAAATAACGCACGAGAGCGCATCTTGTGTCTCCCGGTCAAGAGGACAAACCCACCTCGACCGGATAAGGGTGGAGGGATGACGACGGTGATGAGTGGCTCGGGACCCGGGTGTGCCAAACCCGTATTCTCATAAAGTGAGCCCCTGGGGGGTTGGAAGCTGCGTTGAAACAGTGGGACAGCAACCACGGAAATAGAAAAGGTCTCTGTTGGTGAGACAGGTGTTAATAAAACCATAGAACCTGAACCCAGTATAAGAAATAATTGTAGAAAGACGTAAATTAAGTGAAGATAACGTGGCTAGTCCAGATGAGGGTGAGGACTGGCTCGGGCACTCTGGGTACGTCAAAGCCATACTCACATAGTGAGCCCCTGGGGGGGGGGTGAACTGTGAGTGTGTTTTGCTGGTGAGTTGTAGTGTTTGATTGCGAGTGTGTGGGCTTTGGAGTGTGAGTGTGTTTTTGCTGGTGAGTTGCAGTTTGTGACTGGGGGTGTGTGAGTGTGTTTCTGCTAGTGAGTTGCAATCTGTGATTGCGAGCGTGTTTGCTTTGGAGTGTGAGTGTGTTTTTGCTAGTGATTTGTAGTGTTTGAAGGCGAGTGTGTGAGCTACGGAGGGTTAGTGTGGTTGTGCTTGTGAGTTCAAATAAAGCATGCATTTTGAATTTTCTGGAAATAGCCTGTGAACTCCCGTTCATTCTGATTGAATTTTGTGTATTGCGCTAAGTATCTAGGAAACTATGAAATGCTCTAAAATGCAGTTTGAGGCAAACCAATATTTTCTTGTGTTAGCATTTGGGATAATATTCCAGGAAATGTCATTGCACCTTTGCACTTAAAAGTGTATTATAAATGTATGAAAGTTTGCATAATCTTATAACAGCCTTAGGGGTGTTTTAAGTCTGAAAAATCATTTTATATTACAGCTGCTTTACCCGAAAATTCATTCATTTCATATTTCTTGCTTTGTACAGACTGAAAAAAAGGAATTGCTGAAAAGCATACATTTAGTAGCTCAAAACACTTTAATAATGGCATTCTTTGCAGCTTGGTAGCACAGAAAGTTAATTTCCTTTCAACTCCTTTTATAAAAAAGAATAATAAAATTACAATTGATTCATTCACATGACTTTCTCTATCCTCTATCATTTATTAGTAGATACATCAATTATTATTCTTAATCAACCTTTTTTTTCTGTACTACATTTTAATATAAAAAAAAGACTGCAGAAATATCTACATTACACATTTCGTTATCGATACAAAGAGAACAGCGATAGTCAAATGTTTAACAACTGGACGCTATATGCTGGCCTTAAAATTCCATTCTGTTTCTATGACACAAGAAACAACTGAGTGTTGAAAGGACTTTAAGATAATGACCAAAAAAATGAACAATTGAAACCTTCAAAAAATGAGCAATTCGCACATTTAATAACGGATATCTCAGAAAGGGCTCATGCCACAATAAAGCTTATTTTTAAATATATTGTAGCTTTAAAGAGATTTACATTTTTGGTGTAGCACGTCTTCCTCTATCACTTAAGGATTACCAGTTATACAAGGTTATAAAAAATTCCTTCCGAATGAAGGACTTCATAGGCTCTTTCCCGAAAATCCGAGATATACATTTCATTTGCCATGTAAATATTTTTATGAATGGTATTTTAATCAAAATCGTTTCAGCCATGTTTAGAACATCAAAAATTCCCAAAAATATTCCATGTCAAGGGAGTTTAGGTATTTATCCGACTTTTCGTTTTGAGTTATGACACACACGACGTTTCCACAAATGGTTTATTTGGATGCCGATGGTAATAATACATAATAGTAATAATAATCATTCTCATAATATAATACATCAACAACGATAAATAACACGCGGGCCGTATAGGTATACAACTACAATGGCTCGCTGTACATTGCGTGCATGGGTTGGCTACATGTTGTGCCTACAGCGTGTTTTCGATTCTCACCGTTGGCAACAACCACCTAAGCCACGCCCAGGCCGCTGCTAGCAGACGACAGCCACTATTACACATCATTACCAACAAGCAATATCTCGAAAATGGTTCACTCAACAACAAAAATGTGTATAACATAAATTGTGTATTTTAATGCGATCTACATTTTTTTTTGTAGTAAAAATCTGTCTATCTCTTATGGTTTACCAGTTATGCAAAAGTCGTTCACAATGAAGAATACTTTTGGAGACATTCCCAGAAAATTCAAGATATACATTTTATTTGTCATGAAAATATCTTAAACATATGATATTTTAATACAAATCGTTAGCCATTTTTGAGAAGATATAACTTTTAGAAAAATCTTCCATGTAAAGGTTAATCTGGGGTGGGGGGATTTTCTTGAAAACCTTCGTGTCGCATCTCTGGAAGATACTGAACCTAAATACCAAGTTTGGTGTTTATCCGACTGTTCGTTTCTGAGTTATGCTGTTCATACAAACACACACGGACCCGTTTCCAAAAATGCTTTTTTTGGATTCAGGGTGTCTCAAAACATGTATTTCCGGTGAAATCTCGGTATCGAATTTTTGCGTGGAATACAATACCTCCCCTACTTACTGTACGTAGTAGAGAAAGTAAAAAATCTGATGTGTTACACCCACATGACTTTCTCTACTCTTGTACAAACTATTTTTAAAATTGCTTATTCTCCATAAGATTCATGCTAATCGAGATATCGAGATGTTAATCTTATTGCTAATTTTCTTGTAGATGCAAGGGGAATTGGTAGACTTTAAGCGATAGTCAAATATTTTAAGAGCTGGTTGCTATGTGGAGTAGTCCATTCTCTTTGCATTACCAGGAGAAAAAAAAATGAATAATGAATTTGAGAAAAAGTATAAGTACTGGAAAATTTAAGGAAATAACAATCAATATCTCGAAAATGATTCACTCAACAAAAAAAATGTATGACATAAATTGTGTATTTTAACGCGATCTACATTTTTTGTGTAGTAAACTTTTGTCTATCTTTTATGCTTTACCAGTTATGCAAAAGTCGTTCACAATGAAGAATACTTTTGGAGACATTCCCAGTAGCTTTGTGTTTGACAGGAAATAAGCATCTTTGTTATCCTTCCATTTCACACACAGCACATTTGTAGCACACCTCGATTCATGCTCATCGTGTTTCGTTTTATTATGATATATCCTTATTTGCTCTCGCAGTACCAACAGCATTAATTTATCTGTTCATTAATGTTCTAAAGAGATATAAAGATACTTTGAATTCCATTTGTTAAAAATGCAAATATATGTAGTTTTATTGGTCAGCACACTCTTGTGAGCTGTGCTTGTGTGATTTAAACACCATTACTAACCTAAGTGAGTACAGCTCTGTATACGACTGGAATGGTTTAATAACTGAGAGTGCGGCAATGTCTTCCACTGGAAGGATTTCAAAATTCCTAATTTTGCCTTGTTTTTCTATACGTATGTTTTCTCATGTCAAGTACTTGTGGCTCTTTTAATGTGTTTCAGAAATTTGATGTAATGTTTGTACTGAAACACATGAAAATGCCTTTATCTCTCAACATACTGGAAAAGATATTGTGAAATTTGAATTCTTGCCAGTGGATGACAGACTTGCTGTTATTAAGACAGATAAAAGGAATACCAGTTGACGACCAACTGTTGGGGAAAATTGTCCCAGAAAAGCTTCTTGACTTTTTAAATTCGATGTGAGGTATATGTGTCTGTAACATTTTACAAAGTCGTTAAAATGCTATGTAGCATAAATGGTACACACACATCAATTATGGTGCAGGCTGTATGGTTGATAGATGTTGTTCTCTCTGGAAATGTACTGGACTACCATATTTTGTCAAAGTGCTGCCTTAATTTTGTGATAACAAGAAAAGCTTTGTGGAAGAACAGTTCAGGCTTTGATCCATTGTATCAGGAACATTATCAGGCCATAAAAATTATCATCGGTCCTCCAATGCCATGCGGAAGTTAAGTTTACAAGCAGTTTCACCAACTCGTTATTTTATCAGATCATGCCATTTGAGTGCTTTGCAGTTGCAGACACATTGAGAAGGTAGAATGTACTAATGTTTCCAAGCATACTGCCCTTATCAACACAGGATTGGAGAGGGAAAAGCGGGTGAAAGGAAGGAAACCTTAGACAATACAATCGCCAAACTCACCAGCTATTTTAGACATGCAATTGTTAATAACACTCCAGATGTAGCAAACATGAAAAGGGCAATCTTTGCCATCCTAAGCCCTAGTAGCTCGTGATTTGCAAATTTACGAGGGTAATAGGTAATTTTTCATATTAAGCACGCTTTACATCACAGGTTTTATTTTACAATTTACAAAAAAAAACAATGTAAACAAAGATGACCATAGAAAGCCAAAATATTCTGCATATAATTTCTGTTTTTTTTTTCAGTTTACTGCATGTATTTTTCAGCACATACAAAACCCTATGCTTGGTGCAATTCAGAAATAAAACTTGCAATAAAATGCATCTATCAAAGCAAGCATAAATCAAACTATATTCATAATTATTGTATTATTCCCTTCAGTAGCAGGAAGCCTTTTGTCATTTATACTATACAGTGCAGCTGTATGTATGTTAATGAATATTGGTTAAAATTTCAGTGGAGAACACATTTTATAACAAATGGCCTCCACCTTCGTAACTCCTCAGCAGATGGCGGCACTGGTATATGACAGGTACTGGACTGTTCAATAGACTCTCCTCTATTGCTCCAGTTAGCGCTAAGCCTTCAAGTTGTGTTACAGCATAAAGAATGGAACTCTCCGAAGAACAGTTGGTCAATGTGAGTTAAGCAACGTGCTGTCGAATTGTTAACATCAGAGGGTCTCACCCCAAAGGAAATTTATCAGAGAATTATGTGAGCACTGTGTGTTGTTGAGCCAGTAGGTTTAAAGATGGCGTGGCAGGAATATCTGACTTGCTTGACAAAGAAAGAGTTGGGAGTCCTGTGAGCATCACTGGTAGCAACCACGGTCTTTCACAGGCAAAAAGTTGACAGACTGATCTAGGAGGATCGTTGTATCACTCAGAAATTGTAAGTATAATCAGCATTTCTCAAGAAAGTGTAGATCACATTATTGCTTTGCTTGGTTATTGGGAGATCTGTGCACAGTGGGTATCCCAGATGCTGATGCCTGATGAAAGCACATAGACTTAAATTTGCAGGAACTCCTCTCTCATTATGAGAATGAAGGTGAGGCCTTTCTGCATGCAATTGTGACAGGAGGTAAAACATGGGTACACCATTACAACCCAGAGACGAAATGTTCTACTATGGAATATTGACACAAAGGCTTGACCCAGAAAACAAAATTTAAGACACAGGACTCAGTTCGGAAAAATCATGGCCACAGTGTTTTGAGATGCAATCCATGTTGATTTTCTTGAACGTGGTACAACAGTCAATTCAGAGTGTTACATCACAATGCTGCAAACTTTGAAACAATGATTGACAGGGGTCTGAAAGGAAAAGGGAAATGTTTGCGTGTAGCACAACATTGCCAGACCACTCTCTTCACTTGTCACTACAACAGAACTTACGAGACCACCAACATCTGAACTTCTATCAATGAAAGAAGATCTCCAGGGACAATCACTATGCATCTGATTAAGAAGTGGAGAAAACTGTGAGAGGCTAGATGCGGAAACATTGTTTTCTTCCATAACGGTTTCAGTAAACCTGTTCATCGTTGACAGAAATGTATCCAATTGTTTGGTGATGATGTGGAAAAGTAAATATATGTTATTACAGAGCACATTACAAGGATTATTTCTGCAATTGATTTATGGAAATATTCTCATTGAAACCCAAGTTATGAACGTGGAGGCAGTATTTTCATTCAACCCTCGTATGTTCAAATGGTTTAAAAGATGTTCAAATGGGCTAGAATCCCTAGAGCTTTTAGTTACTGGACATTCATCTTCTCACGATAAGGAAAATTCCCAGAGAAAATCTAATCTAGGTAGATAGAATTAATTGTTCTTCCACACAAGCCATGTGTTGAACAAGGTTGGAAAGGTAGAATCAGACGGCTGAAAAATTCAGTGCCATAGCCGGGATTTGAACCATGGATCTCCCGGTCTACATCCAGTTGCTCTAACCACTGGGCTACCATGGCAACATGCTGGTACGACATTGACCTAATAGTGGTTGAAACTATGAAGCCCGGTACTTAAAGTACTTACAGCATAGTAAGTCGCCATTGGGGTATGTCATCTCAATACACTTTGGGATCTCCTTGTGGTTTACCTTGGGAATTTAATGTCGTACTGACTGTTGCCATGGTAGCTTAGTGGTTAGAGCAACCGGATGGAGACGAGAGATCCGTGGTTCAAATCCCAGCTATGGCATTGAATTTTTCAGCCGTCTGTTTCTACCTTTCTAATCTAGGTAACTTTCCCTGAGATTCAAACTCAGGACCTCTTGAATATGAGTAACTTTTCTCATATGCTTTTCTCCTATCTCATGGTTGGTCTTATGGTATGTGCTGTTGTATAATTGTCTATCCATTTGCAGTCAGGCGGCCATAATTTGGAAAATAGCTGTACATGTTGTGTATGGTCTCCTTCACTAAGGTGAAACTCATTTGTCTTGATGTATCATGCAAATCCAAATTAAAAATGAGGTGAATCTTTGCGAAGCATGGCACTATGGAATTATCACATCACCTTTTCAGAAATATCAATTTATTTAGTGCAGTGGCTCTCTTATTTTTTAATAATTCCATTTCTTGTAGTTTGCAATATATCTCTCCTATAGAGGGTCACAGTATAAAGCTTAAAACTTTCACAGCAGTTAAAAATGATAATATCTTCAAGGGTTGTGTAGCTTTTACAGGGTATCCAAAAACATTTGACCTGTGGTGTGTACATGTATCTTTTTTTTTAAAAATATCAAACTTCTAGTATCATTGGACCTCAAAACATGAGTTTGTATGAAATCTTGCTATCAAATATTTGTGTAGAATACAATACTTCCTCTGTCTACTTTTGCTAAGTGGTAGAGAGGGTGAAAATTCTAATTCCAGCTGGTTATTGAACACAGCGACTGATGAGAATTCATCATGCTGACCACTTCCTACAGAGGTGTGTTTTATGATTTGTTGTGATCTCTGTGAAACAAAACCATTTAATGCATTAAAACTATCCCCATAACCTGTACTTGCATGAATTTTAAATTTCTGTTTTAAGATTTATTCTTTTTACTTTCTCTACTACGTAAGTAAGTAGGGGAAGTATTGTATTCCACCCAAAAATTCGATACCGAGATTTCACCGGAAATATACGTTTTGAGACCCCCTGAATCCAAAAGAAGCATGTTTGGAAACATGCCCGTGTGCATGTACGCGCGCGTGTGATTGTGTGTGTGAACTCAGAAACTAACAGTCAGATAAACACCAAACTTGGTATTTAGGTTCAGTATCTTCCACAGATGCGACACGAAGGTTTTCAAGAAAATCCCCCCACCCCAGATTGCCCTTTACATGGAACATTTTTCGAAAATTTTAATTATCTCAAAAATGGCTCTTAGCAATTTTGATTAAAATATCTTATATTTAAGATACTTTCATAACAAATGAAATGTATATCTCAAATTTTCTGGGAATGTCTCCAAAAGTATTCATCATTGTGAACGACTTTTGCATAACTGGTAAACCATAAGAGATAGACAAAATTTTACTACACAAAAAATCTAGATCGCGTTAAAACACAATTTATGTCATATACGTTTTTTTTGTTGAGCGAACCATTTTCGAGATTTTTTTTTTTTTCTGGTAAAGCAAAGAGAATGGAATACTCCACATAGCAACCAGCTCTTAAACGCTTAAAGCCTACCATTTTCCCTTGTATCTACAAGAAAATTAGCAATAGGATTAACATCTCAATATCTCGATTAACATGAAGCATATGGAGAATAAGTGTTTGTAAAAATAGTTTGTACAAGAGTAGAGAAAGTCATGCGAGTGTAACACATCAGATTTTTTCTATGATTATGTTAATGCCAAAGGACAATAAGTACAAGCCTTTAAATAGCTTTGTTTGTTACAGATGGATGCATTTATTGTATGAAGTCTGATGGTTGCTTTCGTGTCAACGGCTTCTCAATCACCAGTTCTACCAGCAACATTGATACAATCATAGGAAGTTGTGAGAAAGTGTATGGACCAGGAATCAGCTGTTCTGAACAAATGATTATGTGGCTCACAAAACAGTTGCAAGAGTAATTTCTGAATTCAGTGCCAGTTCACTCTACAGTAAATCTAAGCTGGGTTTTGTGCAATTATTTCAGCATAAAACTGCGGTCAATTTTAATTTTGTAAACACTTGATCAGCAGCACAATATTTCCAGTGAAACTTGGTTTGCAAAACCAACTAAGCATTAAAAGAGTTTTTTAGTTTTTGTCAAAGGTAAGCTTTCAAATGAGAATTTAGTGATATTGATATAAAGTTTTTGTACCTATAGTCTTAGTTTTATATATTCATCTTTATCTCTGGCTTTTGTATGATTTTTTTATGCTGACCATTATCTCTGGCCTTTGCCATGATTTTTATCTTGATCTTTATTTCTGGCCTTTGCCATGATTTTTATTATTGATCCTTACCTCTGCCCTTTTCTATGATATATGTTTTTCTAAGGGTGCTAATGACCTTGTAGTTGACCACCCTTAAAGTTAAATATAAATAAATCCATCCACTGGCATCAGTGTGTATTACATAAGTGATTCTCTCGCTAGAGGCTTTTGCCTATATGTTGGCCATTTATGTGAGTTTTGTGATGAAACTTTGTGTACACATACCTTGAACAATGTAATGTAGTGCCACACCCTGTTGCACTGACCTTGGCTCTGCTTAGTCACATGAACATCTCCACACGCTATACTCCAGCGTTGGCTTGGAAGCAGCATTGACAATGTCTTACACAATTGCAGAACGCATGTTTCTCAGTCGTAACTACTGGCAAACGGGTTCATTTAAATCTTGTCATAGAGAATTTTGGGCTGAATTTGGTGCGCAACGTGTGCCCTCAAAATGCTGTATTCAGAAATGGGTAAAAAAGTTAAGAGATGACTGGAACCTTGATCACACATCATGCAGGTGGCCAGAAAATGAATGTGGGTGTAATGGAAGAAGTAAAGGAGTGGCGTTACCATCAAAATCCTTGCGACGACTTCCCAGGATATGAATGTTTCATATTCTATGTGCTAAAGAGCTGCTAAGAAAGCAAACTTCCACGCTTACCGTGTGATATGTGTTCAAGAATTGCTACCGACCGACCATAAAAAACGTGTGCAGTTCTGTTATGCTTTCAAACCTTTATTAATCAGAATCCTGGGATTTTGGACTTTATTTGGTTCATGGATGAAGCATGGTTTCATCTAAGTGGCTACATAAACTCTCAGAACACGCATATATGGGCACAAACAAATCCTCATGCCTTAAATGCAGAACCTCTACATTCACAGAAAATTGGAGTGTGATCCGCAGTGTCACGTAGGCGTATTATAGGCCCTATTTTTCACGAGAATACAGTAAACACTGAAGAATACATAAGAATATTCACTGACTTGTCAATCAGTTAACAGATGATGAATTAACTCACGGATATTTCCAACAAGATGGTGCAACAAGTCATGTCACATGCAAGCATGAGGGAAATTGAAAGCTTTTTTGAAGATCGAATCATCTCAAAAGCTCTTTGGCCACCAAGATCTCCTGACCTACACCACCCGACTTCTTCCTTGGGGATGTCTGAAGGGAAAGGTATACAGAAGTAGACCACGTACAATTGTAGAGTTGAAAGATGCTATACGTCAAGAGATTGAAGCCATTACTGAGGAGACTTTAATAAAAGTAGAATTTGTAGCGATGTGTACAAACGTGTTTGGATGTGGGAGGGGACCATTTTCGCATCGGATGTGGCAGTGCATAGTTCAAGGTATGGGATGTGTACACAAATTTCCATCACAAAACTCACATAAATGGCCAACATATAGACAAATGTTTGGGGCCTCTAGCGAGAGAATCGCACTGTAGTTAACACTAATATATTGGGTGATCAGCATAGAGCAGAACAGGTTCCATGCCCTTAGGTGGGCAGCTGTGAAACAGGAGGCTTCAGTGTGGTTGAACTCTAGCAAACTGGCATGTGTTTGTTAGTTGATGCAATACAGTGGTATTAAGTGAAATACCTCTATTCTGTTCCCCAATAAGTATTCATTTATGATTTATAGGTAGTACAGAATCTGCGAGTGCCGTAAGGATATTATTTCAAGAGAGATTTCTTGATGTTCAAGTTCCAGGTTAAACTACAATTCATAGAATAGTAAATAAATTATATGAAACGGAAAGTTTTCTTGATAAGAAACAAAAAAAACAGTACTCACAGAAGAAACTCTAGACAACATTGAACACATTCTGGAAAGCTCTCATAGAAACAAGCTTTCCCAGCAAATGGAAAAGTTAAAACCCTATAAAATTGCTGTAGTGTAAAACTTGAACTTGGTGATCCAGTGTTAAGGATGTGGTTTTGTGAAGGGTTTTGAACCAAGTATGTTGTGGTCAAATGGATCCTTATCTAATTCTCTTTTTGGACAAATCGTGATTCCACCTAAATGGGTATATTAATACAAAAACAAGTGTTATTGAAGTGCTGGAAAGCCTAACCACCTTCACCAAGAAATCCTGCATTATCAAAAAATAGGAGTGTGTTTCCCTATTAGTGGCAAGAGAATAATAAGCCCAATTTGTTTTGTGAAAACAATTAATAGTCGGAGAAATCTGCAAAATATTTTGAACTGATAGGGAAAGAAGTTACATGACTTTCCAGGCCAGGAAATCCATGAAGTGTTTGAAGATATGGCCTCCCACATTCCCCCAATTTAACCCCCTGTGATTGTTATCTCTGGAGGGGGGATTAAAAGAGAGACTTTAGATAACAAATCCACATGCTTTAGGGGAATTTGAAAATAACTTTAGTCAAGAAAATGTGCCATTTCTCAGAGGAAACTGTAGATCAAAGGTGGCAAAAACGTGACTCGCGAGTCATTTTGACTCGTAGGCGCCGTTCCCTCTCTTCAACTGTCTCTTTGTTTTTCACGTGCTGCTGAGTGATGCAGTGCATGTTGCATATTTGGTGACTTGCGGAAGGAAGTCGTTTTCGCCACCCTTACTGTAGAGTATAATGGCCACATCCCTAAGCAGGTACCAGAAATGCTTGAACAACCAAGGGAGGCACTTCCAACATCTCCTGGCTTGATATATGTGAGTACTTTTATTTTTAAGCTTTTGTTTCTTTTTAGAAATAACTTGGCGACAAACCATAGTATATTTACTACAGACGTGCCGCTTAGCAAGCAATACTGCTGGCCGATTAAGAGCACGAAACTTGTTCCGTTTAATGCAGATCACCCAGTAGATTACAAGTCTAAGAGTGAATCCCATGGTAGCTGCTTGTATGCTTTTAACCCTTCCAATGCTACAATCTCCCCACACCTTGTGACTAATGCTGGCTGCTCGACCACATTCTATGTTAAATGTCTTCCATGCAATTTAGGATACACTATACTATTTGTATTGTTTGAAGTTTGTCTGTAAGTATGCTAGTAGCGCTACAGAATATTTCACATGACTCCAGTGAGTCACATGCAGAGTGAGTTGGAGTCATATAAATATTCAGTGCTTATCGATAAACTTAAACAACACGAGTAAGTAATGACGGTATAAAATGTATATAACTATAGTGAATTTGTGTGATTAGCAAATATGAAATTGCAACAGCATCCAAAATAAAAGTTTGAAACACAGATCGTTCAATAGGCACACAATATTCCCAGAACACACAGAATACCTCATGAGGGAAAAAGAAATTTGACTTAATGGTAGATGATGACCCCAAAAAATGTTAGTGCTGCTGACGGGTTCATGTGTCATTAACAGTGGTCTTAGGCAAAATGGAACATCACATGGACAAACAGGAAATAGTACATACATCAATGGATGGCTATAACAGAGCAGCTTAGTATTGTGGACAAAAAATTCTCTAAAGGAGGCGTGAGTATCTTTATTAAGAAAAACATAGAATTTGACATCGATCTGGATAAATATGTCTAGAACAAAGCTTGGAGTGTTACACTGTTCATATAAAAAAGCCTGATAAACTAATTGTATTAACACTATACAGAGCTCCAGCTGAAATTTTTTAAAGCTTTCTATTTAATGTAGATGCTGTTTTAAAATGCCTATTCAATCCTAAGATTGAGTTTATACTCTGCGGTGACTTAAATACACACTTGAAAGGCAATAACCAAAAGGAACAAATTTGTTCACTATTAAGAAATGCATACAGTCAAATTTTCCAACTAGAATTAAAAAAAAATTCCAAAAAGCTATTGATAATATTTTCATAGATATGTCTGAGGAGTGCCATGAAATCCAACCGTTAATTAATGAACTTTCAGACCATGATGGACAGTTATTTAAAATTATTTCAAAATAGCAAACCATGTAACCAGTTACCGAATCATTAATAGTGAAAGCATAAAATTTTTTAGTGACCAGCTTTCAGAGAAATCACAGGAAGAAATATACAAGATCAACAATGTGAATAACAAGTTAAACTCCTTTTAAATACTTCCATAAGGATTTACAATTCAAGCTTTCCATCTCATATAAAGAAAATTAATAATACCCCTAGAAATGACTGGTTAATGCAAGGTTCAAAATAACTTGCAAACACTAAAGAGAACTCTACATAGCTACTATACCCCCGCCGCTGAATCTTTGCACTTGACAGTTCATGTGGCTTCGCGTAAAGTTGGCTACATTGTGGTTGCCAGAGTGGCTAGTAAACAACAACAGCTGATAGTTCTTTCTATGTCTAAGCTGCATACAAAAGTGTACGTAGTAGCGAACGTCAATATATAATAACTATTTTGTATTATTATTGTTAATTGAAAATAACTTTGCATAAACATTGCAGCGTATGTATAATAAATTACGCACTTTTGACAATATAGAAACAGAACAATGCAAACTTGCCTGCCACATAGAGGAGAAATAAAACAAATTATAAGCATGCGATAACAAAAGTTATTTTCATTCACGATTTAAAACAGCAATGGCACAATTCCACCCAAATCCCGTCATCATTATCTTCACCAACGCATATCATTAATGGTTCACACTCACTAATAATTCCGTCTATTTCTTGTGTTTTTCGTATTAGCTTATTCACATGATCTACTTTCTTCTTCCACGAAGCCGTGTCCACCGTCGCCACATCTTCCCACAAAAGTCTTTCCACCTCGGTAATGGTAAATGACTTATTGTTCTCCCTCACATAAACCTTAATGTCGTTCCACACTAGATGGGGTTGAAGTGACAGTGTACGGCTTTATCAGCAGGAATAGAGGGATGGCTGTGAAGCTTCACGTACTCCTTTTCCTGTTCAAAGAATCCTCGGGTGCTCCTTAATAGTTCCAATGCCTGACTATTAAGTGGCGCAAAGGATTTACACTTCGTGAATCATCACTCGGCGATCGACGTCGTTTTTCAGACATTGTCGCACTTAAATCTTGTATAAATAAATAACATGACTTAAATGTATATAAAACAGATAAATATATATATATATGTATAAACGAACAATAACTAAACTATAAAACAATAACCACAAATAACAAGAACAATATGTAGCTTGCAAAGAACAACTCTACGTTTGTGCTAGAGATTCACAAACTGAAGCACGTGGTTGGGGATAGCTACATCCGGCAACAGAGCCGCTTCCGCTTTGTCATCGACCATCCAGAATGCTGCCTTGTGATTGGCTTAGAAAGTCAAACGGTGAAAGCTTTTCATCTGTTTTTTGTGAGTGTACCAACTTAAACGCGATCTGTCAAGTGCAACGTTTCAGTGGCGGGGGTATAGAGAAAGCAACTGTGCAAAATATAGACATTGTAAGAACTATTTTAAAATTCTAAAATAGGTAATAAATGCAGCTAAGAAAACTCTGCAATGAAAGACAGATACAGTCCTTGTGTAACAAGTCTAATATAGAATGGAAAATTATAAAAATGTGACTGGTAAACATCACTCAAAAAGTGAAATAAAAGAAATTACAATAAATCAAATCACCACAAAAGCACCATAACAGCAGCATTACTTAATGAGTATTATATTCAGTTAGCAGAAAATTTACTATTACAATCTAAACAATATGTGGGAGACACTATTTCATATTTAAAGAAAACAAGCTTAGGAAAGTTTACTGGCATAAAAATAGTACCCACAAGCACAACAGAAGTAAATAAAAATCTGTCAAAAGCAAGAATTCATTGGGTTATGACAAAATGACTACGGAAATATTGAAACTATGTGCTGACAAGATTAGCAAACCTGTAAGTCACATATGTAATCTCTCCTTTTTAACAGCAGCATTTCCAGACAAGTTAAAATATTCTATTGTTAAACCACTATACAAGAAAGGGCAAAAGCCACAAATGTTGAACTATAGACCAGTAAGTTACTAGCCACTTTCTCCAAAGTATTTGCCAAACTAATGTTGCGGCAGTATTATGTTTATTTATTTATTGAGCGCCTGTTATTTTATTTAATCTTGGGTTCACTGTCCTCCGGCTAGCTATGATCTTTTTGGTCGAGCACTTATCTTATACAAGGTGTGTAAACGGAAAGGAGTTTTTATCCAAAGATAACACTGATGAAGAATTTGTTTTACACTTTTATTGTCGTATCACATTATGCACTTTCACATATTAATCTTGACACTCGCCAAACTGAAACTGTTATAATAACTTATTTACTGCTCATTCTTAATTCGCGTACTGCAACTTTTTGTGTAATTAACTTTACAACACTTGAGATTTTTCATAACTCTGCTACGCGTAACCTGCGAAGCGATAAACTGTGCGATGTATTCAGCGACGTGTAATGCACAAATGTTTCTGATGGACTGGACGAATTTGACTCTGACCTAGCCCTTTTTATACTCCTACACCCCGATATGCCTAAAGATTATAACCGAGCTGCTATTGGTTAATAAAACGCGCCAACATTAGCGTCTATTTTTATATCCAATGAAAATTACGAAAACATATGCTCTAGGAAAAATGTTCCAGCAAATTCTAAGAAAAACGCGCCAATATTACGTCATTTGCTCATCTCTAATAATGATAAACAGCTCACCCCCTCGCTACATTATTGCAAGCTATTATTGTCAGTTTCAGTAAGGCCGTATAAACCCACTTCTCAACAATGCTTACAATCATCAAACATCTCAAATCAATGTCACACTATAATCACTCTTGGCATTTAAATAATTTGTGATACAAATTACTGCATCAATGTTCAAATGAATATTCACCATTTAAATTAAAATATTATTTTAGCAAAGGAACAGTTTGGATTTCGGAAAAACATGTCAACCAATAATTCCACCTTCAACTTAAACTGTTGGAATTCTGAAATCCCTTGATAATAAATGTAACACACTATGAATATTTTGTGATCTATCAAAAGCATTTGACTGTGTAAAATATAACGTACTCTTATCAAAATTATCCTATTATGTTATTAATGGTAAAGCATATCAATGAATTGCATCATACTTATCATACAGAAAGGAAAAGGGCATAATAAATTCTACAGAAAATTGCAAAACATACTCTAAATGGTCTGAAATAAAGCATGGTGTTCCACAAGATTTGATTCTGGGTCCATTGTTTGTAGTCAATGATCTCCCCAGTAATAAATATGTTCATCCAGTTCTCTTTGCAGATGATACAAGTATTATAATTAAAGGACACAAAATCAATTACTCTCAGAGTTATCCAATAGTATTTTCAGTATGCTAAATAATTGGTTTGACAGTAACAAAATGTATATAAATTAAAAAAAAAACCCATATGTATATTCATTTTTGCACAAAAAATAAAAGCATCCTAAAAATGTTATATTATGCTTATTTTCATTCAATTATGACTTATGGAATACAGGGAAAATTCAGTAGGTGCTAAAAAATATTTCTTTTGTAAAGAAAGTAATAAGATAACAGCAGGTGTAAAACAATCACCTCATTGTAAACCACTATTCGAAACTTCTGTATTTTATGATTAGCCTGCGAGTATATTCTAGCTCTACTTTTAGTTTTAGTCCAACTAAAGGTTTTAATAAAAAATTAAAATATATACAACAAACAGACCAGACACAGGCAGGACTTGCACAGTCCAAGCAATAACTTACAGGTATTCCAAAAAGGAGTTTACTACAATGGTATGATGTTATTTATTTAACTTTCATTATATATATAAGGGAACTGAAGAATATTAGAAAGATACCTTATCACACACCACCTATACACGGGGGGGGGGGGGGGGGCTTTTCAATCATTCAAAATTACTACTAATTTTTCTCCAGAAATTGATGCAGTTTTGTAAATATTTTGAATGTAAGTAACATTGATTTGTAATTTTTAGCTCTGAGATATCCTACTTAAAAGTTACAATTTATTTTCCAAATGTGCACAATTATGTAGCTTTGACATCTACATCCTAATTAGACTAGCTCTCTCTTAAGCTGGCCTAAGTCACTATGGGCCGTATTCATAGATTTCACATAGGTCTGGACTATCTACAGACTCATTTGGTCTGGAACAAAAGCCGACCAAGTTTTTTATATTCATAGACGATAAAAGTCTCGGACCAAGAAAGGCCGTGGATCAGCAAGGAGGAAAGGTAGTTCTGCGCATGTGCGACTGCCATAGAGTAGTAAACTAATCACTCTTACTCTTACTGTTTTTTCATCCGTTCAGTGCTCACTCCTCGCCCTCAGTAAAAAAAAAAAAAAAAAGAAAGAAAAAAGGTAACCTAGAAGCATGCATTAAAATGGTAGGAGGAGGAAAATGCCTGTTAAAAAAAAAACAGAGGAGGAACGGAGGGAGATAATTCATATATAGGCAGTAGTTTTGTGCATGATTCTAACCCATTGCCACCCTTCCCTTTTTGGAAACGTTCTTATCCACCACATACACAGTTTCATAGCATTGTTAATCATTTCAATAAAATTTAACTTGCTGGAATATTACCTTTTAACCATAAAATTTCAGAATCAAATCGTATTTACATAGGAAGGAACATTTGCTGTTATTAAAATCTCACCCTGGATCTTAACCAAATAAACATTGTGTCATAGTAATTATACAGAAATAATTACCTGAGGAAATTGTAATACATCATAAACCATCTGGAAGTTGTAATCCTCCTCTCCTCGCTGGTAAAACTTAAGTAAAGCCTGAATTACTTCGAACTTAACCCAAGTGACTTGCCTTAACGCAGACATAATGTGAAGATCCTATACATTGTATTAAACGGAGCTATTTCGGATCGTCTTAACGTGGCTTACTTTAACGACAAAACTTAAGAATTTGGCAGTGTCAAACCTTTCCTTCCTGTCACTCAAATTTAATGTGTCATGGCAATTAGAACCAATCGGCGTGAAGCAGTAGCATGAAGTAATAGAACAACAATCGATCAATCAAGATTCATTCCCGTTACGTTAAGTGCAGCCTAATTAAACCTTTACTGTAGCAGAATTTCTTAACTGCATTACATCCCATCATGTTACGTAAAGGGCATAGTAATCCTGGTTTAACGAAGGTAAATCTAGCAATGGCATATGAGTGATTAGTTATAATGCGGCTTACTGACGCCTTACTAAGGTCAGTAGTGCTTTCTTGATACCCTTCTCTTGCATATTAGCATCGTATCAATTGAGATACTCAAACCTCAGTTATCGTTTCTGTCATATAGGTTAGGATGAATCTGTTTTATCAATCTTCTAACATTTGCTTACTAAACCCGTATTTGTTTTGAAGTTTAGGTCGCCATACTTTATAATTGTGTCTTCTTAATTTTGGTAGATAGTTTTACTCCACCGTCTCATTTCGCAAATTCTACGCAAGCAGCCACACCCATCACTCTGAAGTCATCCATTTTGTAAAGATGGTCTGCCTTTAATCTACTCCTCTGAGGTAGACCAAAATTTGGTCCCGAAGAAGGCATTTGATCCCCGGACCAATGCAAGTCCCGGTCTATGAATAAGAAAATCGATGGTCCGCTGTAAAACCACCAGAAGTAGCAAGTTGGTCAGGACCAAGATCAACTATGAATACTGCCCTATACGATCTACAGATTGATGTTATGATATACAGTAAAATCTCGTTAGTACGTTTTTGCGGGGACCCAAGGATTTGGACGTCATAGACGGGAAAACGTGTTAACGAAAATACATAATCTGCAACTTAAGAACATATTTATGTAATAAAATCTAATAATACATCTTACCTCAAAAACGGATGTGAAATATAGACACTATTTACATTGGTTTGAAATACATATCGATAGTTGATTGCTTTGTTGGTTTTAATGCCAAAATTTTACTGTCCATCTTGTTTAGTAAAGTCATTACATCATCATCAACTTCGAAACTGCACACATATCGCTTCACTATGTCCATTGCCTGCATGGCTTCTGACACTGTAGGTACTGGCTCAGGATCTGGTTCGTCACTTTCGTCACCCACTAATGCTTCATCTTTCACTTGTTCAAGTATTTCATCTATCGTCGCTGTTTCACACACTGGAATTTCATTGTCAATGTTTACATAGTTTTCGAAAGACACGCCGGCATCGTCTGCTATTTGGCGCCATTCTTCACTCTCGGAAAACTCGTCTTCCTGCGTAATTTCATCACCAAGAACTCGGCAAAAAACCGGCTTTATTAAAGCAGTTCCTAATGGTATCTTGCGTCACACAATCCCAAGCAGTTCTAATAAAATGCATGGCATCTAAGACGGTGATTTTTCTTGTCGTCGATTTCAGTGCAGCCAACCTTCTCTGTACCAGCCTCTTACGATACGCATGTTTCATGCACCGAATTATGCCACAGTACCGTCTATTGGCACATTTGAAGCTCTAGCTTGTGTAAACCACTTTAGCAGAACATCTTCTAATTCTGGAAACTGGCCAGGGCGATTACGTTTTCTTTTAGCATTTTTTCCTTCTTCAAAAGCAGTTTCAATTAGTTTACGTTTGCTAACAATTGTGTTTAAGGTTGACGGAGGAATGTTTAACTTCCGCGCTATATCCACACGTTTCATATTTGGATTGCGATCTACTTCCTCAAGGATTTTCAGTTTTTCACTGTTGGTTATTTGCCGCACTTTCTTTTTCTCCATTGCGAACAAAAAGTTAAAATACTTTTACGTTTCGTCAACACTCAACAGCATAAACTAACCACACCAAGCCACTGTTAAACTAAAGCATCACCCCAGAACACCAAAGAGCGTCACTAAAGCATTCCCCCCCACACACACACAAAACGCGTCCCACAAATACGTACATGCATGGTATTGGCTGCCGGTTCCACCCCGCCTGGTTTGACCAAAGTAGCGAATGAGAACGTCTAACTTTGAATGTAGTAAATCTACTCCCGCTGGGCCGTTACTTTTATAGCGAATGAGGGCATCAAACTTCGAACGTAGTAAGCGGGAGCGAGAAAACGTACTAAACGAACGTTATTAATGCATTTTGTGCCGGGATTTTTATAATTCAACGCAATACACGGGAAAACGTGTTAATGAGGAACGTGCTAACGAGATTCCACTGTATATGATAGAACAAACTTTGTACATACATCTTTGTAATAGCATGTAAAGGTAGGGTTGTATATGTAGGACTGAATGTATTGTAATATGTAACTTCTTTTGTGTTTCAGCTTTACTTGACAGTGCCATCATGTAAAATTAATTGGCAGATAAATGAAATGGAATGGTCCTTCTCAGCATCACAGTCTATATGTGGCTGAGAACCTAGCAGTTAGGAAGCTTATCGATTGCTGTATTACTGCTGGTATTTTGGATTCTTGCAACAGTTGCTGAAATAATCGAGTCACTGGGCGAATTGAAAGATAGTGATTTGTGAGATTGAACCAACTGTAATATACCTGTGTTGAATTTGTGCATGCTGCTCTTAGTCGTTCCACTGTTTTTTCTGTTGCTACCTCAATACTATGCGGCATTCCTGGTGAACAAACCCCTGGTATGTTACGCGAGAAACGTTGATGACAAAAGGTGTCATAAAGAGATTCATGTTCATTTAAGACAAAAGTAGTCCTAAAGTGATTCATGTTCACCACAAAAGGAGTACTAAAGTGTTTCACATTTACAACAAAAGGGTGTCCTAAAGTGATTCACATTCATGACAAAAGCGGTCCTAAAGTGATTCATGTTCACCACAAAAGGGGTCCTAAAGTGATTCTGTCCAACGGTCTAATCTTTTGTATAACTCACTATCCAGCAAACCTTTACCCTTTTTACCGGACACTTTACAAGTTGCACTGCACAAGATATTGTCATCTATGAACTTGTGCCTGAACCCAGTGGTTTTGTTCATTGGTAACAGACATTCTCGTGAGTATTAAAAGAATTATTTTGCTAAATTAGCTGAAACCTTTGGCGTAGGTGGTTCTGTTACACTAAACAGTCATCTATGAACTTGTGCCTGGACCCAGTGGTTTTGTTCATTGGTAACAGACATTCTCGTGAGTATTAAAAGAATTATTTTGCTAAATTAGCTGAAACCTTTGGCGTAGGTGGTTCTGTTACACTAAACAGTCATCTATGAACTTGTGCCTGGACCCAGTGGTTTTGTTCATTGGTAACAGACATTCTCGTGAGTATTAAAAGAATTATTTTGCTAAATTAGCTGAAACCTTTGGCGTAGGTGGTTCTGTTACACTAAACAGTCATCTATGAACTTGTGCCTGAACCCAGTGGTTTTGTTCATTGGTAACAGACATTCTCGTGAGTATTAAAAGAATTATTTTGCTAAATTAGCTGAAACCTTTGGCGTAGGTGGTTCTGTTACACTAAACAGTCATCTATGAACTTGTGCCTGAACCCAATGGTTTTGTTCATTGGTAACAGACATTCTCGTGAGTATTAAAAGAATTATTTTGCTAAATTAGCTGAAACCGTTGGCGTAGGTGGTTCTGTTACACTAAACAGTCATCTATGAACTTGTGCCTGAACCCAGTGGTTTTGTTCATTGGTAACAGACATTCTCGTGAGTATTAAAAGAATTATTTTGCTAAATTAGCTGAAACCTTTGGCGTAGGTGGTTCTGTTACACTAAACAGTCATCTATGAACTTGTGCCTGAACCCAGTGGTTTTGTTCATTGGTAACAGACATTCTCGTGAGTATTAAAAGAATTATTTTGCTAAATTAGCTGAAACCGTTGGCGTAGGTGGTTCTGTTACACTAAACAGTCATCTATGAACTTGTGCCTGAACCCAATGGTTTTGTTCATTGGTAACAGACATTCTCGTGAGTATTAAAAGAATTATTTTGCTAAATTAGCTGAAACCGTTAGCGTAGGTGGTTCAGTTACACTAAACAGTCATCTATGAACTTGCGCCTGAACCCAGTGGGTTTGTTCATTGGTAACAGACATTCTCGTGAGTATTAAAAGAATTAAAGATTAAAAACAGAAGCGTTATTAACAGTGAAGTATTCATCATGATTTAGATTGAGTCACACTTTTTTACACTCACCTTCACTACACTAGTGAAGGTGAGTGTAAAAAAGTGTGACTCAATCTAAATCATTAAAAGAATTATTTTGCTAAATTATCCGAAATCGTTGCCGTAGGTGTTACTGTTACACTAAACATCAGAACAACTGGCCAATCTGAGTGGATTTATTTGAGAATTGTAAATATGGAATATAATGCAATGTCTATAGTATGTGAATTTCGAGTAAAAATACTTTTGTACAAGGAATGTAATGTCAGTTTTTTTTTCCCTTCCTTTCTTCCCCCTTGTTTAAGTACATAAAATTATTTTATTGTTCAAAGGAAATGAGTGTGTTGTTAAATCCAGACTGTTCATAGAATTTCTAAGAAAGATATATCCTTAGAAATGGATGCATTCATTAAAGGTATTCGTCATCCTAAAGGTAAAGTTTTCCACCATTTACTCCAGATGCACTTAAGCCTATGGGTGTGACATTGAAATTTTTAGAAAATTAAACGATTAGTTCAAAAAAAATTTAATAATTTTATTGTTCAAAATATTCCCCTTTGACGTCAGTACATTTTTGGATTTGACGAAACCAGTCTTTAAAGCAAAGATGTCACTTCTAGAGGCACTTCAGAAACTAGGTTTTTACAATGCTCTACTGCTTCATCTGATGAAGTGATTCCATACATTTTAGCTTAAGTTTTTGTAAAACAGAAAGGAAATCGCAAGGTTTTAGGTCAGGGCTTTTTGGTGGGTGGTCCATGGTGCTGACCTTTAGACATCCAGATACGCAATTGTTAGTTTTTGTTGTATGTGACAATGCATTGTCATGATTTAACAGTAATTTTCCTTTTGGACGTTTTTTTTATGAACTTTTTCAAAAATTTGCTGTAAACAGACATTTGTGTGCCAATCGGCAGTAACGGTACAATTGAAATTGAGCTTTTATTTATGGATGCTCTTTAAGTGCTATGGTTCTTATCGTCCCATTCTATGTTGGGCGTGAAAGACCAGATGGTTTGCTCAGAGGCGTCTTTATCAGGCTTGAGGTTCTTTTACGTGCCGTAAATTTACGACACGGGAACTCCGGCTTTACTTCCCTCCGAAGGAAGCCATGCTAAGGTTTTTATGACCGGAAAAAAAATCCATCGCCCTCCGCCCGATTTGAACTCGCGAACTAGGGAATGGTAACTCTAGACCCCGGAGGACAACGCAGTAACTGTACGTCTATCTTCTAATGCTATAGTAGCAATATGGCCCGTTTTAAAAGAAAGAAAAAAAACTAGCAACCATCTTACCAGCCGATTGACTTCTCATTTCAGCATCATAACAATAAATCCAAGATTCGTTTCCAGTAACGATACTCCAAACCAAACTTGGCTTTCTGCACCAATAAATGCGTTTGTTTTTGATCGGAAGTCGGTTTATGTGGAATCCATCAACAACAATTTTATCACGTCTAAGTAAAATGTTTTGAATTTGCCTCAGCAATGCCTAATGTCGCCCGCATAAATTCTTAGGATGTCTGTTGATCAGTAAAAGCAGTTCTTGGACTTATGAAATTCACGCCTAAGAAAAAATCGATCTCTTGAATTCGCTGTACCAATTATAAACAGTTGCTTAGATGGGACTTCTTTGTCAAAGCATTTCTAAGCCCATCTTTATTATTTCCCATTTATCCCCATGTTTATTTAAAATTGTAAAAAATCATAGATGTTCTCTAGTAAAATTCATTTTTTTTTGTGACACAAAATCTTTAAATGATAATGATTAACAAAGTATTAGAGAATTCGAACTACACGGCAAATCAATTTGCAAAACATTAGAAAGTAGCTGTCAAATGTAAACAGATTTCATTTGTTTTTAGAAACATGCCATTCTAAAAAAATTTCGTTTCGCTCTCGTATAGGATTCATTATAGGTGCTATGCTATACCAAATTGCCAGAGACATTAAAACTGTCAAAAATTGTCACCTTAACACGAGGTGTTTGACAGGGGTATATCTATAGAAAAGCTGAACTTTTGTTAAGGCAACATGAAGCAGCAGACCTACTCTGTATTCCAGTAATAGTTAATTTACCCTACATTATTCTATGATCTAAAAGGTTTTACGTAATAATAAATCCTTAGCGTTTGCTCCTTAGAAAATTGATTTCATAGGCTGCGAGATATTCCTAATAGTATTTGAAAAGTTACCCAATATTCACAAAAGGAATGAAAATATGAACAGATGCTGGATTCCTTATTGCTTTTAACATTTCCTCAATCTTCCAGGTTTTAGAAATCTTGTATAGCATTTTAACGGTGAAGCAATTATCGGAATTAATTGAGATGACATACTCCATTGACGACTTTAAATGCCGTTTACACACATTTCATTGTGAAAGAACAACTCATTAATTGACCTGATAGAGGCTAGACTAATGAAGCCCGGAACTTAAAGTACCTACGGCATTGTAAGTTGCCTTTGGGATAGATACTTTACTTCCCTTCCGAAGGAAGGAATTTTACACCAGAAAAAAATCCATCGCCTTCCTCCGGCTTCAAACCCGCGACCTCGGGAACTAAGAGGTTAGCATGGTACCATGACCACGGAGGACGTCAGTAGGAGCAGTAGTTAATGATGGCCCTTGGATGATCTCCATTCATTTTATAGTTTAAAACCTTTATGCCTCTCCTGATGCATAGCTATTTAATAATATAAAGACTACATAAGCTTATGTTACGGAAACTTGATATCATTATACGAAATAGGGCGAAACGGGTAAATTCTAAGGTTTCCCACTCCCAAGTTACATTCTGGAAAAGAGTCTCGATCATTGAGAAGAATAATTTTCTCAGTTAAATATAAATATCAGTTGAGCAATTTCTGATGTTACACCGGACACCATTTCATCTCATCATTTAGCTTACAGTGGGATGTAGGATGTTTATCTAAGGAGGCACCTTGCCACCGCGGCCAGCTTGATCTATTGTGGCTACACTCTCTGGGAGGCAGAGACGCGCAAAAGTCCCTAATATTTCCAGTTGGTACATCCGGGCACCAGTAGAGGTAAAGAATTCCGAGAGAGGGCGACGAAGTGATCCTAACGGGCGGGACAACGCACCCTGGCGTTCACGGGGAGAAATCTTTCCAAGCTCATGCAACTACGCCATCTGCCAGCACCGCGGGACCCGAAGACACCTGAAATGTGAATGGGGGAAATGGTAGAATATACTACTCCAGCATTCCCTGGAAATATGCGAGTCAGACGCCGTCTCAGCTATCTCACTCGGTTTAGCTTACAGTGGTAATGAACTCTATTTACAACGCCCAGAGGAAATACAGCAAAATGTTACATGTGATTGGAATGAAATATCTGCAGTTTTGTCATTTTAGACGTATTTTCTGTAGAGTAAGAAGTATTTCCTACTCCATGGTATTTTCGACGAGAAGTCAAACCTTTCTTTGCAGGCATGTATGACTTCGACACTTGGATTTTAATATCCAGGCATATTAAATCCTCTTAGTCCCTTAGGAGTTGGAATTAGCTATCATATAGGTTTGAAAGTATTGGATTCCCAAAGAGTCGTCAAAATCAGTTGCATGGTTTTCGAGATTTCCCTACTTTATACACAATTTTTCTCTCTTTACAATATTAACATAAATGAATGTGCCTTAAATCACAACTTTGGAATATTCGTTCAAAAGCTTTCTCTGTTACGTATGTATACAGGCAGTAATGTATCCCAACAAAAGTTTTGGAAAGCTGTCGAAGGATATGTTTTGAGGTTCATTGAGGCCCCGGAAATCTCTTTAAAAAGGCCAGAATTTTTAGCTAATAAAATGCTAATGAAAAAATATACAAATATTGCAATGAAGATTCAGGGAGTTTCAAAATCCTCTATTCCTTTACAGATACATAACCTAGAAGAGCCTATAATCGAAAGAGCTTTATTAATCTTACTATATAAGATGTTAATTAAAAATTCCAGTTTTATGAGAAAACCATTTTATAGTAAAGAAACTACCTCGGATTCTATAAATGTAATTGAATTTCATGGTTTTTGATATTGCAGTTCATGAATATTGTTCTGTTTTGCCTGATTGGTATTATATTTTTGTATATCATATCCAGTGTGTCTCACTTGCCTCATGCCACAACTCTAGAAGCACACCTGAAACATGAGAAGGGAAGGGAAATGATAGAAAATCGTGATGAAAGAAAAGCCATTCGAACATTCGCCTACCTATTCCCATCCTCATAAGCATTTCTATCTACCTCGGTGACGCTTTGCAGCTAGTCATGTATGTTTTTTAACTCCTATGTAGTTTTTTTTTTGGGGGGGGGGAGTGTTTATCATTTATTAACGAGTGCGTAACATGTATGTTAATCACAATAATAAACGTAACAATTATATTTATCATTGTACATTTCATACCTGTAACCCAACTTACAAAGTTAATATCTTATTCATCATCCTGAATAGGTTTGACAATTGGATTATTGCAACTGTTACTGTTAACATGTTAAATTAAAAAAACATTTGATTTGTTGCACTAATATGACCTTCTCCACCCACTTTTGTACGAACTATTCCTAAAAACCTTCTACCTGCTTCATGTTAATTGAGATAAACATTGCAGAAATTATTGCATATTGTAGGTGCTAAAGTTCTGTATATAGAAAGTACAGCGACTGATTTATCTCGCAAATACCGCCAATACAGTTAGCTGATCACATGGTATCCGCGCGCCATCTTTGACTGGGTACTTCAAAATAAACATAAGGAAATAGTTGTGTTAAAGCTGATTTATGAGTGAAAATGCTGTCCTTTTGGATGCACTACGAGGGCACAAAAGGGTAATAAATTATATAGATTACTGTCGAAACTTGGAAAAAAAGGATTTGGTTGGCCAAAATCAGTAGAAAGCACTGGACTTCTGGAGAAGATGAAGTAAGTACCTATTCCGTATTTAACATTTATGTAGTACTGATTTTACGAATAATTAGATCTTTATGTTACGCGCTTTTAATCTTTCGTGCTTCTGGAATGGAATATTTCAAATTTCTGTGTATTATTAACTTCAACGTACTTACAACTTTTTTTTTTAACTTGCTGTTTTTAATCCCAAGCTTTCTGAATTCTATCATCAGTTTTGTTGAAGTATTTCACTGAAAATGCAACCAGTTTTATAGTTTGTTTATTTGTTTCATGATTATTAGTATAAAAATGGTGGCACAGGTTTCTTTATACAGTTTAGCAGTGCTAGCATTGACTATGTTCACAGTTACACTTGGTCGCAACTTGAAAAGTATGAATGCATTAACTTCCCTATCAGGTGATTCGTGTGTTGAAAGAGTTGAAAAACTAAACGGGGCAATTCCAAGCAAACAGGTCAGTGAGAAACTGGCGCATTAGTACCCTAAAAGCTCACCATCACAGCGGCTCTCATATGGATACACGGAGGCGTTAGGAACAAATTTCGAACACCTATTCAATGAGCGAAGTCAGCATAGCGTTCCATAAGATAATAATAATATTAACAGTAACAACATTTATAATACCAAGCGAAAAAACGGTAGTGCTCTCACGTTTGTTGCTTATAGTCCATCATGTTAGACAAGAACAGCGTAAACACTAAAGAAAACAGTTATGGGCGAATACGAATAGATCAAATATACATTTTAATTATTAGTCTAAAAAGTTAGTTTATTCCCTCGTATATAAGCCTGTGTAACCGAAGTGGAAAATATTCTTAAGATCTTTTTGGTGTATTTTTGTTTATCATCGTGGACGCTCCACTATAGCACAAAGGCCTGTTTTTGTCTATCATCGCGGACTGTACAGTCTATAGCAAGCCTGGGAAGTGCCTCTCAATGAACACGATCCGTTCATCAGCTTTGTTGATAGGCAAGAGGACTAGAACAAGTACTGTTGCTCCCGTAAGTCAATCGGTAGAGCACCTGTATGCTATGCGAGGGTTATCGAGTTGGATTCCCGCCCGGGGGTGTGAATTTTTCTTTAGCCAAGATTATTCCCTAGTCTCCCCATAGTCTGGAAGTATGAATAAGAGTGAATGTGTGTGAGATCTAATGATTACAGCTCGTAGTTTACTAAACAGTTTACCCCCATTGCCTTAGGCAATAATGCGTTCCAAAGGAAAGGCGATGTTTAAAGGGGGGCGGAGGGCAAAGCTCGCTCACGCTAATTCGCTAGTTTCCACTGACCTTGTTTACTTGGAACTACCCCTTTGAATTCTGCAACTGTTTTAACGCAAGAAGGGATATCTAAAAAAAATATGATTTTTCCAAGTCTGCAAAACATGAGGTTTCTGCCATGAAGTGTTCCCGGACGTGAATTTCTTCCCAGCGAGCCAATTTTTCAGGTTTGCGAAGAGGAAGAAGCCGCTCGGAGCCAAATCTGGAGAATATGGTGGGTGAGGTAGCAGTTCGTAGTCCAATTCCACAAATTTTGGGATAGCAATGGCTGACTTGTGTGCGGGTGTATTATCCTGGTGAAAGAGAACCTTTTTCTTCGCCAAATGGGGTCGTTTCTTTAGCAATTCCTTGTGCAATTGATCCAGCATTGCGGCATAATACGAACCTGTGATCGTGTTACCCTTTTCCAGGTAGTGGGTGTCTATCACCCCTTGTGAATCCCAAAAGACAGCTGCCATGATTTTTCCTGCCGACGGAATGGTTTTTTGCTTGGTTTGGAATAGTTTGTGAACTCCCCATAATACATGTTCAGCTTTTCTTCCATTTCCTTCACCGTCTTACCACGCAAAAAGTAGCGCTTTATCAGAACACGAAATTCACTTTTCTCCATTTTCTACGAAGCAACACACATCTGCTTATTTTAGACGCTCTCAACAATGTTCTAAGGAAATTAAATGAGAAATTTCTGAAATTATACCCAGAATAGATGTAAGACGCATGCAAACAAGAAACGTGTAATTAGAACACTATTTCTCTTCAAAGTCGTGGACTTATCAATCCGCCCTTGTACTTATCAAATACATTTTTGAGTCGCATGAAGTTAAGTATGTCCAACTAGAAGAGCTTATTAACGCTTGCAGCATGCTTTCGGGTCTTAACCTATTAAACTGTGTTTATTTACAGTATTATGTGCGTATTTTGGAAAGTTATTTTATAATTAGTATCAATCATTTTTACTTTCTCTACCACGCACATAGGAGCTACTGCATTCCACCCAAAAATTCGATACTGAGATTTCATCGGAAATACATGCTTTGAGGCCCCCCCTGAATAAAAACAAAGCATTTTTAGAAGAAGGTCCTGTGTGTGTGTGCGAACAACATAATTAAAAATCTAATGTGTTACACTCACATGACTTTCTCTACTCTTGTACAAAATATTTTACAAACGCTTATTCTCTATATGCTTCATGTTAATCGAGATGTTAATCTTATTGCTAATTTTCTTTTAGATGCAAGAGGTGGTTGCTATGTGGCGCATTCCATTCTCTTTGCATATCCAGGACATAAAAATCTGATGTGTTACACTCACATGACCTTCTCTACTCTTGTACAAACTATTTTTACAAACGCTTATTTTCCATATGCTTCATGTTTATCGAGATGTCAATCTTATTGCTAATTTTCTTGCAGATGCAAGGGGAATTTGGTAGGTTATAAGCGATAATCAAATATTTTAACGCTAGTTGCTATGTGGCGCATTCCATTCTCTTTGCATGTCCAGGACATAAAAATGAATAACGAATTTGAGAAAAAGTACAAGGTTATTCTAAATTAGTTACCTGAAAGTATGAATGAATTATTTCGAAATTGTTGGCGGAAATTTGTTCTGATGTTCATCAAACCTTATGTCATATCATCAAGTTTTAAACATGGTCGGTAGACTTCGCTACATGCACTCGTTCGCTCGTCTTGTAGGGAAAAGCGTTGCGGATCATGCTTACTGTTGTATGTGGTTTCATGAAACTAAATCGCAAATTACCACACAAAGACGTTTTCGTAAAAAGTATCAAAAACTCCCCTGCAGGTGAAAACTATCAAAACATGGTATGATCGATTCGTAGAAACAGGTTGTGTGGGACACCGAGAGAAAGGACTGGGACGCCCTCCTGTACAGGCCACGTTGTGGAAGCCGTGAGAAGAACTTATGCACGAAGTCCAATAAAGTCTACAACTAGAGCAAGTTTGGAGCTGACCATTCCACAACCTACGGTATGGAGAATTTTACGACGATGACTGCAGTGTAAGGGGTACAAGTTGCAACTGATTCAGGCATTGAGTGCTAATGACAAGCTTAAACGTTATGAGTTCTGTGCGGACTTGCTGAACAGGATGGAAGAAGACGATAGTTTTCTTAATAAGATTGTGTTCAGTGACGAGGCAACCTTTCACCTTAGTGGTACAGTTAATCGCCACAATGTAAGGATATAGGGTACACAGAAACCGACGGAATGCCTGGAACATACACGTGACTCACCAAAACGGAATGTTTTGTGGGCTAAGCTCCGTGAAAGCGTATGGACCATTCTTTTTTTATGAGAAGACTGTGACTGGCATCACATATCTAGATATGTTAGAAAACTACCTGATGCCACAGCTGTAAGAAGATATGAGAGAAATTTATTTTTTCAATAAGATGGAGCACCTCCTATTACCACCATGAGGTCACTACGTACCTATCCCACACCACTCTCGCTTGGATTGGACGTGGCGGGAACATAGCTTGGCCACAACGATCTCCCGATTTAACACCGCTGGATTTTAGTCTATGGGGTTACATTAAAGATAACGTGTACAACCCTCCACTGCCGACCAATCACGATGAGCTTCGTCATCGAATTAACGTAGCGGTAGCTCAGGTAGATGCGGACATGATCACGCGTATCTGGGATGAACTGTCATACAGGTGGGATATCTGCCGAGTGACAAAAGGGAGTCACATTGAACATTTGTAAATATTGCAAATAAAACTTAATGTTAATGTCAATGTATGTAATGGAAATGTAAATAAACTACGTAAGATAACTATGTATAATTTGGCTTTATCATCAGGCAACTAATTTAGAATAACCCTGTATAAGTATTGGAAAATTTGAGGGAATAACAAGCAATATCTCGAAAACGGTTCACTCAACAAAAGAAATGTATATAACATAAATTGTGTACTTTATCGCGACCTACATTTTTGTGTAGTAAAACTTTGTCTATCTCTTATGGTCTACCAGTCATGCAAAAGTCGTTCACAATGAAGAATACGTTTGGAGACATTCCCAGGAAATTCAAAGTGTTATCTGAGCTGGGGGGATTTTCTTGAAAACCTTCGTGTCGCATCTCTGGAAGATACTGAACCTAAATACCAAGTTTGGTGTTTATCCGACTGTTCGTTTCTGAGTTATGCTGTTCACAGACAGACACACACACACGGACATGTTTCCAAAAATGCTTTTTTTGGATTCAGGGGGTCTCAAAACATGCATTTCCGGTGTAATCTCGGTATCGAATTTTTGGGTAGAATACAATACTTCCCCTACTTACTATACGTAGTAGAGAAAGTAAAAACGAAAAGTCGGATAAATACCAGAGTTGGTATTTTAGATTCAATACTATCAAAGAATTGACACGATTTTCAAACTACTCTTACATGGAACTTTTTCGAAATATTTGATTTTTTAAAAAATGGCCTAACGATTTTTTAATACATCATATATTAATGATGTTTAAATCACAAAATAAAATACATATTTTGAGTTTTCTGGTAATAGTCTGTGAAGTTCGCTATATTCGGAAAACATTTTTGTAGAATCTTTTATAACCGGCAAACATCAAATGTTAGATGAAAACGCGCCACATAAAAAAATTTATGTCTAAAATTCACAATTCATTTTGAATAAATTTTTTGTAGCATCTGCCATTTCCGAGATATCCGTTATTAATGTTTCAATTATTCAGTACTTTATTCTTTTTAAGCCCCATTATTTTCAATTATTTCTGGCGATTGCATGGAAACAGTATGGAATTTTCAGCCCCGCATATAACGTCCTGTTCTTAAACATTTGACGATCGCTATTCCCTTTGTATCTATAACGAAATGTGTAATGCAGCTATTTCTGCAAGGGTTTATCTCGATTAAAATGAAGTAGGTAGAAAAATAAACTTTCTTAAGAATAATTTGTATACCCAATAGAGGGTAGAGAAAGTGATGTGAATGTAACATTAGATTTTTCTAAAAGAGATCAATAGTAATAAACAAAAATCTTGCATAAAAATGTGCAACTTTCAGTTCAAAACAAACGTGCTTGAGCGACAATGAGCGCGTAAAGTAATTTACTTCTGTAATTATTTTAGACAAAACCTTATCAGTAACTACAAGGTGAACCAAAAGACTCCGAACCGCCTGCGCGGTGTTTTTCATGTCCGCGTCCACGGCGCTCGTTGCCGTCTGCCGCTGTCATAGAAAAGCGCGCGTGAAACCAAACAACATTTTTAAAACTACTTTTAAAGGATTTACTTACCAACTTTATGAAAGGAAATGCTGAAACTGGCCACCGTCGTTGACCATACATTTTTGGCACCTCTTTAGGAAACTATCCATCATGGAATTTTAGGGGGGAATTTTCCAAACGATGACCGATGTCATCTAATGTTTCTTTGGTAAGAACCGAACGCCGTCTTTAAATTTTTTAGCCTGAACACTTCCTGTAGCTTGAAGTTTACTGTAAAGCTCATGTATTGTTGTACGGCCTGGAATTTTTACACATGGAAATCTTCCTGCAAATCGTACTTTCACTTGGCGAGCTGACCCACTTAACACATACGAATCATAAATAAATACACGCTATGCAGTAGAAAACATATACTGAGCCATAATATACTTTATGACTAAGTACAGGACAAAATAACGAATAACTCGCAATAACTGAACTACATCACATCACCGTCAACTCAAAACTGCACTTCGCACTCCACATTTAGAGCACAACAGCATTACATTGTTTATGGCAGCAGTGCTTTATCATGTTTTTATCATATTTCCACACGCCAGTGGAAAAACACCGCGCAGCCGGTAATATTGTAAATAAAATACCCCTCAGGGATAACTTTAAAACAAAGTGTAGAAGACAAACCCACACACCCTGTTAAAATTAAAACAAAATATTGGCCAGGAAATTTCTCAGGGAGTGATGGATAGTTCCCTAAAGAGGTGCCAAAATAGTACGGACAACGGCGGTGGCCAGTTTCAGCATCTCTTTTCGTAAAGTTGGTAATTAAAGCCTTTAAAAGTAGTTTTAAAAATGTTGTATGGTTTCATCCGCGCCTTTCAATGATAGCGGCAGACGGCAACGAGCGCCTAGGACGCGGACAGGAAAAACACCCCGCAGGCGGTTCGAAGTCTTTTGGTTCACTGTGTATTACAGTAAAATATTGTTCAGTACAGTACAGTACAATATTGTAAAGTGAAATTTTATTGTGTTTAAATTATGGAATTCTACGATATATAATAAAATTGTTTTTTTAATCCGTAACCGCTTACTCTTTAAAAAAATAGTAATTTCCTCACTTAAAAATAAGAAGAGCATGTTTAATAATCAATATGAAATTAAAGTTTTGGAAACAAACTAAAGCTCGATTTAAATAATTGGATTTAAGGGTTTCAGAGTTATAACAACCTGAAGTTGGAAATTTTAAGAAAATACAATGAATTTGAACAATTTTAATTGCAAAACTAAGATGTTATAAATTTTAAGAGCTTGTATAAACACTGTATCGGGCTTGTCTACAAATACAAAAAGATTTGTTTAAAAAACGCAATGTCGATTTTCCTTCTATTTCGACGATTTTTACCTTCTCTACTACGTATAGTAAGCGGGGGAAGTATTGTATTCCACCCAAAAATTCGATACCGAGATTTTACCGGAAATATATGCTTTGAGACCCCCTGAATCCAATAAAAGCATTTTTGGAAACATGTCCGTGTGTGTGTGTGTGTGTGTGTGTGTGTGTGTGTGTGTGTGTGTGTGTGTGTGTGTCGAACAGTCGGATAAACACCAAACTTAGTATTTAGGTTCAGTATCTTCCAAGGATGCGACACGAAGGTTTTCAAGAAAATCCCCCCACCCCAAATTACCCTTTAGTTGGCCTGTCTCAATTCACGACTCGCGGGTTAGGCGAAACAGTGCCGTAGTGTGTAGGTGAAAAAATCTGATGTGCTACACTCACATGACTTTCTCTACTCTTGTGCAAACTATTTTTACAAACGCTTATTCTCCATATACTTAATGTTAATCGAGATGTTAATCTTATTGCTACTTTTCTTGTAGGTGCAAGGGGAATATGGTAGGCTTTAAGCCATAGTCAAATATTTTAAGAGCTGGTTGCTATGTGGAGTATTCCATTCTCTTTGCATTAGCAGGACAAACAAAAATGAAAAATTCTGATGTGCCACACTCAAATGACTTTCTCTACTCTTGTACAAACTATTTTTACAAACGCTTATTCTCCATCTACTTCACGTTAATCGAGATAAACATTTGCAGACTTTATCTTATTGCTAAGTTTCTTGTAGATGTAAGGGGAGTATATATTTACAAGGGCAATATAGAAATACAGTAGCCTTTAAGCATATACATATCTCTTAATAGCTGGTTGCTATGTGCAGCACCATTCTCTTTGTCACAGATTAATACTCTTTGCATATCCAAGACAAAAAAATGAATAACGAATTCCCATTTGAGAAAATAAGTATTGAAGCATTTAAGGGAATAACAAGCAATATCTCGAAAATGGTACACTCAACAAAAATAATGTATATGACATAAAATGTGTATTTTAACGCGATCTACATCTTTTGTGCAGTAAAATTTTGTCTATTTCTTATGGTTTACCAGTTATGCAAAAGTTGTTCACAATGGAGAATACTTTTGGAGACATTGCCAGAAAATTCAAGATATACATTTTATTTGTCATGAAAATATCTTAAATATATGATATTTTAATCACAATCGTTAGAGGCATTTTTGAGAAAATTAAAATTTTCTAAAACTGCACCATGTAAAGGGTAAATTGGGGTGGAGGGTTATCTTGAAAACCTTCGTGTCGCATCTCTGGAAGATTCTGAACTTAAATACCAAGTTTGGTGTTTATCCGACTGTTTGTTTCTGGGTTATGCTGTTCACAGACAGACACACACACACACACACACACACACACACACACAGACATGTTTCCAAAATTGTTTTTTTTTGGGGGGATTCAGGGGGCCTCAGAACATATATTTCCAGTGAAATCTCGGTATCGAATTTTTGGGTGTAATACTTCCCCTACTTACTATACGTAGTAGAGAAAGTAAAAATAAGGTGTTACTTGCAGATGAAGGGTATGGAAGTGCACCATGATTTATGACCCCTTATAGGGCCCCTGACACACCTGAGAAAAGATCCTACAATAGAGTATTGACAGCAGAGAGGGTTACAATTGAACGTTCCTTCGGTCAAATGAAGAGGAGGTTTGCTAGCTTACGGTGTGAGAGTGACCTTACCTCGGGTACCGTCATTTATAGTATCTTGTTTCATTCTGTATAATATTGCAAAGTTCCTTGAAGATGATGATGATTTTGATGAACTAAATGACAATGGTTATTGTTATTCTGATGGTGATGGAATTGCAATTGTCGAAGACGACAGCAAAGGAGAGATAAAATTGCAGAAATTATTCATAATATGCAATTACTGTATTTAAGTGTTTATTTTGTTTCTTTTACAACACATAAATAGTTACCATTTATGGCAAATAAATACATTACTTATTGTTGTTTACTGCCACAAATTATACAAAACTGGACATATATTTTATTGTAGTAAGTAGGGTTGGGATCTCGATACCTAGATAGTCTCGATACTTCTAAATTTTGAAGTTGCGCGTTATCGAAAGTTGATGTGTTTAACTTAATGCTAGATAAAGAATAAAAGGAGTCGAGACTTCATGTTAATCCATCGCAAGTGTCCCCAAAGAGTTGCTGGACTATAATTCTTGATAGATCTTGAGTGCGATTGAATTCCACAGACTCTTGTATCTAAATGAAAACACGTAAAAAAAAATCTGATGTGTTACACTCACATGACTTTCTCTACTCTTGTATAAACTATTTTTACAAACGCTTATTCTCCAACTACTTCATGTTAATCCAGATAAACATTTGCAGACTGTATCTTATTGCTAAGTTTCTTGTAGATGTAAGGGGAATATATATTTACAAGGGCAATATAGAAATACAGTAGCCTTTAAGCACATACATATCTCTTAATAGCTGGTTGCTAGGTGCAGCACCAATCCCTTTGCCACAGATTAATACTCTTTGCATATCCAAGACAAAAAATGAATAGCGAATTCCCATTTGAGAAAATAAGTATTGAAAAATTTAACGGAATAACAAGCAATATCTCGAAAATGGTTCACTCAATTAAAATGTATATGGCATAATTTGTGTATCTACATTTTTTGTGTAGTAAAATTTTGTCTATCTCTTATGGTTTACCAGTTATGCAAAAGGCGTTCACAATGAAGAATACTTTTGATGACATTCCCAGAAAATTCAATATATACATTTTATTTGTCATGAAAATATTCAGGGGGTCTCAAAACACTTATTTCTGGTAAAATCTCGGTATCGAATTTTTGGGTGGAATACAATACTTCCCCTACATACTATACGTAGTAGAGAAAGTAAAAATGGGGGAAGGACTAGAGGTATTCATGTAACATGCAGCGTTAACTGAGTTGTGAATGAAGCTGATTTAGCTGACGCAATAAATCACGTCTCTGCATAGCCTGCCTTGGTGACTACAGCAGGAACAAATCAGAACACATGAAGTGAAATAATACAGCGTATGGAAGTATTTGTTCTTTCATGAATGCTCGTGTTCTTAAACAAAAACATTTGATTCCTTCACATTTCAAATAATATTTCCTTGACCCTTTCTTCATAATTATGTGTTTAATATACCTTTGTATTAAATATGTATATACTATTGTATGAGGGTGGGTAAGATGTTTAATCCATAAACTTACTATGTTTCCGAATGTTACATGGCTAATTACTTATTACCAGATGAAAAAGTGTATAAGTGACATGAAGAAAAAAATTGCTGTCAATTGGAGAATGTCGAACAGGAACAATTTCGGATTTAGCATACCATACAAAATAGATTACATGAGTATAATTTAGTGAACAAGCTATCGGCTTTCCAGTTTTTTACTTTCTCTACTACGTATAGTAAGTAGGGGAAGTATTGCATTCCACTCAAAAATTCCATACCGAGATTTCACCGGAAATACATGATTTGAGGCCTCCTGAATAAAAAAAAAATCTGATGTGTTACACTTACATGACTTTCTCTACTCTTGTACAAACTATTTTTACAAACGCTTATTCTCCATATGATTCATGTTAATCGAGATATCGAGATGTTAATCTTATTGCTAATTTTCTTGTAGGTGCAAGCGGAATTTGGTAGACTTTAAGCGATAGTCAAATATTTTAAGAGCTGGTTGCTATGTGGCGCATTCCATTCCCTTTGCATGTCCAAGGCATAAAAAAAATGAATAACGAATTCCCATTTGAGAAAAAGTGTAAGTATTGGAAAATATAAGGGAATAACAAGCAGTATCTCGAAAATGGTTCACTCAACAACAAAAATGTATATGAAATAAATTGTGTATTTTAACGCGATATACATTTTTTGTGTAATAAAATTTTGTCTATCTCTTATGGTTTACCAGTTAAAGAGCGTCCATAAATGAAACTCAATTTTTCAGTTATGCAGAATTATTCACAATGAATAATACTTTTTGAGACATTCCCAGGAAGTTCGAGATATCTCGTAAATTTCATTTATCATGAAAATATTTTAAAAATATGATATTTTAATCAAAACCGTTAGAGCCATTTTTGAGAAAATTAAAATTTCGAAAAATGTTCCATGTAAAGGTTATTCTGGGGTGAGGAGATTTTCTTGAAAACCTTCCTGTCGCATCTCTGGAAGAAACTGAACCTAAATACCAAGTTTGGTGTTTATCCGACTGTTCGTTTCTGAGTTATGCTGTTCATAGACACATATACGCACATATTTCCGAAAAGGCTTTTTTTGGGGGATTCAGGGGATCTCAAAACATATATTTATGATACTTTCATGACAAATAAAACGTGTATCTCGAATTTTCTGGGAATGTCTCCAAAAGTATTCTTCATTGTGAACGACTTTTGCATAACTGGTAAACCATAAGAGATAGACAAAATTTTACTACACAAAAAATGTAGATCGCGTTAAAATACACAATTTAAGTCATATACATTTTTTTGTTGAGTGAACCATTTTCGAGATATTGCTTGCTATTCCCTTAAATTTTCCAATACTTATACATTTTGTCAAGTGGGAATTCGTTATCCTTTTTTTTTTGTCCTGGTAATGCAAAGAGAATGGAATACTCCACATAGCAACCAGCTCTTAAAATATCTGACTATCGCTTAAAGCCTACCTATTCCCCTTGCATCTACAAGAAAATTAGCAAAAGTGAGTATCGAATATCGATGCTCAAAATCAGTATCGTTATCGAGTATCTTGAATTAGTGGTATCGCCCCATCACTAGTAGTAAGCAATCTGATTTTCTTAATTTTAGTTGTTCTATCAGCAGTAAAAGCTGTAGCTCTCATGTGGCCAACTTTCGCAATTCATCGGTTTCAACTTCTGATAAAGAGCGCGCACATTTAGCTGGGCCTTTCGGTTGTCTGCGGACAATATTTTGGTGCTGGTAGAAGGAAAGGCAGGTCCATACGAAGTACCTGCTGCGACTGACGAGGGAAGGGCAACCACTTCTACATCCAACGCAGCTGGTATTTGATTTGTAGTTGAGTGTTAATGCTACCTATGGAAAGCCAATTTGAAGTAGGAGTTGTATTGTAGTTCATCTGTTGGAGTCGAACTTGAAATTCGTTGCAACCACACGTATAGTACCCGCTTTCCGGTAGCCTTCGCCCCAATTGTACTTTCCGGTAGCCTTTGGCCCCCCCAAAATGTTTAAAAATATTAACTTTGTAATTTGACTGTTTCTTTAAATATTATATATTTATGTTTGCCTCAGCTGTGTCAGTATTATTGTTAGAGACATAGTTCTCTCTTCAGGGTTGTGGTGCAACTGAAGAATATAGGCTTACACAGATTATAATTTTACTTCACTCCTTTTATTAATGCTTGACACTATTTAAATAACACTTCACTGATATAGAGAGAGTTGTGAGATTTTTCAAATTAATTACTTGCACTTTTTAACAAGTAAAATATTTTCATCTCACACTGAATATGTATTATACTTCTTGAGGACGCATCTCGCGTCCGGTTAGGAACACTGTCTGCAACCAACGCGTCCAGTTATGGGCGCTGTCTACAAGCAACTGACTTGATTTCTACCGCCTAAATTTGTAAATTTCTGTATTTCAAGTCTCTGATTGGCTAATTCTAGTCCAATAGAATACCTTCATTTAACTAAATCTTTTTCTGGTTGTTGATTGGCTATTTTATAAACTGTCACAAAAATTACATTATTGCTTCCAAGAATTACAAGTAGTATTATTAAACTTTCAAATTCATTATTGCCTCAAGGTTACCTCATTGTTAGCAACTTTTAACCTATTATTCTCACAGCACCTACATTATTAAATTACGTAATACATTCATATAACATTATTGAACATGTATACAATAATGTAAACATTTACAATAACTTTAATATACACTTTTTATATATTGTTACATACACATATTGCTTTAAGGCGGGCTGTTATTGAATTATATATTATATAATTAGATTGAAATTATTTAAGTGTTAAAAATATTGCCTCAATTTATCGATGGATTCTCATTTTTCGACAAAGTTTTCATAATTTCAATCTTCCAGGGCAAAAGGTTAATTTCTCTGTTTCTTGTTTTTTTTAAAATCTGATTTAGTTTTTACCTTTGATGTAATGTTATTTATTTACGGTTTGTTTCTCATTAATAGTTTTTTTCCAAAATAGCTTTCTAACATAACTTTTAACTCTTGCATAGCTAACAATTTTTCGTTTTTTACCCTAGGTATTTGTAATTTATTCAGAAATACTGAATAGTCTTTTGACAAGTTCACATAATGTAACTGATCTTGCACTTACAGTTTCTACATAAATTTCAGACGGTTTAGATAGCTATATTTTACAGAATCTGAATATATGCTTGAGAAAAGCTGCAAATAAATAGATATGCTAATTGCTAAATTACGTACATAAAAAAAAACATGACTACAATCAACATGGCCTTCACGAAATTTTCCTGAACTAAAGCTAATCGATTATTACTATCGAATGGTAATTACTAAACTGTAAAAATTTGATTCTTGTCTACAACAAGAATTGCAAAATATTACGTCAGAGATATACCAAAGAGGCTAACAGAAGTCATACATAAAAGAAAAATATGGTGTGTTGCACTCACTTGACTTTTTCTACTCTCGTACCAACTATTTATAGAAACACTTATTCTACATCTACTTCATGTTAATCGAGACAAACATTTGCAGAAACTACCTTATAGCTAATTTTCGTGTAGGTACAAGGGGAATATGGTAGGCTTTAAGCAGGAGTCAAATCTTTTAAGAGCTGGTTGCTATGTGGAACATTCCACTCTCTTTGCCTGTCCAGGAAAAAAAAAATCCCAATTGAATTGAGAAAAAAGTATAAGTATTGGAAAATTCAAACAAATAACAAGGAATATCTGGGAAACGGTTCACTCCAGAAAAAAGTTTATATGACATAAATTGTGAGATCTATATTTTTTTTGTGGTAAAATTTTGCCTTTCTCTTACGCTTTACCAGCTATGCAAAAGGCATTCAGAATGAAGACGACTTTTGGGGACATTTGCAGAGAATTCAGGATATAAATTTCATTTTCCATGAAAATATTTTAATCAAAACCTTAGAGCAATCTTTGGAAAATCAAAATTTTCGAAAAATGCTCCATGTAAAAGGAGTCGAGTGGATTTTATTTTCTTGAAAATCTTTGTATCGCATCCTTGGAAGATACTAAACTCAAATACCAAGTTTGGTATTTATCCGACTCGTTTTGGAGTTATGCCATTCATAGACAGACACCACAGGGACATGATTCCAAAAATGCTTTATTTGGTATCATGTATTTCCGATGAAATTTCGGTATGGAATTTTTAGTTGGAATGCAATACTTCCCTTACTTACTATATGTAGCAGAGAAAGTAACAGAACAAATAACGAATTCCCATTTGAGAAAAAGTGTAAGTTTTGGAAAATTCAAACAAATAGCAGGGAATATCTCGGTAATGGTTCACTGGAAAAAAAGTATATCGCATAAATTGTGTGTTTTAACGAGATCTACATTTTTGTGCAGTAAGATTTTTGTCTATCTCTTACGGTTTAGCAGTTATGCAAAAGTCATTCAGTATGAAGAGAATGTGCATGCGTACATACATACAGATACACACATATTTTATATACAGGAACTCACACAAACTTAACTATTAAAATGAATTATATATATATATATAAAATACTTAAACAAGAAATTTATAAAGTTGCCTTTTAAAATCACAGAAATTCAGGGAATGATCAAAGTGTTTGAATTTAATCAAAATTTTATATGTAAGACACATTCCTAATAATACTGAATTCTTAAAAGCTATTGATCTAGAAGTATGGCACACAAATAGTGGTCCTTCTTGTAAAGTAAATTTATGTCAAAATTGAGATATTGAACAAATGTTGGATTCTATACTAGGATAATATTTCATCATTGTCACAGCATTGGCCTCTAAACTGGTTGCTATAGAGTGACAATAGTCACTGGGTAATTGTTCTGTATTCAGAATGAGCTGAAATATGGAGTCTACATTGCAAATTAAAACCACAACCACTCATCTCTTGTTTTGTTCTGCCAATTGGAAAGATCTAGCTCTTCAGAAAAATTATTATAAAATCTGTAACTGCATCTTGCTTTTCAAGTTGTGTTGAGTTATGATCGTTTCTTCTCCTGATAACTACCTCCGTGTTTCATGTTCTCGTTTCTACGATAGTATGCATCTACTTAAATAGTAATTGGTAAATGATAAATTTGGACATTTACTGGACACTGCTAATGTTGGCAATGTCAATGCCAACTGTGTAACCTACCATTTGATTGCTTCCAATTTTCATTCACGATTATTTCCTTTTCATCAAACTGATTAATACAAGCAGATGTTGGAAACCAGCCTTTTCTTGGATGGCACGAATCCACGACTGTTTTCCTTTTCGTCTTTAAGGTACAATTTCACGTTGGAAAAAAATCTGTATTTTTGGACGGAATTTTTTCAATTTTTTTTCTAATGATTGGTATAATAAAATAAAACTATTTACACCATCAAAACTTAAAAATAATTTTTTTGTAACCATAAAAAATTTCAAAATTCAAAATTTAATATATTTTTAAAACACTGTAGCTTCTATAAAAATATAGATATTTAGACTTTTATACAGCAATTTGTTCTATAAACATGTACAATGATGTGAACCTCAAGTATCTCAAGTAAAGTGGCTGTTTAAAAAGTCATGAATTTTTAAATTCAAAATTCCTCTTTTTACCAATTGAATTTTGCTTTGAATGACTACAGAGTCTTTGTAATTTATGTTAAGACCATAGTAGTTCATTCACACCATTTCCTGTCTAATAGACTTTGAAATGATGCATGAATGAGGTCTGTAGCTTAAATTTAAGAGTACTATTTAGTGATTGAAAAAGGTAAAAATGTTGAAAATTTTAATTTGGAGAAATACTGAAAAGAAACTTCTACAATGTAATATGCCCAGCTAACCTATTTTTTAAGCTAAAATCCTCATGGTATGTATGCAGCTGCAATTTCTGATCCTCACTGAGTTATTTTCTTCCTCGAAGATACCTCCTCTTCTGTTTTTGTTCAGGAGTGGAGTGCAGAAGACAGTTGCGCAGTGGTTGCCTATCAGCGTTGATAATGCCTGATGTGTATTTTCCAGGATTTATTCCCAATTGCGTGAGCATTTCCAGCTCCACTTTATTACCACAGTTGAAGTGACACACTGCTTCCATAACACCTAGTTTCAGGGTAGCAAGCCCCACATATGTGTCTTTTGGGCATCTTTTCCATATTGTGCCATTGAAACACTCATTGTTATTCTGAGTCTTCCCATGTAGGCATTTCGAAAGCATTTCTTTGCTAGTCAGTCTCTCATATATAAGTTTCACAGCCTTGATTATTTCTAATGGAAGGCCAGGTTTATGTTTGTAAGATTGAAGTTTATCATTGGCCTTAGCTCGTTGAAATGAGCACCAACTTTTCTTACCTTCAGGACATCTTGCATGAAAAGGTAGATTCTTATTTGCAGATAAATGATACAATGTAGTCCAGATTGCCTTATACATCATTTCACTGCTGGAAGTGTTCTCTCTCAGGGCTATTCCAAAATGATTTTGCATCTTATCTATCATTTTACCTGTCAACTTTCCTTTTCCACCCAGATTCTTTCCTAATGCAAGTTTTAGAAGTGCTGTTCTTAATCTTTTTTGATAATGGCCTATGCATTCAAGTTTTGTTATGGATTTACCATTGTATGGATTGCATTCTGTTACAGCTTTATAGCTCTTGGAATCCCCATTACCAAGAAACCTTACATATTGAAGGTCAAATTGGTAAAAACCTTGCAAATATCACTTACAACTTAGTGCCACGCCCACTTTTGCTCAGAGTAACAGTGCAGGGTGGTAATAATTGTTAAATTAAACTCACTTCTGGTAGGAATTGGCATACAAATTATACATTTTTGAAAACTAGAAAGTCAGGGCTATTATATGACGTGAAAAACAAAAAATTGAAAATTTTGAAAAAAATCGCCATTCCCAACGTGAAAATGTACCTTAAGCTACAAAAATATGGAAACAGTGTCATTTGATTTTGTAAGGAAGTCGAAATTAGATTATCAATCAGGCACGCAGCACTTTCTAAGCTTCTGAAATGTATTTAAAATGTTTCAGAAACAAATCTACTAGGTCGCTGTTTCAAACTCAGCGGAGGGCGATGGATTTTTGCCGGGCGTAAAAATCCTTAGCATTGCTTCCTTCGAATGGGAAGTAAATCCGGTGGTCTCGTATCTTAGATTTACGGCACGTGAAAAAACCTCAAGCCTGATAGAGAGGCGTCTGAGCAAAATTTCAGGTATTTCACGCCCAATATAGAAAGGGGCGCTAAGCACCATAGTAGTTAAAGAGCGTCCATAAATAAAACTCGATTTTTATGAGATAGTTTTTGAAGTTGAGATTACGCTACGTTTTCTACGCGTATCAAGCACTTATTGTTAGTGACCGAGAGGGATGGCTCAGGCGGTTACGTCCGTGACCCGCATTCGGGAGTTCATGGGTTCAATTCCCCTGGCCGACCTTCCTCACTCATGGTTTTTTGGGGGGTTCCCCGGGTCGCCAGGCGAATGCTGGGAAGGATAATTTCCTGTCCCTCCATTTCATCTCCATTCTCATTTCACTTCCTCCTTCATCTGCTTGGTCCCTTTCAGGGTTGCAAGTGTCGGCGGGAGGTCTCGACGTGTGTGTGGCATGGGAAAAGGATGCTCTATGGAAACCTTCGTCCCCCGGACTGCGAGCGGTCTCCGGATCCCGAACCCTCCAGCAGATGTGTAAGCTTAAGGGCCGAGGGGGTCAGCTGCACCAGGCAGCACCCGGGGAATACAAATCTGTAAATGGTAACGGACCCTGTCCTCTGCCCTGTCGTGCCTCCTTTTCCAGACGCCCTCTCTCTCTCTCACCCCATCCCTTCCACACGGGGGCGCCCCATTAGGGGCATTGGCACAAAAGATCTGAGTAGGTCGAGGTGCTAAGTTCCCCTCCTGTCCAGTTTGGCTGCCACGTATTCAAACTACTATCATTACATAAGGCACCCAAGAGACTTTATTAAACACAAGTAAAGTTTTAATTCCATGCTATTTGTTCAAGACACAGTTTAAAACATATTTATTCGTTTGTTTGTAAGCATGCACAACGTACAGCTAAACCCAGTACAGTGTTGTCGATTCTATGAACATTATGGCTTGTAAATTCCAGATAGCATTGGTAGTTCTTATTGCGTTGATAACAAGAACTAGGCTAACTTTTGTTTTTTACCCTATGTTAGAAATTGTAGCGGGAAATCGTCGTTGGGCGACATTTGTAGCGGGAAATCGTCGATCCTTGGGTTGTTGTGGTCTTCTGCAGTGTTCTTCCTCGCCTATTGGTGCTCGTGGGTTGTTGCGTATTCCATTCCTAACTATATCTAATTATTAATTCATAGGTTATAGTGGGTGAGGCAAGTTTAAGAAATACACTACAATTTTCCCTTAATAAATTAAGTTTATTCACAATTGAAATAATTATGGGCGGCTAGCTTTTCCCATTATTATAATCCCACCACTTTAAATTAGTCAGGAGCCTAGCTATCTGCACACGCACTCGCATCAGTAGCACCTCGTGTCGACGTGAATTCTTGAAGATCAGTGAGCGAGAGAGAGAGTGGGTTCCGAGGCCTTACCTGCCCTTATATACGGGAGCCTAGTGACGCTCACCTCTACGTTTAAAAATGTAACGACGTTTCCTATTGGCGCTCAGACCGCGTTATCTTAACATGTATAAGAATGTGTGGCTTCAGATCCGTGCGCTTAAGCGTCAGTTCCATATCTCAGTCTCTTTCTTTTCTTTATCTGTCTCTTTCTATTTCTCCGTACCGTTACCGGTTCCCTGCCTGTTGGCTTGGTGAAAGGTACGCTCTACTTAGGACTACGCTTTCTTGGAATTTTTGCTAGCTCGCCCGTTTCTTGTAATCAGCTCTGTGCAAATGTTGAATATTTTAACATGTTAGTGAATTAAAGTATTACTGTACAATTTTTATATGTATAATGTATCCCGTGGCCGAGTGGTTAGACCGCTCGCCTCCCACCGAGGCGGCCCGGGTTCAATCCCAGGGACCTGCATGTGGGATTTGTGGTGGACGAAGCGGCGTCTGGGCGGGTTCTGCGGTTTCCCCCGCCATTCATTCCACCAACTGCTCCATCATCACCTTTCCTTTCATCCATTTCACCCACATTTCGTTTCATCTACTTCCTTCATCCCATACCAGGCACCCATCCTGGATGCTCTGTCTGATCCATGAGTGTCTGCTCCTCGACGGGCCTCTGACCCCAGGCACCCGCTTGTAAGTCCTGGAGGGTGTAAGTCCTACATAAGAGGAGGGTAAACAGATAATGAATGAATGAATCAGTATTGAGTGAAGGAGTTCTAATCCATCATCCGTTCACCAAGAAAGCGGAATCTATTAAGTTTGGCGTCTGGAAACCACTATTCAATATCTGCTGAAGAAACGTAAGGCAACAGAAATAACGGGTCATCGAGAAGTGTAACCAAGATTCCCCTAGAGTCGGGAATTCTGGTGGCAGCACTGGCTGACGCGAGCGTATGGTGAAAACGTTTCGCTGGTTAAGAAAACTGCTACGTTCAGGTAATGCATGAAAGGTAATGTAGAAAAATAACATACAACTAACCTGTTTAAAGAAGATGTTGAAAATGTTTACCATTTTCTTGAAGACACAAATTCACTCGTTTTATTTAACACGGTAATTAATGTCTCCTTTGTTACAGATGTTATGTAATATTCTATTGCCGTTTTCAGCTCATCGATTGTTTTTGGATTGTCCTTATAGACCGAAGCTTTAGCGGCTCCCCAAAGAAAATAATCCGGAGGGGTAAGATCAGGAGACCGCGGACGCCACAGACCTTTAGAAATTAGTCTTTCCCCCAAAAATTCCACTAACAGTCTCATGGATTTATGTGATGTATGAGCAGTGGCGTTATCTTGTTGAAAAAATGCACCTTCACTTCATCTTCATTTAGCTGTGAAATAAATGGAAAAAGAATATCCGAGCAATAAATATCTGAATTAATTGAGTTATGGAAAAAAATTGGCCCAATAATTCGAGAGCGAGAGATCGCACACCAATACACCAATTTTCTCTGAATGTAAAGGGGTTTCCTGAATTGCATTGGGATTTTCAGTAGACCATACTCGCATATTTTGTGAATTTACGCATCCTGATAAGTGGAGCAAAGCTTCATCAGTAAAAAATGTCCTATCTAACACGTCAATTCCATGGTGCAAAATAAACCTCTGAAACCATTCACAATACTGAACTCTTTTCCCTTGATCTGTGGGTTTTAATTCGTGGACGACTGATACCTTATATGGATACAAGCCTAGTTCTTTTTTGACTGCTTTGTATGCGGAACCGTAAGAAATATCACATTGCTGGGCCAATTTGTTTATTGATTTCTGTGGACCTTTAAGCATTCTATCCGATATATCTGATAGTTTTTTTCTGTTAGCACACTGGGTCTTCCACTTCTAACAGCATCATGCACGGAACCTGACTCCCGAAATTTATTAATTAAATCACGCACAGTATCTCGGTGCGGTAGTTTTGAGTTAGGGAACCTGACAACGAAATTTTGTTTCACTTTCTCAGTATAATTTCCATGTTCATTAAAAACGTTTTCCACTAGAAACACACGTTCCTCTGTAGAATACATTGAGTTCGCTTCAGGCACACGTCAGAACTCACAGCATAGTAGACCATACTAACCAGTACAATAAACAACTCGTGCGCTCGCAGCCGCTGATAACGCTGATAATCATAACATCCCGTCGGAATCGAATGCGATAAACCTAGGGATGCCAACCTTTTATCGAGCGGTGGCCAGCAGCAAGGTGCGGAGGAAGTTCTTGATGGCCCGTTATTATCGGATGTCCATGAAAGTGGAGCGATGTAAGACACCTAATTAAGAGCCCTATCATGGATTATAACAGGAAATTGAGGATTTCAGAAGCAGAATGAGCTGAAAAACAAGCAATGCTTATCCCTGCTGTATGAATGCACTGCAGCAGTTGTACCTCCTGACAAAGAAAAAAGACACAATTATTGTTCAAGTCAACACCAAGACCTATTAACAGACCATGCGTCCCTATAATCAAAACTTCAGAAACACACGCGCATGCGCACGCAACATTTAGAAAGACTGGCACCAGCTCTCACGCTGTCAGCACGCTTCTTAAAACACTCATGACCACGTGCACCATTCTCGATCAATGTTTGAACAGAAATCAAATTTCGTGAACGCGTTCAACCTGATTTTCGGTGTATCAACAGTAATAAAACGAGGAAGTTGATTATGGTCAGCTTTGACCGCGGATGCTGGATCGATCAATTCCGTTGATTGTGGTCAAGTTGCACAAAATCGCTGCCGTTTCGATTTCATTGATGTATTCGGGATGAGATAATGTACCTAGATTACTTAAATCGGGACCAACGTCAAACCGAATCTTTGTGGAAGAGGCGACTCTCTTAAGGGTATGAGAGTATGGGACGGGAACTTTCAAGTACAAATCCTGTTATAAAAATATACACTCTGTTAGCTAGTAAATGAATTGACTGAGATGTTGGAGTTTTCTACGAACCGCAAGCACCCTGTTTCACTCATGAATGCAGTTTCAGCAACCTTTAGGTCATAAGCAACAGGAACGTTTAATATTGTGATTGGGGTCTAGCATCCGCCGAACAACGGCGTCGCATATCATCAGTGATGTGTCAGATATAATAGTCCACCATTTGCATCGTTCTGTGGAGGGCAGAATTAAGATTTGATGGGTTTCATCAAATTGGTGGATTTTCGGGTGTCATGAGAAGTAATGACATGCATTTATTATTGCACCAGAATTTGTTAAAACTGCAATCATAAGTTTAATAACGTTAGTCAAGGCAATTGAAACCATAATATTGCGCGAGCGAGGCTGCCTGCAGCCCGATAAGCATCTCTCGACCCGATACCTGGCAGGGCCTGCGACGGGCCGTCGGAGCAACAGCCAGCGCGGAAACAATAGGGCAATAGTGAATGTGGGATAAAACGCCATTGTGTGCCGTTTAGCCGTTCCAGATAATTCCTTTTGGCCCTTTCTAGTAGGTTCTCGAAAATTCCCCTTGTATGCGGGGTCTATATAAGGGAGGCTGCCCACGCTGAGTTCAGTTGGGTTGAGTTCTGCTAGAAGTGACAGTGCAGGTGAACTGCGCAGTTTAATTGTGAGTTGTAACCTCAGCAGTGAAGTAGTTATTGTCTTTACGTTATTTGCCCCACGCTTTGGGAGCCAATTTGAAGTAGTGAGTTTCTGCCCCACGTATGGAAAGCCAATTTGAAGTAGGAGTTGTATTGTAGTTCAACTGTTGGGGAGCCGAACTTGAAGTAGTTGCAACCGCACGTATGGTACCCGGTAGCCTTCGTTTCGTAGGTTTAAAAATATTAACTTTGTAATTTCACTGTTTCTTTAAATATTATATATTTATGTTTGCCTCGGCTGCGCCTGTATTATTGTTAGAGACATGGATTTCTTTGCAGGGAGTAGTGCGGCTAAGAATGTAGGCTTACACATATTATACTTTTTACTTCACTACATTTATTAATCCTTGACACAATTTAAATAACACTTCACTGATATAGAGAGCTGTGAGATTCTTTTGTTAATTACTTGCACTTTTTAACACGTAAACTATTTTCGTCTCACACGAATACGTATTAAATTTCTCGCGTCCGGTTAGGAACACTGTCTGCTACCAACGCGTCCAGCTATGAGCGCTGTCTACAAGCAACTGACTTGATTTCTACCGCTTAAATTTATAAATTTCTGTATTTCAAGTCTCAGATTGGCTATTCCTACTCCAATAGAATACTTTCATTAAACTTAAGCTTCTTTCTGGTTGTTGATTGGCTATTTTATAAACTGTCTCAAAAATTACATTATTGTTGCTCCAATAATGACTAGTAACATTATTAAACTTTCTTACTCATTATTGCCTCAAGTTACCTCATTGTTACCTCATTGTTAGCAACTTTTAACCTATTATTCTCACAGCTCCTACATTATTAAATTACGTAATACATTCACATATTATTAAACATGTATACAATAATATAAACATATTCAATCAGTGTAATATACACTTTTTATATGTTGCTACATACACATATTGCTTTAAGGCTGGCTGTTATTGAATTTATATATTATATAATTTAACTGAAATCATTTAAGCGTTAAAAAATACTGCCTCAGCAGTCAGTTCAGCAGTTCATTTGTGATTTGATTCGACGAATCAGTTGTGTTATATTCCGTTGTTGTATTCAGTTGTGTGCCAGAGTGACTCAAGTATAACGTTTGTGCTACATTGAGTGTCTAGTGATAAATACATTGCAGTAACTGGTGTTCTCATTTGTTACAATACAAACTCATTGTAAAACTACAGTTTCCGTTACATCATTATTATGAGTTAAGGAATTTGCAGTATTATCAAAATGCTAGATATAATGCAATTTACAAATAACTTTCATTTTCCAAAAGTTTACACGCCATGACAAATAGCCTGTTTATTTATGTATTTATTTGGTGATTAAAACTTGCCTGGTGTCATGTTTAAATGCATGCCTACTTGTATTTTTACACTCTATTTGAATATGAGAGAAGTAGTTCCATTAGAACGTGTATCTCATGCTGAGAAAAAATTGGAGACCACTATATGTTTTTCGTTTATGTCCAACTCTACAACATTTCAAAATCAAAACAAAATCGAAGCGATATATGCAAGAAGATGTTAATAATTGCACTGCAACCTCTTTGGATATAGAGCTGGATGCTTTCCTTTGAGTAATTCTCGTAGAATTGTGACGAGCGTTCAGCAACCTAGCGCACATTAGCTGAAGGCGGTTCATTGAACGAGAATTAACAGTTATGCACCACAATTACAATTTAACCACGGTCAAAGTTAGAGCATGTTTCTGTGACCGTCGACCAAGAAGGATTTGATCAAGAATGGTACACATGTTGTACAAGGGATATCCAAAATGAGGGTATTATTTATGGATGCTCTCTAACTACTGTGATTCTTAGCGTCCCATTCTATATTGGGCGTGAAAGACCGGAAATTTTGCTCAGAGTTCTCTTTATCAGGCTTGAGGTTCTTTTACATGCCCTAAATCTACGACACGGGACAACCGGCTTTACTTCCCTTCCCAAGGAAGCCAAGTTAAAGATTTTTGCGCCCGAAAAAATTCATCACCCTCTGCCGCTTGTTATTGACTTATAAGCCAACATCAGATGCGATAGCGAGTGAAACGTCCTGTATCAACACACAACATATCGAAAGAGTTTAAGATTAGCTGCAAATACAAGGATAGGCAAAAGAAGGCATGTAGTAGGTGTACAATAATTATAGAAAATGATGAAGAGTCCTATTTTCAAGAAGAAGGGTCTCCTGCTCAAAAGCATAAATTCTGCGAGACTTTTCAGCCATTTCCAAATATGTGAATAGATCAAAGGTAATCAACTGAATGGCCACCTAGCTATGGATGTATTTCTTAGGGATGTTCTTAAAAAAAATCTGATGTGTTACACTCACATGACTTTCTCTACTCTTGTACGTACTATTTTAACAAACGCTTATTCTCCATATGCTTCATGTTAATTGAGATGTTAATCTTATTGCTAATTTTCTTGTAGATGCAAGGGGAATTGGTAGGCTTTAAGCGATAGTCAAATGTTTTAAGAGCTGATTGCTATGTGGAGTATTCCATTCTCTTTGCATTACCAGGACAAAAAAATGAATAACGAATTTGAGAAAAAGTATAACTATTGGAAAATTTAAGGGAATAACAAGCAATATCTCGAAAATGTTTCACTCAACAACAAAAATATATATGACATAAATTGTGTATTTTAAAGCGATCTACATTTTTTGTGTAGTAAAATTTTGTCTATCTTTTATGGTTTACCAGTTATGCAAAAGTCGTTCACAATGAAGTATACTTTTGGAGACATTCCCAGAAAATTCGAGATATACATTTCATTTGTCTTGCAAACATCTTAAACATACGATCTTTTAATCAAAATCGTTATGAGAAAATTAAAATTTTCGAAAAATGTTCCATGTAAAGGGTAGTCTGGGGAGGGCGGATTTTCTTGAAAACCTTCGTGTCGTATCTCTGAAAGATACTGAACCTAAATACCAAGATTGGTGTTTATCCGACTGTTCGTTTCTGAGTTATGCTGTTCACAGACTCACGCACGGAGATGTTTCCAAAAATGCTTTTTTTGGATTCAGGGGTTTCAAAACATGTATTTCCGGTGAAATATCGGTATCGAATTTTTGGGTGGAATACAATACTTCCCCTACTTACTATACGTGGTAGAGAAAGTAATAAAGCAAGCAAACCACATACCTTGTATGAGAAGATTAATTTAACTAAATTAGCATGCCTAGAAATTAGTAGAAATAAAGAACTAATGTGAAATGTCAAATCTAGACTACAGCAGTGTCTAAGACTAAGAGTTTGAACATTCACAAGGGAATATTCTAACGTTATGTGTTATTTCATAAAACTATATCACAGATTAGGACTTCTTTGCAAACTTCATATTTTTACTGTATACCTATTTTTGCCACACCTGTATTTAAACTTTTTTTAAATATACTTTTTCTAGTGCTTGCCTAAGGTAGATGATGGAAGTGTATTCCACCCAAGCATTAGACTTCGAGTTCTCACTGAAAACATAGTTTTGCGCTCCATTAACCATAAGAATGTTTTTTTGAAAAACATGAAAAAAAAATCTGATGTGTTACGCTCACATGACTTTCTCTACTCTTGTACAAACTATTTATACAAACGCTTATTCTCCATATGCTTCATGTTAATCGAGATAAACATTTGCAGACTCTATCTTATTGCTAATTTTCTTGTAGATGTAAGGAGAATATATATTTACAAGGGCAATATAGAAATACAGTAGCCTTTAAGCACATACGTATCTCTTAATAGCTGGTTGCTAGGTGCAGCACCATTCCCTTTGCCACAGATTAATACTCTTTGCATATCCAAGACAAAAAAAATGAATAACGAATTCCCATTTGAGAAAATAAGTATTGAAAACTTTAAGGGAATAACAAGTAATATCTCGAAAATGGTTAACTCAAAACAAAATGTATATGACATAAACTGTGTATTTTAACGCGATCTACATTTTTTGTGTAGTAAAATTTTGTCTATCTGTTATGGTTTACCAGTTATGCAAAAGTCGTTCACAATGAAGAATACTTTTGGAGACATTCACAGAAAATTCGAGATATACATTTCCTTTCTAATGACAATATCTTAACCATATGATATTTTAATCAAAATCGCTTGAGCCATTTTTGAGAAAATTAAAATTTTCGAAAAATGCTCCATGTAAGGGGTAATCTGGGTTGGGGGGATTTTCTTGAAAACCTTCGTGTCGCATCTCTGGAAGATACTGAACCTAAATACCAAGTTTGGTGTTTATGCGACTGTTCGTTTCTAAGTTACGCTGTTCACAGACACACACACGGACATGTTTCCAAAAATATTTTTTTTGGTTTCAGGGGACCTCAAAACATATATTTCCGGTGAAATCTCGGTATCGAATTTTTGGGTGGAATACAATACTTCCCCTACTTACTATATGTAGTAGAGAAAGTAATAAGAGCGCGCCATCGTGTTTGTGTGTGAAAAATCGATGACTACTAGTATTCACATTACGTATAGCATCCTTGAAGGATACAACACGAAGATTTTCATGAAATTCTCCCCTGCCTAAGCCATACTTTACTTGGAAAGCTCTACTACGTATAGTAATTAGGGGAAGTATTGCATTCCACCCAAAAATTCGATACTGAGATTTCACCTGAAATATACGTTTTGAGACCCTATGAATCCACAAAAGCATTTTTGGAAACATGTCCGTGTATGTGTGTGTGTGTCTGTGAACAGCATAACGCAGAAACGAACAGTCGGATAAACACCAAACTTCGTATTTAGGTTCAGTATCTTCCAGAGATGCGACACGAAGGTTTTCAAGAAAATCCCCCCACCCCAGATTACCCTTTACATGGGACATTTTTCGAAAATTTTAATTTTCTCAAAAATGGCTATAACGATTTTGATTAAACTATCATACGTTTAAGATATTTTCATGACAAATGAAATGTATAACTCGAATTTTCTGGGAATGTCTCCAAAAGTATTCTTCATTGTGAACGACTTTTGCATAACTGGTAAACCATAATAGATAGACAAAATTTTACTACACAAAAAATGTAGATCGCGTTAAAATATACAATTTATGTCATATATATTTTTGTTGTTGAGTGAACCATTTTCGAGTATTGCTTGTTATTCCCTTAAATTTTCCAATAGTTATACTTTTTCTCAAATTCGTTATTCATTTTTTTGTCCTGGTAATGCAAAGAGAATGGAATACTCCGCATAGTAATCAGCTCTTAATACATTTGACTATCGCTTAAAGCCTACCATATTCCCCTTGCATCTATAAGAAAATTAGCAATAAGATTAACATCTCAATTAACATGAAGCATATGGGGAATAAGCGTTTGTTAAAATAGTACGTACAAGAGTAGAGAAATTCATGTGAGTGTAACACAGGTTATTTTATTTTAGTTTCTCAAAAACGGCTCCTGCGAATTGGATCAAATATAGGTATTTTAAATACTGACCTGAAAATTTAATTTTCTGTAGATGGTCTATGAAGCTCTCTTCATACGTATTAAGTTTTCTATAATTTCGTATAACTAGGGAAAATAGAGATAAACAAAATCTTATAGGAATAAGCACATCTCGATAAAATATACAATTTATGTTCAACAAAAATGTTTGTGATCTTAATCGTTTAAGTATTTTCGTTGTTGTTAGTTTATTTTCAAATGAATCGTACGTTCTGTTAAATTGCTAAGCCGCCATTCATCTATTTTTCGCGAGGTCATTCAAAGAGTATGGGAAATCATATAGTTACAGGTGTTTTACACATTTGACTATTGCTTCAACCTCTAGTATGCTGTTGTGTACCTAAAACAAAATGTGTAATAAAACTACTACTGCATTTATCATTAATTTGAGATAGTTAGAAACATAATTTTTCATATAAAGTCGTAGAACACTCGTGGAAATAAATTAATAAGGGTTGAGAATATTATATGACTATAACTGAAGAAATTTTTAAATATATTCTGCTAGTTGTAAATAAAATAATAAATTTAAAATTAAAGAAGCGTATTTTGTCTACTTATACTGTAAAGAAGGCTCCTATCCATATGCATATCACTTAAGGCAACAAAGGTGAAGACGCCTACGTGGAGAACCAAATTCATGGTATCGTTTCGCTGTGGGAATTCCATTCATTGTTACGGGACAATGGATGAAGCAAACACCCTGCACTTCATACCCGTCAATTAAATCAGCTGACTTCATTATTTTAATTTTCTTCACGTTGTATGGCGCCCCCTGCTCTTATGTGGCGCTTGTTGGTTTCGTTATTTATTGACCCATCTATGTTTTACTTTTTAATCACCACCTTTCTATAGGAGGAATATTTCAGAAGGAAAAAAATTGTTTGTTCAGGTCCACCCCGCTATTAATAAGCAGTGCATAAAACCCTGCTTTTAAGATAATCGTTTGGGTTATACATCTTCCTATTGTTTTCTTTTCACACACTTTCTATTACCATTACGAAAATGAGATAATAGAAATTGCAATTAAAATAATGTGTATAAATCTCACTACACCTGTGTACTTTATTTTATAGCTATTCTACAAATTCTTATATATTTATTTATTGTAGCAGTTCCTCCTTGGTAGTACCCCACTACGTCGATGATGTTGGATGTTACGTCCCTGTAGATCGTCTTGATGCCCGTACTCTTGTGATTATCTTGAGATTCTCGTAAACTGGAATCTGATGATTGTATATCTGTATTCTTGTGTGTGTGTTAGTATGTTGTAATTATTACTTTATAAGTGTGCCACGGCTGCTGTATTTGTGTCGGAGAGCACTTGTGTCTTGTCAGGGTTAGGTAAGAAACAGGTTAAGATATGTTTTTGCACACACGTACTTTGTTAATTATTTCAATTGTATTTTAGATAAACCACATGTGATATTCACAATTCACTATTACCTTTGTCATGTTAAAAAATAAATAAAAAATAACTACTATAAATACGTAGTTTTAGCGTCTATTTAGAGACGAGCTTATACACTACCTTCCTGCTCGAACACTGACAAGCTTCTGTTAGCGTTCCCTTCAACCGTTTTCTTATAGGTATGTATGAATGTACTTGATTGGTGTTACTATCCAATAACATATGTGTGTGTGTGTGTTTACAGGCTTTCATCGTCTTAATTATATCCAATTTTATATTACTGGTTATATAGCTAACAATGGCCTTTCCCTCTCATATATACTTATTCTCTACCATGTGTACATTAAGAATATATGTGATTTTTTAACGTCCTATTAATTATTATACATACAATATTAGCAAAGAAAATACATAACACGTAAAACGTAGGACAAAAAATCTGATGTGTTACACTCACATGACTTTCCCTACTCTTGTACAAACTATTTTTACAAACGCTTATTCTCCATATGTTTCATGTTAATAGAGAAATCGAGATGTTAATCTTATTGCTAATTTTCTTGTAGATGCAAGGGGAATTGCTAGGCATTAAGCGATAGTCAAATATTTTAAGAGCTGGTTGCTATGTGGAGTATTCCATTCTCTTTGCATTACCAGGACAAAAAAAAAAAAAAAAAAGAATAACGAATTCCCATTTGAGAAAAAGTATAAGTATTGGAAAATTTAAGGAAATAACAAGCAGTATCTCGAAAATGGTTCAGTCAACAACAAAAATGTATATGAACATAAATTGTGTATTTTAACACGATCTACGTTTTTTGTGTAGTAAAATTTTGTGTTTCTCTTATGGTTTACCAGTTATGCAAAAGTCGTTCACAATGAAGAATACTTTTGGAGACATTCCCAGAAAATTCGAGATATGCAATTCATTTTCCATAAAAATGTCTTAAAGATATGATATTTTATTCAAAATCGTTAGAGCCATTTTTGGGAAAATAAAAATGTTCGAAAAATGTTCCATGTAAAGGGTAATATGGGGTGGGCGGATTTTCTTGAAAACGTTTGTGTCGCATCTCTGGAAGATACTGAACCTAAATAGCAAGTTTGGTGTTTATCCGACTGTTCGTTTCTGAGTTATGCTGTTTACAGACACACACACACACACGGACATGTTTCCAAAAATGCTTTTTTTGGATTCAGGAGGCCTTAAAACATGTATTTCCGGTGAAATCTCGGTATCAAATTTTTGGGTGTAATGCAATACTTCTCCTACTTACTATACGTAGTAGAGAAAGTAAAAATATTAAAGAAGGAAATTATTAATGTGTTGATGCTGAGAAGCTGTGAATTAGCCATCTTATTACATTAATTGAGAAGTTATGCAGTCCCAGCGTTGTACAGACTATGCCGTAAACACTGTCCACTGCCTCGAGTCGCATCAATTTCGGCCGAAATGACTGGTTTGCACCGTTGTACTGCTGTAATTTGCACTCGTAGTGCAACAGCGTGCGCGTTGGTCTTCAATGGTGAAGGTCCCAGGTTCAAATACTGCCACTTGAAGGTACTTTTTATGTTTAGTAAATTTAACGAGAACTGATAGTTTGACATGAAGATGTAGTTTTACTTAATTATGTGAATTTCATTAAAACAGAAATTATTCGTTGTTAGAATATGCTTTAATGAATATAATAAATAAACGCAAGAAATTAATAAAAATACTCAGTTATTCGCAGGCGTGATTTGAAATTCAGACCTTTACCATGGCTTTCCAGCATGTTAACCACTGCACTACTAGAGCACATTAACGATGACCACCACCGTAGCCCTAATCAGCGGGCTGGTGAATGCAGTGTCAGCACCTGCATTTCGCATCGTCTGTAAAATGCAGGGTTGCCTAGTAACCAATCCGCAGGATGAGAAGACTCACGCAGTACGTATATATGTATATTACATTGATCTATTTGCTTCCTTTTTACTTTCTCTACTACGTATAGTAAGTAGGGGAAGTATTGCATTCCACCCAAAAATTCGATACCGAGATTTCACTGGAAATACATGTTTTGAGACCCCCTGAATCCAAAAAAAAAAGCATTTTTGGAAACATGTCCGTGTGTGTGTGTGTGTCTGTGTGTCTGTGAACAGCATAACTCAAAAACGAACAGTCGGATAAACACCAAACTTGTTATTTAGGTTCAGTATCTTCCAGAGATGCGACACGAAGGTTTTCAAGAAAATTCCCCCACCCCAGGCTACCCTTTACATGGAACATTTTTCGAAAATTTTAATTTTCTCAAAAATGGCTCTAAAGATTTTGATTAAAATATCATTCGTTTAAGATATTTTCATGACAAATAAAATGTATATCTTGAATTTTCTGGGAATGTCTCCAAAAGTATTCTTCATTGCGAACGACTTTTGCATAACTGGTAAACCATAAGAGATAGACAAAATTTTACTACACAAAAAATGTAGATCGCATTAAAATACACAACTTATGTCATATACATTTCATTTGTTGAGTGAACCGTTTTCGAGATATTGGTTGTTATTTCCTTAAATTTTCCAATACTTATACTTTTTCTCAAATTCGTTATTCATCTTTTTATGTCCTGGACATGCAAAGAGAATGGAATGCGCCACATAGCAACCAGCGTTAAAATATTTGACTATCGCTTAAAAGCTACCATATTCCCCTTGCATCTACAAGAAAATTACCAATAAGGTTGACATCTCGATATTTCGATTAACATGAAGCATATGGAAAATAGGCGTTTGTAAAAATAGATTGTACAGAGTAGAGAAAGTCATGTGAGTGTAACACATCAGATTTTTATGATAGTAAATGTTCGCTAGATATGGTTTATATACATTTTGATGTAAAAGGCAATACTCCCGTATATGATAATCGCTCATATTGGAATCCCTTGTCCAATCTAAATATACAACTAAATAAAACACTGTTTTGCACAATTTCTGCGTGAAAAAAGTGTTTTAATGATAATGTAATGTAAAACTGAAGTACATTATACTTTTTATTCTCAAAGAGGACACAACTGAACATTTTAATAGTCTCTCCAATCTCCACTCTTGTCCAAATACCCAATTTAGCCACCTAGGCAATGAATCACTTAGGTGCTGGAAGACCTCTGGCTCCAAACGCAAATGTTTCCATACTTCATCGCAATGTTCCCAGAGGGCGAAGAGTGATTCATTAGCAAGGCGGCTAAATCAAGTAATGGACAAAAATGGAGATTGAACAGATTATTAAAATAATGTCCAGTAAATCAGTCCTCTGGGAGAGTAAAAGGTATAATGTATTTCACTTTTAAAACATTTTTTCGTGGAAATAATGTGCAAAACAGGGTTTTATTTGGATGTATATTTAAACATGGTTATTATAAGCGATGACGAATAAAGCAATGGTTTAAAGTTATATATTCATAGGTGAATAATCTGCACGTAAAAGAGGACGCCAGTGCATGCGCGAAAAGGTAAACAGACACTCACGCACCTCCTCCTTGGTATAGATACATACTTCACCTGTGAAGGTCAGTAAAATGCCTCTCAAAGCTGCGGTAACGGCATAAATGGAAGCGAGTGTACATGTATCAAAATTAGATAGCTCTCCTGTTAAAGGACGTTAAACTCATAAAACAGCACCACCCACCATCACAATTATTTTTCCCTACGTAGAGTAAGTAGGGAAAGTATTGCACTCCACCCAAAAATTCGATATCGAGATTTCACCAGAAATACATGTTTTGAGGCCCCTGAATCCAAAAAAAGCATCTTTAGAAAAAGGTCCTTGTGTGTGCCTGTGTGTCTGTGTTACTGTGAGCAGCATAACTAAAAAACGAAAAGTCAGATAAATACCAAACTTGGTATTTAGGTTCTATATCTTTCAAAGATGCGACACAAAGATATTCAATAAAATCCCCCCCAGACTACCCTTTAATTGGAACAGTTTTCGAAAATTTTGATTTTCTCAAAAATGGCTCTAACAATTTTGATTAAATATCATATGTTTAAGATAATTTCATGGCATATGTAATGTATATCTTCAATTTTCTGGGGATGTTCTCAAAAGTCGTCTTCATCCTGAATGAATTTTGCATAACTGGTAAACCGTAAGAGATAAACAAAAGTTTTCTACGCGAAAAAATGTAAATCTCGTTGAAAGACACCACTTATGTCATATACATTTTTTTGTCGAATGAACCATTTCCGAGATATTCCTTGTTATTTGTTTGAATTTTCCAATACTTATACTTTTTCTCAAATGAGAATTCGTTATTCGTTTTTACTTTCTCTACTACGTATAGTAGGGGAAGTATTATATTCCACCCAAAAATTCGATACCGAGATTTCACCGGAAATACATGTTTTGAGACCCCTGAATGCAAAAGAAGCATTTTTGGAAACATGTCCGTGTGTGTGTGTGTGTGTGTGTGTGTGTGTCTGTGTGTCTGTGAACAGCATAACTCAGAAACGAACAGTCGGATAAACACCAAACTTGGTATTTAGGTTCAGTATCTTCCGGAGATGGAACACGAAGGTTTTCAAGAAAATCCCCCACCCCAGGTTACCCTTTACATGGAACATTTTCGTAAATTTTAATTTTCTCAAAAACGGCTCTAACGATTTTGATTAAAATATCATTTTCATGACAAATGAAATATATATCTCGAATTTTCTGGGAATATCTTCAAAAGAATTCTTCATTGTGAACGACATTTGTATAACTGGTAAACCATAAAAGATAGACAAAATTTTACTACACAAAAAATGTAGATCGCGTTAAAATACAGAATTTATGTCATATACATCTTTTTTGTTTATTGTTATTCCCTTAAATTTTCCAATACTTATACTTTTTCACAAATTCGTTATTCATTTTTTTTATGTCCTGGACATGCAAAGAGAATGGAATGTTCCACATAGCAACCAGCTCTTAGAAGATTTGACTATATTCCCCTTGAACCTACAAGAAAATTAGCAATACGATAGTTTCTGCAAATTTGTATATCGATTAACATGAAGTAGATGGAGAATAAGCGCTTGTAAAGATGGGTTGTACAAGAGTAGAGAAAGTCATGTGAGTGTAATATCAGATTTTTAATAGGTATTCTAGTAATTCCTGGCCCGTAATCTCACACATGCAGAGTAGGTCAACACGGCTGAAAATCTGATGTCAGATGGCAGAATGGTCACATGATGAGAAACCCTCTTTGATATCTCGTAAATGAGAATCAATATCAGAACACTGGACATAAGTTACCCAAGAAAGAAAAGAGAAATTATTGAGTTTATATCGTCTGCAGATAACCGTAATGGAGAGCGAATCATTGATAATATAGTAAACCCTTGTTTCGTAATTTTTCTTATGCAGACAAGGACAGCAGAAAAGGAAATAAAGAACCTAACTTAGCAGTCTGCAGCCATCTTCAGTAGCTTCAAGGTTGGTGCTGCTGCACTGCGTTTAATTGACGACGAATTCTTCATTTGAATTATACATGTGCAATATCTTCATGTCTGTGGGTGTATTCTAATGGTTGTGCTGTCCCCTCCTAAGATAATTATGTGCGTAACATTCTCCTCCTCCTCCTCCTCCTCCTCCTCTTCTTCCTTCTCATCGTTATTCAAGTGCCATGGGATCAGAGAAGTTATTCCATTCTACCCCACGTAACAAATTTGTGACAGAAAACAGATTAAGGAACTTGGAAGGTCTCAAAACCTTTACCCCTGCATGAAGATTCTAAATGTTTACTTTCTTACTACGTATAGTAAGTAGGGGAAGTATTGAATTCCACCTAAAAATTCGATACCGAGATTTTTACCGGAAATACATGTTTTGAAGTCCCCTGCATAAAAAAAGGTCAGTGTGTGTGAACAGCATAACTAAAAATGAAAGGTCGGATAAATACTAAACTTAGTATTTAGATTTAGTATCTTTCAAAGATGAGACACGAAAATTTTCAAGAAAATCCTCCCATCCCAGACTACTCTTTTCGTGGAACATTTTTTGAAAATTTTTATTTTATCAAAAATGACTGTAAAGATTTTGATTAAAATATCGTATGCTTAAGGTATTTTTATGGCAAATGAAATGTATATCATGAATTTTCTGCGAATGTCTCCAAAGTCCTCTTCATTCTGAATGACTCATTAAAACACACAGTTTATGTCATATACATTTTTTTGCGGAGTGGACCATTTCCGAGATATTTCTTGTTATTTGTTTCAACTTTCCAATAATACTTTTTCTCAAATGTGAATTTGTTATTTTTTTTTATGTCCTGGACATGCAAAGAGAATGGAATGCTCTACATAGCAACGAGCTCTTAAAAGTTTTGACTATCGCTTAAAGTCTACCATATTCCCCCTGCACCTACAAGAAAATTAGCAATAATATTAACATTTCGATATCTCGATTAACATGAAGTATATGGAGCATAAGCGTTTGTAACAATAGTTTGCACAAGAGTGGTAAAAGTCATGTGAGTGCAACACATCAGATTTTTTCTTCTTTCCTTTCTTTCTTTCTTTCTTTCTTGCCTTCCTTCTTTATTTCTTTCTTTATTTATTTCTGCCCTTCTTTCTTTCCTTCTTTTCCAAACATACGAGCACATTAGAATTTGAGAAGCTATTTTGTTGTAGGAGTTTGCACCACGGTTTGGGTGTCAATTTGAAGAAGGTGTACTGTCTTTTATTAGCTCCACGTATGGACGCCAATTTGTGCAAGATAATTTGTATTGTAGTTCAACTGTTGGGGAGCCGAACTTGTAGTAGTTGCAACCACACGTATAGTAAACAGTTTCCGGTAGCCTTCGCCCCAAATGTACTTTCAGGTGGTCTTTGCCCCAAGTTTAAAAAAATAATAACTTCGTAATTTGACTGTTTCTTTATATATTATATATTTATGTTTGCCTCGGCTGCGTCAGTATTATTTTTAGAAACAGGTTTCTCTTAGCAGAATGATATGACAAGAATGTAGGCTTACACAGATTATAATTTTACTTCACTCCTTTTATTAATGCTTGACACGATTTAAATAACACTTCACTGATATAGAAAGCTGTGAGATTCTTTTTATTAATTAGTTACACTTTTTATCACGTAAACTTATTTTTCGTCTCACACGAATACATATTAAATCTCTCGAGGACACTTTTTGCGTCTGGTTAGGAATACTATTTGCAGGAAACTGATCTGATTTCAACCTCCTAAGCTTTTAAATTTCTGTGTTTCAAGTCTCTGATTGGCTATTACTAATCCAATAGAATACCTTCTTTTAACTAAAGCTTTTTCTGATTTTCGATTGGCTATTTTGTAAACTGTCACTAAAATTACATTATTGTTACTCCAATAATCAGAAGTAGTATTATTAAACTCTCAAACTCATTATTGCCTCAAGGTTACCTCATTGTTACCTCATTGTTAGCAACTTTTAACTTATTGTTCTCACAGCTCCTACATTATTAAATTACGTAATGCATTCACATAACATTATTGAACATGTTTACAATAATATAAGCATATGCAATGACTGTTACATATATTTTACAAATTATTACATACACATATTGCTTCAAGCCGAGATGTTATTGAATTTATTTGTTATATAATTAGGCTGAAATTACTTATGTGTTAAAAATACTGCCTCAAATTTCGTGATATTTCAATACGGTCCAATTCGGTTTTGACTTATTGCACATAAAAGATTTATGTACCTATATATTTGTTACTAGCAGAACCTGTAACTATACTCGCGTTTTTTTTGTTTGTTGTTTATTTGTTTTCTGTTCATTCGTTTGTGTGTATTTGGTATGTGGGTGTGACTGAGTTAAAATTCTTTAACCGCGTAGGTCATATAGGACGGTGAATGAATGAAATGGTTACAAATGACCAAAAAAAAAAACAAACAACAAAAACACATTGAGTTATGGACGCTGTGGTCCTTAGCGTCCCATTCTATATTGGGCTTGAAAGACCAGTAATTTTGCTCAGAGGCCTCTTTATCAGGCTTGAGGTTCTTTTACGTGCTGTAAATCTACAATACGGAACCGGCGCCTTTTTCTCAGATGGGAATTCGTTATTCATTTTTTTTTTGTCCTGGTAATGCAAAGAGAATGGAATACTCCACATAGCAACCAGCTCTTAAAGTATCATTCCCCTTGCATCTACAAGAAAATTAGCAATAAGATTAACATCTGAATTAAGATGAAGCATACGAGAATGTAGAATAAGCGTTTATAAAAATAGTTTGTACAAGAGTAGAGAAAGTCATGTGAGTGTAACGCATCAGAATTTTTTTCTTGTTCTGGAAAGTCTGTATTATTTGTAGCGCAATTGCTAACAGTGAAAGGTGTTGTGGTATTGTAATAGTCCTAAATTACCTCACGATTAACTGCAACATTCGTTCGAGCTTGAGATTCAACGACGCGCTTGAATCTCAGAATGTACATACAGTGATATGCGTTTCATTGCAGACAGAATAGCTTCTAGAAGAGTGAATAGAAAAAAGTCATTTAAATGCTAGACATCCGAGTATTTTTATTCAGCTATTGTGTTATCTAATGCCAATAAAGGTATTTTAGATAGCCACCAAGGCAGTGGTTTTGTGTCTTGTTGTATAAAGAAGTGAAGGTACTAGGGCTGTAATAGCATGTCATAAAAAGGTACACCCAACGCGTGGGAAGAAGGGTGTCACCGGCGCGTGCTGAAGAAATCGTCGTTTGAAGAAAACAAACATTAAAAAGGACAGCACAATGTCGCCTGCTCCTGAAATAATTAGGTAATGATGACTTCTTTGGTGTATTAATATCTCGTGGTAGCATTTACCATAATAACCATAACAAATGTTTTTAGAATCCACAAAGACAAGTATTATTAAATCCAGGCCTGCGCTGCGTTGTGTACTAATACATATTCACGGGTATTCGCACCCATCATCGTTCTATGCCGCATTAAAACACAGAAACTGGAATGAGTTACTAATTTATGGTTTAGTAAGAGTTTTGCAGTGTGAATAGAAAAAACACCGACAACGCTTAGTATGTTGGGCGGGACATTAAAGTGAATGTTTTTACAGAGGAAATAGATGGAAATAGATGGTATGGACGCCGTGGGTGTCAAAGTTTGCACAACATTCATGTTTGGACAGACGAAAATCCGCATGCGCAAGTGGTTACAAGTAACCAATACAGGTTCAAGGTGAACGTATGGGCTATGATAATTGATGTTCAGATCATTGGGCCGTATCTACTGCCTTCCATGGTTCAGGCGCCTACGAATGCATTCAAGAGCTACCAGGATCGATCCCCGGCAGTAGGTTATTTAGGAGAGAGCTGGGCCACTTTTTTGGGCATATATGTGGAGAAGGTATTGCATTCCAACAAAAAATTCGATACCAGATTTTACCGGAAATACATGTTTTGAGACTCCCTGAATCCAAAAAAAGCATTTTTGGAAATATGTCCGTGTGTGTCTGTGTGTCTGTCTGTCTCAGAAACGAACAGTCGGATAAACACCAAACTTGGTATTTAGGTTCAATATCTTCCAAGGATGCGACACGAAGCTTTTCAAGAAAATCCCCCCACCCCAGGATACCCTTTACATGGAAGATGTTTCGAAAATTTTAATTTTCTCAAAAATGGCGCTAACGATTTTGATTAAAATATGATATGTTTAAGATATTTTCATGACAAATAAAATGTATATCTTGAATTTTCTGGGAATTTTCTGGGAATTTTCTCCAAAAGTGTTCTACATTGTGAACGACTTTTGCATAACCGGTAAACCATAAGAGAAGAGAAAATTTTAGTACACAAAAAATGTAGATCGCGTTAAAATACACAATTTATGTCATATACATTTTTTTGTTGAGTGAACCATTTTCGAGATATTGCTTGTTATTCTCTTAAATTTTTCAATGCTTATTTTCTTAAATGGGAATTCGTTATTCATTTTTTTTTGTCTTTGATATGCAAAGAGTATTAATCTGTGGAAAAGGGAATGGTGGTGCACTTAGCAACCAGATATTAAGAGATATGTATGTGCTTAAAGGCTACTGTATTTCTATATTGCCCTTGTAAATATATATTCCCCTTACATCTACAAGAAAATTAGCAATAAGATAGAGTCTGCAAATGTTTATCTCGATTAACATGAAGTAGATGCAGAATAAGCGTTTGTAAAAATAGTTTGTACAAGAGTAGAGAAAGTCATGTGAGTGTAACACATCAGATTTTTTTATACTCAGGGGGTCCCAAAACATGCATTTCCAGTGAAATATTGATTTAATGTTTGGTTGGAGCATAATATTTTCTCTACCTACTTGTACGTGGCAGAGAAAGTAAACACGTGTTTATATGTGCTGTTGTAACCAAACGCCAGTTTCTAGGATGTATTATTCTGTTATCAGCTAACTTCGACTTTCTCTACATATAGTTTTAACTTCCTAGACGCACTATCTCGTGAATTGTTTTACGTGCAGGATGGATATAGTGACACTAATAGGCATTCTGCAGTAACCAATGCACCTAAGAATGTCCAAAACCCAGCCCAGAACCAAATCCTGGCTGGAGTACTGTTTACTCACAGTGTAAAGTAATATACAAAATTAAATTGACCTTTATTTATGGACGCTCTTTAACTTCTAGGTTCTTAGTGTCCCATCCTATATTGTGCGTGAAATACCGGTAATTTTGAGAGGCCTCTCTATCAGGCTTGAGGTTCTTTCATGTGCCGTAAATCTACGACACGGGACCACCAGCGTTACTTCCCTTCCGAAGGAAGCCAAGGATTTTTACAACCGAGCATATACTCGTAGTTGATGTAGGTATTTTTCAGTTTTATTTTATACCTGTTTTGTATCAACAAACCCTTACTCTTTCAAATTTCGCCGAACTGCAAGGAATCCTCTGTGAAAAAACCTAAATGCAGTAATGAAATCTATGAACACTTATTGTAAATAGGAATAAGCAAACAAGCTGTTACCAGGCAACTTTAAGGAGACTATTTTCTCCTCTTACTTTTCCCTAAAAGATATTCCACTTTCAGCAATATATTTAAAATAGTTTTTGTTGTATCGGTGTTTCCCAGAACTCGCACCTTGAGAGACAGTGTTCTACCTCGTGTAAGAGACAAAAAGTCTCCCAAACATTCCTGAAGACCTTACTGATTTCAGTGAAATCATCTGCTAAGTTCAATAATCAATATCTCTGCACAGTTCCGCGTCTGTACTAGGATTCATTTCACATATTTAACACATCCTTATGTTCAAAACAGCTATGGTTTTCCTGAGCTTCCCCAAAGCAAGCACCACTGCCTGTAAAGACGGACCAAATTAGAAGTAATATTCATATATTTCACTTGTTTTAAACATGTTATTCAGCGTGTCAAATGTCACTTCAAGCAAACCTTCAGTGTCATTCAATATTTGCCCAAATGTGAACGTCATTTTCAAGTTTTCCTGTTTGAGGTCACAGTGTTTTCTTTGCTCGATGCAGTTAAACAAACCATAGCCGTGTTGCACGAAAGCTGCCAATAGATTAAAAAGGTTCAGAAAAAAAAGGAAATGGCAGAATGTCACGCGATGCTGAATCCACCTTCGTTCAAGACTTCGCAATTATTAAAACACCATCATGGAAATATCAAGGCGGTAGGAAACTAATTCTTCCTATTCATTTCTACACGATCGTGCGTTTTCTGCGTCTTCCCACGATACTAATGCAGAAGGAAATTTAGAATTCCAAAATCTGAATTCGTTTCCAAGAAAACTCATATCTACCAATATGAAGTTGGTGGCTGTAATAACATACAATATACACTAGGGCGGGAAGTAAAATACAAGTCAATTTTCCATTCCTCCTCAATATTTGCATCTTCATGATCTACATCTCCTACTTCAAATACCAAAGCGGGATGGCTCAGGCGGTTTCGTCTGTGGCCCACATTCGGGAGATCGTGGGTTCGATTCCCGTGGCCGACTTTCCTGAGCCATGGGTTTTTTCGGGGTTTTCCGTGTCGCCAGGCGAATGCTAGGAAGGATTCTCACATCCCCCGAATTTCCTTCTCTCCATTTCATCACCATTCTCATTTCACTTCATCATTCATCCGTTGGTCCCTCTCAGGGTTGGTAATGTCAGCGATGGTGTTTCGGTGCAGTGTGGCAGCGGATAAGGATGCTCTTTTGAGACTCTCTCCAGCCCTGGCGGGACTATTCGTCTGCCGGGGAGTCTATCTGGAACCATAAGCCATTCCTGTGCCGTCACTCTTGGTTCCGGCTGCCCGGTGTTTCCTCTCGCCTCATCCTTCCTCCCAGGGACGCTCCCTTGTAGGTCGTAGGTACATATCCCTAAGTGGATCAGTGCCGAGTCCTCTCTGTAGCCAATCCAATCCAATTCTACTTCAAACTCTTCTTGAAATAATGATTCTCTATCATTGTCCATATTATTATTTTCAAACCTTGAGTACAGCATCCATAATCAACTTGCTAAAGCCTCCTAAAATTTCCACATCAGATATCTCTGAACGAAAGTAGGGATCAGAAAAACGACTTTTACAATCATGTAGGCAGGGGAGGTGTTCATTAAAGTACAGAGTGATTTATGAAGAACTGACACGTTTCTTTCTTTAATTATTCTGTTCGAAATTCACTCAATGCCCCAATTGTAGCACCAAATTAAGCAAAACGTTCTGAAGTTTCGATTGCCGGTCACTAGATGCGTAGATGTTCATGTTTTATTCGTAATTGTTTGTTTTATTGTTGGCAACTGTTTTTGAGATTTTGTTCTAGTCAACGTGAAAATGGAGTACACATTGAATGAACGACTCTTCCTTGTAAAGCAATACTCGATTGCGAATTCAATTACAGCTACTCAAATGGCATACCAGAGAGAAGTATGCACAATACTGGGACTGGTAAACAAATTAGAAATAACCGGATTTCTGGTGAGTAAAAAGGCAAAACTCGTTCCTCTAGGCTTCCCACGGTTGTTGTTGACGTAAGAGCACGACTGGATCAGTCACCCAAAAAATCATTAAGACGTTTGTCGCAGGAGACAGGGTACAGCTACTCAATGTGTCAGAGAGTTGTGAAAAGTGCAGGTCTAAAGCCGTATAGGATTACGGTTGTCCATGAGTTACAGGAACAAGATAAGGATAGACGACTGAATCATTGTCGTTGGTCTTAGGCGTTCATTGTGCAAAATCCTGCCATATTGTCCATCACATGGTTCCATTTATCCGGCTATGTGAACTCAAATAACTCAGGTTATTGGGCCAGCGAAAATCCACATGTTATTCATGAAGCACCTATGCATCCGGTTGAAATCGGAGTTTGATGCGCAATATCCTCACAGAGATAGTGGGACCAATTTTCTGTAAACAATGTGAACACTGCAGAATACCGACGGATTTTCATGGAGTTTGCTGAGCAACTAGACGGTGTAGAGCTGAATCAAGGACATTTTCAACAGGACGGCGCTACATGCCATACATCAAATGAATCCATGGCACTAATTGCAAGTTTCTTTGACGTCCGAATAATTTCCAAGAACCTGTGGCCACCAAGATCTCCGGATTTGACATCGCCGGACTTCTTTCTATGGGGTTACTTAAAAGACAGGGTTTATGCCACACGTCCCCAGACATTGGACGATCTGAAGCACAACATTACACAGAAGATTCAAGGCTATTTCCAACAGAATCCTGCAACGAGTGGCCAGTAACATGGAATGACGTGTTGAGTTGTGCCTTATGCAGGATGGAGGACATTTTCAACATTTGCTATAGAGGTAAATAATCTCACAAAATTCCTCTGCATTTCAGGTATAATAAGTTGTCGCTAGCATAACTCGTTTTGAAACAATTAAAGAAAGAAATGTCAGTTCTTCATAAATCACCCTGTAGATGATATAGGTCATTAAAAATGAAAGCGAATAGGAATTTCAACATTTGTGGCAGTAATTTGTATTACAATAATGTAAATGCCAGAGTGATTGTATTGTAAATAAGCATTATTGTATGACATTGATTTGAGATGTTTGTTAATTATAAGCATTGTTAGGAAATAAGTTTACACGGCCTCACTGAAACTGACAATAGGAGCGGATAACAATGAGTGAGGGGGTGAGTTGAATATTAATTAGAAGAGACAAACAAATGACGTCATATTGGCGCGCTTTTCTGTAGAAATGGAGGGAATATCTTCCCTAGAGCATATGTTTTCGTAATTTTTGATTGGATATAAAAATAGACGCTAGTGTTGGCGCGTTTTATTAACCAATAGCAGCTCGGTTATAATCTTTAGGCATATCGGAGTGTGGGAGTATAAAAAGCTAAAGTCAGAGGCAGATTTCGTCAGTCCAACAGAAGCATTCGCGTGTAATACGTCGATCAGATCAACATAAGTATTCGTGAGTTATACGTCGCGTAGTTCAACGGAAGCATACATAAAGTACACGTTGCGCAATTCTACAGAATCTCTCGCGTCTTCAAGTTTGTTATAAATGTGAAACACGCGAATTAATAATGTGCAGTAAATAAGTGATTATAGTGATATTAGAAAATATAACAGTTTCAGTCTGGCGTGTATCAAGAGTCAATATGTGAACTTAATTAATTGTGACGGTAATAAAAGTGTAAAAACAAATTCTTTTATCAGTGTTATCTGTGAGTAACAAATCCTTTCCGTTTACACACCCTGTTTAAGAGATTTGCTCGACTGAATAATAATAGCTAGCCGGAGCACAATGAACCCAAATTGCAAAATAATAAAACAATAACAGGCGCTCAGCAACAGGTAACACGAAGTGACCGCGACAAATTGGCTTCCATACGTTGTGCAGATAAACATGAAGCATCTTCCAACTACTATAAACAAGTATTCCACTTCAAATTGGCTCCCAAACGTGGGGCTAACTAACAATATAACCACTCCACATTAACTTCTTGTTTTTAAATAGAAACCCGTATTATTTTTGGCGCAATTAATAACATGGAAATAACATTAAGAAGGGCGTTATTATATCTTGTATCGAAGTGGGTTTGTTACAATTCAGAAATGGTGTTTATATATATATATATATATATATATATATATATGGATGCTGTTTAACTACTGTGGTCCTTAGTGTCCCATTCTATATTGGGCGTAAAAAACTGGTAATTTTGCTCAGAGGCCGCTAATCAGGTTGAGGTTCATTTACGTGCCGTAAATCTACGTCACGGGACCACCGGTTTTACTTCCCTTCTGAAGGAAGCCGTGCTAAGAATTTTTACGCCCGAAAAAAATTCATCAACTCCGCCGGGTTTGAACCCGCGATCTCGGGAACCAAAGGCTAGCACGGTAACCACTAAACCACGCAGGACGCCCAGAGATTTGATTTGAGATACAATGAAAAAGCCAAAACTTTATTTTCCTCGTTTTCTGACTGGAGAAGCTATGTTATTTCCAGTGCAAATGCTAACAGCGAAAGTAGCATTAAGAACACCTTTCGCCGCATTGTAATACGTAAATCATATCGCGATTAATCGCAGCGTAAAGTTCGCGGTTGAACCTCAGAATGTGCAACTGATGTGCGTTTCGTTGTATTTCAAGCGACCTTTTTGCCTTCTCATCTCGTACCTAGTAGATAGAGAAGATATAGCATTCCACCTAACAATTCGATACCGAGTTTTCACCGGAAATACATGTTTTGAGACCCCCTGAATCAAAATAAAGCATTTTGGAAACATGTCCGTGTGTGTCTGTAAACAGCATAACTCAAAAACCAAATGTCAGATAAATGCCAAACTTGGTGTTTAGGTTCAATATCTTCCAAAGAAGTGACACAAAGCTTTTCAAGAAAATCACCCATCTCAAACTACCCTTTATATGGAAATTTTATCGAAATCCTTTTATTTTCTAAAAAAATGGCTCTAACGATTTTGATTAAAATACCGTATATTAAAATGCTTAACATGACAAATAAAATGTTTATCTTGAATTATTTTCTGGGAATAGCCTTTGAAGTCCTCTTCATTCGGAAGAAATTTAGTATAATTTTGTATAACTGGTAAACCTTAAGCGATAGACGAAAACGTACTACACAAAAAATGTAGATCTCTTTAAAACATACAATTTACGTCAAATAGGTTTTTTATGGCATTAGCCATTTCTGAGATATCCGTTATTATCCGTTGTTTATTTCTTGGTTATTCTTTTTAAGTCCTGTCAACATTCAGTTGTTTCTCGCGATTGCATGGAAGCAGTATCGAATTAGGTCTAGTTCTTAAACATGTATGTAATTTAGCTATTTCTGCAAAGGTTAGAAAAGGTTTATTAAATAGAAAAATAAGCCTTAGTAAGAATAGTTTGCATGCCTACGAATAAACGATAGAGCGTAGAGAAAGTCATGTGAATGTAACACATGAAGTAGGTTATTTGTTGTATTGTTATTTGCCTCAAATTTTGGGAGCCAATTTGAAGAAGTTTTTGTTGCTGCTACGTATGGTAAAAAGTTTCCGGTAGCCTTCGCCCCAAATGTACTTTCCGGTAGCCTTTGTGCCAAAAATGTTTAAAAAATATTAACTTTGTAGTTTTTGACTGTTTCTTTAAATATTATATATTTTATGTTTGCCTCGGCTGCGTCAGTATTATTGTTAGACACATGGATTTTTTGCAGGGAGTAGTGCGGCTAAAATGTAGGCTTACACAGATTATAATTATTACTTCACTACATTTATTAATCCTTGATACAATTTAAATAACACTTCACCGATAAAGAGAGCTGTGAAATTATTTTATTAATTACTTGCACTTTTTAACACGTAAACTATTTTTGTCTCACACGAATACGTATTAAATTTCTGGAGGACGCATCTCGCGTCCGGTTAGGAACACTGTGTACAACCGTCTTGATTTCTACCGCCTAAATTTGTAAATTTCTGTATTTCAAGTCTGTGATTGACTATTCCTAATCCAATAGAATACTTTTATTTAACTTAAGCTTTTTTCTGGTTGTTGATTGGCTAATTTATAAACTGTCACAAAAATTACATTATTGTTGCTCCAGGAATGACTAGTAGCATTATTACACTTTCTTACTCATTGTCTCAAGGTTACCTCATTGTTAGCAAATTATAACCTATTAATCTCACAGCTCCTACATTATTAAATTACGTAATACATTGAATAACATTATTACATGTATACAATAATATAAACATATACAATGACTGTAATATACACTTTATATATTGTTACATATACATATTGCTTTAAGGCGGGCTGTTATTATATTTTTTATTATATAATTTGACTAAAATAATTTAAGTGTTAAAAATACTGCCTCATACATAAGATTTTTCCATTTACATTTTTGTTTCAGAGGTATTTGTAATGGGAGCGTATGTGTTTGGTGTTCTCTCGGTATTATTCGCGCAAAACTTCTGGAATCGTGACCTTGATTGCTACCCCAGCTGCCGAGCCTAGGAATGGTTTATGTTTAGCTTAATCAACGAAAGCGATATAACACCTTTGCTTACTCACAGTGCGTAACACATACAGTCTGCTTAGAAAGTGTCTGCATCTGGTTGTAATTTTAAAGAGAGCTGCAGTATCTAAATAGTACTTACTTTATATTTGTTATATTTATAACCATGGCTCCTACGTTTTCAAAGTTGAGTGGTAAGGTGTTACATAGTCAAAGTAGGGAAATAATGGCAAATGTCCTCGACTTCATGAAGCAAGAAGCAGAGATGAAGGAAGAAAATATATGTTCGTCGGAGTTCCACAAAAGCCTTAAGAGAGTGAAAGAAAGAGTAGTCAAGCAACTGGTGTTTCACCGAGTTGCGTTTCCAGAGTTCTCAAAGATAAGAGAAAAAAACATATGGATGAAAGAGTACCATTTGACACGCCTGGGAAGAAACATAAGGTCCCTAAACGTATTACAGAAATAGACGATTTCGAATGCGTCATTCGGCGCACGATTCACAATTCCTATGTGGAAGAAAAAACTGTGCTAACAATAAGCAGATTGCTCATCCAGCTGAAACACAGCAGAAACTTTCAAGGTGGTGCTACAAATCTCAGAAAAACTATTAAAGATTTAGGGTTCAAGTGGAAGAAACTGAAATCAAATAGAAGAGTTCTAACAGAAAAGCAAAATAAATAAATAAATAAAATGAAATAATAATAAAATAAAAAATAAAAATAAAAATAAAAAGTAAATGTTGCCATGATAGCTTAGTCGGTTAGAGCAACGGCACGGAAAGCCTAAGATCTGTGGTTCAAATCCCGGCTATGGCATTGAATTTTTCAGTCTGATTCTACCTTTCCAAATGACTAATTTTATATGTACTTATATCAATGTGTACTTATATCAGCATCAATTTTCAAGGTGGTGCTACAAATTTCAGAAAAATACTATAATGTATGAAGATGAGTCATACATACACAGCAGTCATACAGCATCTAAAAGTTGGACTGACGATAGCGAATTACGTTTGCAGGCACCTGTTGCCAAAGGGCAAATACTTATTATCGTTCATGCTGTTGGAAAGATCGGCTTTGTTCCAAATGCCCTTCTTTTACAAGTCGCAACAAACAACAGGAGATTTTCATCAAGAAATTAATACGGAAAATTACATGAAGTGAATCAACGCCATGTTGATACCTAATATGCCTGCTGGGTCTGTTCTGGTTATCGACAATGCTTCACAATGCGTCAACACTCAAATTCACAAACCACCTACCTCAACTTCCTTGAAAGAAGAAATGAGAGCTTGGTTATTTAGACATAATAAAGCTTTAAATGAAAGCATGAGTAAAACAAAGCTATATAACTTAATTAAAGCCAACAAACAGCTTCAGACGTCATACATACGTGACCAGATAGTAATACAACATCGCCATAATGTTCTTAAGACTGCCATCGCAGCGCCCAGATCTAAACCCAATCGAATTAATCTGGGCTGATATCAAAAAATGGGTGGCATGCAGAAATATCACTTTTAAATTAAAATATGTGGAGCAGTTATAACGCCAGCAATTCGCTGAAATTGGAAGCCCAGAATGGGAAAATGTATGGCGACATGCTGAATAAATTAAGAATCATTATTCCGTAAAATACGGAATTGCAGAAAATCAAATAGAAATAATTCTCATCCAGGATAATGGTGCAGAAGGTAGTGACAGCAGTGATGACGGCGATAATGTGAGTGATTCCGCAGAAGAGGAAGGGTTGTTAGATGTGGAAGAATTGGAGGCAATGATTGACAGCGTTTTTTATATTAAGCACTTTTTACAGCGTGGATTTTAATATACTGTATATAACTAAGTTTATCAGCGCAACACAGTGCATAACCGTTGTGGATATTTGACGATGACTGTCCCACGCACTCCTGCAGCATGCAGACGACCGGTCACCTCCTGATCTGGTAGGTAACTCGCTTCCTAGCTGTCATTAAGATTTTCACGTGTCTAGAACTGTTGCATCGATTATAGTATGTTATTAAGCAATCGTGTTAGTTATAGCTGTTCAATTGACAGAACTGCGTTACAGAAAACCCGAGGTAGGGTTCTTAAGTTTGTTAGATTTTTTTTTCCTTTAGCTACTACTTACCTGTAGTAACTAGAGAAAGTATTGTATGCCATCTAAAAATTCTATAACCATATTTAATCGGAAATGCACGTTTTGAGAGTCCTCGAATCTTAAAAACATGTTTACAAAAAGGATTGTGTATGTGAATAGGTAACTCGAAAACGAAATGTTGATTAAATACAAACTTGGTATGCTAAGTTCAGCATCTTCCAAGGATGTGGCAGGAAGGCTTTCAAAATAAATTCCCCCAAGCTATGCTTTACATATAAAATTCTTCGGTATTTTTTATTTTCTCGAAAACACCTCTAACGATTTTGATTCAGCTACCATATGTTTAAAGTATTTGTTTGGCAAATAAAATATATGTCTTGAGTTTTTGTGGGAATAGCCGTGAAGTGCTGTTCATTCTTAATGACTATTGTATAACCTATAACTGGAAGACTACAGGAGATAGACAAAATCTTACTATAGAAAAAGTGTTCATCTCGTTAAAAGATATCCTTTTTACTATCTCTACCACGTATAGTCAGTAGGGAAAGTATCGTATTCAATCCAAAAGTTCTATACCGAGATTTCACCGGAAATACATGTTTTGATGCCGCTCAATAACAAAAAAAAACAATTTTAAAAAAGGTCCATGTATGTGTCTGTGTGTCTGTGAACAGCATAACTCAAAAATGAAACGTCGGATAAGTACCAAACTTGGTATTTAGGTTCAGTATCTTTCAAAGATGTGACACCCCAGATTACACCTTGCATGGAACATTTTTCGAAAATGTTAATTTTCTCAAAAATGGCTCTAACGATTTTGAATAAAATATTATATGTTTAAGATAATTTTCATCACAAATGAAATGTATATCTTGAATTTTCTGGGCATGTCTGCAAAAGTCCTCTTCATTTTGAATGAATTTTGCAAAACTGTTAAACTGTAAGAGATAGGTAAAATTTTTGTTCACAAAAAATGTAGATCTCGTTAAAGCACACACTTTATGTATTATGCATTTTTTTGTCGAGTGAACCACTTCCGAGATATTCCTTGTTATTCCCTTAAATTTTCCAATACATATACTTTTTCTCAAATGGGAATTCGTTATTCGTTTTTTTTACGCACTGGAAATGCAAAGAGAATGGAATTCTCCACATAGCAACCAGCTTTTAAAACATTTGACTATCGCTTAAAGCCTACCATATTCCCCTTGCATCTACAAGAAAATTAGCAATAAGTTTCTGCAAATGTTTATCTCGATTAACATGAAGTAGGTGGAGGATAAGCGTTTATAAAAATAGTTTTTACAAGAGTAGGGAAAGTCATGTGAGTGTAACACACCAGATATTTTTTTCTCGTAGTCATTAAAGAGCCTGGAATTCCAAAATCTATAGCGACCCGCTTTTTTAAATCTACTTTACCCTACTTATACGTAAAACAAACTGTGTAAATGTTAATTAAAGTTTACCTCATTAACAACAAGTTGATGGAAGTATAAGGTATTGGAAGCATAGTTTGTACAAGATTGAGTAGAGAAGGTTTTGTGAATTCAACACAAGAATTTTAACATTCTCTATCACGTACGTAGTAGGTAAGGTAGAGAAGGTATTGCATTTCACCCAAAAATTCGATATCGAGATTTCACCGGAAATACATGTTTTGAGACCCCCTGAATCCAAAAAAAGCATTTTGGAAACATGTCCGTGTGTGTGTCTGCGTGTGCGTCTGTGAACAGCATAACTCAAAAACGAACTGTCGGATGAACACCAAACTTGGCATTTAGGTTCAGTATCTTCCAGAGATACGTCACGAAGGTTTTCAAGAAAATCCTCCCCACCCTAGATTACCCCTTACATGGAACATTTTTAGAAACTTTTAATTTTCTCAGAAATGGCTCTAACGATTTTGATTACAATATCATATGTTTAAGATATTTTCATGACAAATGAAATGTATATCTCGCATTTTCTGGTTATGTCTCCAAAAGTATTCTTCATTGTCAACGACTTTTGCATAACTGATAAACTATAAGAGATAGACGAAATGTTACTACACAAACAATGTAGATCGCGTTAAAATACACAATTTATGTCATATACATGTTTTTTGTTGAGTGAACCATTTCCGAGATATTGCTTGTTATTCCCTTAAATTTTCCAATACTTTTTCTCAAATGGGAATTCGTTATTCATTTTGTTTACGCACTGGACATGCAAAGAGAATGGAATGCGCCACAAAGCAACCAGCTCTTAAAAGATTTGACTATCGCTAAATACTACCATATTCCCCTTGCATCTACAAGAAAATTAGCAATAAGATTAACATTTCGATTAACATGAAGCATATGGAGAATAACTTTTTGTAAAAATAGTTTGTACAAGAGTAGAGAAAGTCATGTGAGTGTAACACATCAGATGTTTAGAAAGAGATCCGTGTGTGTGTGTGTGTGTGTGTGTGTGTGTGTGTGTGTGTGTGTGTGTGTGTCTGTGAACGGTATAACTTAAAAACGCAAAGTAAAATAAACAGTAAACTTGGTATTTAGGTTCTGTACTTTCCAAAACTCCACAAGGATTTTCAAGAAAATCTCCCACCCAAATACCCTTTACGTGAAAGGTTTTTCGAAATTTTTTATTTTCTCAAAAATGGGCGGAACGATTTTGATTAAAATATTACATATTAATGATAGTTATATGACAAATAAAATGTATAACTTGAATTTTCTGGCAGTACACTTTTAAGTCCTCTTTGTTTGAATAAATTTTGTATAATCTTGTATAACCGGTAAACGTTAAGCGATAAACGAAAACGCACTATGTAATAAATGTAGATCTTTTTAAAATACACAATTTATTTCAAATAATTTTTTGTGGTGTAAGCCATTTTCGGGATATCTGTTATAAATGGTTCGATATTGTTCATTAAATGCTCATTTTTTAAAATCCTTTCAACATTCAGTTGTTTCTGGAAATTGCAGGCAGCGTATAGCGTGCAGTTCTTAATTATTTTACTATCGCTGTTCCCTTTGTATATATAACGAAATGTAGTTATACCCTCAAAGATGTATCTGTATTAAAATGAAATAGATAGAAAAATTTCTGATTTGTTACATTCACATGACTTTCTCTAGCCATTATCGCTTAATAGTAGGTTTACAAATTATTCTTACGAAGTTTTATTTTCCTGTGTACTTCATTTTAAACAGCTGCATTACACAATTCTTATAGATACAAAGGAAATAGCGATAGTCAAATGTTTAAGAACTGCACGCTATATGCTGGCCTTAAAATTCCATACTGTTTCATGCAATTGCGAGAAACAACTGAATGTTGAAAAGACTTTAATGACGAGATATTGAACAATGCTTCCGCTGGGGAAGAAACATCACTTACGAGCCTCTAAATGGCCAGCCCACAGACGACAAGATGACAAGGTTAAACTCGACACAGCGGCGTAACAAAATGCTTATGCCTGGCCCGTGTATACTTCCTGATTTATTTACCATTCAATGAAATCTAATAGATCTAGATATGAGCAAAAATATTCTGATGTATTGCATTCATATGACTTTCTCTACTCAGTGTTTTCAAAATATTCTTACAAAAGATTATTCATCTATGTAATTCTTGTTAATAAACTTTCATTACACATTTATGTATTTTGTTGTAGTCAGACTGTGAAGATGTTAGTATCTTTACGTTATTTGCTCCAAGTTTAAAAATATTAGCTTTGTAATTTTCACTGTTTCTTTAAATATTATATATTTATGTTTGCCTCGGCTGCGTCAGTATTATTTTTACAGACACGTTTCTCTTAGCAGGGTTGTGGTGCGACTGAAGAATGTAGGCTTATACAGATTATAATTTTTACTTCACTACATTTATTAAGACTTGACACAATTTAAATAACACTTCATTGATATAGAGAGCTGTAAGATTCTTTTATTAAATACTTGCACTTTTTAACACGGAAACTATTTTCATCTCACACTGAATACGTATTATACTTCTCGAGGACACATCTCGCGTCCGATTAGGAACACTGTCTACAACCAACGCGTCCGGTTATGAGCGCTGTCTACAAGCAACTGACTTCTAGATTTGTAAATTTTGCTATATTTCAGTTTCTGATTGGCTAATCCTAGTCCAATAGAATACCTTCATTTAACTAAACATTTTTCTGGTTGTTGAATAGCTATTTTATAAACTGTCACAAAAATTACATTATTGTTGCTCCAAGAATGACTAGTAGCTTTATTAAACCTTCTAATTCATTATTGCCTTAAGGCTACCTCATTGTTACCTCATTGTTAGCAACTTTTAACCTATTATTCTCACAGCTCCTACATTATTAAATTACGTAATACATTCACATACCATTATTGAACATGTATAATATAAACATATACAATGACTGTAATATACACTTTTTATATATTGTTACATACACATATTGCTTTAAGGCGGGCTGTTATTGAATTTATATATTATATAATTAGACTGAAATCATTTAAGTGTTAAAAATACTGCCTCAACTGTTGCTTCCTGTAGTAATTAAGGGAAGTATTGTATTCTACACAAAAATTCGATGTTGAGCTTTCACAGAAAATATGTTTTTTGAGGCCCACTGAACCCAAAATAACCATTGTTAGAAAAAGGTCCGTGTACGTGTCTATGTGTGTGTGTGTGTGTGTGTGTGTGTGTGAACAGCATAATTAAAAATCGATACGTGGATAAATACCAAACTTGTATTTAGGTTCAGTATCTTCCAAAGAAGCGACACGAGGTTTTCAAAAAATCCCCCCACACCAACTACCCTTTACTGTATAATTTTTTGAAGCTATTGTTTTCTAAAAAATGCACTAACAATTTTTGGCTAAAATACCATATATTAAAGATATTTACATGCCAAATAAAATGTATATCTTGACTTTTTTTTTTTTGGAAATAGCCTGCGAAGTCCTCTCCATTCGGAAGGAATTTTTTATAAGCTTTTCGAATTGGTAAACGTTAGCGATAGACAAAACGTACTGCAGAAGCATAGACCTCTTTAATACACAATTTCTATCAGCCATTTTCATGATATCCGTTATTAATGATTCGAAATTTTTAAATAAGTTCCATTTGTACCCCGCCTTTAACTGCAATGGTCTTATCGGCGGCCTTTCCTTTGAAACTTATTGTTGCCTAGACAATGTGTTCACTTGTATTCGTTTGTCATTGGGTTACTGGAAAACGTTTCTTTCTTTTTTCCATTAGATCTCTCTCTCTCTCTCTCTCTCTCTCTCTCTCTCACACACACACACACACACACATCCAGACTCTGGGGAAGATAGGGAATATTCTTGACTAGAAAAAAATTCCCGCCCCCAGCCGGGTATTGAACCCGGGAACCCTCGCACAGCAAGCAGGTGCTCCACCGACTGAGCTACGGTGCCAGTTGATTCGAATTGTTCGATACTTAGCTGTTCCTTTAAAGTCTTGTCGATTTTCAGTTGTTTCTTGTAATATCATGGAAAGCGTACAGCGTCCAGTTCTTAAACATCTGACTGTCGCTGTTGCCTTTGTATCTATAACAAAATGTGTAATGCAGCTATTTCCAGAAAGGTTTATCTCGATTATAAGGAAAATAAACTTTTGTAAGAATAATTTATATACCCACTAATAAACTATACAGTTTGAGAAGCTCTTGTGAATGTAATACATCAGATTTTTTTATTCTGTGGTCCTCAAAACGTGTATTTCGTTTAAACTGAGTATGGACGTTTTATTGGAATTCAATACTTCCTCTACTTACTATAGGTAGAAAGGAGGAAAGAAAAATAAAGAAAGTAGTAACTGGATTTTATACTAAGGTCTTCCAAATTATGTTCCTTCCCTTTTATTCTGTTAGGACCTTTTTATTAACGAGGTTGGACCATTTGTGGATCTGACGACTTTTGTCTTTAAATACATTATCATAACCTACTTCAATTTCCGTGCAGAAAAATAAGAAAGCACATAAAAGGGCATATGCCGTCGTAGCAGAAGTAATTCTTCAGGTTCAGGCCCAGGTTAATCACTTCAGTTCTGTTATTTTGCTCTCTACTTGTACAAACACTGTGCCCCAGAAAAGTGCTCATTTGATTTCTCTGGAGATGTGGTCTTCGCCAAAGCTGTGGCTGCCAGCTCTGCTAGACCGGGTCATAAAGATGCTATAAACCGCAATGTTCTAGAAATGGAAAGTCAAACCATCTTTCATAGCTGTCACAACCATACATATCGATCAGGCCACACGTTTTTATTACTGAGGCAATAAACTGCTCCATTTGGAGTTAGTGTTGTGGTATTTAGCAGCAAACACATTATTGCCATAGCTGCTTAACGCAAGCCAAGATAAAGCATTATAGTTTCCTTTAATATTTTATTTATGTGCGCTGATATTTATACAAAGCGATGGTAGACTAACAGTTATTTATACAAATAGTGGTATATGAGCATCATCAACGATACAATGTGTTTTACAGAAGCGAGGTGTAAGCTGAGTGCTGTAATTACATGAGAGCGGTAATCATGTTCATTCCACTAGTATACAGTATTTGAGAAGGTTGTGTTGTTATTTTATTTATTATTTGCAACACGCTTTGGGCGTCAATTTGAAGTAGTCTGTATTGAAGGAGTTGTATTATATTTCAACTGTTGGGGAGACGAACTTGAAGTAGTTGCAACCGCATGTATGGTACCCGGTAGCCTTTGCCCTAATTTTTAAAAATACTAACTTTGTAATTTGACTGTTTCTTTAAGTATTAAACATGTATGTTTGCCTCGGCTGCGTCAGTATTTTTGTTAGAGACACGTTTCTCTTAGCAGTGTTTTGGTGCGACAAGAATATAGGCTTACACAGATTATAATTTTTACTTCACTACATTTATTAAGACTTGACACAATTTAAATAATACTTCATTGATATAGAGAGCTGTAAGATTCTTTTATTAAATACTTGCACTTTTTAACACGGAAACTATTTTCATCTCACACTGAATACGTATTATACTTCTCGAGGACACATCTCGCGTCCGATTAGGAACACTGTCTACAACCAACGCGTCCAGTTATGAGCGCTGTCTACAAGCAACTGACTTCTAGATTTGTAAATTTTGCTATATTTCAGTTTCTGATTGGCTAATCCTAGTCCAATAGAATACCCTCATTTAACTAAAGCTTTTTCTGGTTGTTTATCGGCTATTTTATAAACTGTCACAAAAATTACATTATTGTTGCTCCAATAATGACTATTAGCATTGTTAAACATCCTTACTCATTATTGCCTCAAGGTTACCTCATTGTTAGCAACTTTTAACTTATTATTCTCACAGCTCCTACATTATTAAATTACGTAATATATTCACATAACATTATTACACATGGATACAATAACATAAACATATGCAATTACTGTTACATACATTCTACAAATTATTACATACACATATTGCTTCAAGGCGGGCTGTTATTGAATTTACATATTATATAATTAAACTGAAATTATTTAAGTGTTAAAAATACTACCTCATATTTTATCCGCGATCATTTAATAATGTTCTTACTTTATCTGCGTTCTGATGCATCGTTGACTTATAAATAACAGCATCAACGTTCAATAAACATTGGGATACTCTGTGATTCAATGCATACCAAAGCCTAGCCGTTGATCATAGTAAAACTGGTCTAGAAACAAAAGAACTGATGTAACGATATTAATTTGTTTGCCATACCAAGAGAATGGCATATTATCTGGAACCAAGAAAAATCGACAAATTCGTTTTGAATAATAAGTGATTCTCAAGAGAGTATATCTGCGGATATTGAAGTAACAGCTTCGACAGTTTTTGCATGGCTTTTGCCAAGTAAATTGAGGGTAAAGTATGAAGTGCCAAATGAGCGCTATGGTGCGAAGTTAGGAAAGTGAGTATTATCGTATGGGAGAAAGATTTGCTTGCACATTGTACTTTGTTCAGTTTTTCAACTGTCACTTCTCTAAGTTCTCACTGTCACTGTTCTAAATTCTTTTCTAGTTCAGCTTCTCTGGGAGTTCACTACACTCAGGTGAACTAGTTCAATTCTCCGTCACTTCACTTTCCTCGTGACGTATCCTTCTCTTCCGGACGGTTAAAGGCTGGTTCACAACCGCCCGAGAACAGTAACCAGAACGGAAACGAGAACAGGAAGCAATGCACCATGCAAGATATTGGTTCACAACATCCCGGTAACGAGAACGGGAATGCATATCGATCACGAAGTGAAAGTCGTTTTGCGCATTGGGATTTCATTTGTTTTTAGCTGACCAATGACATTTTTTCAGCTACTTCCAATTTAGCCAAGCCAACGTCAAAATTCGATACAGTAAACATTATCTAAATGTATATCCATTACATTTCCGATCGCTCTAGTTATGCCAAGCTTTCATTCCTTTATTTAATGCCATACATTGATATTTTTTATTGTTCTTTTTTCATTTCCACCAGTTTTAGCTGTTCTTTGTAGCTTTTGCCATTGTTTTTTAGGTAATAGGCAGTTTTGAGTTGTATATAAACAAACTAGAAATGACCCCTTCACCAGAGGAAGCAACGCTGATTAGATTTGCGGGTGTCAGGATGAGGTTAGGAAGCACATTTACTGCTAATTCCTTCCACTTTCATGTTTCCAGCTTGCAACTATAGAGAGCACTAGTGGCTGTTTCATGTCACGGCCGCCTAAAACAATCTCTAGAGTGAAGAGTCTAATATGCACAATAGGGATCTAATTTGCCGTGCCGGGAACGAGAACGAGAAAGTTAAAAGTTGGGCAACTCTTCTATCCCGTTGGCGGGGTCCGGGAAGGCTTCCCGTCTGTTGTGAACATTCCCATTTGAATACATATATTTCAACTTTCTCGTTCTCGTTTTGGTTACCGTTCTCGTTGGCTATGAACCAGCCTTAACTCACTGAGAGTCGAACACAAGACTTCCGCAATCCCTCGCTCCGCAGCAGCACCCGCTGCACATCACAGCAGTGGTCACCCAAATCGCTCGGAGAATCGCTCTTTAAGTCGCACCAGAAACGGCGTACTCAGCTTGCTTGTTCACTGACTGACTCAACTCAACTTAAACTTTGGATTTAGGGTTTATTTCACCCTTGACTGTTACAGGGAAGAGTCCCTCTTCAGTCATTACTGAGGATTGGAATAAGTATTTCTTTATTTATTTGTTTATTTATGAGGCGCATCCAGAAAGTAAGCTTCTTGATTTTGTTTCCTTTAAAGTAAACGTATTTAACCGGGAATGTTACGCATGCGTAACAGATCTATGAGTATCAGTCATATAGCGACCGAACAGGTTCCGCCTGGTGCCAGTAGCGCGGCAGCAGTGGCCCGAAATAGCGGCTCTTATTCGTTCTTCCGCCGCCTGCGAGGTTCAATCAGTGAGAAAGTTCCTTACTGCATAAAACATAGCGCCGATGGAAATTTATCGTCAGCTATGTCAGGTCTACGGGCCGAACATCATGATGGTGCGTCGCTGGTGTAGGCAGTTTTCCGAAGGTCGTCAAAGTGTCCATGATAAAGAACGCAGTGGGCGACCGTCCCTCATCAATGATAACCTTGTTGAGCTGGTGCGGCAGCGCATCATGGAGAACCGTCTTTTCACGATTACGGAGCTCAGCAGCCATTGTCCGCAGATATCGCGATCCTTGTTGCATGAAATTGTCACTAAGCACCGCTGTTCAGAAAAGTGTGCCAGGTGTGTGCCGAAAAACCCGAGCACAAAACGAAACGATTAGGAGCAGCACTGACATTTCTGCAGAGGTATCATGATAACGGCGACGAGTTCCTCGACAGGATCGTCACGGGCGATGAGTGGTGGATTTCGCACTTTACCCCAGAAACCAAGCAGCAATCAATGTATTGGGGTCACAGTGGATCTCCGGTCAAGATGAAATTAAAACATACTGTTTCGGTGCAGAAAGTGATGTGTACGGTGTTCTGGGACAGGAAGGGCATTCTACTCATTGACTTCCTGCCCAGAGGTGAAACAGTGAGCGCTGACCATTACTGTGAAACACTGCGGAAATTGCGACGTGCCATTCAAAATAAGAGGCGTGGAATGCTTACTCTGATTCTGTATGGCTGCGAGGTCTGGGGATCGGCGGCAGCGACCACCATCCGCAGGCTGCAGACTGTCCAGAACAGGGCGCTTTGGATGATGTATGATACCGGGCGTAGATTCCCGTCACACATCCTACGCACCCATTTCGGTCTCACATACATCGTGGATGTGGTGCGGGAGAGAACCGTACCATGTACATAAAAATCACTTACCACACCAACCAGCTGGTGCACTCTTTGGGCCGCTATGACCACAGGGTGCCAAGGCGGAGAAAGAGCTACCGGTTGCCGAAGGACGGCTTAAGCCCCCGAACTGAGGTCTGCCAATCCCTCACATCAAAAGCTCCCCCGAGTTAAGCTGCATTGGGCTTGGTCACTAGGTGGACGAGTGACCATCTAGCAGCGACCCGCCCTGCCGCCAACTTGGATACCCCCATAGTACTACCTAGTTTTCCCATCCTGCTTTGCTGCCATGCCGGCCTGTTTGGTTTGACGATCACAAAAGCGGTCGCCCAACTTAAGCAGTACTGGGCTTGGTCACCACATGATCGTAGGTCCGCCCATTTGGGAACACCGAGACCCAACCAATGGTAGCGCAGAAAGCTAAACTCCGCCCAAGACAAATAGACAAATATCAAAAGATTGTGTAAATTCTTTGAAACCTTCTTTATCGCACAGGTAAAGCCTCGCATGCGGCTAGGTACTGTGGCGATCACATCCTGCCCTGGTGAACCTGGGCGACCTGTTCTCGATTGCTGGATTGCAGGTGTTGTGCTGCACCATGGCAATGCTCGTCCACATACGGCTCGGCGCACAGTTACTGTTTTGCAGGAGTTCGGCTGGGAGCTGTTTGATCATCACGCTGATTATCGTGTCACACACTGGTTCCATTTACAGGCAGCAGACTTAGACACAGGAATACAAAAGTTGATCCCACGATATGACAAGTGTCTCCAGTTTTGTGGTGAGTATGTCGAAATAGCTCAAACATTGCTGTACCTGTTGCCAATAAAGGTTTTCGAGTAACTATGTTTGCTTTGTTTTAAAAAAAATCTGATGTGTTACACTCACATCACTTTCTCTACTCTTGTACAAACTATTTTTACAAACGCTTATTCTCCATATGCTTCATGTTAATGGAGATATCGAGATGTCAATCTTATTGCTAATTTTCTTGTAGATGCAAGGGGAATATGGTAGATTTTAAGCGATAGTCAAATATTTTAAGCGCTGGTTGTTATGTGGCGCATTCCATTCTCTTTGCATGTCCAGGACATAAAAAAGTGAATAACGAATTTGAGAAAAAGTGTAAGTATTGGAAAATTTAAGGGAAAAGCAAGCAATATCTCGAAAACGGTTCACACAACAAAAAACATGTATTTGACATAAATTGTATATTTTAACGCCATCTACATTTTTTGTGTAGTAAAATTTTGTCTATCTCTTATGGTTTACCAGTTATGCAAAAGTCGTTCACAATGAAGAATAATTTTGGAGACATTCCCAGAAAATTCGAGATATACATTTCGTTTCTCATGAAAATATCTTAAACATATGATATTTTAATCAAAATCGTTAGAGCCATTTTTGAGAAAATTAAAATTTTCGGTTGTTGTGATGTTTGTTGTGTTTGTGAGTCGACGGCTTGTGGAATCTGTTTTATCTCACTGGTTTTGGTTGTGCGGTTGTCTGTTGGCCTTGGCGATGCGGTAGTGGTTGAGATCATGCAGTTTGCAGCGATGTTTGTGCGGCAACGCTCGCTTATATAGGCAATGAAGTATTCCACAAAACATTCTAGAAATATTTCGACACATTCTGGAGGGGGACAGAAGAAACTTCAGAAGGTTCTGCTTATCTACCGATAGCGTTTCCGGTGTTTACGCTGGCGAGCGTTACTTGTTGTTTATTCCGACTGCCAGGCACCGACCTCCCGATAAACATGGACCATAGCTGCGCGTCACATATTACTTGCTCTACTACGCACAGTAAGTAGGGGAAGTATTGTATTCCATCCAAAAATTCGATACCGAGATATTACCGGAAATACATGTTTTGAGACCCCCTGAATCCAAAAAAAAGCATTTTTGGAAACATGTCCGTGTGTGTGTGTTTGTGTGTGTGTGTGTGTGTGTGTGTGTGTGTGTGTGTGTGTGTGTGTGTGTGTGTGTCTGTCTGTGAACAGCATAACTCAGAAACGAACAGTCGGATAAACACCAAACTTGGTATTTAGGTTCAGTATCTTCCAGAGATGCGACACGAAGGTTTTTTTAAGAAAATCCCCTACCCCACATTACCCTTTACATGGAACATTTTTCGAAAATTTTAATTTTCTCAAAAATGGCTCTAACGATTTTGATTAAAATATTCTATGTTTAAGATATTTTCATGACAAATGAAATGTATATCTTTAATTTTCTGGGAATGTCTCCAAAAATATTCTTCATTGTGAACGACTTTTGCATAAACTTGTAAACCATAAGAGACAGACAAAGTTTTAGTACACAAAAAATGTAGACCGCGTTAAAATACACAATTTATGTCATATATATTTTTTGTTGAGTGAACCGTTTTCGAGATATTGCTTGTTATTCCCTTAAATTTTTCAATACTTATACTTTTTCTCAAATTCGTTATTCATTTTTTTGTCTTGGATATGCAGAGTATTTATCTGTGGCAAAGGGAATGGTGCTGCACATAGCAACCAGCTATTAAGAGATATGTGTATGTGCTTATATTGCCCTTGCAAATACAAAGCAAGGGGAACATAGTACGCCTTAAGCGATAGTCAAATATTTTTAGAACTGGTCGCTATGTGTAAAATGTAATTCTCTTTGCATGTCAAAAGATCGTTTCTGCAAATGTTTATCTGAATTAATATGAAATAGATGGAGAATAAAAGTTTTATACAATCTTACAAACCTCTATTTTAATGCAAGGAATGTATTTTAGATGTATATAAGAACAATAATAATACTGACTGTAATAATATTCAATAGAATTTTTTCAGGAGTGGTTTTGAATGTTAAGCACGACATGTGAGTATGTCATTTCATTAACGCAATGAGTGCGGCAAATAATGTCTTTACCATGGTCTGCTAATCTAAGGGATGGAAGACTGTAAATTACATAATGTGTTTTGGTAACAAGGGATTGATAGTATACAGTGTGTTAAAAGTTAACGAATAATTTCGTTGTTGCACGCTCATGCGTTTTGTACGTCTTCCCGATGATATTTATGCAGAAGGACATTTAAAATTCCGACACACGAATTCGTTTCCAAGGAATCCCATGGCTACCAACATAAAATTATAGCTGTAATAAAATACGCTATACATTAGGAAGGAAGTAAACTACAACTCAATATTCCATGCCTGTTTAATATTTACGTCTTCATAATCCACGTCTCCGACTTCAAATCCTTGACATACTGAATTTCATTTTACGCCCATGTTATTATTATACGCAGAGCCTATTGCTCAAGCTTATCGAGAAGTCAGCGCCAGGCAGTCCGAGATAAACAATGATAAATCGCCTCTCGCCCGGCTTAAACACAAAAGCGCTATCGGCTGATAACCAGAACTTTCTGGAAGTTTCTTTCCCCTGCCTCCACAACGTGTGTTCACATAGCTGTTCTAGGATGTTCTGTGGACGGTTCCATTGGCTATATAAGCGAGCAATCTCGCGGGAGGAGTCACTAAGTTGAGTCGAATAGTGTGTGAGTAAGCGTGTTGGCGAATGCGTTTCTGTTGCCACATCAATTGCCGTTCTCCGAGCGAGTTGCTGACGACCGCTGTGACAATGAGTGCTCTTGCGGAGCGAGAGATTGTAGAAGTCTTGTGTTCGACTCCCCAGCAAGTGAACCGTCCGGAAAAAGAAAACTGTGTTTTAACGAGATCTGCTCTTTTGTATAGTAAAATTTTGTCTATCTCTTACGGTTTTCCTGTTATGCAAAAGTAATTCAAAATGAAGAGGACTTTTGGGGACATTTTTGAGAAAACGAAAACTTTCGAAAAATGTTTCATGTAAAGGGTAGTCAAAGGTGAAAGATACTGAACCTAAATACCAAGTTTGGTGTTTATCTGACTTTTCGTTTTTGAGTTATGCTGTTCACAGACACACATCCACACAGACACACGCACGGATTTTTTCTAAAAATGATTCTTTTAGAATTCTGGGAGCCTCAAAACACCTACTTCCTGTGAAATTTCGGTATCGAATTTTAGGGTGGAATACAATACTTCCCCTACTTACTATACGTAGTAGAGAAAGTAAAAAGGATTACAAATCCCTTGTACTTGAATACGAAAACATTAGACTTATAAAAGACTTACTTGCGAAGAAAGTCTTGACTTTTAGTTGAGAATGCCAAGGAGTAAAAAATAGTTGTTACTCCACAGAATATGCATGTAAAACAAGACAATTGCCGCAAATATATCATTCTAAGCAAAATATTTGTAGATGGTCACGATTTAGCAATTAAGATGCAGCACAACAAAAAGTGAATCTTATCTGTCTGTAACGCTAGGATACCAGTGGCAACATAATATTTTAATAGCTCTCGTGTAAGAAAGTGGTGAAAGTTCACTCAAGACGTTTGTGTTGTGTATGATTTGGTTAAGAGTGTTAATGTCTTGGTATTAGCCCATTACAAAACCTACCGACAAATTCACGCTTGAACAACGAATTTTATGTATGATATTTATATTGGATGTACAGAGAGAGCTAAAAAACTACGAACCGGCTGCGTGGTGTTTTTCCTGTCCGCCTCGGCGCTCGTTGCCGTCTACCGCTATCATAGAAAGGCGCGGATGAAACCATACAACATTTTTAAAACTACTTTTCAAGGCTTTACTTACCAACTTTATGAAAAGAGATGCTGAAACTTGCCACTGTCCTTGTCCATACATTTTTCCACTCTGTAGGAAGTTACCCATCACTCGTCGTGGTTCACGTTGAGAAATGCTAGTAATTTTCCGAAGGATATTTTGTTTTATTTCTTCCAGGGTGAGTGGGTTTGTATTATAAAGTTTATGTATTAAGTTACCCCAGAGATAGAAATCGCAGGGGGTTAGGTCGGAGGACCGAGGGTGCCACAAATCTCTACTAATAATTCTGTCAAACACACTTTCAATTTTTCTCATCGAAATATTGGCCGTATAAGCTCTTGCAAAGTCTTGTTGAAAAAGGCGAAATCACGCTCACTGTCTGTTAATTCTCTAAAAAAAGGGGGCAAGATTGTATTCACGTATGTAGGGCATCAACTGTTGACTCAAAAAAATTGGCCCTATAACTCTTTCTCTGCTCATGGCGCACCATACACCAATTTTTTCGTCATGAAGAGGTACTTCATGAACAATATTAGGTTTGTCAGAGCTCCAATAACGATTATTTTGTGTACACACATATCCATGAAGGTGGAACCAAGCCTCGTCCGTGAAAAATATTAAATATGGGTCTATTTCGCCATTGTGTACGCTATTGAGACTCCACTCACAAAATGTACGCCTAATTACAGGATCACCTGGTTGAAGAGCATATGCCACAGTTATTTTATATGGTTTTAACTTCAGCAATTTGGCCAATGTCGTCTAATGTTTCTTCGTTAAGAACCGTACGCCGTCTTTTAGATTTCTTTTCCTGAATACTTCCTGTGGCTTGAAATTTATTGTAAAGTTCATGGATTGTTATACGGCCTGGAACTTTTACACCTGGAAATCTTTCTACAAATCGTACTTTCACTTGGCGAGCTGACTGAATTAACACATGTGAATCATAAATAAATACACGCTGTGCAGTAGAAAGCGTATACTGAACCATAATATACTTTGTGACTAAGCACAGGACAAAATAATAAATAACTCGTTATAGCTGAACTAGATCACATCACCTCAACTCAATACTGCACTTCACACTGCAGAGCAAATTCGCGTCAACAGCGTGACCTTGTTTATAGCAGCAGTGCGTTGTTTCCACACGCTCAGTGGAAAAGCACTGCGCAGCCGGTTAGTAGTGTCTTGGCTCTCTCTTTATATAATTGTTGTTTGTATAGCCAGTCACTTGCGTTGCGTGTTGCTATCTCTATGTTCGTTTATGTGCCGCGCCGGTGTTTTATTTCCTCCATGCATGGTGGGTGTGGTTTTTGCTTGGCTTGTTGGTGGCTGCCGGCCGGGTTCTGGTGGCACTGTGGGCACGGTTGCGCTCGGAGATAGCCTTTGTGTGCGCGTTTACTGAATTTCGTTCCTGAGTGGAATCGCTCTTAGTTTCTGCCAGTGTTTGTGACATTTAAGAATTTCCATTTATGTGGCTTGATATTTACTAGCCAAAATGCTAGTTTATTTGTCAAAATTCTGCTTGCGGCGTCAGATTTTCAGTGGATTTGATGAAGGATCTCTGTCAGTTCTGTATAAGTAAAGGTAGGTTTTGTCCTCAGCTTGTATATTTTGGTTGGGGTGAATGGAGATTGTGCGGGAAACGTAAAGCATTATGTTCACAGGCAATTGTAAGTGACTGGCTTCAATTTTATGTACAGAGTTGTTAGTGTGTTTCGGCTTATTGCTCTGTTTTCTAGGTTCCACACACGCAACCGTTAAATAGGTCGTGTATGGGATTTCTATTTGGTCATGTTATTTATAAATTTTGCTGCCGTATATGATTCCCATGAGCGGTAATTATTAAAGAGCGGCGTTTTCCCCTTTGTGTTTTGCGGCATTTGTATGCTGAATGGGCTTTTATGGTAAAATTTCATTACAAAGTGTTTATGGGAAGCTTCCAGTTTAATGTGTTAATGAGGCTTGCAAAACTTATTAAAGTCTTTAATGGAATTGGAATTAATTGTTCTTCCAAACAAGCCGAAATCCATTAATTGATCTAATAGTGGTCGAAACTATGAAGCCCGGGTCTTAAGTACTTACAGCATTGTAAGACGCCATTGAGGTATGTCATTTCAGTACTTGAGATCTTCTTGTAGTTTACCGGGAAACATGCGAATCAGTTGGGGAATTTAATGTCGTACCGGCATGTTGTCATGGTAGCTCAGTGGTTAGAGCAGCCGGACAGAAAGAAGAGATCCGTGGTTCAAATTCCACCAATAGCATTGAATTTTTCAGTCGACTGATTCTACCTTTCTTTAATGGTTGAAGTAGATGGTTTGTTACGTTGCTTGCACCACGCTTTGGGCGTCCATTTGAAGTAGGTCGTATTGTTCATTAAGTTGTTTGCTGCTACGTATGAAAAGCCGATTTAAAGTAGGAGTTGTATTATATTTTAACTGTTGGGGAGCCGAACTTAAAATTCGTTGCAACCGCACGTATAGTAAACCGTTTCCGGTAGCCTTCGCCCCAAATGTATTTTTAGGTGGCATTTTCCCCAAGTTTAAAAAAATATTAACTTTGTATTTTGACTGTTTCTTTAAGTATTAAATATATATGTTTGCCTCGGCTGCGTCAGTATTATTGTTAGAGACATGGAAGTCTTGTCAGGTTTTACGCAGATTTTAAGTTTTAATTCACTCCTTTTTATTAATCCTTGACACAAATTAAGTAGCACTTAACTGATATCGAGAGCCGTGAGATTCTTTTATTCAATACTTGCACTTTTTAATACGCAACTTATTTTCGTCTCACACGAATACATATTATCTCGAGGACGCATCACGCATCCGGCTACAATCATTGTCTGCAGGCAACTGACTAGATTTCAACCATCTAAACTTGTAAATTTCTGTATTTCAAGTCTCTGATTGGCTAGTTTTACTCCAATAGAATACCTGCATTTAACTAAAGCTTTTTCTGGTTGTTGATTGGCTATTTTTTATAAAGTGTCACTAAAATTACATTAATGCTTCCAAGAATCACCAATAACATTTAAACTTCCTTACTCATTATTGCCTCAAGGTTACCTCATTGTTAGCAACGTTTAACTTATTATTCTCACAACTCCTACATTATTAAATTATGTAATATATTCACATAACATTATTACACATGTATACAATAATCTAAGCATATGCAATGACTGTTATATACATTTTACAAACTACCACATACACACACTGCTTCAAGGCGGGCTGTTATTGAATTTACATATATAATTTGACTGAAATCATTTAAGTGTTAAAAATACTGCCTCATGGTATTGTTCTTAATGTTGGCCGAATAGCGTAAAACTGTTTCTTAGAGGAGCTCAAGTGTACCTGGCGTTTATACATATATTTAATTGCAGCAGCCCCTTTTAACAAAATATTTGTTATATAATTTTCTTCCGTGTTTTTTTTCTGTTCATTGGAAAGTTAATAGTATGGGGAAGGAATTATGCTTTCATTCGCCAATTTGATCTGGGTATAAAAGTAAACTTTTAAGATTTAGCGAAACTGTTCGCATTGTACTTTTGAGCTAGATTTTGGCCTGTTCCTTATAAGATCACTTATTATTTCATGAATGAAAATTATTTTAAGTTTTCCTGGTTTTAAAACGTAAAAATTTAACTGATGCACTATTGGGCAAAATAGTTTGCTTTAAATCGATCGATTGAATCATTTTTGGCTGCAGTAATTTTGCTTCCTTTATGAATTGAGACCTTCCATCATTATGATCATCTTGTTTGTGGTGCATGGCTGCTTCAGGCTTCAGTTTCTCTGGTAGAAATAACTTTGGAATTTTTTACTTTCTCTACTACTTATAGTAAGTAGGGGAAGTATTGTATTCCACCCGGAAATACCAGACCCCCTGAATCCAAAAAAGCATTTTTGGAAACATGTCCGTGTGTGTGTGTGTGTATGTGTGTGTGTGTCTGTGAACAGCAAAACTCAGAAACGAACAGCTGGATAAACACCAAACTTGGTATTTAGGTTCAGTATCTTCCAGAGATGCGACACGAAGGTTTTCAACAAAATCCCCCCACCCCAGATTACCATTCACATGGAACATTTTTAAAAAATTTTAATTTTCTCAAAAATGGCTCTAACGATTTTGATTAAAATATCATATGTTTAAGATATTTTCATGACAAATAAAATGCATATCTCGAATTTTCTGGGAATGTCTCCAAAAGTATTCTTCATTGCGAATGACTTTTGCATAACTGGTAAACCATAAGAAATAGACAACATTTTACTACACAAAAAATGTAGATCGCGTTAAAATACACAATTGATGTCATATACATTTTATTTTTGAGTGAACCATTTTCGAGATATTGCTTGTTATTCCCTTATTAATGTTTTTTGTCTAGGATATGCAAAGAGTATTAATCTGTGGCAAAGAGAATGGTGCTGCGCATAGCAATAAGCTATTAAGAGACACGTCTATGCTTAAAGGATACTGTATTTTTATATTGCCCTTGCAAATACAAAACAAGGGAAACATAGTACGCCTTAAGCGATTGTCAAATATTTGTAGAACTGGTCGCTATGTGTAAAATGTAATTCTCTTTGCATGTCAAAAGATCGGTTCTGCAAATCTTTATCTCGATTAATATGAAATAGATGGAGAATAAGAGTTTGTAAAAATAGTTTGTACAAGAGTAGAGAAAACCATGTGAGTGTAACACATCCGATTTTTTCAAAGTGGGTTGCTAAGGTATAGTGCATATTTTTGCAGTAATTATATTATTTGCTTTTTGTAAACTGTTCGTTTTGTTTAGGTTTAAGTTTAAATAATATTTATTATGCAGCTGAATTACTAAGATAGTTGTTACAGGCATCTTGGTTAGGCACTCGGACTAATTTAATACTTAGATTGCTTGTGCGATTTTGCCCTAGATATTTATGGATTATCATATCTTTTAATTAAGCTTCAAATTTACAGCAAGTTCATTGCTTCCTTGTGCCTTGTAATCATATTTATGTTGATTAGATTAATGCTGCACGGTGCTAGAGATATTTAAAAACCAACCTGAAACAACTGCTTGTGAGGATTAGGTATTTCTAGTGTTTGGTTTGTTGAATTCTAATTTCTACATTTTATTTCAAAGTTTTCGGAATACTGATTCTGTTTTAGAGTCTTTGCTAGTTAAAGTTTTTTAGCTTTATTAAGGTACCTTTTGAAAATTAAACTTTAAATTTATATTTATGAAAGTTTTGGACCTTTGCATTTAAGGCTTGGGAGTTAAATTTTGTTTGCTTAGTTAATTTTGGCTAATTTACTTTGTTTTAAAATTTTGAGGTTATGGTTAGTTATTGATTTAACAAGTATTGTTTTTTGTTTTTGTGATATTCTGTTACTGTTTGTGAAGGGGAATATTGATGTGGCATGATTTTGAGAGAATAAAGGTAGTTAAAGTTATAATTTAGATGTTTTGTTTATACTGGGAGATACTTCCTGGGTCCAGATTTTCCTAAAGCTGGTGTTAGCCGTTAAATTTCCTTTTTCGTCTTATGTTTGTTTCATCCCTTTGGCATTCGTTAAGGCTCCCCTTTTCGTCTTGCCAGACTCGGACAAACTTCGTAAGCGGCTACGTTCCGGCGAGGCCAGCGGAAATCATTGCATGTACATACGTAAAAACCGAATCATGTAGACAGGTATGTTGACAATTTCAGGAGAAACTGTTAGACGTCTGGTAAATACGTTTAGGACAATGGGATCGTTAAACGCTAAACCTTGAAGAAGCTTATTTTGTTGTGTTGTTATTTGCCCCACGCTTTGGGAGCCAATTTGAAGAAGGTTTGTTTGTTGCTGCTACGTATGGATAGTTAGTTTGAAGATGTATTATATTTCGACTGTTGGGGAGGCGAACTTGAAGTAGTTGCAACCGCACGTATGGTAAAAAGTTTCCGGTAGCCTTCGCCCCAAATGTAATTTCCGGTGGCCTTTGCCCGAAGTTTAAAAAAGATTAACTTTGTAATTTTGACTGTTTCTTTAAACATTATATATTTATGTTTGCCTCGGCTGCGTCAGTATTTATTTTTAGAGACATGAATGTCTTAGCAGGGAGGTGGTGCAACTGAAGAATATAGGCTTACATAGATTATAATTTTTACTTCACTTCTTTTATTAATGCTGGACACTATTTAAATAACACTTCACTGATAGAGAGAGAGAGAGAGAGAGAGAGCTGTGAAATTTGTTTTTATTAATTACTTGCACTTTTTTAACCAGTAAACTATTTTTGTCTCGCACGAATACGTATTAAATTCCTCGAGGACACATCTGGCGTCCGGTTAGGAACACTGTCTACAACCAATGCGTCCAGTTATGAGCGCTGTCTACAAGCAACGGACTTGATTTCTACCGCCCAAATTTGTAAATTTCTGTATTTCAAGTCTCTGATTGGCTAATCCTAGTCCAATAGAATACCTTCGTTTAACTAAAGCTTTTTCTGGTTGAGAAAATAATGTGATAAAAATTGTGTGCTGTAACAGATATAAATTTTTTGTGTAGTAAACTTTTGTCTATCCCTTACAGTTTACCAGTTATGTATATGTCATTCAGAATGAAGGGGACTTTTGTGGACATTCCCATAAATTCAACGTATACATTTAATTTGCCATGAGAATGTGTTAAACATGTGATATTTTAATCAAAATCGTTAGAGACATTTTTGAGAAAATCAAAATTGTTGAAAAATGCTCCATGTAAAGGGTAGTCTGGGTTGGGGGGATTATCTTGAAAATCTTCATGTCGCATCCTTATAAGATGCTAAACTTAAATACCAAATTTGGTATTTATCCATTTTTCGTTTTTAAGTTATGCTGTTCATAAACAGACAGACTACTATACGTAGTAGAGAAAGTAAAATTAGATGAGTGATTGGACAGTGAAGTGGAGGAAATTCAGCGCCGATCCGAAATTAGGATATTACTCCCCCGGGAGGGAGGGATAAGGTGAAGGGAGACACCAGCAATTGGAAGCGGAGAGACGCACAGCAATGACAGGATCCCTCCAAATTGACGCGCATACACAGTAAAATAGGCAGAGCGGGGACTCCGCCGGACACAGGGTCCAACGCCCCCTCCCCAAGGGACAGTCTTATACCCCACCTACCAGCCTAATGCCGAGGGATGTAGAAAGTTCACAGAGTATTTTTACTTTCTCTACTACGTATAGTAAGTAGGGGAAGCATTGCATTCCACCCAAAAATTCGAAACCGAGATTTCACCGGAAATACATGTTTTGAGGTGCACTGAATGCATATAAAGCATTTTTGGAAACATGTCCGTGTGTTTGTGAACATCATAACTCAGAAACGAACAGTCGGATAAACACCAAACTTGGTATTTAGGTTCAGTATCTTCCACAGATGCGACACGGAGGTTTTCAAGAAAATCCCCCCACCCCAGATTGCCCTTTACATGGAACATATAACTTATTCTTATTCAAAAAAAAATCAACACCAATAAAACATTTAAAAGATATAAAAAACAATAAATTCTGAATTAACAATCAACCTTTATTTGTAAAACATAACGGGATTAAAAATAATAAAATTAAAATATATCTTAACATTGTAAATCAAGAAGTTAGTTAAAAAAATCTGATGTGTTACACTCACATGACTTTCTCTACTCTTGTACAATCTAATTTTACAAACGCCTATTCTCCATATGCTTCATGTTAATCGAGATATCGAGATGTCAATCTTATTGGTAATTTTCTTGTAGATGCAAGGGGAATATGGTAGCTTTTAAGCGATAGTCAAATATTTTAACGCTGGTTGCTATGTGCCGCATTCCATTCTCTTTGCATGTCCAGGACATAAAAAAATGCAAATGTTTCTGCAAATGTTTATCTGGAATAACATGAAGTAGACGGTGATTAAGCGTCCACTATCGCCAATACTCCCTGAAACAGACCAAATTATGAATGGAAATAAATGGAGAGACAGGAAATTTGGAGGATGAAGGAAACCATTCGTCATTCGCCTGACGATTCCCGAAAGAATGGGCGGTCGCCGGAGATCGAACCTGGGACCTCCCGAATGGAGGTCACCAACGTTACCGCCTGAGCCATCCCGCTTGGCTAAATCGGTGAACTTAAAAGGCATACATCTAAATGTGTAAAAACTTCTGTCTGATATTTTAATGGGACATGCATTTTGCTGATATATCATTGGTGGGATAGGGTTTCTAATCTCTTTTTAAATAGGACGTTACAGCTTACTAGATTTTGTTTTATGGATTGAACCAGTTTACAATAACAACTGCTACTGTGAAAGCTTGGAAGGCATTTCCATGTGAAAGTTCCGTCAGATTTTAAAGAGAGCATTTAACGTAATCAGGTTATGATTGGAACTAGTGTTGGGGAGTTAGAAGGAAACTCTTGCATTCCTGCTATGTTTTCAGCAAGTGTGTGTAGTTTTTGCAGGACCAGAGCAAACGGTGCCAAGCCACCAGTTTTAAGGCTCCATGTTCATAAGGTTCCATGTTCGCTCCGTTGATTTTCACTGCCTTCGTCGTCTGGGAGCACCATTCTCGGTCATAACGCGATGCACCATGTAATGACATGCAGAGCTGGGCGACGGCCAACACTGTGATCCAGGTCATGTGCAGCGATTCTGCGGTTCTAAGGGCTTGTTACCCAGCTTCTTAGTGCATGAGTTCTAAGGGGAGACCTAGGGAATTCATTTCTTAGGAAATGGTGAAAATGTTGACAGAATTCTTATTATTAAAAAAGGGAATAAGAATTATTGCGAGTTCATCTTATAGTGCCAATTGCACACCCTTGTTTAGAAGTTTCAAAATACTAAGTTTCATTAACATAACTTTTTGCTCTTTATGAAAATTAACTTAAATAATTTCACAACTATCCTACTCCTAATAATTTCTTATTGTTGCAACCAACGTAAAAATTAAAAAAAAAATAACCTGATGTGTTGCGCTCACATGACTTTCTCTACTCGTCTACTAAATATTCTTCCATTCTCTTTGCATTACCAGGACAAAAAGAAATGAATAACGAATTCCCATTTGAGAAAAGGTATAAGTATTGGAAAATTTAAGGGAATAACAAGCAATATCTCGAAAACGGTTCACTCAACAAAAAAATGTATATGACATAAATTGTGTATTTTAACGCGATCTACATTTTTTGTGTAGTAAAATTTTCTATATCTCTTATGGTTTACCAGTTATGCAAAAGTCGTTCACAATGAAGAATACTTTTGGAGACATTACCAGAAAATTCAAGATATACATTTTATTTGTCATGAAACTATCTTAAACATATGATATTTTAATCAAAATCGTTAGAGCCATTTTTGAGAAAATTAAAATTTCGAAAAATGTTCCATGTAAAGGGTAATCTGGGGTGGGGGGTGTTCTTAAAAACCTTCGTGTCGCATCTCTGGAAGATACTGAACTTAATACCAAGTTTGATGTTTATCCGACTGTTCGTTTCTGAGTTATGCTGTTCACAGACACACAGACAGACACACACACACACGCACACACACACACGGACATATTTCCAAAAATCCTTTTTTTGGATTCGGGAGGCCTCAAAACATTTGGGGTGAAATCTCGGTATGGAATTTTTTAGTGAAATGCAATACTTCCCCTACTTACTATACGTAGTAGATAGAGTAAAAAGCGAATATCGAATTCCCATTTGAGAAAAAGTTTTGGTAAATTCAAACAAATAACCAGGAGCTCTACATTTTATATAGAGAAACGTTTTGTCTACCTCTTACGGATTACCCGTTATGCAAATGCCATTCAGAATGAAGAGGACTTTTGGGTACATTCCCAGAAAATTCAAGATATACAATTTATTTGTAATGAAAACATGTTAAATATATGATATTTTAATCAAAATCGTTAGAGCCATTTTTGAGAAAATAAAAGTTTTCGAAAAATGTTCCATGCAAAGAGTAGTCTGGGGTGGGAGAATTTTTCTGAAAATCTGTGTGTCGCATGTTTGAAACATACTGAACCTAAATACCATGTTTGGCATTTATGAGACTTTTCATTTTTAAGTTATGTTGTTCATAGACACACACGGACGTTTTTCTAAAAATGCTATTTTTTGATTCAGGGGGCTCAAAACATGTATTTCCATTGAAATCTCGGGATCGAATTTTTGGGTGGAATACAATACTTCCCCTACTAACTATACGTAGTAGAGAAAGTAAGAAATAGTGGTTCCGCATTAATGCTATAGATAGTTTAACCGGTTTCCTAGGGATGCCAACACTATTGGCTTAAATAGACAAAAACCCGATTGCCTGGCCCTCATTGTTCCGGATTTCCGGTTTATCCGGAGATTGCTTTGCTTTTTTGTTCACCACGAGGATATTTCAGTCCTTTGATAAATGAATGTATGCGTTCTAACGTAGGCACCGCAGGTAGCGTAGAGATCGCTGTCGGTCGCACGCTTCAATCTATGGTCAGTTAGTGATGATCACTGTCAAATGTTTTCGACAATTGAATATGTTACGATAGTGATAAATGACTATCAAATGAAAAAGTTGTTTTTACTTTCTCTGGCACGTACATAGTAGATAGAAAAGATATTGCATTCCACCCAAAAATTCGATACAGTGTTTTCGACGAAAATACTTCTTTTGCAACTCCCTGAATCCAAAAAGGTCCGTGTATTTGTTTGTGTGTCTGTCTGTGAATAGCATAACTCAAAAACGAAAAGTCGATAAGTACCAAACTTGCTATTTAAGTTCATTATCTTCGAAGAATATGACCCAAAGATTTTCAAGAAAATCGCCCCATCCCAAACTATCCTTTACATGGAAAATGTTTCGAAATTTTTATTTTCTAAAACTGGTCCCAACGATTTTGATTGAGATACTTTACATTAAAAACAATTAACTTGACAATTAAAATGCATATCTTGAAGTTTTGCCTTAAATATCTCTTCATTGGGAAGGAATGTTGAATAATCTTGTATAACTGGTAAACTTTAAGCGATAGATGAAAACGCACTACAAAAAAAGAATATATATCTTTAAAACATACAATTTATTTTAAATAGGTTTTTTTTGTAACATAATCCATTTCTAAGATATCCGTTACTAATGCTTCGAATTGTTCATTACTTGGTCATTCTCTTAAAAGCCCTGTCAACGCCCAGGTGTTTCTCGCGTATGTGTGGAAAATGTATGGAATTTTAAGGCCAGCATAATCGTGCAGTTCTTAAATGTTTGACTATCACTGTATTCTTTGTATTTATAACGAAACGTGCAATGTAGCTATTTCTGCAATAGTTTATTTGGATTAAAATGTGGTAGATAGAAAAAATTCTGATATGTTACACTCACATGACTTTCCCCACTCTTGTACAAATTATTTTTACAAACGCTTATTCTCCATATGCTTCATGTTAATCGAGATGTTAATCTTATTGTTAATTTTCTTGTAGGTTAAAGAGGAATATGGTAGACTTTAAGCGATAGTCAAATATTTTAAGCACTGGTTGCTATGTGGAGCATTCCATTCTCTTTGTATGTACAGCACATAAAAAAATTTTGATGCGTTACACTCACATGACTTTTTCTACTCTTGTACAAACTATTTTTACAAACGCTTATTCTCCATCTACTTCATGTAAATCGAGATAAACATTTGCAGACCCTATCTTATTGCTAATTTTCTTGTAGATGTAAGGGGAACATATATTTACAAGGGCAATATAGAAATACAGTAGCCTTTAAGCACATACATATCTCTTAATAGCTGGTTGCTAGGTGAAGCACCATTCCCTTTGCCACAGATTAATACTCTTTGCATGTCCAAGACAAACAAATGAATAACGAATTCTCTTTTGAGAAAATAAGTATTGAAAAATTTAAGGGAATAACAAGCAATATCTCGAAAATGGTCCACTGAACAACAAAAATGTATATGACATAAATTGTGTATTTTAACGCGGTCTACATTTTTTGTGTAGTAACATTTTGTCTATCTCTTATGGTTTACCAGTTATGCAAAAGACGTTCACAATGAAGAATACTTTTGGAGACAATCCCAGAAAATTCAAGATATACATTGTATTTGTCATGAAAATATCCTAAACATTGATATTTTAATCAAAATCGTTAGAGCCATTTTCGAGAAAATTAAAATTTTCGAAAAATGTTCCATGTAGAGGGTAATCTGGGGTGGGGGGATTTTCTTGAAAATCTTCGTGTCGCATCTCCGGAAGATACTGAACCTAAATCCCAAGTTTGGTGTGTATCCGACTGTTCGTTTCTGAGTTATACTGTTCGCAGACACACGGACATGTTTCCAAAAATGATTTTTTTTGGATTCAGGGGGCCTCAAAACATGTATTTCAGGTGAAATCTCGGTATCGAATTTTTGGGTGGAATACAATAGTTCCCCTACTTACTATACGCAGTAGAGAAAGTAAGAAGCTGTAATGAGAATAATTTGTACACCCACTAGTAAAGATGGAGGGTAGAGAACGTCATGTGAATGTATCACATCAGATTTTTTTCATTCGGTTTTAAAAGCTCTTTATTTACGTAAATTGCATGAAGTAATATAATATAAAACTTATTACATTATAATAGACGTTCTAGGTTGGAGCAATATAAACACGGCGTTAGTGCACATTACGTTTTAGTATTAAAACTGTTACAATATATTATTATTCTTTAGTAATTAAAGCGAAAATGTATCCCATTAATGTCGAATTGTGAAAGCATGTGGTTTCTCAATCACACTAACACATACAACTCTGTAATGGAACTATGTATTTGTTAAATAAGGATATATAAAATATATTGACATTTTAAGGTTACCTATCTATTGCATGGCTTAGGCGGTTTCGTCTGTGGCCCACATTTCGGGAGGTCCCGGGATTGATCCCCGGCGACCACCCGCTCTGGCCCAATGGGTTTTTGTGGTTTCCACGGATCTTTAGGCGAATGCTGGGGTGGTTCATCTTCTACTACCATTCTCATTCCTCTCATTTCCTGTATCCACTACCTTCCTTGTCATGTGTTTCAGGGCTGTAGGAGCAGGCGACGGTGTTCGGTGGGTTTCGGCTGGACGGTGGTTTGCGCTCTGGTGTTGCTGCGGTACCGCTCAGTTAGGTCTCTCCTCAGGGTTGGGCTCTGCTCCGGGGGACCCTGGAGTTTGATGGCTTGTGAGCAGGGACCATGCGGCGTCGGATGAGTTCTATCTGAAAACGTTAGGGACCCCGTTCATGCTTGCGCCCGTCGACATCCGAATCTGGTCGTCCTTCGGGTCTCTTCCCTTCCAGGGGTCACGTTGGAAGCACAATGGGCCTGCGTGGGTTGCTCTGCCCCTATTCCGGGGGCCCCTCCGTGATGCGTGTCTTTACCTTTACCTACCTATTGCAGAATTCTACACGATTATGTTTAATAGTTATTTGAGTTTGTTTTGCATAGGTTATGCTGGGTTATAACGCATTTATTATTTAACAGCTATTTGATTAGGGGTTAAAATGAATGAGTATAAGTTTATTCCATCACAATATAGGGAGTATTAGTAAGTCGTCCTTATTTTGTGATTGTGATGTTCGGTATTAAATTTGGGTGACTATAATTTGAATTGAATTGAGAAAGTAAAGCATAGCTAACATGGTATCTACTGTCTCTAGTTTCTGGAGCTTAATATCCAAAAAGTTGGGGAACTAAATGGCTTTTGTGACCGCTAACTAGCATGGAGACATATTCGAAACTATCAACAGGAATGCACAATGTTTTAAAATTAATTAAGAAAGGGGTGAGTGGATCAGTTATAAAGAATATAAAGCATTTATATGCAAATTATGAGTGCTGTTTAAAAATAGCCAAATGCAGAATTTCTGAAGAGAACGTGAATAATTCAGAGCTTAGACAAGGGTGAAAAATCAGTCCAGTGCCATTTAACCTAATTATAAATTATATTATAGAAGAAATAAAAATATTAATAAGCATCCACCAGTTATCAATAAAAAGGAAACGCGAGGATTATTGTTTGCAGATCTAGTGGCATGTTCCATTTCACTTGTGGGCTAAGTAAAGCTACTGAAACAATTGGCAAATACTGTAAAGATTGAGGGCCAAGAATAAACAAAGAGAACCCGAAAATCATTATCTTTAAGAAAGGATATATACTAAGAAAGACCGAAAATTGGTATTGGTAAGGAACGGAGTTGGAAGTAGTGAGGAAAATTGATTATCTAGGAGTAAGGCTCAATAGTGCAGGGGATTGCGAAAAACAGAAGAAAAAATCTGTGTTGCATTCACATAATTTTCTCTGCTCTTGTGAAACATTTTTACAAACGCTTATTCTCCGTCTACCTCATGTTAATCTTATTGCTAATGTCGTGTAGATGCAAGGGGAATATGGTAGGTTTTAAGCGATAGTTAAATCTTTTAAGAGCTGGTTGTTATGTGGAGCATTCCATTTTCTTTGTGTGTCCATGGCGTAAGAAAGCGAATAATGAATTCCCATTTGAAAAAAAGCGTAAGTATTGAAAAATTCAAACAAGTAACAAGGAGTATCTTGGAAATGGTCCACTCCACAAAAAGAATGTATGTGACATAAATCGTGCTTTAACGAGATCTACATTTTTTGTGTAGTAAAAGTTTGTCTTACGTTTACCAGTTATGCAAAAGTCATTCATAATGTAGAGGACTTTTGGGGACATTTCCAGAAGATTCAAGATATACCGTTCATTTGCCATGAAAATTTCTTAAACATACGATATTTTAATCAAAACCGTTAGAGCCATTTTTGAAATAATCAAACTTTTGAAAAGTGTTCAATGTAAAGGGTAATCTGGGGTGGGTAAATTTCTTGAAAATCTTCGGTCGCATCTTTGGAAGATACTAAACTGAAATACCAAGTTTGGTATTGAAACCGAAATTATAAAGTCAATAATTATCATAATAATCTGGGAAGGATAGCGAAATAAAATAAATAATAAAATATTTAAAGTCAGTACATGTATTAAAAGGAGAAGCATTGGGAAAATTGTTGACTGTTAAAAGCGACAGAAAGACCAGATAGGCACAGTTTAGCTAATTAGGGACCAGCCCCAGGTATAAAGGCTAAAATAGCTGAAGCCAGTTTCTCTTGGAATTAATGGGTGCAGTTGCACTGGCCAGGATGTGAAGGTCACTAGAAGCTTCATGACGCTCAGTTTTGGTGCGAAATGTTTAAGGGGAGAGAGGGGAAGTTAGGAGGTTTTTCCTTGTTTCGCGCGTGTGGTGAGAACATTCCCGCTGGGACTCTCGTGTGGTGAGGACACACGCTCGTTGGGGCCCTCTTGGGGTGCGCAACAATATTCTCTGGGTGTAAACTTGCAAGAGAATCGAACGTTCAGCTGTAATGTATAATCTTCGGCCTTGGAAAAGACACAGTAACATCGTAAGAATTTAAAGGTGATCGGCAAATCTTAAGTCTTATTTTAATGTTGAATAAAAGTGTTCCAAGAAAGTGTTCGTGTTTCTATGTACATACACTCACGCATACCCAGTGATTAAGATCTCATGCTCGAGCAGCCGTGGCAAAGTATAAAAAAACATCTAGGAGGAGAAAAGCAGCAACCGTGAGGCAAAGGTATTCCATCAGTGGTTGGAGGACGTAGCGTGTCTGCGTCAGTATTTATCCAAATTTTATTTTTTGAGTTATGCTGTTCACAGACAGACATACGGATATGTTTCCAAAAATGCTTTATTTGGATTCAGGGCACCTCAAAACATGTACTTCCGGTTAACTTTCGGTATCGGATTTTTGCGTGGAATGCAATACTTCCCCTACTTACTATACGCAGTAGAGAAAGTAAAAATTACTAGCAAAGGGGAAGCAAGCAATACAGGTAATCAGAGCATGTGTGAACAAAATACCAGAAATGCAAATTGCGTGGCAAAAAATGATGTATAGCACGGTGTTGAAGCAAGAATGTTATACCCAGCAGAGATATGGGGACTGAAATAAGAATGGGAAAATGTGGATGCTATACATAGATGTTTTGCAAAATAAGCCTGGGATTATCAAGGAGTTCACCGAATGGAGTGGCACAAGCAGAACTAGGGAGAGTGGGAGCTAAAGGCAAAATGGTAGAAAGGGCAATCAAGTACTGGTTCAGAATAAAACTACTAGAGGAAAATGAGATACTAAAGTAATGCTCGGTTGTACAGGAGAAAATGGAGGAAAAAATAAACTAGGATGCACAGATACAGAGAACATTTGAAGAAATAGGGGAAACATGGGCAGAAAGAAACAACAAAATTAAGGGTTTCTGGAACGAAATTAGAACAAGAGTGGAGGATATTGAAAAACAATAATTATAAGTAGTTTCAAGGAAAAAATATCATGAATAGATTATAGATATTTTAAAGCGAAATGAGAAAAGGAAAGTGCATGGAAGTATGCAACAAAGAGTCCAGAATGGGATATGAATGGGCGAGGACAGGTGTAATGAATTTAAGTGGTCTAACAGGGAGAGGAAAGGGAGAGAGATGTAATAAATGCAATATATTCTGGAATGCGATGATACGGATAAAGGAAGAGATAATTTAATACTAGAGAAATGAAAAAAATCACCAATATACCTAAAGGTTCGGAAGATTTTTAATAAAAGATCAAATGAATATGTGGAGAAAGCAGGAAAACATTTAGGAAAAATAACGTTAAAATATTTAAAAGAAACGTAAAGGAAATTGGAGAAAATGCGGAAAAAAGGGTAACAAGGCAAAAAATGGATGCATTATACGAGGAGTATTCCAAAACTAAGGTCCGGTGAACAATATTTAACGGATGGTAAGCCTGCAGCGCTTATTACCGACTCCTGAGGAACCTACCGCAGTGTTGGTGTGACGCAGTAGGCGTTTGCCAGTCGGTGAGAGCAGATCGCAATAGCCGCGACAATCGTAGATCCCGCCAGTTGTGAAGTGCGGGTTGTGATTAGATTTTTGCTGGCAAAAGGATAGTCAGCTGCGGACATCATCGAGAGTTATGCCTCGTGTATGGACCGGACATGAGTGATAAACAGGTTCGGCACTGGTGTCGAGAATTTCGAAATGGCCGCACAAATGTGCACGATGAACAGCGGAATGGTAGGCCCAGTATCCGGACCGACGATATCGTTGAGCAAGTGAAACAAAAACTTCGAAGTGATCGGCGTTTGACGATTAGTAGTCCGGCTGATGAATTCCCAAATGTTGCTCTAACTTCACTTTACAGGATTGTCACTGAACAGCTTGGATATCGGAAACTTTGTGCGAGGTGGGCGCCAAAACTGCTCACCGGTCAGCACAGAGAGCAACGAATGCGTAGTGCACGACAGTTTTTTGAGCTCTATAGACAAGATGGAGTTGGTTTGTTTCCCCACATTGTAACGGGTGACGAGACATGGATAGCGTACACCAACATAGAATCGAAACAACAGTCAATGCAGTGGCGCCGTTCCGGTTAACCCAAACCAAAAAAAAGCGTAAGCAATCGCCTTGCACGAATCACAAAATTATGGCTACCGTGTTTTGGGACCAAAAGGGGGTCCTTTTGATTGATTTCATGGACCATGAGTCAGCAATTACAGCTGAAGTGTACTGTGCAACGCTTACCAAACTGAGACGTGTAATCCAAAATCGACGCCGAGGGAAACTTGTCTGCCTCCTGTACGACAACGCACGCCCGCACACCGCTGGCAAAACCACCCTCCATACAGTCCCGACCTGGCACCAAGTGACTATTTCCTCTTCTTGCATTTGAAACGGTGGCTGGGTGGACAAGTACTTCCAACCGACGATGAACTCAAGACGAGCGTTACTAACTGGTTCAAGTCCCAGGCGGCAGACTTCTATGACGAGGGGTTAAACAAGCTGGTACAGTGTTACAGGAAGTATTACATGTGAACGGCGATTATGTGGAAAAGTTGAGGCAGTATTTTTATCACTTGAATAATTTCAGTCTAATTATATAATATGTAAATTCAATAACAGCCCGCCTTGAAGCAATATGTATGTAATAATTTGTAAAACGTATGTAACAGTCATTGCATATGCTTATATTATTGTATCCATGTGTAATAATGTTATGTATATATATTACGTAATTTAATAATGTAGGAGCTGTTAGAATAATAAGTTAAACGTTGCTAACAATGGGGTAACAAGAGGTAACCTTGAGGCAATAATGAGTTTGAGAGTTGTTGAGGTAATAATGTTATTTGTGATTCTTGGAAGCAATAATGTAATTTTAGTGACAGTTTAAAAATGGCCAATCAACAACCAGAAAAAGCTTTAGTTAAATACAGGTATTCTATTGGAGTGGGATTAGCCAATCAGAGACATGAAATACAGAAATTTACAAGTTAAGACGGTTGAAATCTAGTCAGTTGCCTGCAGACAGTGATAGTAACCGGATGGAAGATGCATCCTCGAGAGAAATATAAATTCGTGTTAAACGAAAATAGTATACGGATTAAAAAGTGCAAGTATTAAATAAAAGAATCTCACAGCTCTCGATATCAGTGAAGTGCTATTTAATTTGTGTCAAGGATTAATAAAAAGGAGTGAATTAAAACTTAAAATCTGCGTAAGCCTACATTCTTGTCGCATCACGCCCTGCCAAGACTTCCATGTCTCTAACAATAATACTGACGCAGCCGAGGCAAACATAAATATGTAATATCTAAAGAAACAGTCAAATTACAAAGCTATTATTTTTAAACTTGGGGCAAAGGCCACCTAAAAGTATATTTGGGGCGAAGGCTACCGGAAACCGGGTACTATACGTGCGGTTACAACTACTACAAGTTCGGCTCCCCAACAGTTGAATTATAATACATCTCCTTCAATACAAACTACTTCAAATCGGCTTTTCATACGTAGCAGCAAACACCGTAAAGAACAATTCTACTTCAAATTGCTGTCCATACGTGGAGCGAAATAACAAACAACTGCAACAAAACACCTTCTTCAAAGTAAAGTATATATGTAGGCACATATTACTGTCAATAAAAACCTTGTCTCACGAGCGATGTTATTGTTATGACCAAATGGACCTTAGTTTTGGAACACGCCACGTACTTCCTCATTATATATACAACAGAATGTTAAACATAAGGGGAAGAGAAATAATAAGCAGCTCCATTGAATACGTTGTATAAACTGTATGTAATGTTCAAAGCAGACAATAAAACATTCATTCAGCTAGGAAGCACACAGCGATAACATTACCACAATTTTAACTTCTGCTATGCAAAAAGAGGTTGCATTACGTTTGGAATTAAAGTTTTGTTTACAAGCACTACAACATGTGTCATCTCTTCTCCCCAACACTGATGCAGTACCTCCCTGGACTGTGTAATATTATGAAAATTACTATTAATGCCCATTTTTACAATCAATTGTATCCCCAATAGCAACTGCATTCTATTTCTTGCTCTGTAGCATCCTTTAGGATAACCACTTACCAAAACTGTTACACTCACATGACTTTCTCTACTCTTGTACAAACTATTTTTACAAACGCTTATTCTCCATATGCTTCATGTTAATCGAGATGTTAATCTTATTGCTAATTTTCTGGTAGATGCAAGGGGAATTGCTAGGCTTTAAGCGATAGTCAAATATTTTAAGAGCTGGTTGCTATGTGGCGCATTCCATTCTCTTTGCATATCCAGTACATAAAAAAAATTAATAACGAATTCCCATTTGAGAAAAAGTATAAGTATTGGAAAATTTAAAGGAATAACAAAAAATATCTCGAAAATGGTTCACTATGACATAAATTGTGTATTTTAACGCGATCTACATTTTTGTGTAGTAAAATTTTGTCTATCTCTTATCGTTTACCAGTTATGCAAAAGTAGTTCACAATGTACTTTTGGAGACATTCCCAGAAAATTCGAGTTATACATTTCATTTGTCATGAAAATATCTTAAACATATGATATTTTAATCAAAATCGTTAGAGCCATTCTTGAGAAAATTAAAATTTTCGAAAAATGTTCCATGTAAAGGGTAGTCTGGGGTGGGGGAATTTTCTTGAAAACCTTCGTGTCGCATCTCTGGAATATACTGAACCTAAATACCAAGTTTGGTGTTTTTTCGTTTCTGAGTTATGCTGTTCACAGACACATACACACGGACATGTTTCCAAAAATGTTTTTTTTATTCAGGGGGTCTCAAAACGTATATTTTCGGTGAAATTTCGGTATTGAATTTTTGGGTGGAATACATTACTTCCCCTACTTACTATACGTAGTAGAGAAAGTAAAAATAGAAGAGTAGCTACTTTATACTCTCTGGAATGGGGTTGGGATCATATATGAATTGGTTCATCGGTTGAAGCGACTTAAAAAGTGATTAGTGCTATAGACCACTAACCAATAAAATAACGCTACACAACCTAGGGAGCAACAAAATAGCTTTTTAAAACCGGATGAACAATCGAATACTTGAGAGCAATCGAATAAAACGATAGGTGACTATGAATAATTCGATAGTTTTCATTCAATAGTGCCCATCACTATATTCAGGTCACAGAACATAACTAAGTTGTATGAGACACTGTTATATTCGTTTTCATCACAGCGCAGTATGAGAGGGTTGGTGCTGCACGTATGGGAGCCAAACTTGAAGTAGATTATTACTACTTTTTGCACCGTGTTTTGCGGGAGATATGTTTCTTGGAATGTTTGCCCCACGTACGATACAAACTTTCCGGTGGCCTTCGCCCCAACGTTTAAAACATCAACTTTGTATTTTAATGTTTATTTAAATATTATATATGTATGCCTCGGCTGCGTCAGTAGTAACTTTTAGAACACGTATCTCTTAGCAGGGGTAGTACGGCTAAACAATGAAGACTTACACAAATTATAATGGTATTTAACTTCGTTTTATTAATCTTTCACACGATTAAATAACACTTCACTTATATATCATGCTGTAGAGCTGTGAGATTATAGTTTGATTGCACTTTTTAACACGTTAACTTTATATTATTCACGCCGTAATGAATTTTTTGTCTCACACTGAATACGTACCGAGCGAACTGCTCGGGAACGCTGCCTTCTAGCATCTGGCGTCTACCGCTTGTACGTTTACTATATTTCAAGTCTCTGATGGGCTAATTCTACTCCAATAGAATACTTTTATTTAACTTTTAGATTTTCTAGTTGTTGATTGGCTATTTATAAACTGTTTTAAATATTAGATTATTGTTCCCAGAATTATTAGTGGCATTATTAAACTTTCTAATTCATTATTGCCTCAAGGTTACCTCATAGTTAGCAACTTTCGGCTTGTATTCTCACAGCTCCTATATTGTTAAATTACGTAATACATTCACATAACATTATTATACATGTACATAATAATATAAACATAATACAAGGACTGTTATATACACTTTATATATTATACACATATTGCTTTAAGGCGAGCTGTTATTATATTTTAAATTATATCATTAGACGGATATCATTTAAGTGATAAAAATACTGTCTCAAGTAGCGATCGTAAACTTATATCGGCGGCTTTCACTTCTTTGCTCTCGATTTTGCAGTGATCTAAATATCACTATCATATTAGTTTGTATTCATTTAATAGTTGATCTCCGGATTATCTGGATTTTCGTTAATCCGCATTACTTTCGGTCTTGCCTAGTCTAGATAAATGAGTTTCCTGTGATACTTTATGCGTGTTTTAAAAACCTGGTTAATTGACAATACTTTTTATAAAATAGAAGTTTTCAACTGTAATATACATATTGTATTTTAATATTATGTTCTTTTACTATGTACCGATTTTATTGTATTTTTAGCATCCCGCGCATATAGTTTATGTTTATGCTGTGGAGGTGCTAGAGGTGTAGGAGTTTCCGGTGACGGCGCTTGGGTTAACTGCTACCTACAGACGGGTGTGGGGAGAATTTGTAAGGGAGAGACTTCTAGGCGATAGCCGGGAGGAAATCAGGCTTCTCTTCCGATAGCTCCGGATCTACTGTACCGAGCGAGTTTATTAACCCGGGTAAGTGATATGTCTTAGCTTTCAATTTGTCATTTGTGGGCAATATAACTGGCCGTATATGACCGTCTTACCATTGCCGTGCTCGTTTAATTATGTTAAATGATTGTATTATCGCGGTAGCCGAGAGTTCTGGATGTTGGGCGCTTTTATATAATGGTTACGATCGCTAAGTTTTAAATACGAGGGGCACTATTTATATTTTGAGCCTTGGCAACCCTGAATGTTGTAGGTGCCATCTGACGTTTCCAATGGAAAGTTTAACATTTTTGACCATAATCTACTTCAAACATTTTGTCAATAGAGCGTCATTTGTTTTGTTTACACTAACTTGTCAACAAAAACATGGAATTAACTCTGAAAATGTTCGTGCAATGATTTATTACGACTTTCGACGTGGATTATCAAGAAAAGAGTGCATTGATCAACTAACTTCCACATTTGGCGACGAAGCTCCATCCGTTGCCACTGTGAAACGCTGATAAACAAATTTAATCGTGGCCGCCGTTCGCTCAATAATGAAGTTCTGAAGGTCGTCCAAAATCCGTTGTTGTGCCAGAAGACATTGATGCTGTGCAAAACCTAATAATGAAAAATCGTCATTCGACATATTGTGAGATTGAGGCAACCCTAGGCATTAGTTCCACCAGCATATATAAACTATTGCATGATTATTTAGCGATGAAAAAGGTTTGCTCTCGTTGGATCCCACATAATTTGACGCAATCTCAAAAAGATGCTCGTGTCGATTGGTGTACAAAAATGCTCAAGAAATACAATGGTGGTGCCTCAAAAGACGCATATAAGATTGTAACAGGTGACGAATCATGGATGAGCCGGAACGTAAACAGAGTCGACTGTATGGGTGTTTCAAGATGAAGCAAATCCAACAAGAGTTGTTCGCACTCGAAGCACTTCGAAGCAAATGGTCGCCTGCTTTTTCAGCAAAACTGGCCATGTGGCAACAGTGCCTTTAGAGGAACGTAAAACGGCCAGTGCCGAATGGTACACAACCATTTGTTTGCCGGAAGTCTTCGGTGAAGTAAGGAAAACCAACAAGAACCGTAGGATCGTTCTTCATCAAGACAATGCGAGCGCACACACATCTCGTCTAACAACAGAGTATTTGAAGGCTCAAAAAATCGAATTGATGGGTCATCCGCCATACAGTCCTGATTTGGCACCCAATGACTTCTTTTTGTTCCCGAACATCAAGAATAAATTGCGTGGACAACGATTTTCGTTGGCAGAATAAGCCGTTGAAGCCTTCAAAAACCATGTTTGGAGGTGTCTCAATAAGACTGGAGTAAATGCTTTGACAAATGGTTCAAACGGATGCAAAAGTGTATTGATCATAAAGGAGAATATTTTGGAAAACAATAAAGCAGTTTTCAATCAGAAATTACTTTGTTTTAAATATTACGTTCAAAATATAAACAGTGCCCCTCGTAACGTTGCAAACCTTCAACATATTTGTATAAATGGAATCCAGGCAACTGTTTGTGTAAATCCCTAAACATGTGTAAAGTATCGGAGATTGATGAATGAACTTTACAAGATTTATGTCGTTGTTTCATGCTTAATATTATGTGAATTTATTGAATATAAAGGCCATGAATATTGTCAATGTGTAGAGAATGTGTAAAGTGCAGTGTAACTATTGTCCATAACTGCTTGTGAGATTTTATGACAGGCAAATAAATAAATACAAAATTCTAAATATTGAAAGGTGGGATCAGACGACTGGAAAATTCAATGCCATCGCCGGGATTTGAACCACGGATCTGCCGGTTTCCGTCCGGTTGCTCTAGCCAATGAGCTACTCCGGTAAATCACAAGTGGATCTCAAATTGTATTGAGATGACATACCCTAATGGCGACTTACAATGCTGTAAGCTGCGACCACTATTAGGTCAATTAATTCGTAATGGCTACAGAAAGTTGTGCGACTTCAGATTTTTCTTATTACTTTTATTCTTCTTGTGTTAATAAATTGAAGAGCATTTTGAATCGGCTTTTGTTTCCGATGCATACCTACATTATTCTAATCTTACTTTTATTTTTAGTATCCATATGAGATGGATATTAAACTTTTAGAACACCATATATATCATGGATGCTCTTCTGCTTGGAATACGTACTATTACATGGAGTTCGGTTTCTACTAGATACATAAATATCTCACTAATTAAGTATTTATATATTAGTCTACAGGAGTAGCGAAAATGCCTTCTTTGCTCAAGTCACAGGAATAGGCAACCAGCGATATGCCAGTATGTAGAGTAGATATAACTTATGTTTTTTCCATTTCTAGACAGTAATACTTTAATAAGATAACATTATCTTTTTATTTAAACAGTAAAGTTTTATTTCTCATTTGTGCAATTTATTTTCTTGGGAGAGTCGTATTTTCGGAAGGCAAAACAATAGAGAAGAACAGCGAACAGAAGGGAAGAGAAGAGAAGAGCAAAGAAGGGGAGGAAAGGGAAGAGAATGGAAGAGAAGAGAAGATAAGGGAAAAGAAGAGAAGGGTAGAGAATGGCAGAGCAGAGAAGAGAAGGGAAGATAATGGAAGAGAGGAAAGGAGAGGTGAAGAGAAAGGAACGCAGGGAAGGGAAGAGAAGAATAGAGAAGAGAAGAGCAGAGGAGGGGAGGGAAGAGAAGGGAACAGAATGGAAGAGCAGAGAAGAGAGGATAAGGGAAGAGAAGAGAGGAGAAGGGAAGGGAAAGACAGGGAAGAGAAGAGAAGAGGAGGGAAGAGATAGAAGGGAAAAGCAAGGAAGGGAAGAGAATGGTAGAGAAGAAAGAAGCGGAGAAGAGAAGGGAAACGCAGGGAAGGGAAGAGAAGAATAGCGAAGAGAAGAGCAGAGTAGGGGAGGGAAGAGAAGGGAAGAGAATAGAAGAGCAGAGAAGACAGGAGAAGAGAAGAGAATAGAAGGGAAAGGCAGGGAAGAGAAGAAAAGGGGAGGGAGGAAATAGAAGGGAAAAGCAGTGAAGGGAAGAGAAGAAGGAAAAAGATCTGTGTGTGTGTGTGTGTCTGTGTGTGTGTGTGTGTGTGTGTGTGTGTGTGTGTGTGTGTGTGAACAGCATAACCCCAAAAACGAAGTTAGGTAAAATACCAAACCTTGTATTCATGTTCAGCATTTTCCAAGGATGTGACAATAAAATTTTCTAGAAAATCCTCCACCCCAAACGCCCTTTACGTGGAAATATTTTATATATTTTTTGATTTTCGCAAAAACAGCTTCAACGATTTTGATTAAAGTACATTTAAGACATGTACGTGAAAAATGAAATGCGTATCTTGAATCTTCTGGGAATAACCTAGGAAATCCTCTTTATTCTGAAGGAATTTTGTATAGTTGGTAAACTGTAAGAGACAGACAAAAAGTCACTGCATAAGAAACACAGATCTCTTTAAAACAAAAATTATTTCAGCTAACTGTTTATGGCATCAGACAAATACGACATATCGGTTATTGTTGGTTTAAATTTTTCAATGCTTTGTCACATTCACTTATTTCTTACAATGTCATGGAAAGAGCTTAGAATTTCAAGGCTAGCATACTGCGAACGCTTTTAAACATCTGAATATCGATTCGGTTTCTCATATCTCCCTTACACCTACAATGTAATGTGTAATGAACCTAGTTTTTGCAAAGTTTTATATCGATCAAGGTGAAGTAGATGGAAATATAAGCTTTCGTAAGAAGAGTTTGCAGAAGGTATATAAAAAATCTGATGTGTTACACTCACATAACTTTCTCTACTCTTGTACAATCTATTTTTACAAACGCCTATTCTCCATATGCTTCATGTTAATCGAGATATCGAGATGTAAATCTTATTGCTAATTTTCTTGTAGGTGCAAGGGGGAATATGGTAGTATTTAAACGATAGTCAAATCTTCTAAGAGCTGGTTGCTATGTGGCGCATTCCATTCTCTTTGCATGTCCAGGACATAAAAAAAAATCTGATGTGTTACACTCACATGACTTTCTCTACTCTTGTACAATCTATTTTTACAAACGCCTTTTCTCCAAATGCTTCATGTTAATCGAGAAATCGAGATGTCAATCTTATTGGTAATTTTCTTGTAGATGCGAGGGGAATATGGTAGCTTTTAAGCGATAGTCAAATATTTTAGCGCTGGTTGCTATGCGGCGAATTCCATTCTCTTTGCATGTCTAGGACAAAAAAATGAATAACGAATTTGAGAAAAAGTATAAGTATTGGAAAATTTAAGGAAATAACAAGCAATATCTCCAAAACGGTTCACTCAACAAAAGAAATGTATATGACATAAGTTGTGTATTTCAACGCGATCTACATTTTTTGTGTAGTAAAATTTTGTCTATCTCTTATGGTTTACCAGTTATGCAAAAGTCGTTCACAATGAAGAATACTTTTGGAGACATTCTCAGAATATTCGAGATATACATTTCATTTCTCATAACTTTATCTTAAACATATGATATTTTAATCAAAATCGTTAGAGCCATTTTTGAGAAAATTAAAATTTTCGAAAAATGTTCCATGTAAAGGGTAGTCTGGGGTGGGGGGATTTTCTTGAAAACCTTCGTGTCGCATCTCTGGAAGATACTGAACCTAAATACCAAGTTTGGTGTTTATCCGACTATTCGTTTTTGAGTTATGCTGTTCACAGGCACACACACACACACACAGACACACACACAGACACACACACACACACACAGACACACACACGGACATGTTTCCAAAAATGCTTTTTTTGGATTCAGGAGGTCTCAAAACATGTATTTCCAGTGAAATCTCGATATCGAATTTTTGGGTGGAATGCAATACTTCCCCTACTTACTATACGTAGTAGAGAAAGTAAAAATGAATAACGAATTTGAGAAAAAGTATAAGTATTGGAAAATTTAAGGAAATAACAAGCAATATCTCGAAAACGGTTCACTCAACAAAAGAAATGTATATGACATAAGTTGTGTATTTTAACGCGATCTACATTTTTTGTGTAGTAAACGTTTGTCTATCTCTTATGGTTTACCGGTTATGCAAAAGTCGTTCACAATGAACAATACTTTTGGAGACATTTCCAGAAAATTCGAGGTATACATTTCATTTCGCATAACATTATCTTAAACATATGATATTTTCATCAAAATCGTTAGAGCCATTTTTGAGAAAATTAAAATTTTCGAAAAATGTTCCATGTAAAGGGTAGTCTGAGGTGGGGGGATTTTCTTGAAAACCTTCTTGTTGCATCTCTGGAAGATACTGAACCTAAATACCAAGTTTGGTGTTTATCCGACTGTTCGTTTTTGAGTTATGCTGTTCACAGACACACACACACAGACACACACAGACACACACACACACACACACACACACACAGACACACACACGGACATGTTTCCAAAAATGCTTTTTTTGGATTTAGTGGGTCTCAAAACATGTATTTTCGGTGAAATCTCTGTATCGAATTTTTGGGTGGAATGCAATACTTCCCCTACTTACTATACGTAGTAGAGAAAGTAAAAATGAATAACGAATTTGAGAAAACGTGTATTGGAAAATTTAAGGGAATAACAAGCAATATCTCGAAAATGGTTCACTCAACAAAAAAAATGTATATGACATAAATTGTGTATTTTAACGCGATCTACATTTTTTGTGTAGTAACATTTTGTCTATCTCTTATAGTTTACCAGTTATGCAAAAGTCATTCACAATGAAGAATACTTTTGGAGACATTCCCAGAAAATTCGAGATATGCATTTCATTTGTCATAAAAATATCTTAAACATATGACATTGTAATCAAAATCGTTAGAGCCATTTTTGAGAAAATTAAAATTTTCGAAAAATGTTCCATGTAAAGGGTAGTCCGGCGTGGGCGGATTTTCTTGAAAATCTTCGTGTCGCATCTCTGGAAGGTACTGAACCTAAATACCAAGTTTCGTGTTTATCCGACTGTTCGTTTCCGAGTTATGCTGTTCACAGACACACACACACACACACACACACACACACACACATGTACATGTTTCCAAAAATGCTTTTTTTGGAATCAGGGGGTCCCAAAACATGTATTTCCGATGAAATCTCGGTATCGAATTTTTGAGTGGAATACAATACTTCCCCTACTTACTATACGTAGTAGAGAAAGTAAAAATCTGATGTGCTACATTCACATGACTTTCTTTACCCTCTATCTTTATTAGTGGATATGCAAATTATTCTCACAGAAGTTTTATTTTCCTATCTACTTCATTTTAATCGAGATAAAAGCTTCCGGAAATAGCTACATTACACATTTCGTTATAGACACAAAGGGAGTAGCGATAGTCAAATGTTTAAGAACTGAACGCTATATACTGGCCTTAAAATTCCATACTGTTACAATGCAATCGCGAGGAACAACTGAAAATCGAAAGAACGTGAATGACAGTATTGAACAAATAGAAGCATTAATAACGATTATCTTAGAAATGGCTGATGTCACAAAAGAAGTTCATTGAAATAAATTGTGTGTTTTAACGAAACCTACATCTTTTGCGTAGTACGTTTTCGTCTCTCACTTAACTTTACCAATTATACAAGTTTATACAAAATTCCTTCCCAATAAAGAGAACTTCAGACCTTTCGGACAAAATTCGAGAGAAACATTTTTTTTGTAATGTACATATCTTTAATATATGGTATTTTAATCAAAACCATTAAAGCAATTTTGTAGAAAATAAAAAAATTCTCCCAAAATGATCTATGTAAAGTATAGTTTGTTATAGGGGAATTTCTTGAAAGGTTTTTGTATCACATCTTTGGAAGGTACTGAACTTAAGTACCAAATTTGGTATTATCCGACTTTCCGTATTTACTTTCTCTACTACGTATAGTAAGCGGGGGAAGTATTGTATTCCACCCAAAAATTCGACAACGAGATTTCACCGGAAATACATGTTTTGAGACCCCCTGTATCCAAAAAAAGCATTTTTGGAAACGTCCGCGCGCGCGTGTGTGTGAGTGTGTGTGTGTGTGTGTGTGTGTGTGTGTGTGTGTGTGTCTGTGAACAGCATAACTCGGAAACGAACAGTCGGATAAACACCAAACGTGGTATTTAGGTTCAGTATCTTCCAGAGATGCGACACGAAGGTTTTCAAGCAAATCCCCCACCCCAGATTACCCTTTACATGGAACATTTTTCGAAAATTTCAATTTTCTCAAAAATGGCTATAACGATTTTGATTAAAATACCATATGTTTAAGATATTTTCATGACAAATGAAATGTATACCTCGAAATTTCTGGGAATGTCTCCAAAAGTATTTATTGTGAACGACTTTTGCATAACTGGTAAACTATAAGAGATAGACAAAATTTTACTACACAAAATGTAGATCGCGTTAAAATACACAATTTATGTCGTATACATTTCTTTTTTTGAATGAACCATTTTCGAGATATTGCTTGTTATTCCCTTAAATTTTCCAATACTTATACTTTTTCTCAAATGGGAATTCGTTATTCATTTTTTTATATCCTGGACATACAAAGAGAATGGAATGCTCCGCATAGCAACCAGCTCTTAAAACATTTGACTATCGCTTAAAGCCTACCAATTCCCCTTGCACCTACAAGAAAATTAGCAATAAGACTAACATCTCGATTAATATGAAATAGATGGAGAATAAGCGTTTGTAAAAATAGTTTGTGCAAGAGTAGAGAAAGTCATGTGAGTGTAACACATCAGATTTTTGAGTTATGTTCTTCACAGACACACACGGAACTTTTTTCTAAAAATGCTTTTTTTGGATTCAGGGGGGCTCAAAACATGCATTTTAGGTAGAATTCAGGTATCGAAGCTTTGGGTAGAATGCAATGCCTTCTTTACCTACTAGGTACTTGGTAGAGGAATAAATAAACGATAAGAAAATCATGGGAATGTAACACATAAGATATTTTGTAAATAACCCTCTTGAGCCCCTTATCCAGCGATGAATTTTTGTTTCATTTTTGTTTCGTTTCCTTTGCTTTTCTAACTTTTATGAACCACTAAATGGATGATGATAGTATTAACGATTAAACTTCTGATGTTATTCCCCTCTTTATAATAATGTCTATTGGGGATCTATCATTGCGTTTCTGTGGATCAAATAATATTCAAAATATTTAGCTAAATTTTAGCTAGTTAAAAAATTATTATTTGCACTGTCAGCCATCGTTCCTTCTTTTAATTGCAATATAATAAACATTATACACAATTGTCTTATGTTTCTTGAACTGTATTAGAGAAAAGTAGAAACGTTTAAACATTGGAATGGCCACATAGAGCAACCACGTTTTCCCAAAGAAACCTTTCTTTCCAAAGTATCGTTTACTTCCGAGAAATAAAATAGTATTTATAGAAAGTCATCTCTGAGATTTCGTTGTTTTTTATAGTACTGAATAAAATAAATGCTGAGTTTTCTCCATAGGATTCAGTATCAGTAGGGGAAAGGTTCCTATATTGAACCACTTACGGCTAAATAGTAAATAATAATTATCATTTCAAATCAACATTTTCAGAAACACAAGTGTTAAAGTGACAAATCCTAGCGCTATTAATATCGTCAACACGATTCAAAATTAATTCAATTATCAATTAAATAACATTTAAAAAGTGGTCCTTAAATTGAACCAACCGTGTTTTAAAATGAACCACATACTTTTGTGCTTAAAAGTATTTTTATTAATACAAAATACTCATATTTTATTGTACATTCAAAACAAATATGCTATCAGCAACAACAGTATAGTCCAAAATTGTGATAAAAATAGCAATTTCCTTGAACGTTTTGAATTTTTATATGACAATCACTTCGTTTTTGGAATAGGTATTATTTGCAAATATGGAGCTTTTACTAATTTTTACTCTCATACAAAAGAGTCCAATTATACACAGTCTTCACAATAAAACACTTTCTTCTTAGCACTAACTTTTGCACACTTTTGGCAAAGCCATGTTCTACAACTCATACACTGGATCATGTCCATAATTTAAGACAATTCACATTCACATATTCATGTCAGCCACTGTTTTTAACATGATTTTCTTTAACTTAACATATTATATCGATATTTATTCACAAGATGTACTATTCGCAGTTGAGCAATCCTAAACTTTAATAGGTTTCCTAAATTGGACCAATTCAATATAGGGTTCAAACAGTGGTTCAATTTACGAGCTACGACATTTTAGAAGCTTTAGCATCATGTGACAAGGAGAGACGCTGCTTGAAAAAACGTATGCATGAATATTGTTGCTAAATAAACACTTCATAACATGCAATATATATAGATCATCTCAAACTTGCCTAATTGGTCGTATAAGCTTAGTTAGACGAGTCAAATATTACTTCTGAAGCACCAAAAACACACAACACTTCATACAACAGAAATCACAGCTCAGAATGCAAATACAACAACTCCAAGCATTCATAACTGTACACGTTACGCTTCTGCTAGGATTATGGTGACATCTTTTGAACAGTTTGGAAAATATCGGAGCGGTTCAATATAAGAGGCGGTTAAAATTAGGGACCTTTCCCCTACTCGGTCATGGAACTGTAGACTTCACTATGAAATACCTATATTGTCGTCCTCCGTAGAAGATTTGGAAAGATATCTTATAAGTTTCTTTGGAATGTGGAGTGTTCAGCTTAGAGATAAGACAAAACTGAAGATGTGATATCGAAATAAATTCTTGGGGGCTTGCTGTAAAGCAGTGTAGTGGCAAGAGACCGAACAGTTAGTAGTGTTAAAGCTAAAAATCTTATGTGTTACACTCACATGACTTTCTCACTCTTGTACAAACTACTTTTACAAACGCTTATTCTCCATCTACTTCATGTTAATCGAGATAAACATTTGCAGACTCTATCTTATTGCTAATTTTCTTGTAGATGTAAGGAGAATATATATTTACAAGGGCAATATAGAGATACAGTAGCCTTTAAGCATATACATATCTCTTAATAGCTGGTTGCTAGGTGCAGCACCATTCTCTTTGCCACAGATTATTACTCTTTGCATATCCAAGACAAAAAAATGAATAACGAATTCCCATTTGAGAAAACAAGTATTGAAAAATTTAAGAGAATAACAAGCAATATCTCGAAAATGGTTCACTCAACAAAAAAATGTATATGACATAAATTGTGTATTTTAACGCGATGACCATTTTTTGTGTCGTGACATTTTGTCTATCTCTTATGGTTTACCAGTTATGCAAAAGTCGTTCACAATGGAAAACTCTTTTGGAGACATTCCCAGAAAATTCAAGATATACATTTTATTTGTCACAAAAGTATCTTAAACATATGATATTTTAATCAAAATCGTTCGAGCCATTTTTGAGAAAATTAAAATTTTCGAAAAATCTTCCATGTAAAGGGTATCCTTGTGTGGGGGGATTTTCTTGAAAACCTTCGTGTCGCATCTCTGGAAGATACTGAACCTAAATACCAAGTTTGGTGTTTATCCGACTGTTCGTTTCTGAGTTATGCTGTTCACAGACAGACACACAGACACACACGGACATGTTTCCAAAAATGGTTTTTTTTGGCTTCAGGGGATCTCAAAACATGTATTTCCGGTGAAATCTCGTTATCGAATTTTTGAGTGGAATACAATACTTCCCCTACTTACTATACGCAGTAGAGAAAGTAAAAATGGGACCTCGATTCCATCGATACTATTCAATTGTTAAGCTTTGCATTATTGAAAACTGTTCAAAGGAGTCGAGATTTCACATTATTGCCTCGCACATGTCTCCAAAGAGTTGCTGGACTATAGTTCTTGGTAGACTTTGATTGCGTTTCCTGTAGGTGAATGAATGCAACATTCCATAGACTCTTGTCTAAATGAAAGCATGCAAAACAAGGGGGTAAGGAGTAGTGGTACTCATGTAACATGCAGCGTTAACTGAGTTGTGAATGAAGTTCATGCACTAAATCACGTTTCTGCAACAGCCTGGCTTGGTGACTTACTCTCAGCCATTAGCTTTACATACTCCAGTGACTAAAATATCCAGCAGAACTTAAGACGTGAGATACGTCTCATATAAATATTTGCTCTTCCCTTCCAACTGTTAGTTTGTGTTTAGGCAGTCAAACTCAGGTCACGAGCATATACTATATTCACTCTTAGGTTGATCCGCGGCAAAACAAACCCACGTGGTCAGTGCACCGTGGTGCAACACGGTAGCAAAGCGGCCAGGAAAGTAGTCCCATGCTAATTTCTGGATTTTAGAATGAATTTATCCTTAAATAGTCTAATATTCTATACAAATACCTACGGTTTTATTTAACGCTGATTTATACCGTAAAACAGAGCTACAGTCCCATGACGCAATTCCTATGAGTCACCTGACATCCGGGTAGGCGCAGAATATTGTTTACACCAAAAACCAGCAGTTGTGTTTAGTATCATGGCGGACGGTGAATTCGCTCTTGTGTTTTCGTCGAATTACGTAAAGCATTAGCCGCGCAAACCATTAACTAGTGGTGAAAAAACAATAGTGTTGAATCTTTATTATAAGTATGTGAGAAATATCCAACACTTTCCGCGAAAGAAACGGTAAAATTAACTTCTGAGTCTACCGGTGTTTCGAGTACAAGTATAAACAGTGCTTGTGCAGAAAAATCTGAAACGAGAAAAGTGGTTACACCCGAAAAAAGAGAAAGTATATGAAATACGCGATGCAAAAGTATAGCGATTTTAAGAAGAATGCAATTCGCGTAACGGTGCACAATTTCTTTTTTAAAATGAGCCGCCAACAGTTAATAAAGTGCCGGTTCCAGAGAGCGAATAAATTAGGTTATCGCATACCTGTTACTTTGTTTTTTGCTCATTTATTTTATAATTAACTATCATTATATGTGCAAACGTTTATTTTGTTGCAACTCTCATTCTTATCACCTTTAACCTTTAACAGAATATGCTGTCACCGTTTTACTTGTCGAAATTAGGACTCTTCTTTTTTGCACTACGTGCCGCTTGTACTCGCCACATGGTCTGAAAGTGTGACAGTATTTCTAGTCGAATGGCGGAAGGATACATTATAGCGGTGCACTGGTCATCTGGGGTTTGTTTTGACGCGGATCAACCTAAGAGTGAATACAGAATAGTTTACAGGTATACTGTACGACTAATTTGCATAATATCGATAAAAATCCTTTGTTATTATTATTAGCCTTGACTAACAATAGGGGATATATAACCTGTAATATCAAGATAAAAAGATTGCTGCCAATTTGCGTAAGTATGTCAAACAGGAACAACTACCGCCTTTACAGTTTTTTATAAATCGATGCTCAAAAATCGATTTCGTATCGATTATCGAGAAATGGTATCGTCCCATTACTAGTTAAAGCTAAAATAAACTGCGCAGTTTTACTCGTTGCTTTGCAGACGTGTACAAAACACAGCGTCTCTCGTGGACCCGCGCAACAGACTTACGTAACAGGCGCCAGACATCAAATCAACTTGTCACCTGATACATAATTATTACCGGCCGTACGCCAGTCGGTGATGAAAATAAACTCAAATAAAATCACCCACGTGAGCGGCAGAACCCCTAAGGAGTTTAACAATGCAAATTATAGGTTGTAACTTTTTTGCACTATTAAGTATGCTTTTAAGAGCGAAACAGTTGAAGAGAACTAATGGAAAACGCTACTGCTTATTGTTTTATTTGTGCTAAGAGCGAATTTTTTCACAAGGTAGTTTCAAGGTCATAAGTACTGCATTTCAGCTCGTCTTCGTGAAAGTCCGTCTTTAAAATACATTCAAAGCATTTTGATAAATATTTAATCAGTTCTTAAATTACAAACGAAAGTATCTTCGCCCTTCTCTCTCTCTCTCTCTCTCTCACTCACTCTCTCTCTGTCTAGTCATTGCTTCTAAATTAGTACTTTATTGCGTTACATTAATACACATAAAGGAAAGAAAATCAAGGATAAAGTCTGTTTAAAATTAAATTTAAGAGTGATTTTATGTATATTTCCACACTTTCAGACTCACCTTGCTCTTATATTTCTTTTAGTTTCTCATAAGTTTTTTCTGTTTTTCTTTGGTCTACGTTAACTTCCTTCTCCAAGAGATTTCATAGAATTATCTACATCAACAATTTGGTATCGTCCTACGTTTAACACATACTTCTTAAAGAGCTGTTCTTACTTTCTCTGTTGCTTACCTATAGTTAGATAGAGGAAGTATTGTACTGTACCCAAAAACTCGACACAGAAATTTCAGCGGAAATACACGTTTTGGGGCTCTCTGAATAAATAAATAAATAAAAAGCGCTTTTGGAAAAAAAGGTCTGAGTGTGTCTGTCTTTGTGTGTGTACATCTAAAAGTTTTCCTTATTTTTATTTTCTTAAAAATTGTTTTAAGGATTTTGATAAATATACGCTATGTTTAAGATATCTGCTTTTCAAATAAATGTATATCTTGAATATTCTGGGAATAGCTCTTGTACAAACTATTTTTACAAACGCTTATTCTCCATATGCTTCATGTTAATCGAGATGTTAATCTTATTGCTAATTTTCTTGTAGATGCAAGGGGAATTGCTAGGCTTTAAGCTATAGTCAAATATTTTAAGAGCTGGTTGCTATGTGGAGTATTCCATTCTCTTTGCATGTCCAGGACATAAAAAAAGCAAAATAAATAACGAATTTCCATTTGAGAAAAAGTATTGGAAAATTTAAGGGAATAACAAGCCATATCTCGAAAATGGTTCACTGTACAAAAAAAAATGTATATGACATAAATTGTGTATTTTAACGCGATATACAGTTCTTGTGTAGTAAAATTTTGTCTTACTCTTATGGTTTACCAGTTTACCAAAAGCCGTTCACAATGAAGAATACTTTTGGAGACATTCCCAGAAAATTCGAGATATACATTTTATTTGTCATCAAAATATCTTAAACCTATGATATTTTAATCAAAATCGTTAGAGCCATTTTTGAGAAAATTAAAATTTTCGAAAAATGTTCCATGTAAAGGGTAGTCTGGGGTGGGGGATTTTCTTGAAAACCTTCGTGTTGCATCTCTGGAAAATACTGAACCTAAATACTAAGTTTGGTGTTTATCCGACTGTTCGTTTCTGAGTTATGCTGCTCACAGACACACACACACACACACACACACACGGACATGTTTCCAATAATGCTTTTTTTTGGATTCAGGGGATCTCAAAACATGTATTTCCGGTGAAATCTCGGTATCGAATTTTGGGTGGAATACAATACTTCCCCTACTTACTATACGTAGTAGAGAAAGTAAAAATGCAGCTCTCGTTAAAGCACACAGTTCAAGTGAAATGTGTTGTGGCTTTAACCATATTCGTTGCTATTGGTTTGAATTTTTTTTAAGTACTTATACTTTTTACTTTCTCTACTACGTACGGTAAGTAGGGGAAGTATTACATTCCACCCAAAAATTCGATACCGAGATTTCACCGGAAATACATGTTTTGAGACCTCCTGAATCCAAAAAAAGCATTTTTGGAAACATGTCCGTGTGTGTGTCTGTGTGTCTGTTTGTGTGTCTGTGTGTGTGTCTGCATGTGTGTGTGTGTGTGTGTGTGTGTGTGTGTCTGTGAACAGCATAACTCAGAAACGAACAGTCGGATGAACACCAAACTTGGTATTTAGGTTCAGTATCTTCCAAGAATGCGACGCGAAGGTTTTCAAGAAAATCCCCCCACCCCAGACTACCCTTTACATGGAACATTTTTCGAAAATTTTAATTTTCTCAAAAATGGCTCTAACGATTTTGATTAAAATATCATAGGTTTAAGATATTTTGATGACAAATGAAATGTATATCTGGAATTTTCTGGGAATGTCTCCAAAAGTATTCTTCATTGTGAACGACTTTTGCATAACTGGTAAACCATAAGAGATGGACAAAATTTTACTACACAAAAAATGTAGATCGCGTTAAAATACACAATTTATGTCATACACATTTCTTTTGTTGAGTGAACCGTTTTCGAGATATTGCTTGTTATTCCCTTAAATTTTCCAATACTTATACTTTTTCTCAAATTCGTTATTCGTTTTTTTATGTCCTGGACATGTAAAGAGAATGGAATGCGCCACATAGCAACCAGCGTTAAAATATTTGACTATCGCTTTAAACCTACCATATTCCCCTTGCATCTACATCAAAATTACCAATAAGATTAACATCTCGATATCTCGATTAACATGAAGCATATGGAGAATAAGCGTTTGTAAAAACAGTTTGTACAAGAGTAGAGAAAGTCATGTGAGTGTAACACATCAGATTTTTCAATTAGTAAGTCGCTATTCGTTTTTTTCTGCGGTAGTACAAAGAGCATGGAATTTCAAAGCCATCACATAGCGACACGCTTTTTAAGAATCTGACTATCGCTAGCTTACTGTATCCTTATATCCACAAAAAAAAAGAAAAAAAAAGAAAAGTGAAATGAAAGGTTGTCTCTATTAATAAGGAGATAGAGGAATTAGTTTTTGTAAGAATAGTTTGTAGAAGAAAAAGTAGAGAAAGTAATGTGAACGAACACGTACGGTTTTCTTCTTTGTGCTAAGAACGAATTTTTGACAACTTAGATGCAAAGTCGTAATGCTCCCTCCCTCTCCCTCTCTCTCTCTGTCTCTCTCTCCAATCGTATTACTTCCATGTCAAGAAGTTTCAAAACACACTATCCTCGACAGTAGAAGATACTGAGATTTATATACTAATCCGTTTTTGCGTTACATTTGCACACATAAAGTAAGCAAAATCAATGATAAAATCACTTTAAAATGAAGTTTAAGAATTATATTTGAGCGGTGTTAAGTATATTTCTACACATTCAGAACTCCCTGTGGTTCTGTCCTTCCCTTACTTTCTTCTAGCGATGTTTTCTTAGCTTTTTGTGAAGTTCTGTTTTTCTTTGGTCTATGGTATCTCCCTTTTCCAAGAGATTTCATACAGTTGTCTTCATCAGTATTTTGGCGACAACCTCCGTTTAGCATATGCTGCTTAAAAAACTGTTTTTCTTTGTTTTATATTTCACGCTTTTCATTCACTGTGTTCCTTAAACGCTGTTAACATAATTTTCACTTGTTTTCAGCTTTCGTTCAGAATTAATTACAGTTTTCCAGTGTTTATAAATTCACATTAATTCCATGTAAGTCGATTATGTAAACGAGCGAGATGGCTCCACAGTAACGTGCGAAGGTCTCATTCAGGAGGTCCTGGGTTCACCGGTCATTCTGACCATGGATTTTTCGCGGATCTACGCTACGTGATCAAAAGTATCCGGACACCTGGCTGAAAATGACGTACTAGTTCGTGGCGCCCTCCGTCGGTAATGCTAGAAGTCAATATGTTGTTGGCCCACCCTTAGCCTTGATGACAATGTTCACTCTCGCAGGCATACTTTCAATCAGGTGCTGGAAGGTTTCTTGGGGAATGGCAGCCCATTCTTCACGGAGAGGTATCGATGTAGGTCGGTGAGGCCTGGCACGAAGTCGGCGTTACAAAACATCCCAAAGATGTTCTACAGGATTCAAGTCAGGACTCTGTGCAGGCCAGTCCATTACAGGGATGTTATTGTCGTGTAACTACTCCGCCACATCCCGTGCAGTATGAACAGGCACTCGATCTTGTTGAAAAATGCAATCGCCATTCCCGAATTGTTCTTCAACAGTGGAAAGCAAGAAGGTGCTTAAAATATCAAAGTAGGTCTGCGCTGTGATCGTGCCACGCAAAACAACAAGGGGTGCAAGCCCCCTCCAGGAAAAACACGACCACACCATAACACCACCACCTCCGAATTTCACTGTTGGCACTACACACGTTGGCAGATGATGTTCATCGGGCATTCGCCATACCCACACCCTGCCATCGGATTGCCACATTGTGTACCGTGATTCGTCACTCCACACAACGTTTTGCCACTGTTCAATCGTGTAATGTTGACGCTCCTTACACCAAGCGAGGCGTCGATTGGCATTTTCCTGCGTGATGCGTGGCTTATGAGCAGCCGCTCGGCCATGGAATCCAAGGTTTCTCATCTCACGCTTAACTGTCATTGTACTTGGAATGGAATTCCTGTGTGATGGTCTGGATAGATGTCTGCCTATTACTCTTTACGACCCTCTTCAAATGTCGGCGGTCTCTGTCAGTCAACAGACGAGGTCGGTCTGTACGCTTTTGTGCCGTACATGTCCCTTCACGTTTCCACTTCACTGTCACATCAGAAACAGTGGACCTAGGGATGTTTAGGAGTGTGGAAATCTCGCGTACAAACTTCTGACACAAGTGACACCCAATCACTTGACCACGTTCGAAGTCCGTGAGTTCCGCGGAGCGTCCCATTCTGCTGTTTCACGATGCCTAATGACTACTGAGGTCGCGGACAATGAGTACCAGGCAGTAGGTGGCAGCACAATGCACCTAAGATGAAAAACGTATGTTTGATCACATAGTGTATCTAAATGGCCAAGCGAATGCTGGGATGGTTGATCTTTTAACACGAATTTGCTTTGTCTTATTTCTGATCATGTTTCATCCCTTTCATGTTTCAGGTAGGCTTAGGGGCTATGCAATGTCGCTCGGTGTCGGAGAGATGGCGAGGAAACTTTTGAAAGGCATTGGAAAGTTCTCAGCCCTGACAGATGGTAGCCTTCTCTGAGGTGTTTCCAGTGAGTCGAAGCCTCCCTGAGCAGCCGCTGGTGTGACCGAGTCATCAAGTTCTGAGCGGCCGGCCTCCTGCAGCCTATTGCCTCTTGCGGTTCCTTTATCTCATCCGTATCCTCTAGAGGCTGATAAGGGTAAAAGATCCTCGTTGGTTCGAGGTGCGAGTTAAATCCTGCTTTCCCTGCCCAAGGGTCATAGGTCAAGTCAATTATGTATCGTTATGTTACGGTTATTCATGATGCATCATTATTACCAATTTCTTAGTATTATGAAAAAATTGTGATAATAAGATTTTAGAGCAACTGTGTATATTCGGCTGTATTGAGATTATTTATAAAAACACCAACAACAGAAAATACATTGTGTTTAATAATATTTGTGGAACAATGAAACATATTCTTAAACTTAAAACACAGAGAGAAATATAGCAGAACTTTTGTATACCATTTATTATATTACGGTGGCGAATTATAAACGATTTAGTAACGAAGTATCGAAAATATGGTTTTGGAATGAAGCTTTTGAAGTCGGTAATTTAAAAAATGTAATTTAATGAAAGCACCGCGTTGGAAATAAGATGTTAAGAAACCGTAATTTATTTTGAATTATAGATCAATTAAAAACAGGCAAAGAAAAATTAAAAAAATAAATAAAAGCTCGGAGATAATGTCAGGCACTATGGAAAACCAGTTGCAGGTTTTATGAAATTGGGATAGGCAGTAAACCTTAACCTCGAAGCGAAGAGAGACATTTAGTTTTCCGGTATATCAATGCCATAAATTCTGCAATACCATTTCTATGTAGTCTTCTTTAGACGGCGTTCCCAGATTAGGGATACCCATCTATGAAAAGAAAAAAAATCCAAAATGTAAAAATTCATAAATATAGATTTTAGTGTTTTAAACGCTACAAACCTTCTTATTTAGTTATCCATAGCTTCTATAGCGTTACGACCTTTTAAAGCATGTCGTAATTATTGTGTTTTAAATGTCTGCTTGTAAGCCCAGGTTCCTATAAAGATGTTAAAAGCATCTTTAAGTTTTGCCAACATTAAAGTGAACACCCATTCAAGATATGGCCTCAGGAATCATCAAATACTAAATTAGTTGCAGAGGAACAGAAAAAGCGGAGGAAGGCCTGTGTATGCATTAAATGCTTTTTAAACATCATAAGGTCAGAAAGTGTGTTATCTTAGTGTTATAATTTTTAACTCTCTTTTCTCGAGTTTTCATTTGTTGGCACATTCTCATTTTCAAATTGTTCCACATGGTGTGTGAAACGGCAACTCTAGGCCGAGCCCGAGAAATGTAATTATAGATAATTTGATTTATGAATTGTTATTGATGTTAAATCATGCTATGTACATATCTTTTTCTTTTACTGCTTGTATAGTTTAAGAAGGGTGATTTAACGATATGTCTGTATTTAGGTTACTAATATTAGAGGAGTTATAAATTGTTTAATGTAAATAATTTAAGCGCTATGTTAAAACACTGTCCACGACGAAATGTCTTAGCTGCAGGAATAGTGTTTTCGAAGGCAGAAAGTCTAGTTTTACGATGTCTCTCTGGTCGCAGGGCATTGTTCATACAGCGAGGGTGTAGAGTCTTTGTTCCTTTATGCGATAATTCGCCGTGACCAAGTGAGAGAGAAAACTAGCTTAACGGTAAATTTAGGAAAAGCCGCGATTTATGTTAAACTTGGACCAATGAGATCCCTGTAAGTTTATATGAAATAGTGAGACGCGTTGAGCGACGCTAAAAATGGACCAATAGGAAAGGAAGCAGCCCCAGAAGCCTGCGACTATAAATGGATCTGCGAGGAACAAATTCGGGGTCATTTGGTCAGGGAACATTTTGCTAAACTACAGGCAGGGAGAGATGCTGCAGGATGTTTGAGAGATATCGCGCCAAAAGTGAATGAAGACAGTTTTCGAAACACACATAAGAATCGCTACGCGTAAAGAGCTATAATAAGCATATATAAACTTCGCGTCATATCCGCGCCGTGTTTCAACAGCAGTGGACAGTGTTTTAACGGCGGCAATATCAGTGTTGTGTACTACGAGGAGTAGCTAAATAAAAGAAACTGTAGTGTCGTCTTTTCGTAACCAAAGCACGTCTATTTCTCCTTTTACCACACCCGAGATCTACGCTTCCTTTACCAAGGATAAGTCCATGCTCCCACATAGTTTAAAGAAAATTACTGCAGCTAGCCGAGGATAAAAAAAATGCAGAGAACCAGCACACTGCGAACATCTGGAGCCAACGTGAAGGAAGCAGCAAGGTAAGCCGCGAGCAACGGGCATTAAAAATCACCACAACTTCGGACAGGAGGTGACTGCCGCATGTGCTTTTATGCATACATGGTTGAAATTCTGTGTAGCTCCTTATAGATAACAGGATAAAATTGATGCCATGAATTTTTGTAAACATGCTTGGTTGAATTAAATAATAGTGATATTGCGTAAACTTTTAAGCAAAAAAGCCCATATTTAACATTCATTATCTCCCAAATTATATAGAATAATTACAAATTCATCTCTGGAGTTTAGTAATATACTATTAAGGAGTTTAATTAAAATATTATTTTTACTTTCTATACTACGTATAGTAAGTAGGGAGGTATTGCATTCCACCCAAACATTCGATATCGAGATTTCACCGAAAATACATGCTTTGTGACCCCTTGAATCCGGAAAAAAATTTTTGGAAAAAGGTCTGTGTATGCGTGCGTGCGTGTGTGTGTGCGTGTGTGAGCAGCATAACCCAAAAAACCAAAAGTGGATCAACACCAAACTTGGTATTTATGCACGAAGATTTTCAAAGCCAGCGGGATGGCTCAGGCAGTAAAGTCTGTGGCCCGTATTCGGGAGGTCCCTGGTTCAAATCCCGTGGGCCGACCAATCTGTCTGGGGTTTTTACGTGGTTTCCTTCAGTCGCCAAGGTAAATACCGGATTGGATATTTAATACCGCGACCCAAAGTTCCATCTTAAGTCTAAAACAATAGTAAAATGAAAAATAAGTGGTAATAGCGAATGCTATGCCATCTATCTACAGACAATGTAAGCAGTTAGACTGGACGGGACGGCACCCTAACGCCATCTGCACGGCACAGAGCAGAAGATCCGGCTGCCTTGCGCTGGGGGTCTCTGTGGTCACTTGACGAAGCAAGATGGCATTTCCAGGGATGAGACCTAGAAGTCTAACTGTCCGCCTTCGTATGGGGGCGGCGGTTAGACTGGACGGCACCCTAATGCCGTCTGCACGGCATGAAGCAGGTGGTTACAGGGATGAGCCCTAGAAGGCTAACTGTCCGCCTTTGTATGGGGGCGGCGGTTAGACTGGACGGCACCCTAATGCCGTCTGCACGGCATGAAGCAGGTGGTTACAGGGATGAGCCCTAGAAGGCTAACTGTCCGCCTTTGTATGTGGGCGGCGGTTAGACTGGACGGCACCCTAATGCCGTCTGCACGGCATGAAGCAGGTGGTTACAGGGATGAGACCTAGAAGGCTAACTGTCCGCCTTTATATGTGGGCGGCGGTTAGACTGGACAGCACCCTAATGCCGTCTGCACGGCATGAAGCAGATGGTTACAGGGATGAGACCTAGAAGGCTAACTGTCCGCCTTTGTATGTGGGCGGCGGTTAGACTGGACGGCACCCTAATGCCATCTGCACGGAATGAAGCAGGGGTTACAGGGATGAGATCTAGAAGGCTAACTGTCCGCCCTTGTATGGGGGCGACGGTTGGACTGGACGGCACCCTAATGCCGTCTGCACTGAATGAAGCAGGTGGTTACAGGGATGAGACCTAGAAGGCTAACTGTTCGCCTTTCTGTGTGAGGGCGGCGGTTAGACTGGACGGCACCCTAATGCCGTCTGCACTGAATGAAGCAGGTGGTTACAGGGATGAGACCTAGAACGCTAACTGTCCGCCTTTGTATGGGGGCGACGGTTGGACTGGACGGCACCCTAATGCTGCACTGAATGAAGCAGGTGGTTACAGGGATGAGACCTAGAAGGCTAACTGTTCGCCTTTCTGTGTGAGGGCGGCGGTTAGACTGGACGGCACCCTAATGCCGTCTGCACTGAATGAAGCAGGTGGTTACAGGGATGAGACCTAGAACGCTAACTGTCCGCCTTTGTATGGGGGCGACGGTTGGACTGGACGGCACCCTAATGCTGCACTGAATGAAGCAGGTGGTTACAGGGATGAGACCTAGAAGGCTAACTGTTCGCCTTTCTGTGTGAGGGCGGCGGTTAGACTGGACGGCACCCTAATGCCGTCTGCACTGAATGAAGCAGGTGGTTACAGGGATGAGACCTAGAAGGCTAACTGTTCGCCTTTCTGTGTGAGGGCGGCGGTTAGACTGGACGGCACCCTAATGCCGTCTGCACTGAATGAAGCAGGTGGTTACAGGGATGAGACCTAGAAGGCTAACTGTCCGCCTTTCTGTGTGAGGGCGGCGGTTAGACTGAACGCACCCTAATGCCGTCTGCACTGAATGAAGCAGGTGGTTACAGGGATGAGACCTAGAACGCTAACTGTCCGCCTTTGTATGGGGGCGACGGTTGGACTGGACGGCACCCTAATGCTGCACTGAATGAAGCAGGTGGTTACAGGGATGAGACCTAGAAGGCTAACTGTTCGCCTTTCTGTGTGAGGGCGGCGGTTAGACGGGACGGCACATTAATGTCGTCTGCACTGAATGAAGCAGGTGGTTACAGGAATGAGACCTAGAAGGCTAACTGTCCGCCTTTCTGTGTGAGGGCGGCGGTTAGACTGGACGGCACCCTAATGCCGTCTGCACTGAATGAAGGAGGTGGTTACAGGGATGAGACCTAGAACGCTAACTGTCCCCCTTTGTATGGGGGCGACAGTTGGACTGGACGGCACCCTAATGCTGCACTGAATGAAGCAGGTGGTTACAGGGATGAGACCTAGAAGGCTAACTGTCCGCCTTTCTGTGTGAGGGCGGCGGTTAGACTGGACGGCACCCCAATGCCGTCTGCACTGAATGAAGCAGGTGGTTACAGGGATGAGACCTAGAACGCTAACTGTCCGCCTTTGTATGGGGGCGACGGTTGGACTGGACGGCACCCTAATGCCGGTAGCTCTGCGCTAGGGTCTATGTGACACGTGACGGGGCGCGTGGTTACATTGACGATCCTGCCTGCGGTCTGTAGCCTCCTGTGTTTCCTTCACTTCATCCGTTCCTCCTTGGGGAGTGGTAGCCACAATAGATCTCCAATAGGTCGCAGTGCGTGAAGTGTTCCCCTCCGTTGCGTAGCTTGCAATATTAAGAAAATACCGGAGTGGATAGCTTATCTCTCAGCTAACTCAGTTAATTGTGATACCAGAGCATGTGAGAGTAAGGGCGGTTCCTGTGAAAGTAGATAAGGGAGAGGAGAGAAGGGAGGGTAAGCCTGATGCAAAGTGTAATAATATACTTGTTGTCTTGTCCTTCCCTTATCAATAAATACCTTAACACAACAGGTGCAGTAGCTCTTGAACGTTTCTTGTAATAAATACCAAAATATTCCTATTTAATTCAATACGAATTACTTTATATTAAGTTAGCATTGTGAATAAGAAGCAAAGTAATTGTAATGGGTTTTAGAGATATTACTTGACGTTGAGATAATCCACATAGATAACAAATACACCTGCGAATAAAAATCAAATAGCATGTGAAAGCACCTACACTCCCGATTAGTCCACAAATTTTAGGCTGGTTTAGAAATTCCATCAGCTTGAAACGTTTTCGTGAGAATGAATGGAATAAAGTCGATACTTACCATTGTTTACCTTGGTAGGACGTCTTTATCGGAGGGAGAACACCTCGCCACTTCAATCAGCTTGATCTGTTGAGGCTACACCCCCCGGGAGGTAAGGTGAAGGAGCTGTAGGTGGTCTCAGGTCTGCAGGCAGACAGATCCACAGAGACGCGCAGAATTCCCTAACATTTTCAGTTTGAACATCCGCGCGAGAGGCGAAGATTCACGAGAAAGTGCGACGAAGCGGCCCTAAAGGGCGGGACAACGCACCCTGGCGTTCACGGGGAGAAATATTTTCAATGCGCAAACAACGACGCCATCTGATCGACACTGCCAGCATCGTAGTACCCGAAGACGCACCTGAAATATGAAAACGAGGGACGAAATGGAGAGAGGAGAAGTCGTGGTAGAGCACATCACCTCGGCATTCGCGTGGGCGACCAGGAGAAAACCACGAAAAACCCCGTGGTCAGAGTGATAGATCACGGGAATCGGCCCGAACGGGCCTCCTGCTCGGTGTTTAGCTTGGTATAGGCGGCGCAAAACTTCTGGAATCGTGACCTTGATTGCCTCCCCAGCTGCCGAGCCTAGGAATGGTTTATGTTTAGCTTAATCAACGAAAGCGACCTTTGCTTACTCACAGTGCGTAACATATAGTCTGCATAGAAAGTGTCCGCATCTGGTTGTAATTTCAAATAGAGTAGTACCTAAATATTGCTTATTTTATATTTGTTATATACGTGGCTCCTACGTCTCAAAGTTAAGTGGTAAGGTATTACGAAGTCAAAGCAGGGAAATCATTGCAAATGTCCTCGACTTCATGAAGCAAGAAGCAGAGATGAAGGAAGAAAATATATGTTCACCCGAGTTCCACAAAAACCTTAAGAGAGTGAAAGAAAGAATAGCCAAAGCAACTGGTGTTTCACTGAGTTCCGTTTCCAGAGTTCTCAAAGATAACAAACAACACATGTATGAAGGAATACCATTTTACACACTTGGGAAAGTCCCTAAACGTAATACAGAAATAGATGATTTCGATAAATGCGTCACAATTTCTATGTGGAAGAAAAAAACTGTGCCAACAATAAGCTGAAAGACAGCATCAATTTTCAAGGTGGTGCTACAAATCTCAGAAAAATTATAAACGTTTTAGGGTTCAAGTGGAAGCAAACGAAATCAAATAGAAGAGTTCTAATAGAAAAGCATGATATACGATCTCAGCTGGAAGAGTACCTTACTCAGAGGTACAAATTAGAGGGTCGAACTATAGTATATGAAGATGAGTCATAGATACACAGCATCATACAGCTTCTAAAGGTTGGAGTGACGATAGCGAATTAGGTTTGCAGGCACTTATTGCCAAAGGGCAAAGGCTTATTATTGTTCATGCTGTTGAAAAGATGGGCTTCGTTCCAAATGCCCTTCTTTTACAAGTCGCAACAAGAAAACAGGAGATTTTCATCAAGAAACGAATACAGAAAATTATATGAAGTGAATCAACACCATGTTTATACCTAATATGCCTGCTGGGTCCGTTCTGGTTATCGACAATCCTTCTTACCATAACACTCAAATTGACAAACCACCTACCTACCAGATGATTGAGAGGTTTTTATATTAAGCGCTTTTTTACAGCGGTGGATTTAAATACACTGTATATGATTATATGTTTATCAGTGCAACGCGGTGCGGATATTTGACAATGACTGTCCCACGCACTCCTGCTGCATGCAGACGACCGGTCACCTCCTGATCTGGTAAGTAACTCGCTTCATAGCTGTCATTAAGATTTTCACATATCTAGAACTGTTGCGCCAATTATACTCAGGCTCGCAGTCGGTGAAGGTGGTGTGAGAATGTATTGTGATTACTGCATTTTGTCAGGTTCACTGCCCACTGAGAAGACAGTTACCTCATCTGCCCATAACCGCATTTAGCTATTCAAAGATAACGTTCATTGCGTTGCAGTTTGTCAACCTGTAAATTATCTTTTATAATTTTATACTTAGATCAATCATATAATAATTATATGTATACAAGTTTTATAATCAACCCAGTTTTGCGATTTGCTCAATCTTATATTTAAAACCCACTCCTGTGTATTTCAGATGGGAATTCTTGAGAGACCCTTCTACTGAAATATACGAGGGGCACTATTTATATTTTGAGTCTTCTCGACCCTGAATGTTGTAGGTGCCATCTGACGTTTCCAATGGAAAGTTTGACATTTTTTACCATAATCTACTTCAAACATTTTGTCAATAGAGTGTCATTTGTTTTGTTTACACTAACTTGAAAATTGTGTGTCAACAAAAACATGGAATTAACTCGTGAAAATATTAGTGCAATGATTTATTACGACTTTCGACGTGGATTATCAAGACAAGAGTGCATAGATCAACTAACTTCCACATTTTGGCGACGAAGCTCCATCCTTTGCCAGTGAAACGCTGGTATAACAAATTTAATCGTGGCCGCCGTTCGCTTAATGATGAAAAAACCCAGAAAAATCAGTTGTTGTGCCAGAAAACATTGATGCTGTACAAAAACTAATAACGAAAGATCGTCATGTGCATATTGTGAAATTGAGGCAACCCTAGGCATTAGTTCCACCAGCATATATAAAATATTGCATGATTATTTAGCCGTGAAAAAGGTTTGTTCTCGTTGGATCCCACATAATTTGCTCGTGTTGATTGGTGTACAAAAATGCTCAAGAAATACAATGGCGGTGCTCAAAAGATTGTAACAGGTGACGAATCATGGATCTATGCGTATGAGCCGGAACGTAAACAGCAGTGAACTGTATGGGTGTTTCAAGATGAAGCAAATCCAATAAAAGTTGTTTGCACTCGAAGAACTTCGAAGCAAATGGTCGCCTGTTTTTTTCAGCAAAACTGGCCATGTGGCAACAGTGCCTTTAGAGGAACGTAAAGCGGTCAATGCCAAATGGTACACAACCATTTGTTTGCCGGAAGTTTTCGGTGAAGTAAGGAAAACCAACAAGAACCGTAGGATAGTTCTTCATCAAGACAATGCGAGGGCACACACATCTCGTCTAACAACAGAGTATTTGAAGGCTGAAAAAATTGAATTGTACGGCCATCCGCCACACATTCCTAATTTGGCACCCAATGACCTCTTTTTGTTCCCGAACATTAAGAATAAATTGCGTGGACAACGATTTTCGTTGGTAGAAGAAGCCGTTGATGCCTTTAAAAACCATGTTTTTGAGGTGTCTCAAGAAGACTGAAATAAATGCTTTGGCAAATGGTTCAAACGGATGCAAAAGTGTATAGGTCATAAAGGAGAATATTTTGAAAAACAATAAAGCAGTTTTAAATCAGAAATTACTTTGTTTTAATTATTAGGCTCAAAATATAAATAGTGGCCCTCGTATAACATGCTTTCGGCTTAGTTTGAAAGCATTTGTGTTCTAGATTTTCCAAAAATCCAAAAGCTATAAATTGTTGGCATTTAAGGTATTAAATAGAGTTTAAAGTCCGTAATTGCCCATACCCGAATGATTCGTTGTGGTTCTTTGCGAAAATAATTAACTATCTGAGCAGATCTAATATTTCGCTTTCCAACGGGCATTTCTAAATGATGTCTATTAAATTTGAGAGACTTTTACGTGCATTACGTCACGCTGCTTCACTTTGTTTTGACTCACTTTATTTTATTTTTTTACGAGGAAATAACAAATATGAATCTTTCGTCGCAACGAAGGCCAGCGGGTTCTAATCCTCGCCAGAGGGATGATTCCTAACTTCTCTACGCTTCTCTCGTGGAGAATAATTCACTTGATCTGCTACGCTACAATGTCGTCGATCTAAACGTTTAGCTGTGCGGAATAAATCTTAAACCTCCAGTATAATAGTTCGGTTTTTCAGCGTGTCTCCTTGCACATCTGCACTCGTCGGTGATCAACTCGCGTGTCCCGAGGCCTTCTTCTTGCTTCTGGCGCTATAATTTACATTGTTCTTGATTTTTCTCGCGGCTAGGTTACGTAGTTTTGACCTCTCGTGGGTCTTCCTTTATTAACTAATAATAATAATAAGCCTCCATAGGAGTATTTCTCCTTTTAAGTGCCATATTTTTCCGTTTGAGGCACAACCTATTCTTCCTTGTTATTTTGAATTATAGGTGTACTAGCCAGACAGAGGTGTTTTAGTAAGTAAACATAGCAATCGTATTACCGCACGGGATATAGGTGACCTCATATACTGTGATGGATACTCTCCTACCATTTATTCCCTACATTGTTTAAAGTAAAAAATCTGATGCGTTACACTCACATGACTTTCTCTACTCTTGTACAAACTTTTTTTTACAAACTCTTATTCTCCATCTATTTCATATTAATCGAGATAAACATATGCAGAAACGAACTTTGGACATGCAAAGAGAATTACATTTTACACATAGCGACCAGTTCTAAAAATATTTGACTATCGCTTAAGGCGTACTATGTTCCCCTTGTTTTGTATTTGCAACAGCAATATAAAAATAAGCACAGACATATCTCTTAATAGCTGGTTGCTATGTGCAGCACCATTCTCTTTGCCACAGATTAATACTCTTTGCATATCCAAAAAAAAAAGAATAACGAATTCCCATTTGAGAAAATAAGTATTGAAAAATTTAAGGGAATAACAAGCAATATCTCGAAAATGGTTCACTCAAAAAAACAAATGTACATGACATAAATTGTGTATTTTAACGCGATCTACATTTTTTGTAGTAGAATTTTGTCTATCTCTTATGGTTTATCAGTTATGCAAAAGTCTTTCACAATGAAGAATACTTTTGGAGACATTCCCAGAAAATTCAAAATATACATTTCATTTGTCATGAAAATATCTTAAACATATGATATTTTAATCAAAATCGTTAGAGCCATTTTGAGAAAATTAAAATTTTCGAAAAATGTTCCATGTAAAGTGTAATCTGGGATGGGGGATTTTCTTGAAAACCTTCGTGTCGCATCTCTGAAAGATACTGGACCTAAATACCAAGTTTGGTGTTTATCCGATTGTTCATTTCTGAGTTATGCTGTTCACAAACACACAGACACGCACACGGACATGTTTTCAAAAATGCTCTTTTTGGATTCAGGGGGCCTCAAAACATATATTTCCGGTGAAATCTCGGTATCGAATTTTTGGGTGGAATACAATACTTCCCCTAGTTACTATACGTAGTAGTATTTTTTCGAGGATCTGTGTCATACGCTAATAAAGCAGATATTACTTTAAAACTGTACAGCTTTCAATGTAAAATAAAATACAATGTAACTTAGATTTCTGTGCATTAATGTCTTAGTTAAATAATGTGACCCTCCCTCGTCGTGGGACACGTGGCCAGCTCGGGAACACTCAAGAATGTTCTAGAATGATGTCGTCATATCTGACATAGCGCTGGTAGAATGACGAAATGGTCATCAGTGATATTTTACGCGGGCTTGTGCACGTCTCTGATCGCAGTGCTCTCCTAGACGTGAGGAGGGACGGGAAGCTCTCGGGCAAGAAGAGAGTCAGTCGTCCACGAGCGACAGAGCGAGCAGACAGCCAGAGCACTTAGCTCTGCTATAGCTTCAGCGAGGTTACCAAGGGTAATGTTTCGGCCATTTCTAAATTCTACTAATCGCTTTAGTAAGCGATTCAAAATTTATCTTCTTACCCTTGGTCTTCAAAATTAAACTCACAGGAGAAGCATTCTTTATTCGTGTTTTGTATTTATATTGCATTTTGCAATGACAGGAACAGGAAGTAACATTGTAACATTGTAAAACAGATGAAATGGTGCAAAGAGTAGTGAAATAAAATACACGATAATCTTGTACTGGTGAAGCGTTTAAAGATACTGCAAACTTTACTGAAACTTTATAGAATTGTTAAACATATAAAAGGTTTTCTACCATAAACCGTTATTATACTTGGTGTGAATAATTTAAATCCTAGCTCCTCCATAATCCAGACGATCCACGTTGTGCACTAAACCAACTTAATGTCGCAAACGGTTCAAGTACGTAACGATAATGAGGAAACTTTACTGTGCAATGTACACTATCAATAGCTAAACATGTACTGCTCTTTTTCTTCTAATACTCTCTAATCTCGGTGTATTAGAAGAAGGGTGCACTTTCCTCCAACTGTTCATCATATTTGTTTACAGAGAACAATACAAGGTCACAATCACTTCCACATTCCCTCGCCCTTAATGCGCTTCTAAATTGAGTGTTTATTTACTAAAACCCCTCTGCCTGATAACATACAATTTGTTATTTTGGGCTTTACATGTTAACTTTTTTTTTCTTGAAGTTAAAGAAGTTCAACTAGCTTCTTGACGTGACTGTATATAAATTCTAAATTTCATTTTAAATGGTTACATTTGCTTCCACTAGATAATTAATTTTTACATTCTCTTCCACGTACATAGAATATAGAACAGGTATTGCATGCCACCCAAACATTCGATACCGAGGTTTTCACAGAAATACATGTTTTGAGACTCCCTGAATAAAACAAATAAGGTTTGTGTGTGTGTGAACACCATAACTCAAAAACGAAAAGTCGGATAAATACCAAACTTAGTATTTAGCCTCAGTACCTTCCAAAGATGCGACACGAAGACTTTCAAGAAAATTCCCCACCCCAAACTATCCTTTACATGGATTTTTGGAATTTTGTGATTTTCTGAAAAATGACTCTAACGGTTTTGATTAAAATACCATATATTGAAGATATTTAAATGGCAAATAAAATGTGTATCTTGAATTTTCTGGGAATATCTGGTGAAGTCCTCTTCATTCGGAAGGAATTATGTATAATTTTGTATAACTGATAAACGTTAACCAACAGACGAAAACGTACTACACAAAAAATGTAGATCTCTTTAAAACACACAATTTATTTAAAATAACTTTTTGTGGCATCACCCATTTCCGAGATATCCGCTATTAATGGCTGGAATTGTTCAATACTTAGCCATTCTGTCCTGTTGATTTTCATCTGTTTCCCGTGATGTCATGCAAAGAGTATGTAATTTTAAGGCCAGCATAATATCGTCCAGTTTTTAAACATCTGACTACCGCTATTCCCTTTGTATCTTTAAGAAATGTATAATGCAGGTATTTCCAGAATGGTTTACTCGATTAAAATTAAGTAGATAGGAAAATTAGCTTTCGAAAGAATAATTTGTATACCCACAAATAAGCACAGAGAGTAGAGAAATTCCTGTGAATGTAGCATCAGAATTTTATTTATATTCCCACGAACAAGGTACTCGGATCTATTAGGATAATAAAGCAATGCTACCGTTAACAGTAAACAAAACATTGTGAAATCTTATAGATTTACAGAACATCCTACTGTCAGTGACTCAGGAGTTTAACTATGACCTTGTGGTTGACGTAAGCGAACCTGAGCTAGTGCTTCATTGTTCTTCCCCTTTACTCTATTGTTCTACATCCTGTTCCAAAGGTACTTGTCCTTTCTTTCCCGGATCAATAAATATTACGCTAAGTAGCATCAGTAATACATTATATTACCACATCAAACAAAGCAATTATGACCATACTTTCAGCAAGTAAACCTGTAAAGCCTGCATACATGTAAAACAATATATTTATAACCATATATACATGGAAACATTATTGAGCTGCACCTGTTGACAATGCTTTTGAGCTGCTGGTGTTACACTATGGGCATCGTAGGCAGGAAGCTCTCTAGTCCACTGCACATTTGCAGTTCAAGGACAAAGCTATTCTCCTGAGTCACTCACAGTAGACCGGCCTCGTAGCTCAGTCGGTAGAGCACCTGCCTGCTGTACGAGAGGTTCTGGATTCTATTTCAAGGTGGGGGTGGGAATTTTTCTCTAGCCAAGATTATTCCTATCCTCCCCAGAGTCTGGTAGTATGAATGAGAGTGTAAATATATGTGTGACCTACGAGGGCTGATCAATAAAGACTGAGACTGTTTATTTTTTCATAGACACTTATTACTCCATTTCAATGTTGACATGATCTTTTTCAAAGTAGTTCCCTCCTATTTGAATGCACTTTTTATAGCGTCTCTGCTAGTCTTAAACACATGGTGCAGGCCATTCTTTGTCAGGTCTTTGAGAACTGCTTCACTTTTCTTCAGCACTGCCCCGGAGCTTTGCCTTTAGTGACGGGAATTAAAAAGAAATCACGGGGGGCAAGACTGGGGCTATAAGGCGGGTGCGGCACACTTGTAATGTTGAATTTAGCCAATCATTCCTTGACTTGATTTGCGACGTGAGGCCTCGCGTTGTCATGATGAAGTCGCCACCCATTCCGATGAAGTTCTGGACGTTTCCTTGCAATATGCTTCCTCAGTGTAGCCAATACTGACGTGTAGTACGCTGCTGTAACAGTAGTGTGAGGGGGGACTGTATGCTGGTAAATCATTCCATTACAACATTCCATTCCGAAACACCAGTCCCACCTTGCTTAGCACAGAGGACTCGCCCTTCTTTGAAGACCTTGAACCATCTAAACACTGTTGCACGGGGTAGTGCATCTTCACCGTATGCTTGCTTCAGCTTTTCGAAAGTTTCAGAGGCTGTATGATTTAAACGAAAACAAAAATATTTCACTGTATTGCTCCTCTCGTGTCAACAGGGTCAGCAATATACAGCACTACTACTAAACATGCCTATACGAGAGTGCTGCCGCCTATGGACAATATACATGAAACCCCGCTCTTTTCAAATATTCGTGAAACTATCAAGGAAGCTACATAGAGTTAACACCATTGCCGGTAGTCACTATGATGTTGCAAAGGAAAGGTCGCCGATAAGACCATTATAGTTAAATTTGGAGTATAAATGGAACTTAAGATAAAATAATAAAATATCCTCTCACTTAATGACGCTAGTCAACCAGGAGAGTGCAATATTTAAACATTGGTGAATGAAAATTTATAATATACTTAGATATTTAGCAAGGTTGTATGAAATATTCACACTGGTTATCTTGTAATGTTAATTTTATATTGTGAGCTTAAGATAAGTGAATCACTTTCTCTGTATCCTCTCGCTACTAATTTACTGATTAGTTACGACCGTATGCTTACAACTCTGGGTGAGAAATGTGATATTTCCGACTAGTGGGTGCGACAGCGTGTTATGTAGGGCGTCAATCAGAAAGCGCCAGTTCACTGTGAAATTATGTTAAGCAGTAACATCTCCGGAAACTCCACCCATTACAATGGCTATTAGACTTTCATAAACGATCATGTTCATTTTCTCTTTTCATTCGACACTTACTTTTGTCCCGCGACACCGGTTCATTTTAGTATAATCATAGCAGTGTAACTAATATTTTATGACTTTTTGGAAACTAAGTGAAGACAATTACGAGAATTGGGGGTGTATAATACCAAAATGCTTTGAAATAAGCATGAATTAGGAATTTCAGGCTTAAACTTCAATGTTGGGTTTATGATAATGAACTATAATTACTAACCTTATCCTGACCTATCCTTTTAGAGAATATTATTTCCTCTGATGTTCCCTAAGGACAAGAATTAAAACATTCGATGTCGTAATTTAACAGCAAATGCACGTTTTAAGACTCCCTGAATAAAAAAACTCTGATGCCTTACCTTCACATAACCTTCTTATTTATTAATAGGTATAAAAACTACTCTTACAAAAGCTTATTACTTTCTCTACTACGTATAGTAAGTAGGGGAAGTATTGTATTCCACCCAAAAATTCGATACCGAGATTTCACCGGAAATACATGTTTTAAGGCCCCATGAATAAAAGAGCACTTTTATAAAAACGTCTGTGTGTGTCTGTGAACAGCATAACACAAAAACGAAAAGTCGGATAAATGCTAAACTTGATATTTAGGTTCAGTATCTTTCAAAGATGCGAAACGAAGATTTTCAAGAAAATCCCCCTATCTCAGACTTTCCTTTACATGGACAGTTTTTGAAAATTTTGATTTTCTCAAAGATGGCTATGATGATTTTGATTAAAGCATCATATATATAAGATATTTTCATGATAAATGAAATGTATGTCTTGAATTTTCTGGGAATGTCCCCCAAAATCCTCTTCTTTCTGAATGGCTTTTGCACAACTGGTAAACCGTAAGATATATACAAAATGTTTCTACACAAAAAATGTATAGCTCTTTAAAACACACAATTTATGTCATTTGTGGGCTTTTCCGAGATATTCGTTGTTATTTGTTTGAATTTTCCAATACAAGTACCATTTCTGAAATGGGAATTCGTTATTCCTTCTTTTTTATGTCCTGGACATTCGAAGAGAATGAAATGCTCCACATATCAGCCAGGTCTTAAAGGATTTGACTATCGCTTAAAGCCTACCATATTCCCCTTGTACCACGTTCTTCAAATGTTTATTTCTATTAACATGAAGCAGTAGGAGAATAAGTTTTTGTAGTAATAGTTTGCACAAGAGAAGAGAAAGTCATGTGAGTGGAACACATCAGATTTTTTTTCTATCTACTTCATATAATAATCAGATAAAGCTTTGAAGAAGTAGCTATATTACACATTTCATTATAAAGCAATAGATAAAATGTTTAAGAACTGGACGTTATACCAGCTTCATACTGTTTCCATGCAATCGCGAGAAACAACTGAATGTTGACAGGACTTCCATTAATAACGGATGTATCGGCAATGGCTGATACCAGAAAAAAGTTAATTTGAAATATGTTGTATGTTTAGAGATGTATATTTTTTGTGTAGTACATTTTCGTGTATCGCTTAACGTTTACCAGTTATACAGGATTATTAAAAATTCCTTCTGAATGAAGAGAACTTTACAGGCTATTTTCAGAAAATTCAATATATACATTTTATTTGTTCTGTAAACATCTTTAACGTGTGCTACTTTATTGAGAATCATTAGAACTATTTTTGAAAAAGTAAAACATTTCGAAAAATTTTCCATGTAAAGGGTAGTTGAAGGCAAGGGGATTTTCTTGAAAATTTTAATGTTGCATCTTTGGAAGATACTAAATACCAAGTTTGGTACTTATCCTACTTTTTGTTTTAGAGTTAGTGCGTTGATACCCACACATACACGGGCCTTTTTCTAAAAGTGTTTTTTTTATTCGTGGGACCTCAAAACTAGTATTTCGGTGAAATTTCGGTATTGAATTTTTGGGTGGAATGCAATACCTTCCCTACCTACTATGTACGTGGTGGAGAAAGTAAAAAAGCATTCTTAGGAAAAGATTCGTATGTGTGCGTGTGTCCCTGTGTCTAAATAAAGCATAACTCAAAAAGCTGATCAAATACCAAACTCGGTACTTCAGTTCAGCTTCTTCCAAGGATATGACACAAACATTTTCAAGACCCCCCCCATACGAAACTGCCTTTTACTTTGATAAGTTTTCGATATATTTGATTTTCTAAAAAAGGACTAAGGATTTTGATTAAAATACTACGTATTAAAGATATTTACATGACAAATAAAATGTATATCTTGAATTTTTTGAGAATAGCCTCTGAAGTCCTCTTAATTCGGAAGAAATTTGTATAATTTTCTGTAATGTGTAAATCATGAGATAGACAAACGCATACAAAAAATGTAAATCTTTTTAAACTGCACAATTTGTTTCAAATAACTTCCATTGTGCCATGAGCCATTTCCAGGATACAGTTCTTATTCCTTAGAATTTTTCAATACACTTGACAATTTTTTGAAGTAGTAGCAGTGTGAATTGGCAGGCTGAGGGCAGCCTGATGGAGTGTTATTACGTTGTCTCATTTTTTTTAAACGTTCCCTTGTTATACCCAGTTTATGCTTCAGTGTTTTACTGTTTTCATACCACTTATTTGCAACACACATACACACAAACACCCATGCTCGTGGCGGGACTCGAACCCGCGACCCTCAGCCTGGCGGAGCGCCGGAGCGACCACTCCAGCGACCACAGCTACGAGGGCCGGCGACTCCTAAGTAATGTCAGTTTTTAAGTTTGGTATTTCATACGATAGAACTGGTTTTCTTTGGTTCGCCAATGCTATGAGGCAGTATTTTTAACACTTAAATGATTTCAGTCAAATTATATAATATAAAATATAAAGGAATATGTGTATAATATAATATATAAAATGCATGTAACAGTCATTGTATTAATGTTTATATTATTATATACAGGTTCAATAATGTTATGTGAATGTATTACGTAATTTAATAATGTAGGAGCTGTGAGAATAATAGGTTTAAAGTTGCTAACAATGAGGTAACAATGAGGTAACCTTGAGACAATAATGAGTAAGAAAGTGTAATAATGCTACTAGTCATTCTTGGAGAAACAATAATGTAATTTTTGTCACAGTTTATAAAATAGCCAATCAACAACAAGAAAAAAAGCCTAAGCTAAATGAAGGTATTCTATTGGAGTAGGATTAGCCAATCAGAGACTTGAAATACAGAAATTTACAAATTTAGGCGGTAGAAATCAATTCAGTTGCTTGTAGACAGCACTCATAACTGGACGCGTTGCTTGCAGTGTTTCTAACCGGACGCCAGACAAGTCCTCGAGAAATTTAATACGTATTTTGTGTGAGACAAAAATAGTTAACGTGTTAAAACGTGCAAGTAATTAATAAAAAAAATCTCACAGCTCTCTCTATATCAGTGAAGTGTTATTTAAATCGTGTCAAGCATTAATAAAAAGGAGTGAAGTAAAAATTATAATCTGTGTAAGTCTACATTCTTAGCCGCACTACTCCCTGCAAAGAAGTCCATGTCTCTAACAATAATACTGACGCAGCCGAGGCAAACATAAATATATAATATTTAAAGAAACAGTAAAAATACAAAGTTAATATTTTTAAACTTGGGACGAAGGCTACCGGGTACCATACGTGCGGTTGCAACTACTTCAAGTTCGGCTTCCCAACAGTCGAAATACAATACAACTCCCCCTAAAATAGGAACATCTTCAAAGTTGTCCCACGTTGGGCGCCAATTTGTAGTAGATAATATCTTTACGTTATGTGCCTCACGTTTTGGGCGTCAATTTTGAAGAAGTTTGTTGTTTCACGTATGGAAAGCCAATTTGAAGTAGGAGTTGTATTGTAGTTCAACTGTTGGGGAGCCGAACTTGAAGTAGTTGCAACCGCACGTATGGTACCCGGTAGCCTTCGTCCCAAATGTACTTTCCGGTGGCCTTTGCCCCAAGTTTAAAAAATTATTAACTTTGTAATTTTGACTTTTTCTTTAAATATTATATATTTATGTTTGCTTCGGCTGCGTCAGTATTTATTTTTAGAAACATGAATGTCTTAGGAGGGAGTGATGCGACTGTAGAATGTAGGCTTACACAGATTATAATTTTACTTCACTCCTTTCATTAATGCTTGACAGGATTTAAATAACACTTCACTGATATAGAGAGAGCTGTGAGATTTTTTTTAATTAATCACTTGCACTTTTTTAACAGTAAACTATTTTTGTCTCGCAGGAATACGTATTACATTTCTCGAGGACACATCTTGCGTCCAGTTATCAGCACTGTCTACAAGCAACTGAATTGATTTCTACCGCCTAAATTTGTAAATTTCCGTATTTCAAGTCTCTGATTGGCTAATCGTAGTCCAATGGAATACCTTCATTTAACTAAATCTTTTTCTGGTTGTTGATTGGCTATTTTTATAAACTGTCACTTAAATTACATTACTGCTGCTCCAAGAATTACATGTAGCATTTAAACTTTGAAATTCATTATTGCCTCAAGGTTACCTCATTGTTAGCAACTTTTAACCTATTATTCTCAGCTCCTACATTATTAAACATGGATACAATAATATAAGCATTTACAATGACTGTAATATACACTTTTTATATATTGTTACATACACATATTGCTTTAAGGCGCGCTGTTATTGAATTATATATTATATAATTAGACTGAAATTATAGCTGTTTACAACTGTTTACAGGATGCCATGGCTAGTATTGCGTATAATGCGAGAATGTGTCAGTCGTCAGTTGTTAATACACAATCACAGGATGGAAGTTACAAAGTTTGAGGTTAGAGTCCTTCTGAAGCACTGCTGGAAACAAGATGCTGCCGCGACTTGAAAAATAGTGAAGTGGAAGGAGAAGGTGTTGTTAGTGAGCGTGTGGCACAACGATGATTCCAACGTTTCAACACTGGAGAAGAAAACACTAAAGATTTACCACGCTCTGGAAGACCTAAATTGTGGGATATTGAGAAGAAACGCAGAGTTTTGGAACGTACTCGTAAGCTGTCAGAAGAACTTGGTCCATCAAAAGATAGCATACATCGCCAGATTAATGAACTTGGAAAATCAAACATAAACTGTAGATATATACCTCATGAACTGACACCTCAACAGCCTCAATGTAGGGTGGATGTCTGTCGTCAGCTTTTAGGTAATTCCATAGATGATGTATCAGAAGAATTGCCACATTGACGAACAATGGGTCTATTGCCGCAACCCTGACACGTCGAGACAGTGGCTCAGTCCCCGTCAACCTGTCAAAGCTATCGTTAAAGATGCCAGTTCGACCCCAAAGTAATGTGTGTCTGGTGGAATTTTGAAGGAGTGATTCACTGGAGTTTATTCCAAACGGGTGCAGTCGATGCGGATCTTTATTCTCAACAACTGGAACGAGTTCATGAAATTTTGAGACGGAGATACCCAGCATTAGTTAACCGAAATAGGGTTCTCTTGCAGCAGGACAATGCAGTCCCCCTACTGCACGAACAACCATTAAAAAAATTCAGGAATTGGAAGGAGTCGAGCTGCTACCACACCCAGAATACAGCCCTGTTTTTGCGACTTCAGATTACCAACTGTTTCAGCCCATTTCTTTCGTGCAAGAAATTTCAAAAACATTGAAACTTGTGGAAGTGGGCCTCATCAAATTCTTTGCATCAAAAACCAAAGACTTGTACCGTCGCGGGATAATAAACCGAGCTGAAAGATGGCTAAAGACCATAGAATCTGATGGTACCTACTTTGAAGAAAAATGTAATTTCTTGTCAGAAAAGGTTCCAAATAAAGCTTAAAAATCGACATTATTTATGAGACACCATCTGTATTAAGAATACCCACCCGCGATGGGTTTAACCGCTTGTTGAAAGGCTGAGGTTGACGGGTGAGAGTGAGGTTGAGGGAGTGAAAGGAGGCAGTAAGATTTCTCCGAAGACGGCTGCTGGTCAGGGTGCAACGACCCTTCTGTACCGCTGGTTTTATGTGTTTACCAAACATTTTTGTTTTATTTGGGGTGCTCAGTTTTAGCTGCTGTTTGGATGTGCTCCAATATTACCGGGGATGCTCGCAAACCATACAGCGAGCCGTGTCGCCTCAAAAGGCATTGACTGGGGTTATAACCCCCAAGAGACCTAATGAGGGCGCTCCGGTGAAATGGCAATCTTTCATAGAATTTTGCAACCCGGCACCTAATTTCATCCTCTTCGTATGGAAGAGATGAGACTTTGTGAAGTGGTCTTACTGGGAAGGAACCGCATACAGAATAGTTGGCCCGGAGCCCCTGTTCTGTACCCTCTGTGGCCATGCCTAGATCTCACAGACATATAGTAGCAGGGGGGACAATCAAGGCTCTGAAAAGTTGTAGTTTTAAGGCAACAGGCACCACCTGAGCATGAGATACAATGAGGCAGTAGCCCCAATGACCCAATGCGACAGGTCCCGGCTGTGTTGTCAGAAAGGCCCTTATTTAGCTTGACGCTCAAGTAGGTGGTAACACTTATCCACTGAATCCTTCGTCGGAGATAGTTGAATTTGTGGGAGTTTGCAGAGAGTTGGCGCTTCTCTAAGAGAATGGCGTAGCTTTCGTCCGGGTTAACGCCAACGGCTGCATCAATCTTGGATGAGCCGGGGTGGTGTTATATGCGGTTGAAGGCTCTGAGAAACTTCCTGTCTGTACAGAATAACAGTATGTTATTAGCATATTGGGCTATGTTGACGCCTGCTGTGTAGATCGGCCATGAAAACACTGTAAAGCGTGGTTGATAACTAGGGCCCGGAAAATTATACCTTAAAATTCCATCAAATATGCATGCAAATACGCCCTTAAAAAGCTCTAAATATGCCAATAAATATGCACTATTAAACTGAGAGAATGAATGCCATTTGCAGTAAAAAGAGGGACTTAGTAATACAAATGAATAAAGTTAAATTATTCTTAGGGTTTGAAGCAAAAGTGTTCCCGTTGGTAATTGCAGATCACAACCATCACTTTGCACAAATTTTCAATTTTTTGTCCTCCAAAACGTTTTTTAAAGCGATCAGCTTATCTCTACGTCACAAGAGGTTATGGAGGCATATTTGAACGATAACTGCTCCAGAGAGATGATGGATGGATGGATTGGATGATCTCTTGGTACAGATCGTTTTGAGTGAAATTATATTGTTCACTTTGTTTCTCTTTTTGTCCTATATTACCAGGAACATGTTTTAGTTTTCATATTGTTTCTTCAAACACAGTAAATGATTCAGTTGAGGAAGTTGCTACAGCTTCCAGTGATGTGATGGCTGTTGGTAAGAATGAAAACTGGGCAATTATAAAAACGGGGTCGTCATCTACGAGTAACTCATTGCACATTATAATATTTTGAACTGTCTTTATTGATGCTGCATCATTCCAATGAATTAACAACCTCTTTGACTTACTGCCAACTGTATGAGCCAATTGAAAAAGAAAATAACAACTTACACTTGTTAAAATATGCCATATATGCATTAAATATTGGAAACATGATGCATTTATCAAAATCGCCAAAATATGCCCTTATATGGAGAATAAAATGACGTTCAAATAATTGCAAATTCCATAGTTCCTACACATAATGTGCAAGCATACATCCTTAATCCCTATGGAAAAATATGCAAATGCATGAGTTTTCGGGCCCTAGTGATAACGCAGAGATTTAGGGGAGCATTTTTAAAGTGCTGTTGCTATTTAGTTGCTTCTCACGAAGTAATGGAAAGATAGTGGAATTTTAAAGTTACTGTGCATTATCCCGCATTTAAAAATATGACTAACCATTCGGTTTACTCTATCCTCCTTGTAGATATGTGCAACGAAATGTGTAATAAATCTATTTCTGGAAAAGTTTATCTGGATTAACATGAAGTAGATAGAAAAAAAATCTGATGTGTAACACTCACAAGATTTTCTCTACTCTTGTACAAACTAATTTTACAAACTCTCATTCTCCATCTATTTCATATTAATCGAGATAAACATTTGCAGAAAGGATCTTTTGACATGCAAAGGGAATTACATTTTACACATAGCGACCAGTTCTAAAAATATTTGACTATCGCTTAAGGCGTACTATGTTCCCCTTGTTTTGTATTTGCAACGGCAATATAAAAATAACGTAGCCTCTAAGCATACATATATCTCTTAATAACTGGTTGCTATGCACTGCACCATTCTCTTTGCTACAGATTAATACTCTTTGCATATCCAAGACAAAAAATGAATAACGAATTCCCATTTGAGAAAATAAGTATTGAAAAATTTAAGGGAATAACAAGCAATATCTCGAAAATGGTTCACTCAACAAAAAAAATGCATATGACATAAATTGTGTATTTTAATACGATCTGCATGTTTTGTGTAGTAAAATTTTGTCTATCTCTTATGGTTTACCAGTTATGCAAAAGTCGTTCACAATGAGGAATACTTTTGGAGACATTCCCAGAAAATTCAAGATATACATTTTATTTGTCATGAAGGTAGCGTAAACATATGATATTTTAATCAAAATCGTTAGAGCCATTTTTGAGAAAATTAAAATTTTCAAAAATTTTATCCGACTGTTCGTTTCTGAGTTATGCTGTTCACAGACACACACACAGACATGTTTCCAAAAATGCTTTTTTTCGATTCAGGGGATCTCAAAACATATATTTCCGGTAAAATCTCGGTATCGAATTTTTGGGTGGAATACAATACTTCCCCTACTTTCTCTACGTACTACTACTATTTAGATGTAACAAAAAATCTTGAAGAGCTTGTTCACCATGGGGCCAGATGACGAAGGTGTCATCCACATAGCGGAACCAGGCTGTTGGTTTGAGTGGAGCTGAGTTTAGTGCCTTTGACTCAAATTAGCGCCCACACTATAAAGAGAGCGGCACTAACGGCCAACGCATCAGACGCTGCGATACTTTCACCGAGAAGACTTCGTCCGCGCCACTGAAGATGTCCACCGCAGTTGTGGACGAAACGTCCGGGAAATCTTACTTCAGCAGACCACGGCATAACAGCCCGGAAAATCATATTAGTTATAAGAGGAAGTATTGCTTTTCACCCAAAAATTCGATACCAAGATTTCACCGAAAATATACCGATGTTTTCATACTCCCTGAATCCAAAGCAATTTTACAAAAAGGTCCACGAGTGTGTCCGTCTATGTATCTCTCGGTCTGCCAGTGTGTCTGTGAACAGTATAACTCAAAAACGAAAACCAGTTGGATACCAAACTTTGTATTTAAGTTCAATGTCTTACAAGGGAAGTTTTTCAAGAAAATTCACCTATTACAAACTATCCTTTACGTGGAAAATGTTTCGCTATTTTTTATTTTATCAAAAATGGCTCTAACAATTTTGATTAAAAGATTATACTTGAATGACAAATAAAACATATATCTTGAATTTTCTTGGAATAGGATTTGAAGATCTCTTCATTCTGAATGACTTTTGTATAACTGGTAAACCGTAAGAGACAAAAAATGTAGATCTCGTATAGCACACAAATTGTCAAATAACATTTCGTGGCGTTACCCATTTCCGAAATATTATTTGTTATTTGTCTGAATTTTTAAATAAGTATACTTGTTTTACTTTCTCGACCACGCACGTGTTAGGTAAAGAAAGCATTGCATTCCACCCAAAAATCCGATACCGAGATTTTACCGCAAATATATGTTTTGAGGCCCCCTGAATAAAAAAGCATCTTTAGAAAGGCCTATGTGTCTGTGAACAGCTTAACTCAACAACGAAAAGTCGGATGAATACCAAACTTGGTATTTGGGTTCAGTTCTTTCCAAAGATGCCACACGAAGATTTTCGTGAAGATTCCCAACCTAAACTATACTTTACAAGGAACATTTTATGAAAATTTTGATTTTCTAAAATAGCTCTAATGATTTTGAGTAAAATACCATATATTAAATATGTTTACATTAGAAATGAACTTTATCGGAATAGCCTGTAAAGTCCTATTCATTTAGAAGCGACTTTGTATAATCTTGTACAACTGGTAAACGTTAAGCGATGGATCAAAGCGTACTGCAAGGAATTGTAGATCTCTTAGAACACACAATTTACTTCAAATAATTTTTTTGTAGCATCAGCCATTTCCAAGATAACCATTATTGATGGTTCCAATTATTCAATACTTAGCATTACTTAAAAAGTTTTGTCAACATTCAGGTTTTTCTCGCGATTGCAAGGAAACGCCATTGAATTTTAAGACGAGCGTTCAGATCTTAAACATTTGACTGTCGCTGTTTCCCCTGTATCTATGACGAAATGTGTAATGTAGTTCTTTTTGCAAAGGTTTATTTGGATTAAAATGTACGAGATAGATAAATAAGCTTTATAAGAATAGTTTGCATATCCACTAATAAACGATAGACTGTAGTGAAGGTCATGTGAATGTATCAATTTAATATTTAAAACATATTTAGATGCATTTATTTCAGGTTTGAATGTATGTGAATACTTTTTCAATAATCCGTTACAGCTTTAATTCGTTTCTTCGTCTGTTATAGTATTTACTGAGGGTTTTGTATTTTTTTTACCCACCTCGTTTAACTTTGAATGGGTTTCCAATAAATTGACTTAATTTCGGGTTATTATTATATGTTCAGTATGCACAAGGTTTGCAATATTCAATAGTATTCCTATTCGATTTCGTAATTTGCAACCAACCGTTTTAAATACCAGCAAATTGGATACGCGGTAATGCGAGACCCACATTCGGGAGATTCTCGGTTCGAGTCCCGTCCACCGCCCACTCTGACCATGGGTTTTTCGTGGTTTTCCCTGATCGGTAGGCGAATGCTAGGGTGGTTTCACATCTACCCGATTTCATTTCCCTCGTCTCCCTTTCATTCCGTTTCGTTATCTTTCAGGTTTACCTCTAGATTTAGTGGTGTGTGGCGGTGGCAGACAAATGGCGTGGATGCTTGCTCCAAGGAAAGGGTATTCCTCGTAGACACTAGCGGGCTATCTGGTTGGACGGGTCGTTCATCTTCCCCTCTGGGCAGCTCCAGTAGTGGAACCTATCTTGGAACTAGGAACTGTTAAGGACTTCCGCGTGTCTCTGTGGAGACCTGTCTGCCTGCAGCCTGCATCTCCGTGGTCTTTTCCGTAGGTCGCAGTGCACGAGATGTCCCCCTCCGTTGTGTACCCTATACGAGTGCGACATTGAAAATGTTTAGAAAATCAAAGAAGGTTTAGTTTTAAAAAATGTTAATGATTTTATTGTTTTCCAAAATATTCCCCTTTAACATCAATACATTTTTGCATTCGATGAAAGCAATGATGCTACTCTTCCTGAAACTTTTCAGAAACCAGGTTTTTATAATGTTCCTCTGCTTCATCTATTGACGAAATTTTATCTGCAGTTCTTGGAAACCAAACGAAATCACAAGGTGCTAGGTCAGGGCTGTATGGTAGAGGGTCCATGGTGCTGACCTTTAGGGCACCCAGATACTCAGTTGTTAGTTTTGCTGTATGCGACGATGCGTTGTCATGATGTAACATTATATTTTTTGGGGCGTTTTTCACGAACTTTTTCAAAGCTTTGCGGTAAACAGACATTTGTGTACCAATCGGCAGTAACGGTACGTCTATCTTTTAACGATATAGCAGCAATAAGGCCCGTTTTAGAAAACAACCAGCAACCATCTTCCTACCAGCACTGCGAATTAGTAGGAGTTTTGTAGGCTTGGTTCTGTTCGAAAGACGCATTGAGCCGATTGACTTTTCTTTTCAGGACCATAACAATAAATCTAATATTCATCACCAACAACGATATTCCGAACCAAATTTGAAGCTCCGCCTTGGAATTTTTCCCGGGTTGTTTTTTATCGGGAAACAGCTTATGTGGAATCCATCGACAACAAAGTTTTCCCACGTCTAAATGTTGATGTAAAATGTTTTGGATTTGACTCATACCAATGCCCAGTGTCACCGAAATAAATTCATAAAATGTCCTTCGATCTTTTTCAAGCATTCCTCGAACAGCGGCAATATATTTATCAGTAACAGCATTCTTCGGCGTCCTTCACGACATTCTTCACTAATAAAAACCGATGTATTTCGAATTCACTGTAGCAATTATAAATTATTGCCTTAGATAGGGCTTCTTCGTTAAATATTCACATTTTTTATGTGTTAATGACGTTTTAAAATCGTAAAACATCATAATTCTCTAGTCAGACTTACTTTTAGGTGGACATAAAATCTTCAAATTATATAATAAAAAATCTGATGTGTTACACTCACATCACTTTCTCTACTCTTGTACAAACTATTTTTACATACGCTTATTCTCCATATGCTTCATGTTAATCGAGATGTCAATCTTATTGCTAATTTTCTTGTAGATGCAAGGGGAATATGGTAGGTTTTAAGCGATAGTCAAATATTTTAACGCTGGTTGCTATGTGGCGCATTCCATTCTCTTTGCATGTCCAGGACATAAAAGAAAATGAATAACGAATTTGAGAAAAAGTATAAGTATTGGAAAATTTAAGGGAATAACAAGCAATATCTCGAAAACGGTTAACTCAAAAAAAGAAATGTATATGACATAAATTGTGTATTTTAACGCGGTCTACATTTTTTGTGTAGTAAAAGTTTGTCTATCTCTTATGGTTTACCAGTTATGCAAAAGTCGTTCACAATGAAGAATACTTTTGGAGACATTCCCAGAAAATTCGAGATATACATTTCATTTCTCATGACAATATCTTAAACATACGATATTTTAATCAAAATCGTTAGAGCCATTTTTGAGAAAATTAAAATTTTGGAAAAATGTTCCATGTAAAGGGTAGTCTGGGGTGGGGGGATTTTCTTGAAAACCTTCGTGTCGCTTCTCTGGAAGATACTGAACCTAAATACCAAGTTTGGTGTTTATCCAACAGTTCGTTTCTGAGTTATGCTGTTCACAGACACACAGACACACAGACACAGACAGACAGACACACAGACAGAAAACAACACACGGACATGTTTCCAAAAATGCTTTTTTTGGATTCAGGGGGTCTCAAAACATGTATTTACGGTGAAATCTCGGTATCGAATTTTTGGGTGGAATACAATACTTCCCCTACTTACTATACGTAGTAGAGAAAGTAAAAAAGCTGTTAGACAAAATTCGAAGAACTACAGGGCAATGAACTCTCAAAACAATTGAAAGTAGCTGTCAAATATAAAGAAATTTCATTTGGGTTTAGAAACATGGCAATCTAAAAATCATCAGTATCGCCCTCGTATCAGAGCAATTGAGAGCAAGAAAAGACGTGGCAACGCACATTACGATCCGCGGTGTAATGCCAGCAGGTTTAGGGTCTGTAGGTCACTCAGGAAGGTCGTTATGTTCTGTCCACAGGTATACCTAATATTTAGCAGTTAATATTCCACATTCGAGTTCTTCATTATACAAGGATTGATAGTACATGAAGACATACTTATCGCAAACGCGACCCGGACATGACGTTACTTGTAGCTATTGACGTCATTACATCTCTGAGCACATCTTCTGTTTTAATAGTTTAGCTATATAAGTGAAGGAATTGTAAATTATGATGGAACATGCAGCCCATAATACTCGCTAAGGAGCGAGCAGAATTGAAGAATACTGTTCTTTCATGCACAAGGGTTGTAATTCAAATTTGTGTAGTGTATTCGGATCCACAAGACTGGTAAAGTTGAAGGAAAAGAACTGGAGCTTGTGCAATTGAGATGAAGATAAAACGCAACAGATCGGCATGCAGATAAAACGGAACATCTGGAGCTTTCTATAGATAGTGCGGCATAGCTTTTCTGCTGACCCCTAAATGCCTTCTTAATGAGATGAAATAAGGCGCCCGAAACTGACAAAAGGAGGAAAATAAAACAATTGCCTACCGCCTACAGGATCTGCCAGTGTAAGGAATATGCAAGTGCTATAACTACTTACTGAGGGGCTAATGAGGTTATAGTCCGCCCTTAATTAAATAAAACAAATATGGCGTTTCTTATACTTATGGTTATGGTGTTGGTTTGCTTTGGTAAAATGAAAAGCAAACTTATTTCTATTCTGTTTACATATACTCGTTCAAAGTCAGTGAGTGAACTAGGTATACCTAAAAAAATGTTCCATAACTCGTGAAAAAATCTGATGTGTTACGCTCACATGACTTTCTCTACTCTTGTACAAACTATTTTTACAAACTTTATTCTCCATATGCTTCATGTTAATCGAGATGTTAATTTTATTGCCAAATCAAGAGCTGGTTGCTATGTGGCGCATTCCATTCTCTTTGCATGTCTAGGAAAGAAAAAAATGAATAACGAATTCCCATTTGAGAAAAAGTATTGGAAAATTTAAAGGAATAACAAGCAATATCTCGAAAATGGTTCACTCAACAAAAAAAAGTGTATATGACATAAATTGTGTATGTTAACGCCATATACATTTTTGTGTAGTAAACTTTTGTCTATCTCTTATGGTTTACCAGTTATGCAAAAGTCGTTCACAATGAAGAATACTTATGGAGGCATTCCCAGAAAATTCGAGATATACATTTCATTTGTCATGAAAATATCTTAAACATATGATATTTTAATCAAAACCCTTAGAGCCATTTTTCAGAAAATTAAAATTACCATGTAAAGGGTAATCTTGGTTGGGAGGATTTTCTTGAAAACCTTCGTGTCGCATCTCTGGAAAATACTGAACCTAAATACCAAGTTTGGTGTTTATCCGACTGTTCGTTTTTGAGTTATGCTGTTCACAGACACACAGACAACAGACACAAGCACACAGACACACAAACGTACATGTTTCCAAAAATGTTTCTTTTTTTGGATTCAGCGGGTCTCAAAACATGTATTTCCGGTGAAATCTCGGTATCGAATTTTTGGGTGTAATACAATACTTTCCCAACTTACTGTGTGTGGTAGAGTAAGTAAAAAAATAGGCTGAAACAAATATGCTTTACATTTACTAGTAAATAACTTCTGAACAAGAATTATGTTTTGAAACAATACGAGCAAAACGTTAGGGTAAAACTGAGCAATGAAACTACTTATATGTGACATTTAAAAGGTATTTTATAAGTTTTCTCAAAATTTAAATATTTGCATCCAAAGGATGATGATAATCCGTTGATGACTTATATGATGTTTGAAAATCTAAAAGTGTAAAATGCTCTATTACTATCAGCATTTTTCTCATTAGTAAGGTGGATATGTCTCAAACTTTGTTAACCTCTTCGTAAAATAATTCTGGATCCGTCTCTGGGAGTAAATAATCATGACAGAAAGAGAACATTTATAAAATTTCGTGAACGCAAATGGAGTATCATTCATAATGCAAACCTTAATGTTAACCCAAGACATAAAACAAATAACTTGAATTTATTACCTACGCGCCTATTTGCGGGAACTGTTCGAAAGCACACAAGTTGACATGACCATCTCCGTGATCGTGTGGTCAGTGTTACTGGCCGAAAATACCTCTGTTGCAATGATGATTATGATGAAGTTTTGTGTTTAAGGGCGGTCAACGGCTAGGTTAATAGCGCAGTCTTAAAACAGATCATGGAAAACGCCAAAAATAAAGATCAGTACAAAATATCATGGCAAAAGATGAATATAAAAATCATAGTAAAAAATCTGATGTGTTACACTCACATGACTTTCTCTATTCTTGTACAAACTATTTCTACAAATGTTACAAACGTTTATTCTCCATATGCTTCATGTTAATCGATATATCGAGATGTTAATCTTATTGCTAATTTTCTTGTAGATGCAAGGGGAATTGTTAGGCTTTAAGCGATAGTCAAATATTTTAAGAGCTGGTTGCTATGTGGCGCATTCCATTCTCTTTGCATTACCAGGACAAAATAAAATATGAATAACGAATTTGAGAAAAAGTATAAGTATTGGAAAATTTAAGGGAATAACAAGCAATATCTCGAAAATGGTACACCCAACCAAAATAATGTATATGACATAAATTGTGAATTTTAACGCGATCTACATTTTTTATGCAGTAAAATTTTGTCTATCTCTTATGGTTTACCAGTTATGCAAAAGTCTTTCACAATGAAGAATACTTTTGGAGACATTCCCAGAAAATTCGAGATATACATTTCATTTCTCATGACAATATCTTAAACATACGATATTTTAATCAAAATCGTTAGAGCCATTTTTGAGAAAATTAAAAATTTCGAAAAATGTTCCATGTAAAGTGTAATCTGGGGTGGGGAGATTTTCTTGAAAACCTTCGTGTCGCATCTCTGGAAGATACTGAACCTAAATACCAAGTTTGGTGTTTATCCGACTGTTCGGTCCTGAGTTATGCTGTTCACAGACAGACAGACACACATACAGACACACACACGGACATGTTTCCAAAAATGCTTTTTTTGGGTCCAGGGGTCTCAAAACATATATTTTCGGTGAAATCTCGGTATCGAATTTTTGGGTGGAATACAATACTTCACCTACTTACATACGTAGTAGAGAAAGTAAAAAGCCATGGATAAAGATCACTATAAATATCATAGCAATAGGTAGAAATAAATATGAATATATAAAACTAAACGGAGCGGTATGAAACAGCTATCAACATGACTAAATCCGCATTTGGAAATCATCCGCTAAGACTCTGCAAGACTGGCCGGCAGTTGCAGAGATTCCCGCAGATGTGCTAGAGCAATACGTGACGGACCAACAGACCTTCGCTGCAAAGCGTACAAGTAGGAACAGGGTCACCATTAAAAAGATAACCGTCCGAAAAATTGCAGTGGTCAATACGCAACCGAGCCAAATTCACCTCATGACGAGATACACGAGGGAAAGTTACCCTGTTTATATGAATGTGCTTCACTACTCTAAGCTTATTTCCGTGGAGAGCTAACAACTCCTCGCGCCATCATGACAGCACCGCTCTCCGCACAATCCTAAAGTCTTTCGACGTTACCGGAGATATTGGAATGGTGGGTTCTGTGGTTACCGTGTTAGCTGCCAAATCTGCAAGTTCATTCCCCGACAAGCCAACGTGACCAGGTATCCAAGCACACTCCACATTAATGCCAGAAGCGTATAAAAGATGGAAGGCATCTTGGATTCGCTAAACAATGGGGTGGTGGCTGTACAGCTCACGAAGGCTGTGAAGTGCACTAAGGGAATCACTCTAAATGACAGTCTCCCAATTTCCGACAACGCACATACCAAATCGCCCCATATATGGCACATAGCTCTGCACTATAAATGTATGTGCTATACCTTGGTTACGTTTGGTTCCTTGCATCTAACTAGGGGGTTAGAAGAAATAGGCGCACGTCACCAAAAACACTTCGATAATTAGTTTAAGGCCTAGGTTCCTTCTGAATTAACCGGACTTGGCCTGTGAACCAATACTGCATGTGCCGAATATGCCTCTGTTATTTTCTTCACTGACTAAGGTGATTTGTATTCGTACGTTTTGGCAAATTTGAGGGTTCCCATATTTAAACGTATGCTAACAATTTGCTTCTGTCTTCTAAAACGCCAGCTCAAACATTTTGTTCCGTCAATCCCAGATGGGAATTGGGACCAGTGCCTGATAGACCACCTGATCTACAACAGTTGTAGGGGAAAGATAAGCGGAATTCACAAGTCACCACAGTTTATACAGGGTGGACTATTTAAGTTGAGACTATAGAATATCTCGAAAAGTAAGCATCATAGAAAAAAATGTTTTTGATAAAAGATATTATGGGTGAAAGCAAATGTAATTAGTGGCGTTTTGTTTGGAGGGCGTTATGATGGTCATTTTAGTATTAATTTAATTTTTTTAAAATGAGAACATATCTTTTTACTTTCTCTACTACGTATAGTAAGTAGGGGAAGTATTGTATTCCACCCAAAAATTTGATACCGAGATTTCACCGGAAATATATGTTTTGAAACCCCCTGAATCCTAAAAAAGCATTTTTGGAAACATGTCCGTGTGTGTGTCTGTGTGTGTATGTCTGTCTGTCTGTGAACAGCATAACTCAGAAACGAAAAAATGGTATTTAGGTTCAGTATTTTCCAGGTTTTCAAGAAAATCCCCACCCCAGATTCCCCTTTACATGGAACATTTTTCGAAAATTTTAATTTTCTCAAAAATGGCTCTAACGATTTTGATTAAAATATCCTATGTTTAAGATATTTTCATGACAAATAAATGTATATTTTGAATTTTCTGGGAATGTCTCCAAAAGTATTCTTCATTGTGAACGACTTTAGCATAACTGGTAAACCATAAGAGATAGACAAAATTTTACTACACAAAAAATGTAGATCGCCTTAAAATACACAATTTATGTCATACATTTTATTTTGAGTGAACCATTTTCGAGATATTGCTTGTTATTCCGTTAAATTTTCAATACTTATTTTCTCAAATGGGAATTCGTTATTCGTTTCTTTTGTCTTGGATATGTAAAGAGTATTAATCTGTGGCAAAGAGAATGGTGCTGCACCTAGCAACCAGCTATTAAGAGATTTGTCTATGCTTAAAGGCTACTGTATTTCTATATTGCCCTTGCAAATACAAAACAAGGGGAACATAGTACGCCTTAAGCGATAGTCAAATATTTTTAGAACTAGTCGCTATGTGTAAAATGTAATTCTCTTTGCATGTCAAAAGATCGTTTCTGCAAATGTTTATCTCGATTAATATGAAATAGATGGAGAATAAGAGTTTGTAAAAGTAGTTTGTACAAGAGTAGAGAAAGTCATGTGAATGTAACACATTAGATTTTTTATTTTGTTTCCTTATTCCTCATCACAAAGTAAACAGGTTTTTATATACCATTTTCTAACCATTCATTTTAAAAAATTAAATTGTCCTTAAAATGACTATCGTAACGTCCTCCAAACTAAACACAGCAAATGGCATTTACTTTCCCCCATAATATCAAGCAACTTTTATTCAAGACATTTATTTCTACAACGCTAAGTTTTGGAGATATTATATGGTAGGGTTACCGTGCACAGGAAATCCTATCACGTGACTGCCGACCAGTGAAACAAGAGCGAGAAGATCAAACTTGGTCACCGGCTCGGTGTTTGATATTGGAGATAGAAGAAAAACAAGTTCCTGGGTCTTCCTTTGATTAATTTGATACCACTGCCTAATAAAATCTGAAAATAGTAATGTAATTTATTTGTCCTTATTTCCACAGTTCTCGAGGATTTATCTTCAACTCGGAGTACCCAATTTGCTAGCAGATGCTGGAAAATTATTCACGTCTGCTGACATTAACAACACCACCACATAAATTCCTGGTCGTTTATTGGTAAAGACTCAGCAATAAATTTCTTGGAGCTCAATGTGCTTTATAAACAAAGTCTCATTATCACACACTGAAGCACGACAATTGAGCTTTCTAAGAAAGGACCTGCACATCTTCAATTACGTTTAAAATATCTGACGACTATACTCAATGCAAAACCTCGATTTGTCAATGATGTGTGTGGTCTCTCCTTGACAGAACATCAACTGCAACTTTCCTATGATCAAATTCTCCTGCAAGGCAGATTGCATTGACTCGATTGTATGGTAATAGAGACTTGTAGAAAACAGATCCTTGTTATTACAATTATATTATCATTAGCATACCACAAAGAACTTCGAACTTATTTATTATGGTTACTTCATCAACAAAATTCAATACATATAAGTAATCTCTCAATTATTAACAAATAGCTATCAGATCACATAGCCAACTGCAGGATCCCTACTCACGAGGGAAGGAGACGGAGAGATAAAGAGGCGCGTGGCGAATTAGTGATTTGAGTATTTCGGGTCATGATGTTCCATTATTAAATGTAGACGCCGTTTTTGGTTAAACAACTCTTATTTACACCCACATTTTCATATCCTCGCTGTTCCTCTCCCTTAGTACGATCCAAATACAGAAAACGTTTATATTTTCCCTCGGCGGCCTAGCTCGCGAGCTTTTAGCGGTAAACTTCTGTTTTGGATCAAATGACCGGTACACTAACACTGATGTTTATAGCATTGACTCGCACATCCATCTTTGTGGAATTCGGAAGCGTGAATAATCTTACTTATGTATCTAAGATTTCGCGATATAAGTTTTTGTTTCTCCAACTGAGTCACGTGCGACATTTCTTTAATATTGTGAACGTATGTCTTTATGGTGTTGGCCCACCCTTAGCCTTGATGACAGCATTCATTCTCGCAGGCATACTTTCAATCAGGTGCTGGAAGGTTTCTTGGGGACTGGCAGCCCATTCTTCACAGAGTGCGGAACTGAGGAGAGGTATCGATGTAGGTCGGTGCGGCCTGGCACGAAGTCGGCGTTCCAAAACATCCCAAAGGTGTTCTACAGAATTCAAGTCAGGACTCTGTGCAGGGCAGTCCATTACAGGGATGTTATTGTCGTGTAACCACTCCGCCACAGCCCGTGCAGTATGAACAGGTGCTCGATCGTGTTGAAAGATGCAATCCCATCCCCAAATTGCTCTTCAACAGCGGGAAGCAAGAAGGTACTTAAAATATCAATATAGGTCTGCGCTGTGATCGTGCCACGCAAAACATCAAGGGGTGCAAGCCCCTCCAGGAAAAACACGACCACACCACCTCCGAATTTCACTGTTGGCACTACACACGCTGGCAAATGAAGTTCACCGGGCATTCGCCATACCCACAACCTGCCATCGAATCGACACATTGTGTACCGCGATTCGTCACTCCACACAACGTTTTGCCACTGTTCAATCGTGTAATTTTGACGCTCCTTACACCAAGCGAGGCGTCGTTTGGCATTTTCCTGCGTGATGTGTGGCTTATGAGCAGCCGCTCGACCATGGAATCCAAGGTTTCTCGCCTCACGCCTAACTGTCATAGTACTTGGAGTGGATCCTGATGCAGTTTGGAATTCATGTGTGATGGTCTGGATAGTTGTCTGCCTATTACTCTTTACGACCCTCTTCAAATGTCGGCGGTCTCTGTCAGTCAACAGACGAGGTCGGTCTGTACGCTTTTGTGCTGTACATGTCCCTTCACGTTTCCACTTCACTATCACATCAGACACCGTGGACCTAGGGATGTTTAGGAGTGTGGAAGTCTCGCGTACAGACTTCTGACACAAGTGACACCCAATCACCTGACCACGTTCGAAGTCCGTGATTTCCACGGAGCGTCCCATTCTGCTGTTTCACGATGTCTAATGACTACTGAGTTCGCGGATAATGAGTACCAGGCAGTAGGTGGTAGCACAATGCACCTAAGATGAAAAACGTATGTTTGTGGGGGTTTCCGGATACTTTTGATCACATAGAGTAGCCAATGGAATCTTCCACAGAATTCTAGACTATCTGGATACACGTTCTGGAGGCGGTGGAATGAAACTCCCAGAAGATTTTGGTTATCTGCCGAGAGCGCTTCGATGTTTACGCCGGGAAAGAGCGCAACTTATCTCTATCTCCGACTGCCTGGAGCCGACCTCCCAATAAACTTGAGCCATAGCTGCTAGGTCACAATATATCCCATTCCATTATTATTACACTCTGGAGCTGCAGATGAAATGCTTATCTCCCACAGAATTAATGCATGTCTGACATAATTCAATATACAGGTCCCCCCTCCATGATTTCCCGTACTCTCATTCTAAATGTTCTACCATAGGCGGGACTCCTGTTATTAACATCCCTTTGACTGTGTATATCAAATCTTATACCGATGGTCGTCTATATGCAGTACTAACGGGAGCTTTCCCGACTTTCAACCAATATACACCGATGGTCCAGTGTTGTCAACCGTAGCGGAGTTTCGCTGCCCTTCGGGAAACATTGCGGGGAGAAATGAAAAAGTTGGAAAATGTAGCGACCATTATGAATTATAACCATTTAAAGCATTCATTACAAAGCAGTGTTTTTTGTGTGTTTTACGGTTTTTATTGAGATTTTTCCCTAGTTTCATATTATACTAAGCGTAAGCAATAAAATTAAGTTATTTATAGCTGTTTTATATTGTAAAAATGTTAATTTCTTCAGTAAGGCTGTAGTTTTTTATAATAAGTAGCAAAACCCATGCAACTGTAGTTAAATGTAAACCCGTTAGCATTCAAGCGTGCCATCACACCAGTTATTTTACTTGGGCTCCCCCCGTCCTTTACCACGGATTCCACTGCAGTCACTGAGACTCAAATTTGCGACGTTTGACTTTGGATATATGGCCAGTGCATTTCCCAAATTAATTTAATTAATTTAGTCATTTTAAGCATTACCAATTATATAATAATAATAATAATAATAATAATAATAATAATAATGAGTGATAAAGTTTCTTCGCGCCTAAAAGGGGAATATCAGGAGAATTGTCGAACGATGAGAAGAAACTGAGAATACAGTTGTTTTTTGGATAAGTGGTTGAAAGAGTATATTTTTCGAAATGATTACAACCAGTTAAAGAAGACAACGCAAAAGCAAAGTGCAGAGCATGTAATGTTTTCAGGGTTGCAAAAAGAAGTGATCTTTAGAAACTCTGTGAAAGCCAGAAACACATGCAGAATCTAAAGCTGCTCTCAGCACAAATATTTCTCAGGTAATTCGTAAATTAATTTATTTACAGTTTACTAAGAAATACACAGTGATTATTGACTTAATCAAAATATAAATTAATGCCACTAAAATAGGCCTAAATTACCAACATAGAGACTACCCATAATAATTTTTACTTTCTCTACTACGTATAGTAAGTAGGGGAAGTATTGTATTCCACCCAAAACTTCGATACCGAGATTTCACCGGAAATATATGTTTTGAGACCCCCTGAATCCAAAAAAAAAAAGCATTTTTGGAAAAATGTCGTTGTGTGTCTGTGAACAGCCTAACTCAGAAACGAATAGTCGGATAAACACCAAACTTGGTATTTAGGTTCAGTATCTTCCAGAGATGCGACACAAAGGTTTTCAAGAAAATCCCCCCACCCCAGATTACCCTTTACATGGAAGATTTTTCGAAAATTTAATTTTCTCAAAAATGGCTCTAACGATTTTGATTAAAATATCATATGTTTAAGATATTTTTAGACAAATAAAATATATATTTTGAATTTTCTGGGAATGTCTCCAAAAGTATTCTTCATTGTGAACGACTTTTGCATAACTGGTAAACCATAAGAGATAGACAAAATGTTGCTACACAAAAAATGTAGATCGCGTTAAAATACACAATTTATGTCATATACATTTTTGTTGTTGAGTGAACCATTTTCGAGATATTACTGTTATTCCCTTAAATTTTTCAATACTTATTTTCTCAAATGGGAATTCGTTATTCATTTTTTTGTCTTGGATATGCAAAGAGTATTAATCTGTGGCAAAGGGAATGGTGCTGCACCTAGCAACCAGCTATTAAGAGATATGTATGTGCTTAAAGGCTACTGTATTTCGAAATTGCCCTTGTAAATATATATTCCCCTTACATCTACAAGAAAGTTAGCAATAAGATAGAGTCTGCAAATGTTTATCTCGATTAACATGAAGTAGATGGAGAATAAGCGTTTGTATAAATAGTTTGTACAAGAGTAGAGAAAGTCATGTGAGTATAACACATCAGATTTTTTCTATAGTTATAGGAATGATACAATGTAGCATTTTTGTGGCGGAATTTTATTCGACCTGTAGAGAGATTCAATGGTTTTTCGTTGGCAACACTGCGATGGTTTCAGGTGGGATAATAAAAACGACTGTGCAATGGTTTTCCCTACTCACCACATGCTGTACAACTAGCCTCACATCTTCTGTTGTGAGATCGCCATACACTCTCTATCGAGGAACACAGAACAATCCATCATCATATTTACAGATTCACTAAGCGTTCTATTGGCTCTGCAGCAATGGTCTCCCCTTCACACTCTTGCACGGGAGATACAAGTAGAATGTTGGTTGTGTTTATCGGAGAGGATACCTGGCGCACTGCGACCAGCTTGATCTATTGTGGTTACACCCCCGGAGAGATGAGGTGAGGAGCCGTAGGAGGTCCCAGGCAGGCAGGCCAGCGAGACGCGCAGAAGGCCCTAATATTTCCAGTTTGAACACCAGCACACCAGTAGAGGCGAAGAATCACAAGAGGGCGACGAAGCGACACTAACGGGCGGGACAACGCAACCTGATGTTTACGGGAAGAGATCTTTGTAATGCGCAAGCATCCAAGCCATATGTCCGGCATCACCAGCTCCGCAGCACCTAAAAATACACCTGAAACGTAAAAGGGAGAAATGAAACGAGAGCAAATGAGGGGAAGGAGAAATCGTGGTAGAATACACTCCCCGGCATATGCCTAGGTGACCAGGGGGAAAACCATGAAAAACTCCTTGGTCAGAGTGGGTCGTCACTGAGAATCGAAGCTGGGACCTCCCACAGACGTTGCCGCTTGAGCCGTCCCGCAATATCTTGTGTTATCTTATTTGTTGGGCGCTTATTGTTTAATTGTTTTTTAATTTGGGTTCTTTGTCCTCCGGCTAGCTATTATAACTCAGTCATACGTGTCTCTAAGCAGGGCATGTAAACGGAAAGGAGTTGTTACTAAAATATAACACTGATAAAAAAATTGAATCTAGACTTTTATTGCCGTCACACTTAATTAATAATTGACATATTTAATCTTTATACACGCCTAACTGAAACTGTGATATTTCTGAATGTAACTACAGTCGTTTTAGTTGCCGCGCATCAATTACTTCGCGTACTTTACACTTTTGTAACTAACACTGCGACGTGCACCTCGTGAGAGATCCTTCAGAACTGTGTAAAACTTGCTTATGGCTCGAGAATATATACTTCTTCACCTCGAATTGCCTAAACATTATAATATAGCTCCTATTGGTTACCAAATTGCGCCCACTTAAGTGTCTGTTTTGGTCAGCCAATCACTACTACTAACATATATGCTCTAGGGTAGATATTTCCTCCATTTCTAAAAAAAGGCACGCTAACCTGACGTCATTTGTTTATGTCTTCGTAGTGATAAACAATTCACCCCCTCGGTTTATTGTTACCCACTTCTATATCAGTTTCAGTGAGGCCGTGTAAACTTATTTCCTAACAATACTTATGGCTAACAAACATCTAAAATCCTGTTCATACAATAATATTAATTTACACTACAATCACTCGGCATTCACAGTGTTGTGATATAAAATATTGCCTCAAGGTGGACATGCAAGTACTCTGCGATGCTTTGATAGCATCTGGCAAACGAGTTGTTTTCACATCAGGAAATGATCTGGCAGATGCCGTTACGAAGAAAGCAATGAAACATCTTCCAACCATCAAGACGTCAAGATACCCCATGGGGATTGCTTCATGCATCTTAGGCGCACTATTGTACAGCAAAGAACACATTGGACAACTACATGTAGCAGTTAAATGCACCAGGCCTGCCCAACACCCACTTCCTCTCTTCTGACACTTACACGCAGAGAGCAGGTACTGATCACCCGTCTATGTATCGGACATACCACCCTAACCCATTCCTAACTCCTCCTAGATGTAATAGGTGAAGGTAAATGTACACTCGGTCAAACTAAAAGTGGCCGGTCTCTTACAATTTTTCAAAGGCCCTTCGAGTGTACCCGCGGATCACAACCGTAAACTTCTGTGCGCCGCTTTCACTAAGTCTATAATACAAGCCACAAGGCATGGATTTCAGCTACCTTCACACCGTGCTTGGCGCGGAGCAGTAGTTATGTTACTTGACTTCTACTCGAACAGCTAGAGTTACTTCATTTTACTTACAAATATAATTGTAATAAAATTGTAATTTGTGATTATAAAATTAAATTGGCTTGAGTATGAAATCTCCTCCCGACCGATAAATTAATGTCATAGTTGCTATCTTCGGTATGGCTGACCACTAAATAAACGTCACACACATAAAAAAGAACGCCTGATATATCTTTACTCATGTATTTAAAATGGAAGGGGGAGAAGGTTGAGTAGCTCCACGGATATTTGAACTTGCAACCTGTCGCAGTTCTCATGGCTAGTGTTCTCTTATTTGCTGGGCGCCTATTGTTTAATTATCTTTTAATTTGGGTTCTTTGTCCTCCGGTTAGCTATTATAACTCTGTCAAGTAAGTATCTCTAAGCAGGGCGTGTAAACGGAAAGAGTTGTTGCTAAAAGATAACACTGATAAAAAAATTTGTTTCTACACTTTTATTGCCGTCACACTTTATTAATAATTCACATATTTAATCTTTATACACGCCTGACTGAAACTGAGATATTTCCGAATGTAACTACAGTCGTTTTAGTTGCCGTGCACCAATTACCTCACGTACTTTACATTTTTGTAATTAACTCTGCGACGTGTACCTCGTGAGAAATTCTTCAGAATTGTGCGACACTTGCTTATGGCTCGAGAATATATACTCCTTCACCTCGAATTGCCTAAACATTATAATATATCTGCTATTGGTTACCAAATTGCGCCCACTTTAGCGTCTGTTTTGGTCAGCCAATCACTACTACTAACATATATGCTCTAGGAAAGATATTCCCTCCATTTCTAAAAAAAAACAAAGGCACGCTACCCTGACATCATTTATTTATCTCTTCTTAGTGATAAACAAATCACCCCCTGGGTTTATTGTTACCCACTTCTATTATCAGTTTCAGTGAGGCCGCTAAACTTATTTCCTAACAATACTTATGGCTAACAAACATCTAAAATCCTGTACATACAGTAATATTAATTTACACTATAATCACTCTGGCATTCACAGCATTTTATGATATAAAATATTGCCTCAAACTTCAGGAATAGTAAACTAACTACGACTGAGTGCTGTAGCAAGCATAGCATTGTAACGAGCTTAAAGGCTGGTTCACAACCAACGAGAACAGCAACCAGAATGAGAACGACAGAGTCAAAATACATGTATTCAAACGGGAGCGTTCACAATCGAACGGAAGCCTACCCGGGCCCCACTAACGGGAAAGAAGACTTGCCCTAGTTTTAACGTCCTCGTTTTCCTTTCCGGGCACGGCATATTAGACTCTACACTGTACAGGTTAATCTAGGCGGCCGTGACAAGAAAACAGCCTCTACTGCTGTCTATAATCGTAAGCTGGAAACATGAAACTGAAAGAAATTAGTAGCAAATGTGCTTCCTAACCTCAAATCTGACACCCCAGATGCGTTAAACGTTGGTTATTCTAGTGAAAGGCTCACTGTAGTTTGCTATATGCAGCTCAGAATTGGCTATTGCCTCAAACAATGGCAAAAGCTATAAAGAACAGCAAAACACCGGTGGAAATTAAGAAAGAATAATAAACAATTTTAAGGTACGCCATTAAATAAAGGAATGAAAGCTTGGTACGACTACAGGTGTCGGAATTCTAATAAATGTGCGAATTTTGACATTGGCTCGCCCGCATTATGTTGGCTGAATTGCAAGCAGGTGAAAATACATGACTTACACTCACATGACTTTCTCTACTCTTGTACAAACTATTTTTACAAACTCTTATTCTCCATCTATTTCATATTAATCAAGATATACATTTGCAGAAGTGATCTTTTGACATGCAAAGAGAATTACATTTTACACATAGCGACCAGATCTAAAAATATTTGACTATCGCTTAAGACCTACTATGTTCCCCTTGTTTTGTATTTGCAAGGGTAATATAGAAATACAGTAGCCTTTAAGCACATACATATCTCTTAATAGCTGGTTGCTAGGTGCAGCACCATTCCCTTTGCCACAGATTAATACTCTTTGCATATCCAAGACAAAAAAATCTGATGTGTTACACTCACATGACTTTCTCTACTCTTGTACAATCTATTTTTACAAACACCTATTCTCCATATGCTTCATATTAATCGAGATATCGAGATGTCAATCTTATTGCAATTTTCTTGTAGATGCAAGGGGAATATGGTAGCTTTTAAGCGATAGTCAAATATTTTATCGCTGGTTGCTATGTGGCGCATTCCATTCGCTTTGCATGTCCAGGACATAAAAAAATGAATAACGAATTTGAGAAAAAGTATAAGTATTGGAAAATTTAAGGGAATAACAAGCAATATCTCGAAAACGGTTCACTCAACAAAAGAAATGTATATAACATAAGTTGCGTATTTTAACGAGATCTACATTTTTTGTGTAGTAAAATTTTGTCTATCTCTTATGGTTTACCAGTTATGCAAAAGTCGTTCACAATGAAGAATACTTTTGGAGACATTCCCAGAAAATTCGAGATATACATTTCATTTCTCATGACATTATCTTAAACATATGATATTTTAAACAAAATCGTTAGAGCCATTTTTGAGAAAATTAAAATTTTCGAAAAATGTTCCATGTAAAGGGTAGTCTGGGGTGGGGGGATTTTCTTGAAAACCTTCATGTCGCATCTCTGGAAGATACTGAACCTAAATACCAAGTTTGGTGTTTATCCGACTGTTCGTTTTTGAGTTATGCTGTTCACAGACACACACACACACAGACACACACACACAGACAAACAGACACACACACAGACACACACACGGACATGTTTCCAAAAATTCTTTTTTTGGATTCAGGAGGTCTCAAAACATGTATTTCCGGTGAAATCTCGGTATCGAATTTTTGGGTGGAATGCAATACTTCCCCTACTTACTATACGTAGTAGAGAAAGTAAAAAATGAATAACGAATTCCTATTTGAGAAAATTATTGAAAAATTTAAGGGAATAACAAACAATATCTCGAAAATGGTTCACTCAAAAAAAATGTATATAACATTAAATTGTGTATTTTAACGCGATCTACATTTTTTGTGTAGTAAAATTTTGTCTATCTCTTATGTTTTACCAGTTATGCAAAATTGTTAACAATGAAGAATACTTTTGGAGACATTCCCAGAAAATTCAAGATATACATTTCATTTGTCATGAAACTATCTTAAACATATGTTATTTTAATCAAAATCGTTAGAGCGATTTGAGAGAAAATCAAAATTTTCGAAAAATGTTCCATGTAAAGGGTAATCTGGGATGGGGGGATTTTCTTGAAAACCTTCGTGTCACATCTCTGGAAGATACTGAATCTAAATACCATGTTTGGTGTCTATCCGACTGTTCGTTTCTGAGTTATGCTATTCACAGACACACACACAGACACACAGACAGACACACAGACGGACATGTTTCCAAAAATGTTTTTTTCGGATTCAGGGTGTCTCAAAACATATATTTCCGGTGAAATTTCGGTATCGAATTTTTGGGTGGAATACAATACTCCCCTACTTACTATACGTAGTAGAGAAAGTAAAAGTATCATTGGTAGTTCAATAACAAATGAAATCCCAATGCGCAAAGTCGACTTGTGATTGATATGATTATCGTTAAGCATTCCCGTTCTCGTTAGCGGGTTATTGTGAACCAAAGTCTTGTATGCTGCATTGCTTCCCGTTCTCGTTTCCGTTTTGGTTACCGTTTTCGTTTGTAAACCAGCTTTATAGCCATACTCCACTTGAGAGGCATAAATCAATAAAGTGTGTTTTGGTTACAAATATTCAGTGTTGAAACACTCTGTCTGTTTGAAATCTCGCATATGAATTATTTTCTCGGAAGACTTTCTGATTATAGTTGTGTTCCCCATTATAACTACTACAAGAATATACGAGCCTTGTGAACAAAGCCTGGCTGTTCCGAGCGCTCACGGAAGTACCCGATTCGAGCTCCGTCTCTCAGAGCCGGCAGGTTTCAAATTGACCGCGTGTACATATCACGAAGTGGCCCCCGAAATCGGGACAGAGCACCGCAAGTAGGCACGAATCCTGGGAGGAAGGGATGAGGGATATTTCCGAAGGGCGATCAGATCCTGGAGACGACGTGCGTAAGCGTGGACAGGGTTCCTAACCATTTCAGATTTAACACATCCGACGCCGTCCAAGGTTGCCCACACTCCGAGACCCCTGGGGGGCCCTTAAAGGAAGCCGCTCACAGAGGCGGGTCCGACCAACGCTAGGGAAATCTTCACAAAGGACACCACCACCGCCCAGCCGCAACACGCAGAACACCGTCGCCTCATCCTTCAACCCTGAAACAGAAAATGACGGGTACAAGTCTTGGCAGAAGAGGAAGCACTCCAGCATTCGCCTACCGACCCAGGGAAACCAGAAAAAAACTGTGGTCAGAATGGGTGGTCGGCGGGAATCGAATCCGGGACCTTCTTAATGCGAGCCCCTCACGTTACCGCCAAGATATTTCTCTGGGTTCCTACATGTACACTGTGCGATGTACTTTCACAGTTCATCACCAGAGATAGGGCAAATATCCTATGGCTTACAATGTGTACACCCTGCGAGCTTGTGTCGACAGTGCAGCGAGGAGAAGGGTTGTGCTACAGCTAACCTGTAAATAGTACTTCAGCGGTAGAGCACAACATAAACATAGAGCTCACAGAGAACAACTCTACCATACAGTAAGGCAAGTGTATATGTCGACTGTGCAGCCCTGGGTTCTGTATTCAGTACAATGTCACGTGTACAGGTAGGGTGGTAGTTATGCTGATCTTCGCTCAGTGGATATTTGCTCTAGCTCTATTCATCACATACCAGCTTGCTCGAGATACACAGCTCAGCGGTTACATTGTGAAGTTACAGCCGACTTTCAATTGACTTTGGGTGATCCGTAGTTCTTCACCAATGTCTTATACTTCCAGAAGATCAGTCAACTAAGATGTGAATACTGTGACGGATGTATATTAGTGTTTTTACTTTCTCTACTACGTACAGTAAGTAGGGGAAGTATTGTATTCCACCCAAAAATTCGATACCGAGATTTCACCGGAAATACATGTTTTGAGACCCCCTCAATCCAAAAAAAGCATTTTTGGAAACATGTCCGTGTGTGTGTCTGTGTGTGTGTGTGTGTGTGTGTGTGTGTGTGTGTGTGTGTGTGTGTGTGTGAACAGCATAACTCAGAAACGAACAGTCGGATAAACACCAAACTTGGTATTTAGGTTCAATATCTTCCAGGGATGCGACACGAAGGTTTTCAACAAAATCCCCCCACCCCAGGATACCCTTTACATGGAAGATTTTTCGAAAATTTTAATTTTCTCAAAAACGGCTCTAACGATTTTGATTAAAATATCATATGTTTAAGATATTTCATGACAAATAAAACGTATATCTTGAATTTTCTGGGAATGTCTCCAAAAGTATTCTTTATTGTGAACGACTTTTGCTTAACTGGTAAACCATAAGAGATAGACAAAATGTTACTACACAAAAAATGTAGATCGCGTTAAAATACACAATTTATGTCATATACATTTTGTTTGTTGAGTGAACCGTTTTCGAGATATTGCTTGTTATTTCCTTAAATTTTCCAATACTTATACTTTTTCTCAAATTCGTTATTCATTTTTTTTATGTCCTGGACATGCAAAGAGAATGGAATGCGTCACATAGCAACCAGGGTTAAAATATTTGACTATCGCTTAAAACCTACCATATTCCCCTTGCATCTACAAGAAAATTACCAATAAGATTATCATCTCGATTAACATGAAGCATATGGAGAATAAGCGTTTGTAAAAATAGTTTGTACAAGAGTAGAGAAAGTCATGTGAGTGTAACACATAAGATTTTTTCTATATACACTGGATATGTGGTCGCGATATGAGATAGTGCATTGTCGGGAAGAGAACTTTCAAGGCTTTAGTTGCCCTTTTCATGTAAGCTGCCTGCATTTCTTTCATACATTCTGCTATTTAAAGAGAGCTTAATTGAATCATTTGAGGATGTAAGCTTTCGTGTGTAAACGATCACAGCAAAAAAAGCCACTCAAAACTGGCAAAAAAGGCTTTACACCTTAAAATAGGCAACAAAGGTCAAAACAAAAACTGGCCCTACCATCACTAAATATAAGGAAACATGTTTATCTCTATTTAAATGTTTATTATATCCGCCCAAACAGAAAAGACATTTTGTCAAGCTTTCGGGTTAGCTGCCTGATGAGCTTAACTGAAAAGCAAAGTTCACAAAATGTTTTCCTTCAGATAGCCAACTTATTTGTCTGCATTTTGCTGGACTTTTTCTCGACAGGCACGCCTTTACATAATTCCAGTTAAAAATGCTATCTAAACTCTGAGAAAAGTTTGCTGATTAAACTGGTCTAAGCAAACCATAAGCGCAACCTGGCGCCAGATAACCAGTGATTACTAAGACTTCTTGATAAGCTTTGTTTCGAAAACCGCCGATGATCGTTAGCTTACAGCTGAGCAACACAAACACACCTCGTATACGTTTAGCATCATATTACTACTTAATCTTCATTTGAATAACTTCGGTACGTAACAGCAGGCCCTTACTTTGCTTTATACAAACCCATTTTCACTCAACGTATTAATTTTTTTAAAAATTCCCGTTACAATGTTTTTCTGTTATATCCCTCTTCGAGGAATGCTGTACAGTTAACGTAAATAACTCCTGAAGGAACTATTAGGTTGTCTCGTAAGTAATGTCTGTTTTTAAGTTTGGTGTTTTATGAGATAGAATTGGTTTTCTTTGGTTCGCCAATGCTATTTACAGGATGTCATGGCTATACCTACGCCGCTGTATCTCCGGCCTGACGTTTCATGAGGGTAAAGAAAGAGACAGATATATATTAGAATGGCCATCTTTAGCAATACTAGCGCTGTGCATTTCCATGCTAAAGGAAGCTATTCTGATTCGCTTCAACAGATAAATGGGGACTGTAATTTGATTTCTTTTAAGTCTGTAATAAATATAGTCTACTGTTGTTGTTTAGAGCTTTGCTGAACATAAACCACAACACGAAAGAAAAGGATAAAGGATCCGGCAAGGTTTGCAGTGCTGAGTCGACTCGCACAGCAAAGGGTGGAAGTTGTCTGCTAGGACCAATTAGAGGCTCCCTCTCCGGTGGGTACACTGCAGTTAGGGCTGTGTTGCCGATTTTCTTGTAAGTGAAGCACATGTCGTCAGCAGTGTTGCCAACACTTCCTCGGAAATAATGGCTAGATGGTATCTTTAAAAAGGCATTATTTAACAAGAAAATGCCTAAATTTTTGTTTGCAGAAGTTAAACCCCATAAAGACATTCTAAATATTACAATTGGTTAAATAATTCCATAATATTTAAATATTGTAAAAAATAGTTTATTTAATATAAAATAAAAATGGAATAAGGTATATTTTGCTAAGCACCAACACCGTACGTTAAATATAACTTATATTGAAATATGCAGTTTACTGAAATTCTTTGGGTAAAATATGTAAACCCTGACGAATTCTATGTGTCAAAAACATACATTTTGGAGCATACTCCAGAAAGTCGACCTTATGATTAGTACACATTTAAATGATATGTCATGTCTCATGATAGGAACATAATACAACTACACTGTAGTGGGGATTCACCCTAACCATTTATTCCTTTTGCATAGCTAAAGCGCAGATGAAATTATGCTATTTAGGCTTGATTTTGGCTAAAAGAGTTTGTTAAATAGGTTAGATTTCAGGCTATAAGCATTTTACGATTTTATGTGGCTAAACGCTACTGTGAAAATGCTAGATTTAGCTATAAAATGGCTAAGTTGGCAACACGTGTCGTCAGTAGCTGTTTGCTTTAGTCCAGGTGAAGTTTGTTTTCTGTGCGCATACGATTTACTGCGTTAGCCTTGTTTAAGTTTCCTGTAAATGCTATCTCCATACTTTAAATACTCTAACATAGGCAACTATTTCATTGTTTGCACTTTACGAAGAGATGGCACAGGTATACACACGTGTTCAGAGTAGGGGTAAGAATTGGCAACACAACCTCTCTCGCTCACGCTAAATGTCAGAGCCGGAGATAAAACGGCGGTACTGTAGTATTGCGTATATTGCGAGAATGTGTAGTCGTCAGTTGCGCTAATAATTATGACACATCTGTACACACACACACACACACACACACACACACACACACACACACACACACACAAAACTAAAGGTGTAACTCTGCAATTTTGTTTCATACAATAAAACCATTAGAGCCAAATAAAAACAATGATTGAACCTGCTGGAATGGACTTGTGACATTTCGTGGTGCAAATACTTGCTTGTTTTGTGTATCGAACACTAAGGTCGTTTTAGTTATTATTATTATTATTATTATTATTATTATTATTATTATTATTATTATTATTATTATTATTATTATTGATGTGGCGTATTAATAATTTGGGGTTTCATTGTCATTACCAGACATATTGTTGTTGCACTTTGATGTTGACTGGGATGATGTCACTCCTTGCTGGGAGTTTTTTGCTAGCCACGAGTGGTGGGGAATAGCGTCAGTCTTGCTGCGGATTCCGAGAGAAACGAATCGCGCGTGCAAGCCGGCTTTTGGATCGGAGGACATCTCGCCTTACCTTTCATATTTAATAATGTAGGAACCCCAAATTAAATTGTTGGAAATAAATTTAGGAATGTGTAAGTAGATTTTTGTTACGGATTTTGTGCAGTGAAAAACCCACGGTTTCCTCTTAACCTCCACACCACGTTTCGGTCCTCCGCGGCCCTCAATGTATACGCTGGGTATACTAAAAATTAATTTAATTTTTCATGTGAACCTTTAGGTCTCTACCCAGCATGTAAAATTATTATTATTAATATTATTATTATGCTAGGTTGTAGCCTTCATCGTATGCTGCATAGTTTTATCATAACATCAGGAAGCACGGTTTCAACTCTTATCATTATAAAAGATGGGTATTATCTGATTGAAATGGTTTATGTGCAAATATTGAAATTCACACGAGTAGAGAGAAGACCAAATGTTATATGAATGTTACGTAACGCTGTAGATAAAATGTTGCCATTTTTGTTTCACCCAGTTTAAAGCTAGAAGCTGGGAAATGAAGATAGTCTGAACGGCATAATTCCATTTCGCAACAGTCTGTTTTATGCTTCACTTTGTTAGACATATCATATCTGCGTCAATTTTAGTCATTAACCTTCTGCATGACATATGGAACACATTTCCTCTTGTACATACATGATGACGTCAATTTCCAAGGAGAGGTGAGCGTACTTTCCATGAGGTGGTGTTCGACGTAGACAAACACACAAGCAAACCAATGTGACTCCATCAACATGTGATGTGTTGCGTATTGCCATATTGTTAACGACTGAGATTTCTGTCAAGGGCGTGCCTGTCGTTTGATTAATGGAAACAGACGACTGTCGATAGACGCCACGCCACTTGCTGGGTTTTTCGCGCAAATAAAGACTTACGCAATGTCATCAAGCAGAATGCATTCCATTTAACGGTTTATCTAGAGCTCTTACGATTCAAAAGGCGTGTCTGTCAACGTCAACGTTGAATGACAGAAGCATAAAGTTTCTGAAAGTTCAAATTAAATGGCACATGGTGAGCGTTTAAATCGATCCTGAGTATATTGTAAGTAAAAACAGATTTCGATTTCGATAATAAAAACCAGATTTCAGTGTTACAGTCGTGAGTTAAAAAATCTTATTTTTTCATATATTTGCCAATTTTTAATGATTTTAATTTTAGGCTTGGTTACCTTGGTATGTCTTCAATAAACAGTTCAAAGGATTTGACTGATTCTGTTTCTAAATGTGATAAAACTGACGATATTTAAATGCCAGCGTAAGCCCAGGAAGGGGTGTGGTTACAATGAACGCTAATTCCCCAAGTTTTATATTTTCTGCAGTTTTGCTCCTACCTACAGAGAACTTTTATGGCTTCTCCCAGGCGGAAGGGACGAGGGGAAGGAACTACAGGAGGCTACAGGTTTGAAACTGCGTGTTATGAGACTGTGTTCCTTGGTAAAGCGTGCAGGTATAATGAATTGGCTTTAAAACGATACAGGTAGCACAATAAGCCAAGGCTGAAGTGCATCCGGAGCAATCACGGAAATCTGTATCGTATAAGATAGGACAAGATTCACAAATCAAATAACCCTCTGGTGTCCACGGAAAATACGAGGGTAATCCCAAAAGTAAGGTCTCCAATTTTTTTTAAAATACAAAGAAACTTTTATTGACAACAAATGGTACATAGTTTTGAAGCTTTAACATTTGTCTATTTTTCCACATAATTGCCATATCGATCGATGCATTTTTATAGACGCTGTGACAGTTTTTGTATGCCCATGTCATACCAGCTTGCCGCCATGCTCTTGAAAAAATGATGGACCTCATTTTTCACTTCATCGTCGTCACCGAAGCGCCTTCCAGTCAAGTATTCTTTCAACTTGGGAAACAAGTGGTAATCACTGGGTGCTAAGTCCGGACTATAGGGTGGATGGGTGATGGTTTCCCATCCAAACTGTTGCAGAAGATTCATGGTTTGACGGGCGGTGTGGGGGCAAGCATTGTCATGGAGAAGGCTTATGCCCTTGCTCAACATTCCTCTTCTACGGTTTTGAATTGCCCGTCTGAGTTTTTTTAATGTCTGACAATACCTGTCGGCATTTATTGTTGTCCCAGGATCCATAAAGTCGACCAACAATATCCGCTTTCGATCCCAAAACACAGTTGGCATGACTTCACCGGCAGACTGTGTTCTCTTGAATTTTCGCGGCTTGGGTGAACCGGAATGCCACCACTCACGTGATTGTTGTTTGATCTCAGGTGTGAAGTGGAAAGCCCAGGTTTCATCACCCGTGACTATTGAATCCAAAAGGTTGTCCTTTTCATCTGCATAGCGTTGAAGAAATTGGCGGGATGTTTCAGTGCGTTGCCTTTTGTGATCTTCTGTCAGCATTCTTGGGACCCATCTTGCGCACATCTTCCGAAATTTCAACTCTTCAATCAAAGTCCAATGAATAGTTCTTCGAGAAATCTCAGGAACAACAATGCAGAGCTCATTGACAGTGATCCGCCGATCTTGAAGCACGATTTGTTCAACCTTTGCGATTGTTTCGTCAGAAATGGACGGTCTCTGCTTCTTTCCTCGTCATGAATTTCCATGCGACCATTTGCAAATTCTCTACACCACTTGCGGTCATTTTTGACATCCATACAAGACTCTCCATACACTTCTATCAACTGTCGATGAATTTCGACAGGTTTACCCCTTTTGCACTCAAAAAGCGAATAACTGCGCGAACTTTGCACCTGGCGGTAGTGGCTAACGGGAGCTCTATTATAACTGGCTGCCAAGCCAACACTGAGGGCGCTAAGGGATGTGCGGTGGTTTCTAAAGAGAGTGGTGGGAGGAAGGAAAAAAAGCAGTATGGCCAACATCCACACAAACAGTTTCCCTGCGACCCCAGCGTTATTCATCCCATGCATCCTCGCTCTCTGTTCGGCACCGCCACATACCACGAAACTTAGAAGCACACCTGAAAAAGAGAAGGAAACAGAATGAAAGGGAAATGATGGAAAGGACATCGTGGTAGAGAAGAAACCATCCCAGCATTCACATGCCGAACCCGGGGGAACCATGGGTCAGAGTGTGTGGTCGCCGGGGATCCAACCCGGGACATATCGAATGCGAGTAGTACACGTTACCGCGGCGCCACCTAGCTCAGTCATAAATTGTATGTTTTAAAGACATCTACATTTATTGTGTAGTACGTATTCCTTTCGAATGAAGAGGGCTTTAATGCTATTCGCAGAAAATTCAAAATATACATTTTATTTGTTATGTTAATATTAATATATGATACTTTAATAAAAATCATTGGCCATTTTTTAGAAAATATAATATTTCGAAAAAAATTTCATATAAAGGGAAGTTTGAGTGGGAGGATTTTTCTAAAAGTCTTCCTTCGCATATTTAGAAGGTACTGAACCCAAATACGAAGCTTATTATTTATCCAAATTTTCGTTTATTACTTATGTTGTTCACAGACACACACATCCACATACTGACATTTTTCTAAAAATGAACTTTTGGATTCAGGGGTATGTACGTGGTAGAGAAAGTAAAAAGAAAAGCAAAAGCCAAAAGAGGAAGAAGACGCTATTAGATCGTGCTAGGAGACAGACGAGTTTTCGAGAGCAACAACCTGTACAACCGCGTCGGGAAGAAGTAATTAGCGAGTCGAGTTCAAAGTTAACGCGCCCAAATAGTATGCAACAGTGGGAATAGAAGTGCTGCAGCACATGAATATTAGATTCTATAACCGTCGAGTTGAACTTCTGCAGAAGTATCGTTGAGTTGATTGCCTGCTAACGTGGAAAAGTATCTGTGTAATTGTGCGAGACGAATTGCCATTTTTCCTCGCATAAATGCCAGCAATGAACGTCAAGAAGTAAAAACTAAATATTCATGACAGTTTAAAAGTTTACTTCAATCTGTAAACTCGCATAGAGCTCCGAGAAAAGAGAAATTATAAATCTATAGTCTCCCCCACAAAAAAGCCTGATGTGTTGCATTCACATGACTTTCCCTACGCACTCTTCTACAAACTATCTTTACATAACCTTTTTTCTGTCTGCTTCTTGTTAACGAGATAAACTTTCATTACACATTCACATATTTTGTTGTAGGTATAGGAAGGATGCGGTAGGCTAAAGGATAGACAAAAAAGCGGATTGCTATGTGATGGCTTTGAACTTTCGTGTCCCTTATATGATCACGAGAAGAAGCAAATAGGGACTTACCTCTTGAAAACATTATAAGTACAAATCTGATGTGTTACACTCACATGACTTTCTCTACTCTTGTACAAACTATTTTTACAAACGCTTATTCTCCATATGCTTCATGCTAATCGAGTTTCTTGTAGATGCAAGGGGAATTGGTAGGCTTTAAGCTATAGTCAAATATTTTAAGAGCTGGTTGCTATGTGAATTATTCCATTCTCTTTATGTATTACCAGGACAAAAAAATCTGATGTGTTACACTCACATGACTTTCTCTACTCCTGTACAAACTATTTTTACAAACGCTTTTCTCCATATGCTTCATGTTAATCGAGATATCCAGATGTCAATCTTATTGGTAATATTCATGTAGATGCAAGGGGAATATGGTAGGTTTTAAATGATAGTCAAATATTTTAACGCTGGTTGCTATGTGGTGCATTCCATTCTCTTTGCATGTCCAGAACATAAAAAATGAATAACGAATTTGAGAAAAAGTATAAGTATTGGAAAATTTAAGGGAATAACAAGCAATATCTCGAAAACGGTTCACTCAACAAAAGAAATGTATATGACATAAATTGGTATTTTAACGCGATCTACATTTTTTGTGTAGTAAAAGTTTGTCTATCTCTTATGGTTTATCAGATATGCAAAAGTCGTTCACAATGAAGAATACTTTTGGAGACATTCCCAAAAAATTCGAGATATACATTTCATTTCTCATGACAATATCTTAAACATATGATATTTTAATCAAAATCGTTAGAGCCATTTTTGAGAAAATTAACTTTTTCGAAAAATGTTCCATGTAAAGGGTAGTCTGGAGTGGGGGGATTTTCTTGAAAACCTTCGTGTCGTATCTCTGGTAGATACTGAACCTAAATACCAAGTTTGGTGTTTATCCGACTGTTCGTTTCTGAGTTAAGCTGTTCACAGACACACACACACACACAGACACACACACACACACACACACACACACACACACAGACACAGACACACACACGGACATGTTTCCAAAAATGCTTTTTTTGGATTCAGGGAGTCTCGAAACATGTATTTCCGGTGAAATCTCGGTATCGAATTTTTGGGTGGAATACAATACTTCCCCTACTTACTATACGTAGTAGAGAAAGTAAAAATGAATAACGAATCCCCATTTGAGAAAAACTATAAGCATTGGAAAATTTAAGGGAATAACAAGCAATATCTTGAAAATGGTTCACTCAACAAAAAAATTGTATGTGACATAAATTGTGTATTTTAACGCGATCTACATTTTTTGTGTAGTAAAATGTTGTTTATCTCTTATGGTTTACCAGTTATGCAAACGTCATTCACAACGAAGAATACTTTTGGAGACATTCCCAGAAAATTCAAGATATACATTTTATTTGTCATAAAAGTATCTTAAATATATGATATTTTAATTAAAATCGTTAGAGCCATTTTTGAGAAAATTAAAATTTTCGATAAATGTTCCATGTAAAGGGTAATCTGGGGTGGGGGAATTTTCTTGAAAACCTTCGTGTCGCATTTCTGGAAGATACTGAACCTAAATACCAAGTTTGGTGTTTATCCGATTGTTCGTTTCTGAGTTATACTGTTTACAGATACACACAGGGACATGTTTCCTAAAATACGTTTTTTGGATTCAGGAGGCCTTAAAATATGCAATCTCGGTATCGAATTTTTGGGTGGAATGCAATTCTTCCTCTACTTACTATACGTAGTAGAGAAAGTAAAAAACTGATGTGATACATGCACATGACTTTGTCTACACTCTATTGTTTATTAGTGGGTATACAAACTAGTGTTGTACTTCAGCTTCTTTATAAATACAAAGAGAACAGCGATAGTCAAATGTTAAAGAACTGGACGCTATATGCTGCCTTAAAATTCCATGCTGTTTCCATGCAATCGCGAGAAACAACTATACATCGATGAGACTTTAAAGGACTGGTTAATTATTGAACAAGTTAAACCATTAAAACGGATATCTGGGAAATGGGTGATGCCACAAAAACAGTTATTTAAAATAAATTGTGTGTTTTAAAAAGATCTACGTTTTTTGTGTAGTAAGTTTTCGTCTATCCCTTTACGTTTACTAGTTATACAAATTTATAACAAAATCCTTCCGAATGAAGAAGACTTCAAAGCCTATTCCCAGAAAATTCAAGATATACATTCTGTCATGTAAATAGCTTTAGTATATGCTATTTTAATCAAAATTGTTATAGCCATTTTTTAAAAAATAAACATTTCGAAAATGTTCAATGTAAAGGGTACCTTGGTGTAGGGGATTTTCTTGAAAATCTTCTTGTTGCATCTTTGGAAAGTACTGAACTTAAATAGAAATTTTCGTGTTTATGCGATTTTTTAGTTATGCTGTTCAATAAGCACACAGACACACTATTCTTTTTCTAAAAATGCTTTTTTTGAATTCAGGGATCCTCATAACATGTATTTGCGGTGAAATCTCGGTGTCGAATTTTGGATGGAATGCAATACCTTCTCTACCTACAAGTAGAGAAAGTAAAAATATCTCGAAAATGATTAATGCCACGCACAATATACTGGACATAAACTGTGTGCTTTAACGAGATCTAAATATTTGTGTAATAAGATTTTATCTATCTCTTATGGTTCACCCATTATACACGAAATTCAGAATGAATTGTTCTTCATAGGCAATTCGTAGAAGATTCAAGATACATCTTATTTATCATAAAATCATCTTAAATGTATGATATTTTCATCAAAATCGATTGAGCTATTTTCGTGAAAATAAAAAATAAGGAAATATTTTCAGTGTAAGGCCTAGTTTGTAGTGAGAGGATTTTGCTAAAAATCTTGGTGTCGCAATTTTGGAAGTTAGTAAACTTAAATAACACGCTTGGTATTTAACCTACTGCTCTCTCTCTCTCTCTGTCACATACACAGAGGCGTTTGTCTAAGGATGCCTTTATTGGATTCAGGGAGCCTCTAAACGTGTATTTCCGGCGGGATCCCTGTATAGAATTTTTTGGTGGAACGCAATATTTTCTCTGCTTGCTATAGGTAAGTAGTAGAGAAAATAGTAAAGTCAGTTAATATTTTCAAACCGGAAATTTTAATCTTATCATTCGCATATTGATAATACCCTATTCATCCTTCGCGCAGTTTAACCAGAAGCAATGCACTTCCGTAGAGATTATACAACTTCCTGTCGGTAACATCCTTTAGCTCCAGACGCCCTGCAAGGCTCCCCTTTCATCCCAAATCACAATGTTATCGGTACTCGAAATGTGCGCCAGCACGTGGTCGACTGGCAATTAAGTTGTAAAGGTTTACTGCCACAAACAACCTCGCGTGCTCGTGGATACACTTCCTGCCTCAATGATCTTCTTCCTGCAGTTTTGTAATAGGGCGATGCCAATATTTCTCGATACTCGATAACGATACTGATTTTTGAGCACCAATACTCGATACTCAGACTAAAAGAAAAAAAAAGGGAAAAAAAACTGTAAAGGTAATAGATTGTTCACTGAATTATGTTCTTGTTGTACTTTTCTGTGTATAAACCCATGTAAACAATTTTGTATTGCATACTAATTCCGAAATTCTTCTGTTGACATTCTCCACTCGGCAGCAATTTTTTATGTTGATAATGCCACAGGTTATATTGTTAATCAAGGCTAATAGTAATAATAATAATTAATAAAATTTATTTGCTTCCCTTTTAATGCTTTGTGTTGAAAACTTTCTTTTAAAGGATTTTCTATCCATATTATAGAAATTAGTCGTAAGCTATACCTGTAAGCTGAGGCAGTATTTTTAACCCTTAAATGATATCAGTCTAATTATATAATATATAAATTCAATAACAGCCAGCCTTAAAGAAATATGTGTATGTAACAAGATATAAAAAGTGTATATTACAGTCATTGTATATGTTTATATGATTATGTACAGGTTCAATAATGTTATGTGAATGTATTACGTAATTTAATAATGTAGGAGCTGTGAGAATAATAGGTCAAAGTTGCAATGAGGTAACAATGACGTAATCTTAAGGCAATAATGAATTTGAAAGTTTAATAATACTACTTGTGATTCTTGGAAGTAATAATGTAATTGTTATGACAGTTTATAAAATAGCCAATCAATAACCAGAAAAAGCTTTAGTTAAATGAAGGTATTCTATTGGACTAGGATTAGCCAATCAGAAACTAAAATGGAGCAACATTTACAAATTCAGAAGTCAGTTGCTAGCAGACAGTGTTCCGAACCGGACGCGAAATGCGTCCTGGAGAAATTTAATACGTATTTTGTGTGAGATAAAAAATAGTTTACGTGTTAAAAAGTGCAAGTAATTAATAAAAAAATCTCACATCTCTCTTTCTCTCTCTCTCTCTCTCTCTATCAGTGAAGTGTTATTTAAATTGTCTCAAGCATTAATAAAAGGAGTGAAGTAAAATTATAATCTGTGTAAGCCTACAGTCTTCAGTAGCACCACTCCCTGCTAAGACATTCATGTATCTAAAAAAAATTATAAATACTGACGCAGTATTTATTTAAAGAAACAGTTAAAATTACAAAGTTAATAGTTTTTAAACATTTGGGGCAAAGGCTACCGGAAAGTACATTTTTGGGGCGAAGGGTACCGGAAACTTTTTACCATACGTGGGGTTGCAACTACTTCTAGTTTGGCTCCCCAACAGTTGAAATACAGTACAAAAAATAACGGTTCTTCAAATTGGCTCCAAAAGTGTGGTACTAAAAATAACGTAATAAATAATTACTACTTCAAAGCTATGTTTGTGATAAGAACAAACATTTCCATGCACTGTATTATCTCACGTCCTAAGTTCTGATTTGTTTCTGCTGCTGGATTCGCAGATTTTGCTCACCAGAGTAGGCAAATGTAATGGCCGAGAGTGAGCCACCAAGCCAGGCTGTTGCAGAAACGTGATTTAGTGCGTCAGCTAAATGAGCTTCGTTCACAACTCAGTTAACGCTGCATTTACATGAGTATCTCTACTCCTTCCCCCATTGTTTTGTATGTTTGCATTTAGACACAGTCTATGGAATATTGCATTGATTCGCACACTGGAAACGCAGTTGAGGTCTATCAAGAACTGTAGTCCAGTAACACATTGGGGACATGTGCGAGGCAAAAACGCGAAGCCTCGAGTCCTTTCATTCGTTAGCTAAAATAAAGATAAACGCAACAGTTTTCAATAGTATTAGATATACTACGATACCATCGAGTATCGAGAGTATCGTGGTCCCATCCCTATGCAATACTTTTTTTTGCATCCATTAGAATGTGATTTAATTGTCGTTTACCAAGCTATTTACGACTACTCTGTAGTTCCAAACATTTACGTCTATGCGTCGAAATTATTGCAACTAATTTTCAACTGTACATGATTATCAGGCATAGGAATTCTTAAGCCGTTGGTTTCAAGTTAACAACACTTAAACCAATACCACTAAACCGAACGTGACCACGGGTCGCTGATATACTAATAAAAACCGGCTTGAGTGCTGTCTGTCTAAACGACAAGACTGTACGCAGGATGGGGGTGATTGGTTACCTGCGGTGGTCCTCCTATGGTCTAGCAACATTCAACTTTGCCTTCCATCCTAGTTTAAATGCCTGCCTGGTGATTAAACGAACTAAAATGAAGAAAAACCTGTTTCCATAATATGTGAAATTTGATATGCATGAATATAACTGAATAATAGTACGCAGAAAGCGTTAGTATTATTTTTGGTCGACCACATTAATACGCCGATTACATGTGAAGTAACTCATTATAATCTTACTCGGCGGCGCGCGCAGCTACCCTATTCCCATATCCTTTAACACGTTCAAAGCAGAAGTCCAGTGAGATCCATTTCCTAGATAAGCATGGATATGTATTTAAAATTAAATCATTTCTGTGAATTGTAATTTTAATATTCTAATAAACTGAGTTCATTTCCTTTGCTTCAATATGTGTTGCTTTCACGTTACCTGCAAAACACCAACAATACGCGTGGACTCAACAGTTCTGCCATCTGTTGCATAAAAACTCGAAGTTTTGAAATGATAGTGCGATCCACCAAAAACAGTAGTATGCAGCTTGACTTTACTGGTAATTAAGACGCTCGTATGAAAATTATGAAACGAGCTGCCGCTCGTTTCATAAACATACTCGCGTCTTAATTACTACCATTGTAGTGTTGTTGCATAATGTACTATTATCCGCGACCACTTAATAATGGCTACTTATACATCGTCATATCACCATGGTAATGAATTTATATACTTACATCCATAGGATAATATGCCCACATATATGGTTTTTAAGATTCTGACAAAAGCTAAAATATACCGAGTGTTTCAGAAATACTTTTACAAACTTCGGGTATGGGTTCCTCACACCAAAAGAAGGAAAAAAGTTCATATAAACATATGTCCCATAATCCTTGGTTTTCGCGTTATTCCTGTCACAATGAAAGTGTGAGTTCAACGGCCTTCGGGGTCCAACCTCAAAACTTCATTTCTCTATGGATTCATAGAAGGCGTTGACCCATTGTACTACATACGGTAGATGGCGAAGTGTTGCCATGGAGACTTGTTTACGTTTGTCATTTTTCATTAGTCTGTCTTCAACGTTTCAATTGTGTACATGTAGTGAGTTAACTGCACGTGTTTCGTTCCACCATGGCTGGATATTCATTTCGTGAACAGGCAGACATGATTTTTATGTATGGTCGCGCGAATGGTAATGGACGCGAGGCTACACGGCTCTATCAGATGGAGTTTCCAGACCGAAGACAATCGAGTCATCCAACCTTTGTCGCTGTTTATTCTCGCCTTGCTGTGACAGGAACCGTTTCACCACGGACTATTGATCGAGGAAGACCAAGAGTTGTTCGTACGCCGGAACGTATGATGCACTGACTGGTATCTACCATGACTGATAGATAGGCAGAGGAGGACCTGTTCCATGGCCTGCACGTTCTCCCGACCTTAATCCTGTGGATTTTTACCTCTGGGGACATCATAAATCATTGGTTTATGGAGCAGCCATCCCGGATGCAGAAACGCTTCATCAACGTGTCATGGAAGCCTGCGAAACCAGTCGACACCAACCCGGAGTTTTTGACAGGGTGCGACATTTCATGATTTGACGAGTACAGGCATGCATAGAAGCAAGAGGAGGACATTTCGAGCATTTATTATGAGTTTTGTGTTTATAAGTGTACCACTGTGTTGAACAAATCGTAACGAGAAAACAAAGGATTATGGGACATATGTTCATATGAAGTTGTTTCCTTCTTGTGCTGTAAGGAAACCATACCCGAAGTTTGTAAAAGTATTTCTGTATATTAACTAGGCTTTGATTTACATTGAATCACAGCGTATGACAATGTTTACTGAATGATGATGCTGTTATTTATAAATCCAAAATCGTATTATGAACTGAGATGAGGCAAGTAAAACATTATTAAATGGTCGAGGATAAACTATTGAATGCAAGTAGTGGGATGAGCATAATTACCGCTCTCATGTAATCACAGAACTCGGTTTACGCCTTTTTATTGCAATACACATTCGAGCGGTAATGATGCTAGTATCCTACTAGCTGCATTAATGGCTTCATTCAAGTCCAGATTATGTGCAGGCATGAAGTATGGCTTAGTAGGCAATGGACAGATGGATTGAAGCTTGCCAGTGCCTGGCGTTGTCAGACGTAGTAACGCAAGAATATTAGATTCTGTGGAAAGGTCACTGGCGAATTGTGCCAAACTTAAGCGGAGACCCTACTGAGATTTTAGACCAAAATGGTCAAAAAAAGAGAGAAAAAAAGGTATTTGTACTAGAAGTTTACCCATTATGTGAGATATGGACTTTTGATTGTGTAGCCTTTTTAAATGCACTGGGAGGCTTTTAAATGGCCCATTTATAGCGGAAAATCTCGCAATATTCACAGCTTTCAACTTTTCTCTTTTAGAATTTCGAATAGAATTGAGGCAGTATTTTAACACTTAAAATAATTTCAGTCTAATTATATAATATGTAAAATCAATAAAGCAATAAAGCAATATGTATATGTAACCATATACAAAAAGTGTATACACAGTCATTGTATATGTTTATATTATTGTATACATGTGCAATAATGTTATCTGATGTATTATGTAATTTAATAATGTAGGAGCTGTGAGAATAATAGGTTAAAAGTTGCTAACAATGCGGTAACAATGAGGTAACCTTGAGGCAATAATGAGTAAGAAAGTTTAATAATGCTACTAGTCATTATTGGAGCAACAATAATGTAATTTTTGAGACAGTTTATAAAATAGCCAATCAACAACCAGAAAAAAATTTAAGTTAAATAAAAGTATTCTATTGGATTAGGAATAGCCAATCAGAGACTTGAAATACAGAAATTTACAAATTTAGGCGGTAGAAATCAAGTCAGTTGCTTGTAGACAGTGTTCCTATCCGGACGGAGATGTGTCCTCCAGAAATTTAATATGTATTTTGTGTGAGACAAAAATAGTTTACGTGTTAAAAAGTGCAAGTAATTAATAAAACATCTCACAGCTCGCTCTCTATATCAGTGAAGTGTTATTTAAATCGCGTAAAGCATTAATAAAAGGAGTGAAGTAAAATTATAATCTGTGTAAGCCTATATTCTTCAGTCGCACCACTCCCTGCTAAGAAATTCATGTCTCTAATATATATATACTGACGCAGCCGAGGCAAACATAAATATATAATATTTAAAGAAACAGTCAAAAATTACGTTAATATTTTTTTAAACATTTTTGGGACAAAGGCCACCGGAAAGTACATTTGGGGCAAAGGCCACCGGAAAGTACATTTGAGGCGAAGGCTACCGGAAACCTTTTACCATACGTGTGGTTGCAACAACTTCAAGTGTTCGGCTCCCCAACAGTTGAACTACAATACAACTCCTACTTCAAATTGGCTCCCAACGTGGGGCAAACAACGTAATAAAATAACTTCTTCACCTTCATGGTGCCTTGTTGTCATCACATGCTCACAGGAAGCATATAAATTAAAAGGAGTGTCGTAATTTCAAATGACCACCGCGATAGAAGAAGAATACTAAAAAGTGCTGTGCTTAAAAACGAGGAGGAAAGAATTACAGGAAAGAAGAGGAAGCTTTCCAGAATTGCGGCAGAGGAGAGACAAATGACAAGGAAGGGGATATGTAGTGTGTTGAGAAGTTTTGAAACATGTGCTACAGTTTGAATGCATGATTTAGATAAAATTAGCTTTTTCTCAGTACTACGTTTTTCAACATTCAAAATGGTTCTAGTGCACCAGGCTTGGTTTAATTTCTTCAAGATGTGTACACATTTAGAAAATGCCAATCTTTAATAATTGTTATGCATTTAGAAACACTTTAGAAACTTAAAATAAAATTTGGTTTCAAAGAATAAAAAATCTAATATAAAAAATTAAGTACGTTGTGCATATAAAATTATTTAATTGTGTAATATTGTATAAACTATTAAAATCAATACCCATTATTATTATTATTATTTATATATGTGATGTAAATCACAAGAAAAGATTTCAATCAAAAACCGAAAAACTTCTGTTGCATTACATTCACCTGACTTTCTCTATCCTCTTTCGCTTATTAATGGGTATACAAATTATTATTTCTAAAGTTTAATTTCTTATCTACTTCATTTAAATCAGGATAAACCTTTCCGGAAATAGCTGCATTACATATTTCGTTATAGATACAAAGGGAACAGCGATGATCAAATGTTTAAGAACAAGACGCTATATGCTGCCTTAAAATTCCATACTGTTTCCATGACATCGCGAGAAACAGCTGAAAATCGACAAGGCTTCAAAAGAATGGGCATTGAACAATAGTAACGGAAATCTCTGAAATGGCTGAAGCCACAAGAAAGCTGTTTGAAATAAACTCTGTTTTAAAGAGATCTACATTTTTTATGTAGTACGTTTTCGTCTGTTAAATTTTCTTCCGAATGAAAAGGACTTCACACGCTCTTCCCAGAAAATTCAAGACATCTATACATTTTGTTTGTCATGTAAATACCTTTAATATATGGTGTTTTAATTAAAATCGTTACACCAATTTTTTAGAGGATCAAAAATTTCGAAAAATGTTCCATGTAAAGGGTAATTTAGGTTGGGGATATTATTGAAAATCTTCGATTTGCATCTTTGGAATGTATGAACCTAAATACGAAGTTTGGTATTTATCCAACTTTTCGTTTTTGAGTTACGCTATTCACACACACACACACACACACACACACACACACACACACACTTCGACCTTTTTCTAAAAATGTGACGTGTTGCACTCACATGACTTTCTCTACTCTTGTACAAGCTATTTTTACAAACGCTTATTGTCCGTGTACTTCAAGTTAATCGAAATAAACATTTGCAGAAACTATCTTACTGCTAATTTACTTGTAGGTGAAAGGGGAATATGGTAGGTTTTAAGCGATAGTCAAATCTTTTAAGAGTTGGTTACTAGGTAGAGCATTCTATTCTGTTTGCATGTCCAGGACATAAAAAAGAAAAACGAATAACGAATTCCTACTTGAGAAAAAGTATAAGTATTGGAAAATTAAAACAAATAACAAGGAATATCTCGGAAATGGCTTACTCGACAAAAAAATGTGTATTACATATATTCTGTCCGCTTATGGGGACATCCCCAGAAAATTCGAGATACACATTTTATTTGCCATGAAAATATCTTAAACATGTGATACTTTAATCAAAATCGTTATAGCCAGTTTTGAGAAAATCAAAATTTTCGGAAAATGTACCATGTAAAGGGTAGTATGTGGTGGGGGTATTTTCTTGAAAATCTTCGTGTCGCTTCCTTGGAAGATACTAAACTCAAGTACCAATATTGGTATCTATGTGACCTTTCGTTTCTGAGTTATGGTGTTCACACACACGGAAATGTTTCCAAAAAAATCCTTTATTTGGATTCAGGCACCTCAAAACATGTATTCCCAGTGAAAAATCGTCATCGAATATTTGGGTGTTATGCAATACCTTCTCTGCATATCCACTAGGTACGTGGTAGGGAAAGTGAAAACGTCATCGTCTTGGATCTAATAGGCAAAAGTACAGGAGGTTATATATTGCCATATTTATCTACTTGGGAACTACGTATGGCTTAAAACCCTTTGTAATTGCTTCCGTATCCCATTTGGAGATCGGGTTCTATCACTGGCCTTTTTCTCAATCATCCACAATGGCTTAATCTGCATACTTATAAGCGACGTTCTGGGATCAGAAACAGTTTACCGTTACTGTCGTCGTATTCACATCACTTCTTCAACAGGAAGATACAGAGTTTATGATCCGTATCGTGGCAATTAAAAGGATGAAAGCACACGTATTGTGTTTCCGGTAGCGAACGGTCATTAGCTTAGAAGATGTACGCCTTCTGAGAACTCGGTCACCCTATTTCATCGATCCTATCGGCAAACAGTGATGCCGTAAATATCACTATGTAATTAGGGCACAGGTACATGATACACTAACGTAGCGGTTTATTAAAAATGTGGCTCTATTGGCTTTCTTTCAAGAAAACTATGAACATTTCTCTGAATTACTGCACTAAAATTAAGCATATGCTGTTCATGAAGGTGATGTTATCTGAATTTTTAAAGCCGCGCGATGGTACGTCAATTTGAAGCCGTTTACATTACCTGCTGGTTATACAGGCTTATTCAAAAAGAAGGAACATATTTTAAATATTCATTTTTAATGAACGACAATAGATAGCGACATATACGACACATCATTGAATGGAGAAAAGTTAAAAGTTTTAAGCCCCACCTATTACTTCCATTCAGTGCCTACAGCGGCGCAGTGGTTTTTACGAGAAAATGGCGATCCCACAGGAAAAGCAGTTTTGTATGCTGCATAGTGCAAAGAGCGAATCCATTGTTGCATTGCAGCGTGCATTTTTTGCAAATTCAACAAAGAGCCGCCTCGTCATAAAAAATTTACAAATGATACAATAAATTCGTAGACGATGGTTGTGTATGCAAACGGAAAACACTGGTGATCCTCGCATAACAAATGGTACTCATTTTGTACACATAAAATAAAATTTTGAACTTTCCTCTATTGTCGTATATTATTCTTTTGAAGAAGCCTGTATTATTGTCGTTATCTCGTAGCTGGTTCTGTTGTCTCGTGCGCCAACTGCTTCAGTGGTAGAGCTATGAGTACTTTCTCAGGGTATGGTGAATGCATTGTGAACGGACAACACCAGTTTAAATTGACTGAGAAATTTAATGTATTCTGATACTTGAGCTCTTGAAGCGAGTTGCCACCGTTTGAAGATAAAGAATGAAACGAATTATGAATCGTAGCACTCGAAAATATACGAGGGGCACTATTTATATTTTGAGCCTTGGCAACCCTGAATGTTGTAGGTGCCATCTGACGTTTCCAATGGAAAGTTTGACATCTTTGACCATAATCTACTTCAAACATTTTATCAATAGAGCGTCATTTGTTTTGTTTACCTAACTTGAAAATTGTGTGTAAACAAAAACATGGAATTAACTCGTGAAAATGTTCGTGCAATGATTTATTACGACTTTCGACGTAGATTATCAAGACAAAACTGCATCGATCAACTAACTTCCACATTTGGCGACGAAGCTCCATCCTTTGCCACTGTGAAACGCTGGTATAACGAATTTAATCGTGGTCGCGGTTCGCTCAATGATGAAGTTCGTGAAGGTCGTCCAAAATCAGTTGTTGTGCAAGAAAACATTGATGCTGTGCAAAACCTAATAATGAAAGATCCTCATGCGACATATTGTGAGATTGAGGCAACCCTAGGCATTAGTTCCACCAGAATATATAAAAAAGATGCTCGTGTCGATTGGTGTACAAAAATGCTCAAGAAATACAATGGCGGTGCCTCAAAAGACGTATATAAGATTGTAACCGGTGACGAATCATGGATCTATGCGTATGAGCCGGAACGTAAACAGCAGTCGACTGTATGGGTGTTTCAAGATGAAGCAAATCCAACAAAAGTTGTTCGCACTCGAAGTACTTCGAAGCAAATGGTCGACTGCTTTTTCAGCAAAACTGGCCATGTGGCAACAGTGCCTTTAGAGGAAAGTAAAACGGTCAATGCCAAATGGTACACAACCATTTGTTTGCCGGAAGTCTTCGGTGAAGTAAGGAAAACCAACAAGAACCGTAGGATCGTTCTTCATCAAGAGAATGCGAGCGCACACACATCTCGTCTAACAACAGAATATTTGAAGGCTCAAGAAATCGAATTGATGGTTCAACCGCCCTACAGTCCAATGACTTCTTTGTGTTCCCGAACATCAAGAGTAAATTGCGTGGACAACAATTGTCGTTGGTAGAAGAAGCCGTTGATGGCTTCAAAAACCATGTTTTTGATGTGTCTCAAGAAGACTGGAATAAATGCTTTGATAAATGGGTCAAACGGATGCAAAAGTTATTGATCATAAAGGAGAATATTTTGAAAAACAATAAAACAGTTTTCTATCAAAAATTGCTTTGTTTTAATTATTAGGCTCAAAATATAAATAGTGCCCCTCGTAACAATTGAATTATTATACCTGCTAACGTTTGCAGTATCAATTTGAATTAAGTGTTTCCGCAATAAAGAAAATAGAAACACAATCTGCCATAAGTGGTTAAAATGCTTACCGGCAAAACTCCTCGCGATTGCCGCCTTATCTTACTCATCCAAGCACATCACTGGGCGCTTAAAATAACACATTTGTAGAATCAGACGACTGAAATTCAATGCCGGCTATGACAATGAATTTTTCAGTCGTCTGATTCTACCTTTCCAACCTTGTCCTACACACGGCTTGTGTGAAAGAATAATTAATTCCATAAATTGACCTAATAGTGGTTGAAACTATGAAGTCCGGGAGTACTTGCAACATTATACATCGCCATTGGGGTATGTCATCTCAATAAAATTTGAGTTCTCCTTGTGGTTTACCAAGTAAAATACGAATCAGTTGGAGAATTTAATATGTGCCGGCGTGTTGTTATGGTAGCGCAGTGGTTACAGCAACCGGACGGAGACCGGGAGACCCGTGCTTCAAATCCCGACTATGGCATTGAATTTTTCAGTTGTCGGATTCTACCTTCCTAACCTTGTCCAACACACGGCTTGTGTGGAGGAACAATTAATTTCAACACATGAGTAATCACCAGATGAAGTAACTAATTCTCAATGTCACGAATGTATGCACGAACGAATGTGTGTCCGATTAGAATGCACGCCTATTTCATAACTTAGGCTCCCTTACCAAGTCGCCTCCTTACCCGAGCCAATATTACAATTATTACGTGTGCGTCTGTTACTTTGTTGCTATGAAGTACCTCCCCTACTTTCAGAATTTCATTACCTTTCTCTTTTCCAGTATTCTGGTGTACTGACTATTCAGCACTTAACTGCATTCCAAAAACTTTTATACCACGCGTACGCAACTTCGGCTGTCGCTAATGACTTTACGCAACATAACGCACTAATGACCCTTTCCTTGACCAAATGAAGCTTATTACATTATACCTTGATTTAATATACGGAAATTATTTGTTGCAATTATATCTCTATCTTAGTATTATTTCTGTATTTAATTATTTATATATTTCTGTTATTAACTAGGGCATCAAAGGATCCACTATACAAGCACAGAACTAATAATAGTAATAGTAATAATATTATTACAGGGTAGGCATAAACACCTGATGGTTTTTAAAGTAGTCTGAACAGTGTGTGCTTGGTCATAGCTTATTGCAGTCATGTAGGAAAATATACACAATTACACGGAGTTTGAGATGATATGGTTCAATGAGATTTATTCGTGTTAAAGTTTAATAGCAGTGGTATCGCCTAACAGTGTAGGTACTGCTTGGATTTGAATTGCAGTGGAACGTTGGCCTGTATGAAGTGTATTGATACTATCAAAATGCTTATTGGAGCAGCACGTTACAGCTGTTCGGTGGGAGCTTTGGAGACATACGAGGGACACTATTTATATTTTGAGCCTAATAATTAAAACAAAGTAATTTCTGATTAAAAACTGCTGTATTGTTCTTCAACATATTCTCCTTTATTATCAATAAACTTTTGCATAGGTTTGAACCATTTTTCAAAGCATTTATTCCAGTCTTCTTGAGACACCTCCAAACATGGTTTTTTAAGGCATCAACGGCTTGTTCTGGCAACGAAAATCGTTCTCCACGCAATTTATTCTTAATGTTCGGGAACAAAAAGAAGTCAGTGGGTGTCAAATAAGGACTGTATGGTGGATGGCCCATCAATTCGATTTTTTGGGCCTTCAACTCTGTTGTTAGACGAGATGTGTGTGCGCTCGCACTGTCTTGATGAAGAAGGATCCTACGGTTCTTGTTGGTTTTCCTTACTTCACCGAAGACTTCTGGCAAACAAATGGTTGTGTACCATTCGGCATTGACCGTTTAGTTTCTCTATAGGCACTGTTGCCACATGGCCAGTTTTGCTGAAAAAGCAGGCGACCATTTGCTTTGAAGTGCTTCGAGTGCGAACAACTTTTGTTGGATTTGCTTCATCTTGAAACACCCATACAGTCGACTGCTGTTTACATTCCGGCTCATACACATAGATCCATGATTCGTCATCTCTTACAATCTTATATACGTCTTTTGAAGCACCGCCATTGTATTTCTTGAGCATTTTTGTACACCAATCGACACGAGCATGTTTTTTATATATGCTGGTGGAACTAATGCCTAGAGTTGCTTCAATCTCACAATATGTCACATGACGATCTTTCATTATTAGTTTTTGCACAGCATCAATTTTTTCTGGCACAACAACTGATTTTGGACGACCTTCACGAACTTCATCATTGAGCGAACGGCGGCCACGATTAAATTCGTTATACCAGCGTTTCACAGTGGCAAAGTATGGAGCTTCGTCGCCAAATGTGGAAGTTAGTTTATCGATGCACTCTTGTCTTGATAATCCACGTCGAAAGTCGTAATAAATCATTGCATGAACATTCCATGTTTTTGTTGACGCACAATTTTTAAGTTAGTGTAAACAAATCAAATGACACTCTATTGACAAAATGTTTGAGGTAGATTATGGTCAAAGATGTCAAGCTTTCCATTGAAAACGTCAGATGGCATCTACAACATTCAGGGTTGCCAAGGCTCAAAATACAAATAGTACCCCTCGTATGATAGACGCAAAGCACCCTCGGAACACTGCGTCCTGTGGGTTAACCAATGGAAAAGCTCATTTTCATCTCAACGGATAAAACAAGAAGAACTAGTGCTACTGGGCTACACTCACTGCCAGTGTACAGCGCAAAAGTAACAGTTTGGTGTTCAGTGCCTTCAAATGCAGTGCCTTCTTATTTGAAAATGTGGACGATGAGTCTGTGACTGTTGATTCTGCACGATATTGCGCCTTGCTGGAGACTCTTTTTATCGTCATTTCTATGGCATTCCTTTGCATGAAAGATGTAAGCCTTGGTTTCAACAAGGTGGAGTCACATTAACATGCAGAACTCGGAAGGATGTTTCCCAAACACCTTAGCTCACGGTGTGGTGACTTGTACTGCCCCGCCCATTCACCAGACCTAACACCACCAGTCTTTTTCTTGTGGAGACCTTCGAAAAGCAAGGTGTATGCGAAATACTCTTGGAGCAAAGCAGTGCACTTGTGTGACAATAAAGGAGACCTCACAGAACGTTCTATGGTGAAAAAATCTGAGGTGTTACACTCACATGACTTTCTCTACTCTTGTACAAACTATTTTTACAAACGCTTATTCTCCATATGCTTCGTGTTAATCGAGATGTTAATCTTATTGCTAATTTTCTTGTAGATGCAAGGGGAGTATGTAGGCTTTAAGCGTTAGTCAAATATTTTAAGAGCTGGTTGCTATGTGGAGTATTCCATTCTCTTTGTACTACCAGGACAAAAAAAATGAATAACGAATTCCCATTTGAGAAAAAGTATAAGTATTGAAAAATTTAAGGGAATAACAAGCAATATCTCGAAAATGTTCACTCAGCAAAAAAAAATGTTTATGATATAAAATGTGTATTTTAACGCGATCTACATTTTTGTGTAGTAAAATTTTTCTGCCTCTTATGGCTTATCAGTTATGCAAAAGTCGTTCAGAATGAAGAATACTTTTGGAGACATTCCCAGAAAATTAAAGATATACAATTTATTTGTCATGAAAGTATCTTAAATATATGATATTTTAATCAAAATCGTTTGAGCCATTTGAGGAAATTAAAATTTTCGAAAAATCTTCCATGTAAAGGGTAATCTGGGGTGGGGGGATTTTCTTGAAAACCTTCGTGTCGTATCTCTGGAAGATACTGATCCTAAATACGAAGTTTGGTGTTTATCCGACTGTTCGTTTCTGAGTTATGTTGTTCACAGACACACAGACGCACATACGGACAAGTTTACATCCCCTACTTACTCTACGTAGTAGAGAAAGTAAAAAATACATTCGCATCCCAACAGGAGGCATGAGTATTTGCAAAATCAGTTGGACTTCTCAAGGAGATTATTTTTCACAGGTTAACCATGTCATCTAAAACTCCATGCAATTATATATCTTCCAATATGACCTGAATGTGTCTTTGACCAAGCACACATGTACAGATTACTTAAAAAGCTGCCAGGTGCTTATGCCTCAGCCTTTAATAATAGAAGAAGAAGAATATATATTGTCTCAAGGAACAGAAGAGAACAAAAAATGAAGCTGCATGGTTTTGCAAGTTGTCACATGACAGAGTTTACATCAATAAATTGTATATATAATTTACATAATTTGACTTTATAAAATACATTTCTTGAATAATTTTATACAGAATCGTTTAAAAAACAAAACCACACCCACATAGTTGATTAATTACTCTTGATATAGATCTGTGTTTTGATGATTAATGGATATCGAATCACTAATTATGTTGTCCATTATAGGTAACATACATATATTATTTATGTAGATTTAATTTATGCAAAAAGTTAAATACATCCTTGTAGGTGGTTCCACGGGCACAAAATAGGAGAGCTTGAACTTGGAAATGGCGTTGATCGAGTTTAAAAAAGTAATACAACTTTCACAAATGATCTTTTGTTTATCCATTTTTTACTTCCTCTACTTCTCTTAATGCAGTTAATGGAGCTCTATGTAGCCAATCTTACATGAAAATTAGTTCTAATATCACTGATGTTGTATAGCAGTGTATTTGGTTTGCATGTCGATCAATTATATCAAGCAAAAAATAGTTATGATATACTATGTTCTTTCTTTCTATCCCTTACTCAGAAAACAGAAACACTATGAAATATATAAAACTTGAGAATTGAAGCTTACATCCTGGATGAATAAATAGGTTTGAAAACAATGATTGTGTCCCAACTAAAAAAGCTGATGTATTACACTCACAAGTTTGGTGTTTATCCGACTGTTCGTTTGTGAGTTATGCTGTTCACAGACACACAGACACACAGACACACACACACAGACACGCACACACACAGACACGCACACACACACGGACATGTTTCCAAAAATGCTTTTTTTGGATTCAGGGAGTCACAAAACATGTTTTTCCGGTGAAATCTCGGTATCGAATTTTTGGGTGGAATACAATACTTCCCCTACTTACTATACGTAGTAGAGAAAGTAAAAAGCTGATGTGTTACACCACATGACTTTCTCTACTCTTGTATAAACTATTTTTACAAACGCTTATTCTCCATCTACTTCATGTTAGCAATCTTACTGCTAATTTTCTTGTTGATGCAAGGGGAATGTGGTAGGCTTTAAGCGATAGTCAACTCTTTTAAGAGCTGGTTGCTACGTGGAGCATTCCATTCTCTTTGCATGTCCAGTAAATATTACAAGAAAGAAAAAGATACACATTAACGAATTCCCATTTGGCAAAATGTATAAGTATTGGAAAATTCAAACAAATAATAAGGAATATCTCGGAAATGATTCGCTCCACAAAAAAAAATCTGATGTGTTACACTTACATGACTTTCTCTACTCTTGTACAAACTATTTTTACAAACGCTTATTCTCCATCTACTTCATGTTAATCGAGATAAACATTTGTAGACTCTATCTTATTGCTAATTTTCTTGTAGATGTAAGGGGAATATATATTTACAAGGGCAATATAGAAATACAGTAGCCTTTAAGCATATACATATCTCTTAATAGCTCGTTGCTAGGTGCAGCACCATTCCCTTTGCCACAGATTAATACTCTTTGCATATCAAAGACAAAAAAATGAATAACGAATTCCCATTTAAGAAAGGTATTGAAAAATTTAAGAGAATAACAAGCAATATCTCGAAAATGGTTCACTTAACAAAAAAAAATGTATATGACATGAATTGTGTACTTTAACGCGATGTACATTTTTTGTATAGTAAAATTTTCTCTATCTCTTATGGTTTACCGGTTATGCAAAAGTCGTTCACAATGAAGAACACTTTTGGAGACATTCCCAGAAAATTCAAGATATACATTTTATTTGTCATGAAAATATCTTAAACATATGATATTTTAATCAAAATCGTTAGAGCCATTTTTGAGAAAATTAAAATTTTCGAAAAATGTTCCATGTAAAGGGTAATCTGGGGTGGGGGGATTTTCTTGAAAACCTTCGTGTCGCATATCTGTAAGATACTGAACCTAATTACCAAGTTTGGTGTTTATCCGACTGTTCGTTTCTGAGTTATGCTGTTCACAGACAGACACACACACGGACATGTTTCCAAAAATGCTGTTTTTGGATTCAGGAGGTATCAAAACATGTATTTCCGGTGAAATCGCGGTATCGAATTTTTGGGTGGAATACAATACTTCCCCTACACTTACTATACGTAGTAGAGAAAGTAAAAATGTAAGACAAATTGTGTGTTTTAACGATATCTACATTTTTTGTGTACTAAAGTTTTGTCTATCACTTGCGGTTTGCCAGTTATGCAAAAGTCATTCAGAATGAAGAGGACTTTTGGGGACATTCTTATAAACTTCAATATATACATTTCATTTGCCATAAAAATACCTAAACACTGCTATTTTATTCAAACTTGTTAGAGCCATTTTTGAGAAAATCAAAGCTTTCGAAAAATATTCCACGCAAAGGGTGGTCTAAGGTGGGGGGATTTCTTGAAAATATTTGTGTCGCATCTTTGAAGGATACTGAACCTAAATACCAAGTTCGGTATTTATCCTACTTTTCATTTTTGGGTTATGCTGTTCAAAGACACGCACACAGACAGACAAAAATTGAGTTCTATTTATGTGAACCTTAGCGTTCCATTCTATACTGGGCGTGAAAGACCGGCAATTTTGCTCAGAGGCCTCTATCAGGTTTGACGTTCTTTTACGTCCCGTAAATCTACGACACGAGAAGGAAGCCATGCTAAGGATTTTTAAGCCCGAAAAAATCCATCGCCCCCCCGCCGGGTTTGAACCCGAGACCTCGGGAACTAAAGGCAAGCATACTAACCACTACACCACGAAGGACGACTACACACACACACACATACACACACACGGACCTTTATCTAAAAATGCTGTTTTTGTATACAGGGGGCCTAAAACGTGTATTTCCGATGAAATCTCGATATCGAATTTTTAGGCGGAATGCAATACTTCCCTAGTTACTATATGTAGTAGAGAAAGTAATAAGAGAGAGGGAGATACAGAGAAACCAGAAAGGATACTTGAAGATGGAGCAAATAATCCATGTCATGGAGAAGAAGGGGCAACAGGGGTGAAAAAGAGGAAAATAAAACGAAAACGAAACGGTGCATACCTTTACTATTAGAAAGAAAGCAGGTATCGGTGTTCATACTTGAGGAAGCTCGGGAAAGATAACGCAAGTATGACATTTTCTCAGACTTATTTCGCATCTACTGCTAAAAATATTTTATTTGCTTATCAGATCACTTCACCACCTGAGGAAACATGCCCGAACACCTATGCCATCATTTTCTACACGCTTTAATACAAAAGGTAAGCGACATAGTCTCAAACTTTGTCTGAAAAACTCTCCTTAACACGAAAAAGGTAGATTGTTTATCTTTCCCTCCCCACCTCATGGGTCGCTTGGACATATATTTCTATTTGATAGTAAAACAAAGACAGGCATTTCGTTAATATGTAGGTATCCAGTAGCAGCAAAAGTGAAGTTTTACAAACAAAAAATGAAATAAGTAATTGGGGAAAGATGTTGACTCAGAGATATTTAGACCTAAAGTTATCTGGCGTTAACCACTTCGAGACAAGTGCAACGCCAGATAAAACCTCATTTAGAATCGAACAGTGCCAGCGAGCGATGCTGCACATACTTTAATTAAGAGAGATGACAAAAAACATTGCTAAATTTCTTTGCTACGATTTAGTATACTGTGATGTAGCGACAATGGCCCAAGGTTATCGGGAGGTCGGTGACGGAAGTCGGAATAAACAATGATAACTACCGTTCGCCAGCGTAAACACCAGCTGTTATAGGCAGATAACAGAACCTTCTGGAAGTTACTTACCCCTCCTTCAGAACGTGTGTCGAAATAGTTCTAGAATGTTCTGTGGAAGATTCCAGTGCCTATATAAGCGGGCGTTGTCGCGAGAAGTTGAGTTGCGTCGGTCAGTATGTGAGAGAGCGAGTTAGTGGATGGGTTTCCAGTGCGACTTCAAGTGCGATTCTCCGAGCGAGTTTGTGGCAACTGCGTGGTGTACAGCAGGTGGTGCTGCGGAGTTAGGGGGTTCTTGTGTTCCACTCCCCAGCGATTGAATCAACTGGAAGAGGAGGCTACGTAAGAGAAGTTCAACTTAGTGAAGTGACAGAGTAAATTGAACTCCCAATGAAGTTGAATTAGATGAAACAAAGCAGCCACAGTGAGAACTGAGAGGGTGATATTTGAAAAACTGGACAAAGTCTGAGGCAGTATTTTTAACACTTAAATGATTGTTTAATTATATAATATATAAATTCAATAACAGCCCGTCTTAAAGCAACATGTGTATATAACAACATATAAAAAGTGTATATTACAGTCATTGTATATGTTTATATTATTGTATACATGTGTAATAATGTTATGTGAATGCATAACATAATTTAATAATGTAGGAGCTGTGAGAATAATAGGTTAAAAGTTGCTAACAATGAGGTAATAATGAGTAAGAAATTTTAATAATGCTACTAGTCATTATTGGAGTAACAATAATGTAAATTTTGAGACAGTTTATAAATAGCCAATCAACAACCAGAAAAATCTTTAGTTAAATGAAGGTATTCTATTGGAGTAGATTAGCCAATCAGAAACTGAAATATAGCAAAATTTACAAATTAGAAGTCAGTTGCTTGTAGACAGTGTTCCTAACCGGACGTGAGATGCGTTCTCAGGAATTTAATACGTATTCAGTATGAGACGAAAAATAGTTTACGTGTTAAAAAGTGCAAGTAATTAATAAAAAAATCTCACAGCTCTCTATATCAGTGAAGTGTTATTTAAATCGTGTCAAGCATTAATAAATGGAGTTAAGTAAAATTATAATCTGTGTAAGCCTGCATTCTTCAGAAGCACCACTCCCTGCTAAGACATTCATGTCTCTAAAAATAAATACTGACGCAGCCGAGGCAAACATAAATAAATAATATTTAAAGAAGCAGTTAACATTACAAAGTTAATATTTTTTAAAATTTTTTGGGGCAAAGGCCACCGGAAAGTACATTTGGGGCGAAGGCTACCGGAAACATTTTACCATATGTGCGTTTGCAACTACTTCAAGTTCTGCTCCCCAACATAAGAACTACAATACAAACCTACTACAAGTCACAATACTTACATTTATATGACTTTCTAAGGAGTTAGTGCTGCAGGAAATATAATCTTGTAACACAGGTGCTTAGTAGACTATATCCTTAAAAACAGTGATTCTGAGCATTTACTCAAGAGATTCCAAGAAGTTAATTCTTGTTGAGAGCAGAATAGTTTACTAGTACGGTCGTTTTGGCTTTCAGGAAGATGCTCTTTTCATCACTCACCCAAGGAAAAAAAATGGAAAACGCACCGGCTGACTATCATGGAACACTGACTGGAGACATATTCGAATAGTGGTTCAAAAATTCATTTTTAAAACGCTTGGAAGAGCCATCTGTAATAGTACCTAATAATGCTTCTTATCACAGTAGAAGCTTGATCCTAAATCAGCCTTTCCTGTGAAGAAGTTGTATTCTTTTGGAGTTGTTTATTTATTTAGCTCCTCGTATGGACGCCAATTTGTAGAATTGTTCTTTACGTTGTTTGCTGCTACGTATGAAAAGTCAGTTTGAAGACGATGTATTATATTTCAACTGTTGGGGAACCGAACTTGTAGTAGTTGCAACCGCATGTATTGTAAACAGTTTCCGGTAGCTTCGCCCCAAAAATGTACTTTCAGGTGGCCTTTGCCCCAAGTTTAAAAATAATAGGTTTGTAATTTGACTGTTTCTTTAGATATTATATATTTATGTTTGCCTCGGCTGCGTCAGTATTATTTTAGAGACATGGATATCTTGGCAGGGCGTGATGCGACAAGATTTTAAGCTTTAATTCACTCCTTTTTTATTAATCCTTGACACAAATTAAATAGCACTTCACTGATATAGGGAGTTGTGAGATTCTTTTATTCAATATTTTCAATTTTTTAACACGTATACTATTTTCGTCTCACACGAATACGTAATTAATTTCTCGAGGACAGATCTCGCGTCTTGTTAGTAACTCTGTCTGCAGGCAACTGAATAGATTTCAACCGTCTAAACTTGTAAATTTCTGTATTTCAAGTCTCTGATTGGCTAATCGTATTCCAATAGAATACCTTCATTTAACTAAAACCTCCTCCGGTTGTTGATTGGCTATTTTATAAACTGTCAATAAATCACATTATTGCTTACAAGAATCACAAGTAACATTTAAACTCTCAAACTCACTATTTCCTCAAGGTTACCTCATTGTTACCTCATTGTTAGCAACGTTTAACTTATTATTCTCACAGCTCCTACATTATTAAATTACGTAATACATTCACATAACATTATTGAACATGTATGCAATAATATAAGCATATACAATGACTGTTACATAATTTGACTGAAATATTTAAGTGTTAAAAATACTGCCTCACTTGGACAAGACCTGCTATTCTCCAGTAGATGAATTCCTATAGTATTATCTACAACTCCCGGCCCTGTCCTTATAAAACCAATGCGCCTTCAAATCGTCGATGAGGAAAACATCCTGAGACGTAAACCATATGTGGTGGATGAATTTAATGGCCATGTCTTATGGGCATGTAGTATTAGAACTGACTCCGTACAAGCCAATTGAAATGGTATTGTCAGAAGTGAGCTCTCTCAATCCTAAAGGGAGTCCGATGAAAACACTGATTCCTGTTTTAAGTGAATCTTTTGCTAGTGTAAGCTCAGCAGTATGGAGAAACTCTATAACCCATGTGGAGGAAATTGAAAATACTTATCGTAGTGTTCAAAGACAGTTTGATGATGACAGTAACTTGAATGAAACTGGACCGAACTGATTACTTTCCCCCATAATATCAAGCAAATTTTATTAAAGACATTTCTTTCTACAACACTTAGTTTTGGAGATATTGTACAGCCTCAACTTAAATGGTCCACCCTGTATAAGACCAAAGAAACACACACAAACCGACTGAAAACAGTATACGACTTAATACCATTGCCGATAGGCAATATGTTCCAATGGTAAAGAGGTTGGTGCCTTGTGATCAGGGACCGTGCGGTATCGGATGTGTTATATCTGGAATCGCGTCCTGCTTGCGCCCTTCTAAAGGTAAAGGCCACCGATATGACCACTGCAGTTAAAGGTGAGATATAAATGGAACATTAACAACAATAACAACAAATCCTGTATCGTATTTCAACGCTACGCTATCCTTTATCATACGTTCTTCGAGACGGCATTTATGAATCATTCTATATTCATAAAGGTCTTAAAACTGATATTGTAAGTTCTACATTACTTGTGTGTTATAAAGTAGCCATTGATTGGTAAAAAATCCTTCAATCTTTATTTACCAGAATTGTATATTTGAGAAAATTGTCAAAAAGTGACATTTTTAGTTTTTTGTTCAGTCATATTAATTGGAGTTTACTTTTTAATTCACAGCACGAGGCAGTACTTTTAACACTTAAATGATTTCAATCTAATTATATAATATATAAATTCAATAACAGCCCGCTTTAAAGCAATATGTATATGTAATAATATATAAAAAGTGTATATTACATTCATTGTATAAGTTTATATTATTGTATACATGTGTAATAATGTTATTGAATATATTACGTAATTTAATAATGTAGGAGCTGTGAGAATAATAGGTTAAAAGTTGCTAACAATGAGGTAACAATGAGGTAACCTTGAGGCAATAATGAATTTAAAAGTTTAACAATACTACTTGTAATTCTTGGAAGCAATAATGTAATTTTTGTGACAGTTTATAAAATAGCCAATCAACTACCAGAAAAAGCTTTAGTTAAATGAAGGTATTGTATTGGACTAGGATTAGCCAATCAGAAACTTGAAATACAGAAATTTACAAATTTAGCGGTAGAAATCAAGTCAGTTGTTTGTAGACAGTGTTCCTAACCGGACGCGAGATGCGTCCTTGAGAAGTTTAATACGTATTCAGTGTGAGACGAAAATAGTTTACGTGTTTAAAAAGTGCAAGTATTTATAAAAGAATTTTACAGATCTCTATATCAGTGAACTGTTATTTAAATCGTGTCAAGAATTAATAAAAAGGAGTGAATTAAAAATTATAATCTGTGTAAGCCTACATTCTTCAGTCGCACTACTCCCTGCAAAGAAATCCATGTCTCTAACAATAATACTGACGCAGCCGAGGCAAACGTAAACATATAATATTTAAAGAAACAAAGTGAATATTTTTTTAAACATTTTTGGGGCGAAAGCTACCGGAAACTTTTTACCATACATGCGGTTGCAACTACTTCAAGTTCGGCTCCCCAAAAATTGAAATACAATACAACTCCTACTTCAAATTGGCTTTCCATACGTGAAGCAACCATCTTCTTCAAATGGGCTCCCAAAGCGTGGGGCAAATAACGTAAAGACAATAACTACTTCTAGGATGATACGTTTGAGATGTCAGAAAAGTAAAACGTTATATATAAGAGGTTAATGCACACATCTCTGAGAAGTTTGCTATCACATAAGCGGAAAGGATGGAAGTTAACAATGAGTGATGTTTCAAACTTTGCCCTCTGGCATGGCAGCGCTACCGTTCTTAGGAGACCGAATAGCGGTCATGCCTCAACAGCGCTAGAGCCCATGGAAGTCACTCCACCACTTATTAGCCAGCAGAATATGCCATACAAAATGTATCAGGGGATTGAGAGACAGTACCTTAAGATGTTTCCATACCGTATTCAGCAAAAGCAAGCTTTGATGCAACGTAACTACGAAGCTCTTCTCAAGTATACTGTATGATGTGTGAGAGGCAGGAAGCGGACAGCAGCGGTTAAATCGATGTATGTTCACGGACCAAGGCACATTTCTTGTGAGTGGCCGAGTTAACAAGCATAACTGCATCATTTGGAGAACCGAGAACCCACACTTCTCATATGACACATTTCACATACCTCTCCTCACACGAAGCACGCTGTTGTGGCGTGACCACCATTTTGTGTATGTACGATAGTACAGCCATGCCACGCGGATGAGGTCTGAAACATCACTCATTGTTAACTTCCATCCTTTCCGCTTATATTACAGCAAACCTCTCAGAGATGTGTCCATTAACCTCCAATATATAACGTTTTGTTTTTCTGAAATCTTAAGCGCATCACTGTATATATAACCACAAAAGCTTATTACTTTCTCTACTACGTACAGTAAGTAGAGGAAGTATTGTATTCCACCCAAAAATTCGATACTGAGATTGCACCGGAAATATATGTTTTGAGACCCCCTGTGCCTGTGAACAGCATAACTCAGAAACGAACAGTCGGATAAACACCGAACTTGGTATTTAGGTTTAGTATCTTCCGGAGATGCGACATGAAGGTTTTCAAGAAACTCCCCCACCCCAGATTACCCTTTACATGGAACGTTTTTCGAAAATTTTAATTTTCTCAAAAATGTCTGTACCGATTTTGATTAAAATGTCATATATTTAAGATATTTTCATGACAAATGAAATGTATATCTCGAATTTTCTGGAAATGTCTCCAAAAGTGTTCTTCATTGTGAACGACTTTTGCATAACTGGTAAATCATAAGAGATAGACAAAATGTTACTACACAAAAAAATTATATCACGTTAAAATATACAATTTATGTCATATACATTTTTTTGTTGAGTGAACCATTTTCGAGATATTGCTTGTTATCCCTTAAATTTTCCAATACTTTTACTTTTTCTCAAATGGAAATTCGTTATTCATTTTTTGTCATGATAATGCAAAGAGAATGGAATACTCGACATAGCAACCAGCTCTTACAATATTTGACTATCGCTTAAAGCCTACCATATTCCCCTTGCATCTACAAGAAAATTAGCAATAAGATTAACATCTCGATTAACATGAAGCATATGGAGAATAAGCGTTTGTAAAAATAGTTTGTACAAGAGTAGGGAAAGTCATGTGAGTGTAACATATAAGGTTTTTTCTATCTATTTCATGTCAATTGCAATAAACCTTTGAAGAAAAAGGCTCATTACACATTTCGTTGTGGATAAAAGGAAAAGACAGAAAACAATCCATAGTCAGAATGCCCCATATGCCGCCCTTAAAATTCCATACTCTTTGCATGACATCGCGAGAAACACCTGAATAGCCACAATCACTTTAAAAAATGAGAAAATATCGATGACGATGATAATAACAGATATCTGGAAAGGTCATATGCCACAGAAAAATTTACTTCAAATAAATTGTGTTTTAAAGAGATCTAATTTTTACTCTCTCTCTCCCTCCCTCCCTCTCTCTATCTCTCTCTCTCTTATTTCACTTAAAATATAGGTTTTAAGACTTGCTGAATCCAACCTAGCATTCTTAGAAAAAGTTCCGTGTGTGTGTGTGTGTGTGTTCTGTAATAATATAAGTCAAAAACGAAACCTCGGATGAATACAGAACTTAAAATTTAAGTTCGGTGCCTTCCAAGGATGCGACATGACTTGAAAATCGTCTTCTTCAATCTACTCTGTATTCACTCTTAGGTTGATCCGCGTCAAAACAAACCCCAGTTGACCAGTGCACCGCTATAATGTATCCTTCCGCCATTCGCACTAGAAATACTGCCACGCTTTCAGACCATGTGACGAGTATAAGTGGCACGTAGTACAAAAAAGAAGAGAGACCTTATTTCGACAACTGAAACGGTGACTAGCATATTCTGTTAAGGGTTAAAGGATTGATAGTTGCAACAAAATAAACGTTTGCATATATAATAATAGTTAATTCTAAAATAAATGAGCGAAAAATAAAGTAACAGATTGCGATAACCTAACTTATTGGCTCTCTGGAAGCGGCAGTTTATTAACTGTTGGCGGCTCATTTTAAAAAATAAATTGTGCACTGTTACGCGAATTGCATTCTTCTTAAAATTACTACATTCTTGCATCGCGTACTTCATATGTTTTTTTTTCCCCGGGTGTAACCACTTTTCTCGTTTCAGATTTTTCTGCACAAGCACTGTTTATACTTGTACTCGAAACACCGGTGAACTCGGAAGTTAATTTCATCATTTCTTTCGCGGAAAGTGTTGGATATTTCTCACATGACTTATAATAAAGATTCAACACTATTGTTTTTTCACCACTAGTCAATGGTTTGCGCGGCTAATGCTTTACGTAATTCGACGAAAACACAAGAGCGAATTCACCGTCCGCCATGATACTAAACACAACTGCTCGTTTCTGGCTGTAAACAATATTCTGCGCCTACCCCGGATGTCAGGTGACTCATACGAATTGCGTCATGGGACTTGTAGCTCTGTTTTACGGCACAAATCAGCGTTAAATAAAAGCTTAGGTATTTGTATAGAATATTATACTATTTAAGGATAAATTCATTCTAAAATTCAGAGATTAGCATGAGACTACTCTCCTGGGCGCATCGCTACCGTGTTGCACCACGGTGCACTGACCACGTGGGTTTGTTTTGCCGCGGATCAACCTAAGAGTGAATACAGAGTAGTCTCCTGTTTATAGGACTTACATCCCCAAGGACTTACAAGTCAATGCCTTGTGCCAGTAGTATGTCGAACAGCAAGCAAACTCTGGGTCATAACATAACCACGTTGGGTAATCAACTCAATGTCTGGTATGGCCGTGAAATATAATGATGAAAGGATGATAGGAAAATTCGCGGATCAAATTATCCAATTCAGCGTTCGCCTGCGAGCCAGGAAAATACGAAATCAGATTGGTAACCCCCGGGAATCTGAGCCCGGGACATCCCGAATGCGAGTCGCAAACGTTACCACGAAAGATGAACGTAAACCATCACACAAACACGTGTGTTTACACACACGCACGCATAAACAGACAGACACACATGGACCTTTTTCTAAAAATGCTTTATTTGGGTTCAAAGGCCTCAAAAGTTCTTCTACTTGCTGAATGTATGTAGTACAGAAAGTAAACATCTGATTATCACATTCACATGACTTTCTCTTTCCTCTGTAGCTTATTAGTAGGTACACAAACTATTCTTTGGAAAGGAAAGGTAGAATCAGATGACTGAAAAATTCAATCCCATAGCCGGGATTTGAACTACGGATCCCCGGTTTCCCTCCGGTCGCTCTAGCCACTGAGCTACCATGGCAGCATGCCGAGACGCCATTAAATTCTCCAACTGACTCGCATTTTTCCCGGTAAACCACAAGGAGATCTCAAATTGTATTGAGATGTCATAATCCAATGGCGACTTACATTCTCTGTAAGTACTTAAGTCCCGGGCTTTTAGTTTCAACCACTATTAGGTCAATTAATTTAATGGCGTGCCGGCGTGTTGCCATGGTAGCTCAGTGGTTAGAGCAACCGGACGGAGACCGGGAGATCCGTGGTTCAAATCCCGGCTATGGCATTGAATTTTTCAGTTATCTCATTCTACCTTTCCAACCCTGTCCAACACACGGCTTGTGTGAAAGAACAATTAATTCCATATTCTTTGGAAAGTTTATTTTCCTATTTACTTCATTTTATTCGAGCGAAATAAACCTTTGCAGAAGTAGCTACATTACACGTTCCATTATAGATGCTAAGGGTACAGAGATAGTCAAATGTTTTAGAACGGCACGCTATTCCCCTCTCTTAAAATTCCATACTGTTTCCAAAACATCGCGAGAAACAACTAACAATCGACAGGTCTTGAAAAGAATGGCTTAGTATTGAACAATTCGAACCATTAACAACGGATATCTCGGAAATGGCAGATGCAATAAGAAAGTTATTTGATATAATCTGTGTGTCTTAAAGAGGTTTACCTTTCTTGTATAGTACGTTTTAATCTATTATCCCTTAACGTTTACCAGTTATACAGAGTATATAAAATTCCTTCCGAATGAAGAGGAATTCAGAGGCTATTCAAGACAAATTTTATTTGTAATGTAAATATATGGAATTAATTGTTCTTTCACACACGCCGTGTGTTGGACAGGGCTGGAAAGGTAGAATCAGATGACTGAAAAATTCAATGCTATAGCCGGGATTTGAACCACGGATTTTCCGGTTTCCGTCCGGTTGCTGTAACCACTGAGCTACCATGGCAACATCCCGACAATTCCATTAATTGTCCTAATAATGGTTGAAACCATTGGGGTATGTCATCTCAATACAACGTGAGATCTCCTTGTGGTTTACCGGGGAAAATGCGAATCAGTTGGAGAATTTAATGACGTGCCGGCATGTTGCCATGGCAGCGCAGTGGTTAGAGCAACCGAACGGACCCCGGGAAATCCGTGGTTCAAATCCCGGCTATGGCATTGAATTTTTCAGTCATCTGATTCTACCTTTCCAATGTAAATATATTTTATACAGAGTAGACCATTTAAGCTGAGACTGTACAATATCTCCAAAATTGAGCGTTGTAGAAAGAAATGTCTTTAATAAAAGTTGCTTGATATTATGTGGGAAACTAAATGTCATTAGTCGTGTTTTGTTTGGAGGACGTTATGATGGCCATTTTAGGGTCAATTTAATTTATTTTAATGGGAACTTACAATTAAAATGACCACCACAACGTCCTCCAAATAAAAGACATTTTAATCAAATTTATTACAGCCATTGTTTTTAGGAATTCAAGAATTTTTAAAATGTTCCATGTAAAGGGTAGTTTGCGGTGGGGGATTTTCTAGAAAACCTTCATGTCGCATCTTTGTAAGCTATTTAACCTATATACCAAGTTTAGTGTTTATCGACTTTTAGTTTTTGAGTTATGATGTTCACTCACACACACATACACACACACACACACCAACCTTTTTGTAATTGTTTTTATTCAGTATTTTTTAACACTTAAATGATTTCAGTCAAATTATATAGTATATAAATTCAATAACAGCCCGCCTTGAAGCAATATGTGAATGTATGTAACAATATATAAAAAGTGGTATTACAGTCATTTTATATGTTTATATTATTGTACACATGTGTAATAACGTTATGTGAATGTATTACATAATTTAATAATGTAGGAGCTGTGAGAAAAATAGGTTAAAAGTTGCTAACAATGAGGTAACAATGAGGTAACCTTGAGGCAATAATGTGTAAGAAAGTTTAATAATGCTACTAGTCATTATTGGAGCAACAATAATGTAAATTTTGAGACAGTTAATAAATAACCAATCAACAACCAGAAAAAGCTTTAGTTAAATGAAGGTATTCTATTGGGGTAGGATTAGCCAATCAGAAACAGCAATATAGCAAAATTTACAAATTCAGAGTTCAGTTGCTTATAGACAGTGATCCTAACTGGACGCGAGATGTGTCCTCGAGAAATTTAATACGTATTCAGTGTGAGACGAAAATAGCTTACGTGTTAAAAAGTGCAAGTAATTAATAAAAAAATCTCACAGCTCTCTCTCTATATCAGTGAAGTGTTGTTTAAATTGTGTCAAGCATTAATAAATGGAGTGAAGTAAAATTATAATCTGTCTAAGCCTACATTCTTTAGTCGCACCACTCCCTGCTAAGACATTCATGTCTCTATAAATAAATACTGACGCAGCCGAGGCAAACATAAATATGTAATATTTAAAGAAACAGTCAAAATTACAAACTTAATATTTTTTTAAACATTTTTTGGGGGGCCAAAGGCTACCGGAAACTTTTTACCATACGTGCGGTTGCAACTACTTCAAGTTCGGCTCTCCAACAGTCGAAATATAATACATCTTCTTCAAACTGAATTTCCATACAGAGAAGCAACAACACCTTTGTCAAAACAATTATCGGTGAAATCTCGATATCGAATTTTTGGGTGAAATGCAATACCTTCTGCACCTACTAGGTACCTAGTAGGAAAAGTAAAGAGACGCTGTCCTGTAGCATTTTTGAGTTGTAATTTTTCTGCAAGAGAAAATGGAGTTAGGACGTTTTTGCTTACAGGAGCTATTAGGTGGGTGAATGACCAATCCAGACGGGTGCTGCCCACGCTCCCAGTACATGAGGATGGCGTTACCTCTCGTTGATTCGTATCTCCACTGTTTTTAGATGCGACATCACGAGTCTGCCAGCAATAACTTTATTAAAAGAGACATAATGAACAAGTGGCATTTTATTAGAACTCGCCGCTGACTGCGAACCGTGCCAAGGTCATCTGCACCCAGCTGGAGTTACTCAGCTAAAAGATACCGCACGTCTGTTCTGTTGGTGGTCCCATACGTCTGCAGGCGCTGTTTCAAACAAGCAAACGTGCCGAAACTCTGGATACAATAAGTTGCATATCGGTACGTGAAGCTGCGATGGCTTCACATTGATAGCCGGTTTTATTAAGAAAGTTTACTATCTTTGCTTATAAGTAGTAGTGGTATTTATTAAGTACTTAGTATTACATTAATTGCATAACACAGTCGCATGGGTCATAAGACCGTACATGCTCTCTAGAAAAACACCTGGTCTGTATACGTGACTTGCAGAATCTACCAGAAACAACTATGTTTATAATCACCACATTATGTACATACATATAATATTGAAAAACACTCTGAATCACACACGCAAACATACACACACACGCAAATACACACACACACACACACACACAAAAGTGCTCAAGCACCACATATGTTACATTATATATGTTTATTTACATAAACACCTTATCTCTTAGTACACGTACTTCCATTAAGTATGTGCCCAAGCTTGGCTAGCTTTGACTGTTTAGAATCAAGTCCCAGCATGCTGCCCTCCGTCTGTAGGAAGCCAAAAATACTTCCGGTAATAATTTTTTACTTTCTCTACTACGTATTGTAAGTAGGGGAAGTATTGTATTCCACCCAAAAATTCGATACCGAGATTTCACCGGATATATATGTTTTGAGACCCCCTGAATCCAAAAAAAGCATTTTTGGAAACATGTCCATGTGTGTGTCTGTGTGTGTGTGTGTGTGTGTGTGTGTGTGTTTGTGTCTGTGTGTCTGTGAACAGCATAACTCAGAAACGAACAGTCCGATAAACACCAAACTTGGTATTTAGGTTCAGTATCTTCCACAGATGCGACACGAAGGTTTTTAAGAAAATCCCCCCACCCCAGACTACCCTTTACGTGGAACATTTATTGAAAATTTTAATTTTCTCAAAAATGGCTCTAACGATTTTGATTAAAATATCATATGTTTAAGATATTCTCATGAGAAATGAAACGTATATCTCGAATTTTCTGGGAATGTCTCCAAAAGTATTCTTCATTGTGAACGACTTTTGCATAACTGGTAACCCATAAGAGATAGACAAAATTTTACTACACAAAAAATGTAGATCGCGTTAAAATACACAATTTATGTCATATACATTGTTTTTTTGTTGAGTGAACCGTTTTCGAGATATTGCTTGTTATTCCCCTAAATTTTCCAATACTTATACTTTTTCTCAAATTCGTTATTCATTTTTTTTTGTGCTGGACATGCAAAGAGAATGGAATACGTCACATAGTAACCAGCGCTTAAAATATTTGACTATCGCTTAAAACCTACCATATTCCCCTTGCATTTACAAGAAAATTAGCAATAAGATTAACATCTCGATATCTCGATTAACATGAAGCATATGGAGAATAACCGTTTGTAACAATAGTTTGTACAAGAGTAGAGAAAGTCATGTGAGTGTAACACATCAGATTTTTCCTAATACCCTCCGTCTGCACACATGCTGCCAAAATATGCGTCCAGTCTTCTTGTTCCCCGCATAATGGGCAAATCCTCCTGCCATCGTCATCAACAATCTTGCGAGCTTTCCACCCTCCCAACCTAAGACATGCTATTCCAGTCCTCTGTTTTATACCTAATTCCAAAATATATGTTTCCTTACCCCACCTAATTTTTATTTCATTTTGTAGCTCGAATGTTGATCTTTGTATACATTCAGATTATATTTTCTGCCTGTTTATATCACATAGTCGTCTTTTACTTTTTTCACGGCACTGTGTGTATTTTCATTGCCCCTTTGCCAGATATCGTTTAAGCCTATTTTTGATAATTCCCGTTGTAACCCCGCCGCCCACCATTTTGGATGCTCTATGTTGTTCATTTAATGACGATAACATATTGCTCTCAGAGTTGTTTGACCACCTTTGTTAAGGGGCATTCACCTCTCAGTGATAGGGATATCATGTAAGCGATAAATAAGGCGATAACGTAACTAAAAATTTTATATTTTGCATTCAGATGATGCATGAAAACAGCATGGAATTTTAAGACCAACATATAGCGCCCAGTTCTTAAACATTTGACTATCACTTTTCCCTTTGTACCTATAACGAAACATGTAATATAGCTATTTCTGCAAAGGTTTATTTAGATTGAAATGAAGTAGATAGAAAAAAAATTACAATGTGATACATTCACGTGACTTTCTCTACCCTCTAACGTTTATTAGTGGGTATACACACTATTCTTACTAATGCTTATTTTTGTGTCTACATCATTTTAATCCAAATAAGCCCTTGCAGAAATAGCTACATTACACATTTGTTTAAAGATACAAAGAGAACAGCAATAGTCAAATGTTTAAGAACTGGACGCTATATGCTGGCCTTAAAATTCCATACTGTTTCCATGCAATCGCGAGAAATAACTGAATGCTGACAGGACTCTAAAAGAATGGCTAGGTACTGAACAATTCGAACTATTAATAACGGATATATCGGATATGGCATATTCCATAAAAAAAGTTATTTGAAATAAATTGTGTGTTTTAAAGAGGCCTACATTTTTTGTGTAGTAAGTTTATTGCTTAACGTTTAGCAGTTACATAAGACTACAAAATTCCTTCCGAATGAAGAGGACTTCAAAAGTTGTTCGCAGAAAATTCAATATATACATTTTATTTGTCATTTAAGTATCTTTAACATATGGTTATGTTAATCCTTAGAGATACTTTTTAGAAAATAAAAACATTCGAAAAATGTTCCATGTAAAGGGTAGTTTGATGCAGGGGAACTTTCTTTAAAATCTTGGTGTCACATCTTTGAAAGGTACTGTACTCAAATACCAAGTTTGGTGTTGATCCGACTTTTTGTTTTTTGGTTATGCTGTTCACAGACACACACACTCACACACACACACACACACACACACACAAACACACACACATGCTTTTTTACTTTCTCTACTACGTATAGTAAGTAGGGGAAGTATTGTATTCCACCCAAAAATTCGGTACCGAGATTTCACCGGAAATACATGTTTTGAGGCCTCCTGAATCCAAAACAAGTATTTTTGGAAACATGTCTGTGTGTGTGTCTGTGAACAGCATAACTCAGAAACGAACAATCGGATAAAAACCAAACTTGGTATTTAGGTTCAGTATCTTCCAGAGATGCGACAAGAAGGTTTTCAAGAAAATCCACCCACACCAGAATACCCTTTACATGGAATATTTTTCGAAAAGTTTCATTTTCTCAAAAATGGCTGTATCGATTTTGAATAAAATGTCATATATTTAAGACACTTTCATGAAGAATAAAATGTATATCTTGAATTTTTTGGGAATGTCTCCAAAAGTGTTCTTCATTGTGAACGACGTTTGCATAACTGGTAAACCATAAGAGATAAACAAAATTTTACTACACAAAAAATGTAGATCGCGTTAAAATACACAATTTATGTCATATACATTTTTGTTCTTGAGTGAACCATTTTCAGGATATTGCTTGTTATTTCCTTAAATTTTCCAATACTTATACTTTTTCTCAAATAGGAATTCGTTATTCATTTTTTTGTCCTGGTAATGCAAAGAGAATGGAATACTGCACATAGCAACCAGCTCTTAAAACATTTGACTATCGCTTAAAGCCTACCAATTCCCGTTGTAGCTACAAGAAAATTAGCAATAAGATTAACATCTCAATATCTCGATTAACATGACGCATATGGAGAATAATCGTTTGTAAAAATAATTTGTACAAGAGTAGGGAGTCATGTGAGTGTAGCACATCAGATGTTTTATTTATTTATTTATTTATTTATTTATTTATTTATTTATTTATTCAGGAAGCCTCAGAATATGTATTTCCGGTGAAATCTCGGAATCGAATTTATGAGTGAAATAGAATACCTTCTCTACCTAATAGGTACGTGTCAGAGAAAGTAAAAACTGATTTCAGAGTTACAATATAATAATTTTCAAGACGCTAACATTGATTTGCGTTTTAATCAAGGACCCATGAACTGAGGAAGAACACTTCCTTTATACCGCAATACCTTGAAAGGCTTTCTTCCGTGTTTTATCTGACTAAAGAATCTCACTTAGATATTCCGTTACCACGCGGCCTTCGCGCTAGATATTAAGTTTCTACTCACCTTCTCTATCATTTCCTCTACATTCCAAGAATACTGTCTAAATCAAACATTAATGTGCATGAGAAAATAACAAGCTACTTGAATTCCATTGACAGCAATCATGATACTGAAACATGTTATCTTGCAGATGAATAGATTTTTACTTCCTCTACCACGTACACACTAGGTAGCGAAAGTATTGCATCCACCCAAAAATTCGATAACGAGATTTCATCGAAAATACATGTTTCGAGGTCCCCTGAGTATACAAAAACCTTTTTAGAAAAATATTCGTGTGTGTGTCGTGGGTCTGTGAACAGCATGACTCAAAAACAAAAGTCGGATAAATACCAAACTTGGTATTTAAGTTTAATACCTTCCAAAGCTGCAAGGTTTACAAGGGAGATAGAAATTAAAACTTCACGTTCTGGTTTGGAAAATGTTAAATATGGAGTACCTCAGGGCTCGATACTGGGCCCCTTACTATTTTTACTGTATATTAATGACCTGGCCATAAACAATGATTTCCCTAACGCTACATTTACTCTTTTTGCAGATGACACAAGCCTTTTAATTTCTGGTAAAGATAAACAAGAATTTAAAGTAAACATCGATATGGCAATATTATGTAGTAAATTGGTTTAGTAACAACAGACTTGCCTTAGGATTCTATCATAAAGTTAACAAAAACTTAAATTTTGCCTAAGTTTATTTAGAAAATGAACTGATAACAATGTATAATAAAATTAAATTTCTTGGAATCTGGGTTGATAGTAACCTTAACTGGGGAATTCACATTGATGTACTATCTAAAAAATTATCTCAAACATGTTTTTCATTATATACCTTTAAAACTTCAGTTAATCTTGATGTACTTAAAAAGACCTACTTTGAATATTTCCATAGTCATTTATCATATGGTATAATATTTTTGAGAAAGTGCAGTTATAAAAATAGAATTTTTATAATACCAAAAAGGGCAATCAGAATAATGTTAAACCTTTGCAGCAACACAAGCTGCATACCTTACTTCATACTGTTAAATACCTTGACTGTTCCTTCCCTATACATTTCGAAACTCTGGTAACAATGTATCAGTAACAAAATAGTTTTAACACAAATGTTGATATTCATGACTATAATACAAGAAATAAACCTAAACTGCACATTACAGGTCATAAAAGAACCCTATATGAAAAATGTTTATATTATAGTGGCATTCAATTGTTTAATAAACTCCCCACATATTTAAAAAAAATCTGATGTGTTACACTCACATGACTTTCTCTACTCTTGTACAAAATATTTTTAAAAACGCTTATTCTCCATATGCTTCATGTTAATCAAGATATCGAGATGTCAATCTTATTGGTAATTTTCTTGTAGATGCAAGGGGAATATGGTAGCTTTTAAGCGATAGTCAAATCCTTTAAGCGCACTTTGCATGTCCAGGAAATAAAAAGAATCCGATGTGTTACACTCACATGGCTTTCTCTACTCTTGTACAAACTATTTTTACAAACGCTTATTCACCATATGCTTAATGTTAATCTTATTGCTAATTTTCTTGTAGATGCAAGGGGAATTGGTAGGCTTTAAGCTATAGTCAAATATTTTAAGAGCTGGTTTTTATGTGGAGTATTCCATTCTCTTTGCATTACCAGGAAAAAAAAATGAATAACAAATTTGAGAAAAAGTATAACTATTGGAAAATTTAAGGGTATAACAAGCAATATCTCGAAAATGGTTCACTCAACAAAAAAAATGTATATGACATAAATTGTGTATTTAAACGCCATCTACACTTTTTGTATAGTAAAATTTTGTCTATCTCTTATGGTTTACCAGTTATGCAAAAGTCGTTCACAATGAAGAATACTTTTGGACATTCCCAGAAAATTCGAGATATCATTTCATTTGTCATGAAAATATCTTAAGTATATGATATTTTAATCGAAATCCTTTTGGGAAAATTAAAAGTTTTGAAAAATGTTCCATGTAAAGGGTAATCTGGGGTGGGGGAAAACTTCGTGTCGCATCTCTGGAAGATACTGAAGCTAAATACCAAGTTTGGTGTTTATCCGACTGTTCGTTTCTAAGTTACGCTGTTCACAGACACACACACACACACACACACACACATACACACACACTACTTACTATACGTAGTAGAGAAAGTAAAAAGTTAAAACCCTAACAGTCTTCAAAAAAGATTTGAAAAAATTCCTAATACAAGGAAGAATATCTAGAAATGAATTAGTTTATAAGCTTTCTTATGGAATATACTATGTTTACAATTCCAAAATTTGGTTTAGGTACCTACTCATGTAAGAAATTAGGATTTCTGTATTTGTGTATTATATCTAATTAGACCTGCTAATAATTGTATTGTTGACGAAGCCAATATTTCGGTATTGAAATCAAACGGTGAATAATATTTGAATTTTTTGATTTTCTGAAAAAAGGCTAACAATTTTGATTAAAATGCTTGTATATTAAAAATATATACATGACAAATAAAAAGAATATCTGGAATTTTTCTAGAAATAGCCTATGAAGTCCTGCTCATTCGGAAGGGGTTTTGTACAATCTTGTATATCTCATAAACGTTAAGCGATAGACGAAAACGTATTACAAAAAAAAAATGCAGTCTCTTTTTTGTGGCATCAGCCATTTCCGAAATATTCGTTATTAATAGTTTGAACTGTTCAATACTTAGCCATTCTTTTATAGTCTTTTCAGTTGTTTCTCGGGATGTCTTGGAAAGGGTATAGAATTTTAAGGCCAGCGTATAGAGTGCAGTTCTAAAACATTTGACTATGTGCCTATATAGAAATTATTTATTTAGCTATTTCTTGAAAGGTTTATATCGATTAACATAGTAGATAGGAAAAAAAACGTAATTTCGTAAGAACAATTTGTATACCTACTAATAAGCATGTGAATGTAACATATCAGAAATGTTTTAGTGGTGGACGCCCATTCTTACTGCATATGGCACCGCAGATGGTGACACTGGTGACTGAAATGAAATCATAAATGGGAAATAAATTTGGGAAGAAAACGTCCCAGACTTAAGTTTAGGGTTCCTCCACGACATTTTACAGTTTATGAGGATTGAGGTGAACCTGAGGGATGTCCGTGCTGGCAAAATTTGAGCCGCAGACCTCCTGTTCACTAGTCTGCCTTAACGACCCCAGCTACCTGAGTGGATACGTTGTAAATTAATAGATAAAGTCAACAGTTACATTTTTAATTTGAGTTATGCAACCACGGTCTCCTCTCTAAGAAAAGGCATAAAACAGATTAGGAAGGTAAGCCTAGTACGAGGGGCACTATTTATATTTTGAGCCTATTAATTAAAACAAAGTAATTTCTCATTGAAAACTGCTTTATTGCTTTTCAAAATATTCTCATTTATGATCAATACACTTTTGCATCCGTTTGAACCATTTCTCAAAACAGTTATTCCAGTCTTCTTGAGACACCTCCAAAACATGGTTTTTGAAGGCATCAACGGCTTCTTCCCACGCAATTTATTCTTGATGTTCGGGAACAAACAGTCATTGGGTGCCAAATCAGGACTGTATGGCGGATGACTCATCAATTCGATTTTTTGAGCCTTCAAATACTCTGTGTTAGACGAGATGTGTGTGCACTGGCATTGTCTTGATGAAGAACGATCCTACAATTCTTGTTGGTTTTCCTTACTTCATCGAAGACTTCCGGCAAACAAATGGGTGTGTACCATTCGGCATTGATGTCCCTCTAAAGGCACTGTTGCCACATGGCCAGTTTTGCTGAAAAAACAGTCGACCATTTGCTTCGAAGTACTTCGAGTGCGAGCAACTTTTGTTGGATTTGCTTCATCTTGAAACACCCATACAGTCGACTGCTGTTTACGTTCGGGCTCATACGCATAGATCCACGATTCGTCACCCGTTACAATCTTATATACGTCTTTTGAGGCACCGCCATTGTATTTCTTGAGCATTTTTTTACATCAATCGACATGAGCATCTTTTTTATATATGCTGGTGGAACTAATGCCTAGGGTTGCCTCAATCTCACAATATGTCGTATGACGATGTTTCATTATTAGTTTTTGCACAGCATCAATTTTTTCTGGCACAACTGATTTTGGACGACCTTCACGAAGTTCATCATTGAGCGAACGGCGGCCACGATTAAATTCGTTATACCAGCGCTTCACAGTGGCAAAGAATGGAGCTTCGTCGCCAAATGTGGAAGTTAGTTGATCGATGCACTCTTGTGTTGATAATCCACTTCGAAATTCGTAATAAATCATTGCACGCACATTTTCACGAGTTAATTCTATGTTTTTGTTGACACACAATTTTCAAGTTAGTGTAAACAAAACAAATGACGCTTTATTGACAAAATGTTTAAAGTAGATTGTGGTAAAAAATGTCAAACTTTTCATTGGAAACGTTAGATGGCACCTACAACATTCAGGGTTGCCAAGGCTCAAAATATAAATAGTGCCCCTCGTAAGACATGCATTCTACTTGTTTCGTATTATACCCCACAAGTAAATATATATTAAAATCACATAACATACATTAATTCACTTTCAATTAGATAAGACAGTATAAAATTTCATAAGAGCCGTTAGAGAGATTGATTGTTGAGCAGGTTTTAACAATACAAGTTTTAAGTCAAAATCTGACGAAATATTTCTTTATTACTTTCTCTACCACTACCTCATTGAGAGGGAAGGTATATTGCATTCCAAAAAAACATTCGATGTCTATATTACAATGGAAATACATGTTATGAGGCCTGATGTGTTACATTCACATGACTTTCTCTATCCTCTACATTTATTAGTGGGTATACAAACCATTCTTACTAAAGCTTATTTTTGCTTTTACTATATTTTAATCCAAATAAACTTTTGCAGAAATAGCTACATTACACATTTGGTTATATATACGAAAAGAACAGTTATAGTGAAATGTTTAAGAACTGGACGCTATATGCTGGTCATACTGTTTCCATGCAATCGCGAGAAACAACTGAATGTTAACAGGACTTAATAGAATGACCAACCATTAATAACGCATATCTCGGAAATGGCTGATGCCACAAAAAATGTTATTGTATTTTAAAGAGATGTACATTTCTTGTGTAGTGCGTTTCCTTCTATCGCTTAACGTTTACCAGTTATACAAAATTCCTTCCAAATGAAGAGGACTTCAAACGATATTCCCAGTGATGCAGTAATTTGTATCATAAATTATTTAAATGTAAAGAATGATTATAGTATGAATATGCATTTTTGTGTAACATTGAGTTGAGATGTTTGTTGATTATAATTATTGTTGAGAAGTGGGTCTATACTGCCTTACTGAAACTGACAATAATAGCGTGCAATAATGCAGCGAGGGGGTGAGCTGTTTATCATTATTAGAGACGAGGAAGTTACGTAATGTTGGCGCGTTTTTCTTTAGAATTTGCTGGAACATTATACCTAGAGCATATGTATTCATAATTTTCATTGGATATAAAATAGACGCTAATGTTGGCGTGTTTTATTAGCCAATTGCAGCTCAGTTATAATCTTTAGGCATATCGGGGTGTAGGAGTATAAAAGGGCTAGGTTAGAGGTAGAGTCCGTCAGTTCACCGAAAATATTTGTATGTTACACGTCGCCTTCAGTCCAGCAGAGTTAAGAAAAATCCCGTGTTATAAAGTTAATTATACAAAAAGTTGAAGTACGCAAATTAAGAGTGATCAGTAATGAAGTTATTATAACAGTTTCAGTTTGGCGAGTGTCAAGATCAATGTGTAAATGTGATAGTGAAAGTGTTCGACAATAAAAGTATAAAAGAAATTCTTTCATCAGTGTTATCTTTGGATAAAAGATTCCTCTCCGTTTACACAACCTGTATAAAGAGAAGTGCTCGACCAAAAAGATCATAGCTAGCCGGAGGACAGAGAACCAGAAATTAAATAAAATAACAGTAGCATTCTTTCAAGCAAACACAAATACTGCCGCAAATTGCTAACACCAGATGGAGCTAACAAACCTAACAAAGAATCACGTCACAAAATGGCTTCACCACGTGAAGTAAACAACAACAAAACAAATAAATATAACAGAAGTATACCACTTCACCAGAAAGTTTAAGATTGACATTTTATGTTTCATTTAAATATATTTAACATATGGCGTTTTTAAATAAAAATCGTTACACCATTTTTTAGAAAATCAGTAAATTTCGAAAACTGTTCCGTTTCAAGGGTAGTTTGCGGGGAAGATTTTCTTGAAAATCTTTCTGTCGAATTTTCATAAGGTACTGAACCTAAATACCAAATTTGGTGTTTATCCGAATTTTTGTTTTTGAGCTATGCTGTGCATAGTTGTACACGGAGCTTTTTCTAAAAATGCTTTTTTGGATTCAAGGGGTCTCAAAACATATATTCTCGGTGAAATTGGGTGGAATACAATACCTTCTTTACCTACTATGTACGTGGTAGAGAAGGTAAAAATAGAAAATCTTCAATTCAGTGTGAGTGTGTGTGTGTGTGTGCAGCAAAATCCAAAAATCGTTTGTCCGTTAAATAACAGATCCGGAGAGCCGGAGTACCTAGCGCCTCCAACCGAGTTATACTGACACTACAAGCATGGTGCTGAAAAACTGTGATTTGTGCTTTCTGCTCTACTTAATAACAATTCAATTACTAAATGACAAATTAGGACATACTGTGACGCAGCGATTATGGCTCAACGCTATCGTTAGGTCGACGCCGGGCAGGCAGAATAAACAAGGATAAGTTGCGCTTGCCAGCATAAACACCGGGCGCGCTATTCCGCAGATCACCAGAACCTTCTGGAAGTTTCTTCACCCCTTCTCCAGAACATGGGTTGGAATAGTTCTAGATGTTCTGTGGAAGATTTCACTACCTATATAAGCGAGCGTTCTCGTGACAGGAGGAGGAGTCAGTTAGTGGAGTTGAGTGTGAGTTGAGTTGGTAGGTCAGTTAATCAGCAAGCGAGTTGGCAGGTGAGTTTTTCTTACGGCATCAAGTGCAATTCTCCGAGTGAATGTGTGACATCGTGGCGTGCAGCGGGTGTTGCTGTGGAACGAGGAATTGTGGAGGTCTTGTCTTCGACTCCCCAGCGAGTGAACGATCCGGAAGAGCAGGCTACGTCACGAAGGAAGTGAAGTGATGGAATATTGAACTAGTTCACCTTGGTGAAGTGATAGAGGGAAGTGAACTCCCAGTGAAGTTGAACTAAATAAAAACTGTGAAGTAATATCGAGAACTGAGAGAGTGACAGTTGAAAAAACTGGACAGTCACACTACACCTTCCATTCGAAGTATTAGTGGCGACTAGAGTGGTCCATGTTTCTTGTCACGTCTGCTTAACTATCTAACAACACATACAACATTATACAATCGAATACAGCATACAGATTCAGAAAAGCATACATTTGAAGGATTGACTGACACCAAAATGGAGCTTTATGCATCCAGAAATTATGAGTATGAGCATCATTTTCGTGCCACAGGGGGATGCGGTAATAAGTTGTTGCTGATATTGTAAGGCATATAGCTCCGTTGATTGTTGTAAACAGCCTGAACAGTGTTTTTCAATTGTTCGGTTATTTCGTATCGTTGCTGGCCCGTAAAGCGATCTCACAAGGCAAGAGAGCAGGACTTCTGGGAGGCCAATCCAGAGGTGGCGGAAAAGGTGTCGATAGTGAACCACTTCATTTAAGTACCTATACAGTGGCATAGTGAGGCGGTGTTCCATCCTGTTGGAACCAGCAATGTACAATTCCGGAATTTTGGAATAATTTTGGTTATATTTGAGAAATTATTTTGTTTACTGTTGATGTTGTTTATTTATTAGCCTCACGCTTGGGAGCCAAGTTGGAGAAGTTATGTTCTTCAACTGTTGGAGTTTATTATTGTTGAAATGTTACTGTTGTTGTTAGCCACACGCTTAGGAAGCCAACTTGAAGTAGTAGATATTGTTCTTGGAGTTTAGTTATTTAATCAGCTCCACGTATGGACGTTAATTTGAAGAAGTTATTTAACTCCATGTATAAATGTCAATTTTGAAGCGGATTGTTTATTACGTAATAAGCTGCTACGTATGAAAAGCCGATTTTTGAAGATGTATTTTTGTTGTTACGCTCCAAGTTTAAAAATATTATTAACTTTGTTATTAAACTGTTTCTATAGATATTATTTATGTTTGCCTCGGCTGCGTCAGTATTGTTTTAGAGTCACGTTTCTCTTAATCAGGGCGTGGTACGACAAGAATGTAGACTTACACAGATTTTAAGTTTAAATTCACTTCTTTTTATTAATCCTTGGCCAAGTTAGATACCACTACAAAGATATTAAGAGCTGTGAGATTCTTTAATTTAAAACTTGCACTTTGTTATCGCGTATACTTAATTTTCGTTACACACGAACACGTAATATTTCTTTAGAGAACACATCTTCCATCCGGTCACTACCAAGGTCCCCCAGCAACTAAACATATTTCAACCGTCCAAACCTGTAAGCTTCTTTATTTCAAATCTCTGCTTGGCTAATCCTAGTCCACTGCATGTTACTAAAGCTTTTTCTGGCTGTTGATTGGCTATTTTTAAACTGTTACAAAATTTACATTATCGATGCTCTAATCATGACTAGTAACATTTAAACTCTCAAGCTCATTATTGCCTCAAGGTTACCACATTGTTACCTCATTGTTAGCAACTTTAAACTTATTATTCTCACAGCTCTTTCATTATTAAATTACACATTGCATTCAAATAGCATTATTAAACATGTTTACAATAATATAAGCATTTGCAATGACTGTTACATACATTTTTATAAATTATTACATACATATTGCTTCAAGGCGGGCTGTTATTGAATTTGCATATATAATTTAATTGAAATTATTCATGTGTTAAAAATACTGCCTCATATTAGAACTCTTTAAATAATGTGGATTTTCCTTGCTTCAGAAATAAACATTCAATGCACGTGCCGGTAAATGGCACTGTCATCGGAGAAAAAGAGCTTTCCAGGTTATAGGAGTGTCGGAAACACCTCACGGAATTGACACGCAGAACGTCTTTTGTTCACTGATGGCTTCTTGACACCTGTATACTTTGTCATATGTGGTAGCACTATGGGTTTTATAATTTCAAGCTCGAATCCCTTGGGTGATCAGAGCACAGATGCCTCTACAGCCGTCACGTGTCATCTGGATGGTCTTCCTGGCCTTGTCTTTAATTGGAGCCGTCAAAGCAGCGCTGTCCTTTCAGTCGCGTAGACAGTAGTTGGTGCAACCAGCCACTTGAGCTCGGACCAGAAGTGGGCCACTAGTAGGTCCTTTGTGTCTTACGTGACTTCTGGGAAGAATTGAATTGAGTTTTATTTACGGATGCTCTTTAACTACTATACCTAATTCTTAGCGTCTTATATATTGGTCGTGAAAGACCGGAAATTTCGTTTAGAGGCCTCTATATCAGGTTTGAGGTTCTTTTACCTGCCGTAAATCTACGACATGGAACCACCGGCTTTAATTTCCCGAAGGAAGCCACGCTAAGGATTTTTACGCCCGAAGAAATCGAGTTTAAACCCGCGACCTCGGAAACTGGAAGCTAGACCACGGAGGATGATTCCCTGGGAGGAAGGGATGAAGAGAACTATTCCAGAATGACACTAAACCTGACGTCTGCACCATCAACAACCTGGAGATCCCGGAAACGAGCTACCCAGGGGAGGGGCATCAGCCGTCATACAAGTGCCAAGACGAAATCTTTACACAGCACAAGCTTCTTCGTCCCGCCGCAACTCATCAATCGCCGTCGTCTGGTCCTTAAACCCTAAAACATAAGACGGATGAAACATATGAAAGGAAATAATGGGAACAGTAAATAATGGACAGCAAATTCATGGTAGAAAGAACCACCTCAGCACTTGCCTATCGATCTAGGAAAACCACGAAAAAACCAAGATCAGAGTGGCCGGCCTGTTGGTAACATTGTCCTGTTAGTGAGACCTTTCTTGTGGAATCGTCTCATGAAATCTCACCTCACATCCTCTTACCAGTATGTGGACGATCATGTCCACAATTCCAGCAACAAGCCGCTCGTCTGCACTGTTGTCAGCTATGTGAAATAGATGACATGTACGAGTAATTCCTTAAAAATCTTGTTCTATTCACGTACTTTTGTATACCCTCTATCGTTTTTACTTTCTCTACTACGTACAGTAAGTAGGGGAAGTTGTATTCTAACAAAAAATTCGATACCGAGATTTCACCGGAAATACATGTTTTGAGACCCCCTGAATCCAAAGAAGCATTTTTGGAAACATATCCGTGCGTGTGTCTGTGTGTGTGGTGTGTGTGTGTGTGTGTGTGTATGTCTGTGAACAGCATAACTCAGAAACAAACAGTCGGATAAACACCAAACTTGGTATTTAGGTTCAGTATCTTCCAGAGATGCAACACGAAGGTTTTCAAGAAAATCCCCCCACCCCATATTAACCTTTACATGGAACATTTTTCGAAAATTTTAATTTTCTCAAAAATGGCTCTAACGATTTAGATTAAAATATCATATGTTTAAGATATTTTCATGACAAATGAAATGTATATCTCGAATTTTCTGGGAATATCTCCAAAAGTAGTAGTAGTGGTGGTATTTATTAAGTATTTAGTATTACATTAATTGCATAACACAGTCGCATGGGTCATAAGACCATACATGCTCTCTAGAAAAATACCTGGTCTGTATACGTGACTTGCAGTATCAACCAGAAAACAATTTTTTTTTATAATCACCGCACTATATACATGCATATAAACTTGAAAAAACAATCTGAATCACACACTCAAACACACACACACACACACACACACACACACACACACACACACACACACTGTCACGCACAAGTACTCAAGCACCACATATGTTTAAAGAAAAACTACATAAACACCTTATCTCTTAGTACACGTACTTCCATTAAGTATGTGCCCAAGCTTGACCAGTTTTGGCTGTTTAGAATCATGTCCCAGCATGCTGTCCTCCGTCTGTTGGAAGCCAAAAATACTTCCGGTAATAGTTTTTTCCTAATACCCTCCGTCTGCACGCATGCTACCAAAATATGCGTCCAGTCTTCTTGTTCCCCGCATAATGGGCAAATCCTCCTGCAATCGTCATCAACAATCCTGCGAGCTTTCCACCCTCCCAACCTAAGTCATGCTATTCCAGTCCTCTGTTTTATACTCAATTCCAAAATATATGTTTCCTTACCCCACCTAGTTTTTATTTCATTTTGTAGCTCCAATGTTGATCTTTGTCTACATTCAGATTCTATTTTCTGCCTGTTTATATCGCATAGTCGTATTCTTCATTGTGAACGACTTTTGCTTAACTGGTAAACCATAAGAGATAGACAAAATTTTACTATACAAAAAATGTAGATCGCGTTAAAATACACAATTTATGTCATACATAGTTTTTTTGTTGAATGAACCATTTTCGAGACATTGCTTGTTATTCCCTTAAATTTACCCATACTTATACTTTTTCTCAAATTCGTTATTCTTTTTTTGTCCTGGACATGCAAAGAAAATGGAATACTCCACATAGCAACCAGCTCTTAAAATATTTGACTATAGCTTAAAGCCTGCCAATTCCCCTTGCACCTACAAGAAAATTAGCAATAAGATTGACATCTCGATTAACATAAAGTAGATGGAGAATAAGCGTTTGTAAAAATAGTTTGTACAAGAGTAGAGAAAGTCATGTGAGTGTAACACATCAGATTCTTTTGAGTTACGTTGTTCACACAGTGTGCGCTCAGAGCCCTTTTTATAAAAATGACTTTTTTGGATTTAGGGGACCACAAAACAGTATATCCAGTAAAATCTCGGTAACGAATTTTAGGATGGAATGCAATACCGTCTCTATCTACTATGTACATGGTAGAGGAAGTAAAAACTAAGAATGACTTACCACTTGGGAAAAGTATTTAAAAATTGAAACAAATAACAACAAAGATATTTTGGAAATTGTTAACCAAAAAATAAAGTATTATTTGGCATAAATTGCGTGCTTTAACATCTACATTTTTGTGTAGCAAAGATTTTGTCCATCTCTTACGGTTTTCAGAATACAGAAGACTTCACAGGCTATTCGCAGAAAATTTAAGATATGTATTTGATTTGCGTTATAAGCTTCTAAAACATATGGTATTTTAATAAAAATCGTCATTGCCATTTTTGAGAAAATAAAAAATTTCGAGAGTTTTCTATATAAACGATAGTTCGTGTTGGGGAGATCTTGTTTGGTATTTAATCGACTTTTACTTTTTGGAGTTATGGTGCTCACAGGAAGAACCCTCCCCCCCACACACACACATACACACAAAAGGACGTTGTGTGAAATCTCGGCATCCAATTTTTAGTTCGAATGCAATCATTCCTCTACTTAACATAACTAAGTGATACCGAACGGAATGGATCAGGCAGTTATGTCTCTGTCCCACATTCGGGAGGTCCGGGAATCGATCCCCGGTATCCGCCCACTCTGACCCATGGGCTTTTCTTGGTTTCCCCGGGTCACCAGGCGAATGCTGGGGTGGCTTATCTTTCCCCAGGACTCTCCTTCCTCTCATTTTCTGTACCCATCATCTTGCTTATCTGTTTCAGGGTTGTAGGACCAGGCGACGTGTTCGGCGAGTTGCGGCTGGACGGTGGCTTGCGCTCTGAAAAGATTTCTTCTCTGGCGTCGCTGCGGTACCGCTCAGTTAGATCTTTCCTCAGTGTGGGGCTCCGCTCCGGGGACTTGGGGGTTGGTGGCTTGTGGGCAGGGACCGTGTGACGCGGATGCGTTCTACCTGGAAACATTAGGGACCCCGTTCATACTTGAGCCCGTCGGCATCCGCATCTGGTCGCCATTCAGTTCTTTGCACACATCCCTCCCTCCCAGGGGTCACGTTGGAAGCAAAACGGGTCGACTGGCCTGCGTGCTGTGGTCTGCCTCGGTTATGGGGTTCCCTCCGTGATACCTACCTTTATAGTTAGCTAAGTAATAGAGAAAGTAAACTATTAGGGAATGACAAGAAATATGGACTTCCTGTAAAAATTCCAAGGTAACCATGGGGAAATCAGAGCTAGTAATTACTCAAAATAGAAACTAAGCAAAAGAACATTTAATAGCATATGACATAATATAAATCTGATGCGTTGCACTCACATGGCTTTCTCTACTCTTATAGAAATTATTTTTATTCTCCATCTACTTCTTGTTAATCGAGATAAACATTTGCTAATTGTCTTGTAGGTGCAAGGGGAATATAGTGGGCTTTAAGCTACTCAAATATTTTAAGAGCTGGATGCTAGGTGGAGTATTCAATTCTCTTTGCACGTCCAGATTATAAAAAAACAAATAACGAATTCCCATTTCAGAAAAAGTGAAAGTATTGGAAAATTCAAACAAATAAATGAAATATCTCGGAAATGGTTGACTCGACAAAAAATGTATATGGCAAAAATTGTGTGTTTTAACGAAATCTACATTTTGTGTGCGTAGAAAACCGTTGTCTATCTCTTGAGGCAATATTTTATATCACAACACTGTGAATGCCAGAGTGATTGTAGTTTAAATTAATATTGTTGTATGTACATGATTTTAGATGTTTGTTAGCCATAAGTATTGTTAGGAAATAGGTTTACACGGCCTAACTGAAACTGATAATAGAAGGGGGTAACAATAAACCGAGTTGTCTATCACTAAGAAGAGGGTAGCGTGCCTTTTTTAGAAATGGAGGGAATATCTTCCCTGGGGCATATATGTTAGTAGCAGTGATTGGCTGACCAAAACAGACGCTAACGTTGGCGCAATTTGGTAACCAATAGGAGTTATATTATAATGTTTAGGCAATTCGAGGTGAAGGAGTATGTATTCTCGAACCATAAGCAAGTGTCGCACAGTTCTGAAGAGTCTCTCACGAGGTCCACGTCGCAGTGTTAGTTACAAAATGTAAAGTACGCGAAGTAATTGCTGCGCGGCAACTGAAACGACTGTAATTACATTCGGAAATATTACAGTTTCAGTCAGGCGTGTATAAAGGTTAAATATGTCAATTATTAATTAAGCGTGAAGGCAATAAAATTCTAGATTCAGCTTTTTTTATCAGTGTTATCTTTTAGTAACAACTCCTTTCCGTTTACACACCCTGCTTAGAGACACTTGCTCGACTGAGTTATAATAGCTAGCCGGAGGACAAAGAACCCAAAATAATTAAACAATAAGCGCCCAACAAACAAGATAACACTAGCCATTGAGAACTGCGACCTCTTACGGTTTACCAGTTATAGAAAAGCCATTCAGAAAGAAGAGGGCTTTTGGGTACTTCCCAGAAAATTCAAGATATACGTTTTATTGTCATAAAAATATCTTAAATACATGATATTTTAATCAAAATCGTTAGAGCCATTTTTGAGAAAATCAAAATTTAAAAAAAAAAGTGTTCCATGTAAAGTATAGTCTAGGGTGGGAGGATTTTCTTGAAATTGTACGTGTGCATGTTTGAGAGATACTGAACTTAAATATCAAGTTTGGTGTTTACCCCACTATTCGTTTTTGAGTGCTGTTCACAGACGCACACAGATCTTTTTCTAAAAATCCTTTATTTGGATTCTGGAGACCTCAAAACATGTATTTCCGGTGAAATCTCGGTATCAAATTTTTGGATGGAATGCAATACTTCCCCTACTTACTATACGTAGTAGGGAAGGTAACAATGGTGTCATTGCTTGATATCGACCGAATTCATCAACATAGCCTTATATGTCGGGTTAGTTATTTTACTGAAATTAAACTTTGTGCAGTTAATTTAGTTTTATTTAGTATGTTTAACTTAATTCTTCCCTGCATGTTTTTATTTGTTTCAAATAGTTCACGTAAATTACTTCTTCTTTAACGAATACCCTCATCTATGTTGGACTTACACCACAAGGACTTGCAAGCCAATGTCGAGAAGCAAGCAAACTCTGGGTAATAGCATATCCAGGATAGGTGATCAGCCCAATGTCTGATATGGCGGTGAAGGAGAAGGAAATGAAACCTAGTGATGAAAGGGAGGATAGGAAATTTCGCGGATCAAATTATCCAACCCAGGATTCGCCATGTGACCGAGGAAAAGCTCTACAGGATTTTCGGTAGATTGGTCGGCCTCCGGGAGTTTGAACCCGGGATCTCCCGAACGCGAGTTGCAAATTTTACCGCGGCGCCACCCTGTTCGGTTCATTTGAATTTCAATTAAGGTAATTTATCGTAATACATCCTTCTTCTTCTTCTCCTCCTCCATCATGCTTATGCTGTCAGCCCCCTTCAACTGCAAATTGTTGTTCTATTAATGTCTTTCTCGGTCTTCCTGGTTTGCGTGTTCTTTGAGGTCTGTAGTGCAAAATTAAATTGAGTTTTATTTATGCACGCTCTTTAACATTCTTCGTCGGAGATGGGTAAGAGAAGGACACGCCGAGCAGTCGCCGAAGAACTTGTCCGCAGATGAAGCTGCTCCGGGCCTCGCCACTACTGATTTGCCGACCGCTCCCCTGGCATCTGCCGGGTACGCTGTCTCAACGCCGCCGGTGGCCGGGCCTTCTTGGGCATCGGTCACGGCTTCGACCAGACACCAACAGCTACATTCTTCACGCCCAGTCAACACCGCACCTCACCTTCCGCCGCAGCAGTCGACTTCACCAGCATCACACCACATCACCGCAGCACAGCAACCCACGCAGCAGCCTGCTCCACCACCTACTTCACTACCGCCGCTGTCATCTCGATGCAGCGCGGTGATTTCCGGAGTACCCCGGGATCTGCCACCAAGATTTATCTTCACCGCCGTTCAACACCGGTGGCCTTCAGCCCAAGAATCATCACATCCCGGGGACCTACAACGCTGATTCGCCTGGTATTTGCTGATCCGGCCGACCGTGAGGCTGCCTTAAGGTCCACCTGCCCTTATTAGGACAGGTTCTTCATGTTGAGGCTAGTCGAGCGGAAGGCCATCAGCCATGCCCCGCTGCTGCTATGGCCACGAGACTTCAACCTGCACTGCTCCTCCGAGGTGCCACTACTGCGGTGCACCAACGCTAACATCGCAGTGCCCTCTGTATCCGAGAAGCCGACGTTCCACTCCGGCTTCGACTGCACCTACACCTCCAGCTCCTCCGACGTCAACACCGCCACCACCTGCAGCAACATACACCACCCTGCGAGATGCGATCCAGGATCTACACTCAGAGGTCCTGAACATCGGATCCACCATCTCGCAACAGGACGAAATCCTCTCTACACTCATCACCGCCGCTCACTCTGCCAACACGGAACAACAACTCCGCCGTCTTGCCGCAATGGAATCCGCTATCCAGGACCTTCACACCATCACCACCGCCTTCTCAACTGCCCTCCAAAGCTTCACCCCTGCAGCGGTTCGACAGCGCCGACTCAGCCATCAGTGGTTTGGGTGAATCCATCGCCAGTCTGCCACCGACATCAGCACCGCCAACTCCGACAGATTGCCTGGATGAGGTTAGGAACACGACATCAGGTCTTGCTGACCTAGTAAAGTCCCTGCACACGACGATGGCCGAGTGTACTTCTGTACTCTCCGGCCTGAAGAGTGGACAAGAACGAACGAACGCCTACACGATGGCACAAGAAGACGCTCGCTTCTATCCTCCTTCAAGATACAACTACCCACGCCAAAACTGAGCGCACCTCTCGAGGGGCACTCAACATATGCAGCAATGCAATAAAGACAACCACGCCACAATCCCTTCCAATTCCTTTCCACGAAACTCCCCGTGGTGGCGACCAGAGCCTTGGTCATGGTCGTCACCCGGACATTCCTCTACTCCTCTACCAGCGCAATAAGCTGGCAGCTATCCTACCGCGTACTAACGGGGGTGCAACAGCGGAACCCCAATAGCCCGCCTAACTTCCCCTTTCTACTCCACGTTTAATCCTATCCTATTCCCGAAACCCTCTCCCCCCAAAAAACTATGGTCCTTAACTGCTGTGGTCCTTAGTGTCCCATTCTCTATTGGGCGTGAAAGACCGGTAATTTTGCTCAGGCTAGCTTTTGGTATCCTGTTATTAGTCAGTCTATCTATGTGTTGTTTCTAGTGTGTCCTACATTTTGTTCAAATAGTGTTTAGTTGCTCAATGTTGAGTTATCTTATTTCAATACGTTGTTTTCTATCACACCTACTGTGTCCTGCTGTTGATCCAAGAAATTTAATTTCTGTAGATAACATCAAACACAGCATATACATTTCAACAAAAAACTTTGCTTAACTATACAGCAACATCTCCACCTCCACACAAAAGGATTTCAGGGAGCGACCCCACCAGGGAATTCAAAAATCTTTCTTTTACATTTACTGTGATTCGTTTTTCTCCTGCAGAAGTGATGGAAATATCTCGGAACACAAGCAACACCCTGGTTAACAATTTTTTCTTTCTTTGTCGATACCTAAAACAAACTGACGCAGGTAATTCTTTCAGCCCCGCGTTAGGCGCAATATGACGCAGGCACGCTCCGTCCTCCAACAATGAAGCAATACCTTTGCCTCACGGTTGCTGCTTGTCTCCTCCCAGTTGGTTCTTCTTTTGCCACGGCTGCTCCAGCATGAAACCTTAACCTCAAGGTATGCGTGGGTGTGTACAGAGAAACACACAAACGCTGTCTTGGAACGCTTTTATTCATTATTTAAAATAATACTGCGGTTTGCCGAGCACTATTAAATGCATACGAAGTTACTTTGTCTTTACCAAGACCGAAGAATACTAACTACGGCTAAGCGTTCTACCCTCTAGCATGTTCGCCGCCAATCTTCTCCACACGACGAGAATGTCGTCCTACACTCACCAGGCACTCAGGCAGACTGATCTACCCACGCTGCACAAGTAAAACCAACTCCTAAACTTCCCCTCTCTCCCCTCAAACGCTTTCCTCAAACTTGGCGTCATGATACTTAGAGTGGCCTTCACCAGGCTAAGTGCAGCTGCACTCGGCTGGTACCAGGAAAAACTTGCTTCAATGGTATTTACCCTTTCTACCTGAGGCTGGTCCCTAATTAACAAAACTGTGCCTTTCTTGTCTTTCTGTCACTTTTACAGTCAACAATTTTCACAATGCTTCTCCTTTTTATACATACACTGATTTTAAATATATTATTACTTATATTATATCACTATCCTTCTCAGATTATTATGATAATTGTTGCCTTCATAATTCCGGCTTCAAAACAGAGGAGGTAATGTAATCCCCCAAAAAATTAGATGCGAAGATTTCATGTAAATACACGTTTTGAGTCCCTTAAATACAATAAAGTATTCTTAGAAAATATTTCGCGTGTCGCGCGCACGTGTGTGTGTGTTTGTGTACAGCATAACCCTAAATCGAAATGTTCGATAAACATCAAATTTGGTATTTAAGTTCAGCATCTCCCAAGGATGTAACATTAAGACTTTCAAGAAAATACCCCAAACCCAATCTACCTCTCACATAGAATAAACTTTCGACATTTTTGATTTTATTAAAAATTGCTCTTAACAATTTTGCTTTAACTACCATTTAGATGAGAAACAAAATTTATATCTTTATTTTTGTAGGAATTGCCTGTGAGGTCCTCTTCATAAGGAAGTAAAATTCTCTGTAACGGGTAAACCATAAGAGACAGGTGAAGAAGGTTTGTTACTGCTACGTATGGAAAGCCAGTTTGAAGAAGATGTATTATATATTTCGACTGTTGGGGAGCCGAACTTGAAGTAGTTGCAACCGCACGTATGGTAAAAAGTTTCCGGTAGCCTACGCCCCAAATGTACTTTTCGGTGGCCGTTGCCCCAAGTTTAAAAAATATTAACTTTGTAATTTTTTACTGTTTCTTTAAATATTATATATTTATGTTTGCCTCGGCTGCGTCAGTATTTATATTTTTTAGAGACATGAATGTCCTAGCAGGGAGTGGTGCGACTGAAGAATGTAGGCTTACACAGATTATAATTTTTCTTCACTCCTTTTATTAATGCTTGACACGATTTAAATAAACTTCACTGATATAGAGAGCTGTGAGATTGTTTTATTAATTACTTGCACTTTTTAACACGTAAACTATTTTTGACTCACACGAATACGTATTAAATTTCTCGAGGACACATCTAGCATCCGGTTAGGAAAACTGTCTACAAGCAACTGACTTGATTTCTACCGCCTAAATTCCTAAATTTCTGTATTTCAAGTCTCTGATGGGCTATTCCTAGTCCAATAGAATACATTCATTTAACTAAAGCTTTTTTCTGGTTGTTGATTGGCTATTTTTATAAACTGTTACAAAAATTACATTGTTGTTGCTCCAAGAACCACAAGTAGCATTATTAAACTTTCAAATTCATTATTGTCTCAAGGTTACCTCATTGTTACCTCATTGTTAGCAACTTTTGACCTATTTCTCACAACTCCTACATTATTAAATTACGCAATACATTAACATAACATTATTACACATGTATACAATAATATAATCAAATATAATGACTGTAATATACACTTTTTATATATTGTTTTACATACATATTGCTTTAAGGCGGGCTGTTATTATATTTTATATTATATAATTTGTCTGAAATCATTTAAGTGTTAAAAATACTGCCTTACAGGGAAGGACATACTATACAAAAAATCGTAGATGTCTTTAAGATACTTAGTTCTTTTTAATAATTTTTGTGCCATAAGCCATTTCCGAGAAATCCGTTAAAATTTGGTTAAGTTTTTCATTACTTCAAAGTGCTGTGACTATTCAGTTGTTTTTGCGATGTCATGGAAAGACTATGACATAATAAGGCCAGCGTATAACGCCCCCCTTTTAAACATCTAACTGGATTCTGTTTTCAGCTTGTATCTACAACGAAACGTGTAATGAAACTATTTCTGTGAAGGTTTATCTCGATTTTATGAATTAGATAGATATTTCAGAAACTATAGTTTGTAGAAGCGATGTAAAAATTTGTGATGGGACGGTACCACTATTTCTCGATACTCGATACCGATACCATTTTTGAGCACCAATATTCGACACTCATTTTATAAAAAAAAACTCTAAGGGCTATAGCTTTTCACTGAATTATGTTCCTAGTAGTTTTCTATGCTTAAACGCATGTAATTAATTTTGTATTGTATGCTAATTCCAAAATTGTTCCTGTTCGATAATCTCCAATTGGCAGCATTTTTACTTCCTCTACTACGTATAGTAAGTAGGCGAAATATTGCATTCCACCAAAGAATTCGATACTAAGATTTCACCGGAAATGCTTGTTTTGAGGCCCCACGAATCCAGAAAAGTACTTTTAGAAAAAGTCCATATACGTGCTCTGTCTGTGTATCTGTGAACAGCATAACTCAAAAACGAAAATTCGGATAAACACCAAACTTCATATTTAGGTTCAATATCTTTCAAAGATGCGACACGAAGAATTTCAACAAAATCCCCACCACCCTATACTACGCTTTACATGGAACATTTTTCGAAACTTTTGATTTTCTCAAAAATGTCTCTAACGATTTTGATTAAAATACCATATATTTAAGATATTTCCATGGCGAATAAAATGTATATCTAGAATTTTCTGGGAATGTACCCAAAGCTCTCTTCTTTCTGAAAGGCTTTTGCATAATTAGTAAACCGTAACAAGTAGACAAAATTTTTCTACCACAAAAGGTAAAGCTCGTTAAAACACACAATTTATGTTACATTTTTTTTCTTTTTTTGTGGAGTGAACCATTTCCTAGATATTCCTTGTTATTTGTTTTAATTTTCCAATAAATTCGTTATTCGTTTTTCTTTTTATGGCCCTGACATACAAAGAGAATGTAATACTCCACAGAGCAACCAGCTCTTAAAATATTTGACTATCGCTTAAAGCCTATCATATTCCTCTTGCACCTACAAGAAAATTAGCAATATCTCGATATCTCGATTAACATGACGTAGATGCAGAATAAGCGTTTGTAAAAATAGCTTGTACAAGAGTAGAGAGTCATGTGAGTGTAACATAGACTTTTTTCTTGATAATGCTGCAGGTTATATATCCCCTAATGTTAATTCAAGCCTAATAATAATAATAATAATAATAATAATAATAATAATAATAATGATAATAATAATGATAATAATAATAATAATAATAATAATAATAATAATAATAATAATAATAATAATAATGATAATAATAATAATAATAATAATAATAATAATACTAATAATAATATATTTTTGTCGTTCTGTTTTGATATAACTATATTTTGCGCTAAAAACTTCCTTTTAAGGAATACTAGCAATTCTTCTTTATTATGCAATCGAAAATATAAACCAATATACGAGTATACATTTAGACTGCATGGCTTAAAAGTAGAACTTCTACCACAGCGCACACGAGCTAAAAGCATTAGATTATTGCACAGTGCAATAGTGATGAACTTCGTTTCAAGTCCAATCACATGACAATTACCCTTTGTTTTTGCATAGTTTTATAACTCGACTTAGTTTGAACAGGTTTTACTTTTCATTGTATTTTTACATGATTAATTTCTCGTGACGCTCGCATTATCTGTTCACATTATAAATCCTCATACTTCAATTTATCGCAGAATTGTAGAGTTAACCTGTACGTCATAATGGCAGAGTTCTGCTTTCTTTGATATAAAACGTTATTCTTTTATCTAATATAACCTACATAAAATTAAATGGCGGAAATTATGAATTCAGAAGATACTGTAATGGAAGATCTGGGTGAAATTGTAGAAGCAGAGAAAGAATAACAATAGAAGTACTTAACCAAAAAGTCGAGAAAGCAATATGATATAGCATTTAATCGCTTCATTGCCTGGCGTAAGACAAAACATGTTGAAAACAATTTCGCTGAAAATGACTGCTAGCGAATGAACAAAACATCTAACATCTCATTTCTCTTGTTTTAAGAACCGCCTTCTAAATGCGATCGCTGTTATTTTCAGGAATCAGAATAATTATTTATGGTATTTTAGAAATTCGTTCGAGCGCTGTCTAAAAATGGTTTATGCCACACCTTTACCCCTTGTACTACAATCAACTAAGAACAACAACTCAAACAACTAGAATAATGTGTATGTTACACCATTCTACCACATAGCATTTGCATTTTCTCATCCGGGGATAAGTATTTAGCCATGTAACACTTGGAAATATAGTAAGTTTGTGGATTAAACCTCTCTACTACCCACCCTCATGCATTAGCATATACATGTTTAATACAAAATTTTGACTTGCCTAAACACAAACTAACATTTGGGAGCAGAGAACAAACATTTCCATGTGTTGTATTATCACGCGTCTTAAGTTCTGATTTGTTTCTACCGGATTCACAGTTTTGGTCCCCAGAGTAGGTAAATGTAACAGCTGAGAGTGAATCACCAAGCCATTCTATTGGAGAAACGTGATTTATGCGTCAGCTAAAACAGCTTCATGCACAACTCAGTTGACGCTACATTTTACACGAGTAAGGTCTCTGACGAGAAAACCTTTGCGGAGTGTTCTGCTCTCCGAAAGTGAGGGAAGATAAGTGTTGAGGCAGTATTTTTAACAATTGAATGGTTTTAGTTAAATTATATTGTATATAAATTCAATAACAGCCCACCTTGAAGCACTATGTGTGTAATAATTTATAAAAATGTGTGTAACAGTCATTGCAAATGCTTATATTATTGTAAACATGTTCAAAAATGTTATGTGAATGCATTAGGTAATTTAATAACGTAGGAGCTGTGAGAATAATAGGTTAAAAGTTGCTAACAATGAGGTAACCTTGAGGTAACAATGACTTTGAGAGTTTAAATGTTACTAGTCATGATTAGAGCAACGATAATGTAAATTTCGTGACAGTTTAAAAATAGCCTATCAACAGCCAGAAAAAACTTTAATTAAATGCAGGTATTCTATTTGAGTAGCATTAGCCAATCAGAGACTTGAAATACAACGTTTACGGGTTTGGATGGTTGAAATCTTGTTCAGTTGCTGGCAGACCTTGGTAGTGACCGGATGGAAGATATGCTCTCCAAAGAAATATTACGTGTTCGTGTGAATCGTAAAATTAAATATACGCGTTAAAAAGCACACGTTTTAAATTAAAGAATCTCACAGCTTTTAATATCAGTGTAGTGCTATTTAATTTGTGCCAAGGATTAATAAAAAGAAGTGAATTTAAACTTAAAATCTGTGTAAGCCTACATTCTTGTTGCACCACGCCCTGATTAAGAGATACGTGACTTTAAAACAATACTGACGCAGCCGAGGCAAACATAAACATAAATACTACCTACAGAACCAGTTTAGTAACAAAGTTAATATTTTTAAACTTGGAGCGTAACAGCAAAGATACATCTTAAAAAATCAGATTTACATATGTAGCAGCATAATACGTAACAAACAATCTATTTCAAATTAACGACCAAAGCGTGGTGCAAACTCCTACGTAATTATCAACAAACTCCTAAAGACAATAACTACTTCATATTGGCTTACCAAGCGTGAGGCTACTACCTACTCATGAGGCAGCTCAGGATAACATAAATAAGTCTACTATCTATTAAAATCATCGCGCAACGTTATTATTCCAGTGTGTTTCACTTACAGCAATGTGTAAGCTTTTTCTAGTGCTTTATGAAATTATTTACAATGCTCAGTAAGAAAGGAAGAACTCTACACCGTCAAGCCAAGAAATAGTTGCTAACATTGTTAAAATCTGTGACGTGGAAAGCAAACAAACGCAACTGGTCATTCAGCATTACTAGCAGAAGAGCGTATGTTTTCTAAGAGGCCTCACGTCATGTTGTTCAACCCAGATGTTGAAAACAAAGACGTAATCCTTCTCAGATAGCGACAGAATTGTTGATGTCAACACATTCCTTACAGACACATTCTCGTGAGAGGGACACAGTACCTCTACTCCTTCCCTAGTTGCTTTGCATGTTTTCATTTAGACATAAGGGTCTATGGAATGCTGCTTCACCCACAGGAAATGCCGTCAAGGTCTATCAAGAAATATAGCCCAGCAACACTTTAGGGACATTGCAAGGCAATAACGTGGTCTCGACTCGTTCCATTCTTTATCTAGCATAAAGTTAAACGTAACAACTTTCATAATACAAAACTTTACAATCATTAAGTATCGAAGGTTTATCTCAAAATGTTAAACATGCTTCGATGCCACCGACGGTATCGAGGTCTCAACCCTAGTAAAAATAAAGATAGTAGGTAGGGAAAGTCATGTGAATGTAGCACACCAGATATTTCTTTGTATCTAGCCCTGAAACATTAGTTTACTAAAAGCCTTTCTTATCTCGTATTTATTGTCTCGTTAATTTTTTAAGCAATATGGCGACGTCTTTAGGTGTTTGTTCGTAATTGCTTGACGAACGTACATGTTGATTGAGTAAGACATTTTTTGTTTGTTTATAGAACAGATTAGTTCTGCATTAGCAATGCTATTCAGAAGCAGGATAAAATACATAATAACAATAAAAATCTGATGTGTTACACTCACATGACTTTCTCTACTCTTGTACAAACAATTTTTACAAACGCTTATTCTCCATATGCTTCATGTTAATCGAGATATCAATCTTATTGCTAATTTTCTTGTAGGTGCAAGGGGAATATGGTAGACTTTAAGTGATAGTCAAATCTTTTAAGAGCTGGTTGCTATGTGGCGCATTCTATTCTCTTTGCATGTCCAGGATATAAAAAAAATGAATAACGAATTTGAGAAAAAGTATAAAGTATTGAAAAATTTAAGGGAATAACAAGCAATATCTCGAAAATGGTTCACTCAACAAAAAAAAATGTATATGACATAAATTGTGTATTTTAACGCGATCTACATTTTTTGTGTAGTAAAATTTTGTCTATCTCTTATGGTTTACCAGTTATGCAAAAGTCGTTCACAATGAAGAATACTTTTGGAGACATTCCCAGAAAATTCAAGATATACGTTTTATTTGCCATGAAAATATCTTAAACATATGATATTTTAATCAAAATCGTTAGAGCCATTTTTGAGAAAATTAAAATTTTCGAAAAATGTTCCAGGTAAAGGGTAATCTGGGGTGGGGGATTTTCTTGAAAACCTTCGTGTCGCATCTCTGGAAGATACTGAACCTAAATACCAAGTTTGGTGTTTATCTGACTGTTCGTTTCTGTGTTATGCTGTTCACAGACACACACACACACAGACAAACACACGGATATGTTTCTAAAAATGCTTTTTTGGATTCAAGGGGTCTCAAAACATATATTTCCGGCGAAATCTCGGTATCGAATTTTTGGGTGGAATACAATACTTCCCCTACTTACTATACGTAGTAGAGAAAATAAAAACTAATCTGCGGTCAGCCACATGAGGCTGGCACCAGTTACCGACAATAATATTGTACATATTGTTCACTGACAGTCTTGTAATTCAATCAATTCTGGAAGAAAGCAGCAAGTCCTGCGGGAGACAACTTTTGATCCGGGGAACCACATCAGAACTATATGGAGAAATATACTGCGCCAGGTAAAGATGAAGATGCTGAAAAAATGTGAGAGCCTGAGAGCGATTGTGTGCAGAGATGGCACTGAGTCCAATTCATGATCTATCTGGATGTTTCTGACATACCAAGGTGGGTTCAGTAAAAGCCTTAAAAGTTTATTTCGATCTGCATACGATTAATTTTGTTTGCAGCTGCACCTCCCCAAATTGGACAAGCATATGTAAGTAAAGAACAAAGCAGATCAGCTTGTTAATACCCTGGGGTTAATAAGATAGTTAACATGCAATTGAAAGAATTGAATGCAAATTGAAATGAATCCTTGAAATGCCCAGATGTTCAGTAAGTTCTGGCTTGCAAACGAACTGTTCTCTTTTCGTTCGCGTGTTGATTGAGTTTGTCATAAAAGGAATTATTATGTACGAACATTCTTGTAGTAAAATGTGAGCTTATTTGAAGGTAATGGCTGTACTTAAAATGGTGTTTACTTCATTAACTGCCTCTCTGACTTACATTAGAATTCTTTGCATACTTCTGTGGCTGTCTTATCGCATAAGCTATTTCTCGTTATGTTAATAGTTTTTACACAGGTCTTTGACGTTTCCAAGAAATGGCGCAACGGTTTTAATCGCTGTAGTTCCATGAGGCCAAGGTTTATTGACTAATGTTCTTTTGTTCAAGCCTGGCACAATTTCGGTCATTACAATTCAGTATGCTTGTAATCAGCATCGGCTTGTGTGTCTTCATTTTGGATACCGAGCGGGTGACAATATCTATGGTCTGCATTCAGGAGGTCCTGGGATCGATACCTAGCGACCGCCCACTCTGATCCATAGGTTTCTTCGGAGTTTTCCCGGGTTGCTGGAGTTGTATCTTTCACTCTCCGAATTTCCTGTCCCTCAATTTCGTTCCATTCTTAATTTCATCCTTCATCCCGTGTAGTGGGAAATTGATGATCCAAGGGTTCCTGTTGCAGGTTGCAGTGTTCTTCTTCCGGCTATTGGTGCTCGTCGGTTGTTGAGTATTCCATTCCTAACTATTTAATTATTAATTCTCAGGTTACAGTGGGTGAGGCAAGTTCAAAAATACACTGCAAGTTTCCCTTGATCAATGAAGTTTATTTCACACTTTGAATAGTTATGGGCGGCTAGCTTTTCCCATTATTATATAATAATCCCACCACTTTAAGTTAGTCAGGAGCCTAGCTATATTCACACGCACCCCACCCTTATGCACCCACGTGCATCTGTAGCACCTCGTGTCAACGTGACTTCTCGATGAGATATATTTAGAGTAAAAGCGGGCTCTGAGGCTTTGCCTGCCCTTATATAGGGGAGCCTAGTGACGCTCACCTCTGCGTTTGAAAATGTAACGACGTTTCCTATTGGTCTTCGGGCCGCGTTACCAGGACATGTATGAGAATGTGTGGCTTCAGATCCGTGCGCTTGGGCGCCATCATGTAGGTTTGTACGGCTCGGTGACAGGTACGGTCTTTATGATTTCTTGGAATTCTTGCTAGCTCGCCCGTGTCTTACAATCAGCTCTGTACAAATGTTAGGTGTTGAATATTTTAACATGTTAGTGAATTAAATTATTACTGTACAATTCATATGTGTGTGGTTCCCCTTTCATATGTACGATTGCTCTATATATGTATAATATATCCCCTTTCATCCGTTTGTCTCTTCACGGGTTCGAAAGTATCAGCGATGGAGTTCGGTGCAGCATGGCAGGGGAAAGGAATGCTCTTTGTAACTCTCTCTGTACCTCGGCTTTAGGCTGGCTGCTGGGGTATTCGAACCCCCTTTGAAGGGCTTTAGCCTCCCTCTGCATGGGGTAAAGTCCTCGGTCTGCCTTCCGTCTGGCGGGGTGTCTATAACTGGAAACTTGGGGGATCCTGTTATTGCTGTGTCGTCGCTCCTGGACACGGCTGCGATGTCTCCTCTCGGCTCATCCTTCCTCCTGCGGAATCCCACCTCCTCGTGGAGCCTAGATACAATATTCACTCTGGATCGGTGCCGAGTGCCCTTCGTGAGAGAAATTAAGTTACATTTTAGTCAGATAGTTCTGAAAATGTGAAATAGCATCTAATGCATAGTAGATATAGGTAGTTGAAATGAGGGGGCACCCACAAAGGTCTACCTCCACCTCCCCAGGAGGAAGAAGGAACCATACAGAAGACTGCCTGCCAAATTAGGAAGAGACAGGCCACGGAGCGCACGAAAATCCTCAAAGCTTGCAAACTTGCAGACCCGTCTCAGTGCTGGCGACATTGAGAGAAGGCGATGAACGACCCACCAGTCGAGCAGTCCTCTGGTGTCCACGAGGAATATTCTTTTCAGTGAGCATGCGTCCGCGCCATTTGCCCTTACACCGCCATACATCACCTGAAAGAGGAGAAGAAAACAATGAAAGGGAAATGATGGAAAGGAAACCGTGGCAGAGAAGAAACCATCCTAGCATTCGCCTGTCGACCTCTGGGAAACCACATGGCTCAGATTGGTCGGTCGCCGAGGGTTGAACCCGGGATCTCCCGAATCGGGCAACATCCTGTGCCATCCCGTCTATCCTGATACTGCAAGTATTAACTGGAATATATAAATAATTAGATCATAGCCTTAGTCTGACTGTGGTACGTTCATCGGTATGTACTGAGCGTCTGATATTTTAAGCGTCTAGTGACACGTTTGTGTGAGTAAGATTTCACGGCGATTGCGAGAGCTCTCGCCGATAAGTATTTTAGCGACTCACGGCAGGTTACGCTACTGATTTCTTTTATTGCGAAAACAGTTATTTCCAACAGCAAAAATGATACTGCGGAAGTTAGCCGTTATATAATAATTCAGTTATTACGATTTCCAGGTGGTACAATTCAGAGCGGTATTTCTTCATCCCAAATGGTCGGCAACTCACTTGAATAACTCAAATATTAGTTCGCAATAAATTTCTAAGGAAATTTAAACTGGTGTTGTCCTTCATAGTACATCCACGCGTACCCTGAGAGATAGATCTCATATCCATAGCACTGGAGTTGCTGGCTCACGAGGCAACAGAACGTGCTACGAGATCACGGCAGCAGAATCAACAACGAAGCAGGTAAAATAAACGGCATCGTTCCAGCTTCAGTCCTGCAGCATAATAGTTATGATTATGAACAAATTAAATCAATTGTAGCCGATAATAATAATAATAATAATAATAATAATAATAATAATAATAATAGTGCATAACTTGTCTGACTAAGAAAGTTCTCTTTTCGTGTATGTTTGTTGTGTACATAACTAAGTACAGTGTTTTAAGACAAGAACGAAGTAGTGTGTAAATTAAATTATAATTGAGAGTATAGATGGTATGGAGAATCCGAGAGAAGCCTCCGCGCTTGTCACGTTTCCTACTTCTGCTACAATGACTCCTAATGACTCTCTGTGACTCACGATGACTCACTACAAAGACTGCACGTGCTAGCAAGATGTACCAGTGACCCTGCTGCCATGTTTCATCGAGTTTAGAGGAGTGGCACAGCAGATTTAAACCTTTAGATTTAAAATTACCACACATACGTTACGTTTAATAGCATTCAAAGGAAAAAAATCTGGTGTGTCGCACTCACAAGCCTTTCTCTACTCTTGTACAAACTATTTTTACTAACGCTTATTCTCCATCTACTTCATGTTAATCGGTATAAATATTTGCAGAAACTTTCTTACTGCTAATTTTCTGTACGTGCAAAGGGAATATGGTAGGCTTTAAGTGCTGGTTGCTATGTGCAGCATTGCATTCTTTTTGCATGTCCAGGACATGTCCATTTAAGAAAAAGTATAAGTACTGGAAAATTGAAACAAATAATAAGGAATATCTCGGAGGTGGGTCACCAGACAAAAAAAAGTTATATGACATAAATTGTGTCTGTTAACGAGATCTACATTTTTATATAGTAAAATGTTGTGTATCTCTTGGGGTTTACCAGTTATGTGAAAGCCAATCAGAATGAAGAGGACTTTTGGGGACATTCCCAGAAAATTCAGGATATACATTTCATTTGTCATTAAAATATTCTTAAACATAGAACATTTTAATCAAAATCGTTAATAGCCATTTTTAAGAAAATTAAAATTTTCGGAAATCGCTCCATGTAAAGGGTAGTTTGAGGTGGTGGGGGATGTTCTTAAAAATTTTCATGTCGCAACTTTGGAAGACACTAAACTCAAATACCAAGTTTGGTATTTATTCGACTTTTCGTTGTTGAGTGTATTGTTGCTGAGATCGTGGTATTGAATGTTTGGATGGAATACAATTCTTCCCCTACTTACTATACGTAGTAGGAATAAAACCAATACGTCACTATGATGTCAAAATTTAGGGTATCATTACCACTACTTGTAATAAAAATTACAATTATGGTAGCAAAACCCTCTTTACGTTATATATACACGTGTTGTGTCGTGGTGTACTTCTTCGAGCTTCGCTCTGTCTACCTGCTGTAACACTTCCAGCCAATATGTATGAGTACTTTATGTAAAAGATGCAAATATAAGGTGACAACGGCGTAAAGTGCAGTACTTATGAGTGCATGTTTCACAATATCTGTACAAAACTATTTCCTAACAAACATTGCTGGCGATATCACAATCCTGTGCGCTGTAAAAGAAATGGTGTACATCTTGACACAATGATGGTGGTATGTAGACTTATAATGACAGCGCATTTTATGATGCCTTAAAACAATTAGCAGACACGGAAAATAAAATTCACATTCTATATTTAAATTTCTTCTGTAACAAAAATCTGATTTGTTACACTCACATTACTATCTCTAATCTTGTACAAACTATTTTTACAAACGCTTATTCTCCATATGCTTCATGTTAATCGAGATATCGAGATGTTAATCTTATTGCTAATTTTCTTGTAGATGCAAGGGGAATTGGCAGGCTTTAAGCGATAGTCAAATGTTTTAAGAGCTGGTTGCTATGTGCCGCATTCCATTCTCTTTGTATGTCCAGGACATAAAAAAATGAATAACGAATTCCAATTTGAGAAAAAGTATAAGTTGGAAAATTTATGGGAATAACACGCCATATCTCAAAAATATATATGACTTAAATTGTGTATTTTAACGCAATGTACATTTTTTGTGTAGTAACATTTTGTCTATCTCTTATGGTTTACCAGTTATGCAAAAGTCGTTCACAATGAAGAATACTTTTGGAGACATTCCCAGAAAATTTGAGATATACATTTCATTTGTCATGAAAATATCTTAAACATGTGATATTTTAATCAAACTCGTTAGAGCCATTTTTGAGAAAATTAAAATTTTCGAAAAATGGTCCATGTAAAGGGCAATCTGGGGTGGGGGGATTTTCTTGAAAACCTTCGTGTCGCATCTCTGGAAGATACTGAACCTAAATACCAAGTTTGGTGTTTATCCGACTGTTCGTTTCTGAGTTATGCTGTTCACAGACACACAGACACACACAGGCGCGCACACACACACACACACACACACACACACACACACACACACAGACACAGAAACACACTCATGGACATGTTTACAAAAATCCTTTTTTTGGATTCAGGGGGTGTCAAAACATGTACTTCCGGTTAAATCTCGGTATCGAATTTTTGGGTCGAATACAATACTTCCCCTACTTACTATACGTAGTAGAGAAAGTAAAAAGTCTGATGTGTTACACTCACATGACTTTCTCCACTCTTGTACAAACTATGTTTACAAACGCTTATTCTCCATCTACTTCATGTTAATCGAGATAAACATTTGCAGACTCTATCTTATTGCTAATTTTCTTGTAGATGTAAGGGGAATATATATTTACAAGGGCAATATAGAAAAACAGTAGCCTTTAAGTATATACATATCTCTTAGTAGCTGGTTGCTAGGTGCAGCACCATTCTCTTTGCCAGAGATTAATACTCTTTGCATATCCAAGACAAACAAAATGAATAACGAATTCCCATTTGAGAAAATAAGTATTGAAAAATTTAAGGGAATAACAACCAATATCTCGAAAATGGTTCACTCAACAACAAATATGTATATGACATAAATTGTGTATTTTAACGCGATCTACATTTTTGTGTAGTAAAATTTTGTGTATTTCTTATGGTTTACCAGTTATGCAAAAGTTGTTCATAATGAAGAATACTTTTGCAGACATTCCCAGAAAAGTCAAGATATACATTTTTTTCTCATGAAAATATCTTAAACATATGATATTTTAATCAAAATCGTTAGAGCCGTTTTTGAGAACATAAAAGTAAAATTATAGCAGCCAAATTAATGGAGGGAAAATGTAGTTTTTACTTTCACTACTACATATAGTGGAAGTATTGCATTCTACCCAAAAATGTTATATCAAAATTTCACTGGAAATACATGTTCTGAGGCCCCCCGAGTCCAAGAAAAACATTTTTAGAAAAAGGTCTATGTGTGTGTGTCTGTGAGCAGCATAACTCAAAAACGAAAGTCGGATGAATACCAAATTTGGTATTTAGGTTCAGTATCTTCCAGAGATGCGACATGAAGATTTTCAAGAAAATCCCCCCACCCCAGATTACTTTTTACATGGAACATTTTTCGCTAATTTTGATTTTCTCAAAAATGGCTCTAACGATTTTGATTAAAATATCATATGTTTAAGATATTTTATTACAAATGAAAGATATTTCATGAATTTTCTGGGAATATCCGCAAAAGTCCTCTTCATTCTGAATGACTTTTGCATAACTGGAAAAAGCGTGAGAGTTTAGATCTCGATAAAACATACAATTTATGTCATGTACACTTTTTTGTGAGATATTCTTTGTTATTTATTTCAATTTCCCAATACTTTTTCTCAAATGGGAATTTCGTTATGCGTGTTTTTTTATGTCCTGGAAATACAAAGAGAATGAAATGCTCTTTAAAGATGTGACTATCGCTTAAAGGCTGCCGTATTCCGCTTGCACCTATAATAAAATTAGCAATAAGATTAACATCTCGATGTCTCGATTAACATGAAGCATATGGAGAATAAGCGTTTGTAAAAATATTTTGTACAAGAGTAGAGAAAGTTATGTGCTACGCATCAGATTTTTTGGTGAATTATGTATGTTGTTCGCAGATCCAGAAACGCGCGCGCGTGCTTAGGGATCTTTTTCTAGAAATGCTCTTTTTTACTTTCTCTACTACGTATAGTAAGTAGGGGAAGTATTGCATTCCACCCAAAAATTCGATACCGAGATTTCACCGGAAATACATGTTTTGAGACCCCCTAAATAAAAGAATTTGAAAAAATGTCAGTGTGTACGTATGTGTGTCTGTGAACAGCATAACTCAAAACCGAAAAGTCGAATAAATACCAAACTTGGTATTAGCATTTTGTATCTTCCAAGCATACAACACGAAGATTTTCAAGAGAACCCCCGACCAGACTACCCTTTACCTGGAACATTTTTCGAAAATTTTGCTTTTCTAAAAATGGCTCTAACGATTTTGATTAAAATATATATTTAGAATATTTTCATGATAAATAAAATTTATATCTTGAGTTTTCTGAGAATGTCCCCAAAGTCTTCTTATATCCGAATGGCTTTTGCATAACTGGTAAATCATAAGAGATAGACAACATGTTTCTACACAAAAACGTAGAACTTGTTAAAACACACTTTAGTCATATGCATTTTTTTATGGAGTGAACCATTTTCGAGATATTCCTTGTTATTTGTTTGAATTTTCCAATGCTTTGCTTTTCTCAAAGGGAATTTATTATTAGTTTCTTTTCATGTCCTAGACATACAAAGAGAATGGAATGCTCCCCATAGCAACCAGCTCTTAAAATACTTTACTATCGCTTAAAGTCTACCATATTCCCCTTGCACCTACAAGAAAATTAGCAATAAGATAGTTTCTGCAAATGTTTATCTTGATTAACATGAAGTAGATGAAGAATAAGCGTTTGTAAAAATAGTTTGTACAAGAGTAGAGAATGTAAAGCGAGTGGAACACATTAGATTTTTTATTTAAGAGTTTCAAAACGCGCAATTCTGTTGCAATCTCCAGAAGTGCATTGCCTCAGTCGGTCATGCGCACATTAACGCCACAAAACCTTAAAATCTCGATGACTTAAACAACACAAATAAGGACATGAAGATATGACCGAAGTGACGTCATCGAACAAGTGAATCATGAAATAGGTGTGTTCATCGGCAGGTGTACCAATAACTGAATCTGTTGAAGTGCTGAGCTGACATCATTTACTATCTTACCAGTTGCTAATGTGCGCGTCAACAACGTAGTGCTCTTGGCTTATGGGCATACTAACAGTTAGCTAAAACTTGCTCCTGCCTCCAGAAATTTCTAAGTTAGGACAGTATTATTTTGAGAAGCAACTCAGTTTGCCCTTAGAGCAAGCAAACTACGTGGAGCACCAAATGGGCAAGAAACACAAAACTATGAACAATAATTAACACAGCAGATGTTTATACTCGCGTAGTACGCAGCAGAATTTAAACGAATGTCAAATACGCTTTACAAAACGTAAATGTGCGGTATTGCTAAGGAAGGGCACATGTTTTCAAGACCACAGAACGTAAAAGAAAGATAGATAATCTGATGTATAACATTCACACGACCTTCTCTTTCCACTAAAACTTTACATACATCCCTTGCTAATCATATAAAGTTATCCTTCCATTCAAATTACGTTATTTACAAAACATTTTACTTATAAATTATTTCAAATCAAGCAATATAAGATTTACAAGATGCGCAAACAACATCCAACTATTTATATTCTAAGTATTTTTTACTTTCTCTACCACACACACACCAAAATTCGATATCGAGATTTCAGCGTAAATAAATGTTTGGAGGCCGCTGAATAAAACAAATCTGATGTGTTACACTCACATGACTTTCTCTACTCTTGTACAAACTATTTTTACAAAAGCTTATTCTCCATATGCTTCATGTTAATCGAGATGTTAATCTTATTGCTAATTTTCTTGTAGATGCAAGGGGAATATGGTACACTTTAAGCGATAGTCAAATCTTTTAAGAGCTGGTTGCTATGTGGAGTATTCCATTCTCTTTGTATGTCCAGGATATAAAAAAAATGAATAACGAATTCCAAATTGAGAAAAAGTATTGGCAAATTTAAGGGAATAACAAGCAATATCTCGAAAATTGTTCACTCAACTAAAAAAATGTATATGACATAAATTGTGTATTTTAACGCGATCTACATTTTTTGTGCAGTAAAACGTTGTCTATCTCTTATGGTTTACCAGTTATGCAAAAGTCGTTCACAATGAAGAATAGTTTTGGAGGCATTCCCATAAAATTCGAGATATACATTTCATTTGTCATAAACATATCTTAAACATATGATATTTTAATCAAAATCGTTAGAGCCATTTTTGAGAAAATTAAAATTTTCGAAAAATGTTTCATGTAAGCTGCAGTCTGGGGTGGGAGATTTTCTTGAAAACCTTCATGTCGCATCTCTGGAAGATACCGAACCTAAATACCAAGTTTGGTGTTTATTCGACTGTTCGTTTATGAGTTATGCTGTTCACAGACAGACACACAGACAGAGAGAGAGCGAGAGAGAGACAGACACACACACGGACGTGTTTCCAAAAATGTTTTTCGATTCAGGGGGTCTCAAAACATATATTGCCGGTGAAATGTCGGTATCGAATTTTTGGATGGAATCTTGAATTTTCTGGCAATAGCCCGTGAAGTTCTCTTCGTTCGGAAGGAATTTTATATAATCTTACACAACTGGTAAACGTTAAGCGATAGAAATGTAAAACGCACAATTTACTTACAATCTTTTTTGTGGCTTAAGCCATTTCTGGGATCCTCGCGATTGCATAAAAAGCGAAAGGAATTTTAAGGCCAGCATATAGCGTCCAGTTGTTAAACATTTGACTATCACTGTTCTCTTTGTATCTATAACGAAATGTGTAATGTAGCTATTTCCTGAAAGTTTTCTTTAGGTTATAATGAAGTGGATAGAAAAATAAACTGTCATAACAATAGTTTGCATACCCACTAATAAAGGATAGAAGATAAAGGAAAAATAAAGGAAGAGCATAAATTTTAATATATCCCGTCAGATGAAACACTTCTACCTGGAGGAATTTTAACATATCAAAAGGAATATTTCCAAAACAGTTGATAATTCGAAAAAAAGAAACTTGGTACAAATAGTTTATTTTAATGAGTTCTACACTTTTTCTACTGAAGATATTTTTATATATCTTATGGTTTCCACCTTATATTTGATTCAGTGAAAATCAAGAGTACGCCACAACCTATTCACAAGAAAGAAAGAAACGTTTATGATGTATATTGTATTCGTGAAGGCAAGATCTCAAACAATAGTATAAGATAGAGCCAGTTTTAAAAAATAAAAACTAACAAGTGTTGTTTGGTCCTAGGGTTTTCCTCAAAATCTTCACTCTGCATCCTTTTGTAGCATGTAGGACTAGGAGCGGAGAGGAACTTAGCACCTAGACGTATGGAGATCTTTTATGTCTAGGCCTCTAACGAGGCGCTGCCGGGAGGAAGGAGAGAGGGGACAGGAGGCATGATAGGGCAAACGGCAGGATCCCTATCTTTTCCAGAAACTCCCGGGATGACGGCTGGTACAACCGGCTCCCCTCCCCACTGCAGGCTTGCACATTCCACTGGGAGGCCGGGACTCGGAGACCGTCCTCATTCCGGTGGATGAAGTGCATCCTTTTCCCCTGGCATGCAATGCCGAGACTCCCGCCGACACTTGCAAACCTGAAACAGCCAAGCAGATAAAAGGGAAGTGAAATGAGAATAGTGATGAAATGGAGGGGCAGGAAATTTGGGAGTAACGAACCTTCCCAGCATTCGCCTAGCGACCTGGGGAAACCCGAAAACACCCATGGGTTAGGAAGCTCGGCCTCCGGAAGCGAACCCACGACCTTCCGCCCGGCTATGTAGTATTTAATTCAAATATGACACTTTGTATTTATCTGTCTTTTCGTTTTTGAGTAATGCTGTTCATACAGACGCACGGATTTTTCTAAAACTGCTTTCTTTGAATTCAGGTGAATTCAGGATATACATGTGATATTTCGACATGGAATTTTTTTAGGAAACCCGAAGAGAAAGTAAACATGCGATTTGTAGTGGCTTTGGGAGAGAATACGTAAGAACTGGTACAGATTTCACAGAAGCTCGGCAAAGGATTTATACATACATTGAGGCAGTATTTTTAACACTTGAATTATTTAAATTAAATTATATAATATGTAATTTCAATAACAGCCCGCCTTGAAGCAATATGTATGTAATACTTTGTAAAATGTATGTAACAGTCATTGCATATGCTTATATTATTGTAAACATGTTCAAAAATGTTATGCGAATGCATTATGTGATTTAATAATGTAGGAGCTGTGAGAATAATAAGTTTTAAGTTGCTAACAATGAGGTAACAATGAGGTAACCTTGAGGCAATAATGAGTTTGAGAGTTTAAATGCTACTAGTCATGATTAGGGCAGCAATAACGTAAATTTTGTGACAGTTTAAAATTAGCCAATCAACAGCCAGAAAAACCTTTAGTTAAATGCAGGTATTCTATTGGACTAGGATTAGCCAATCAGAGACTTGAAATACAGAAGTTTACGGGTTTGGACGGTTGAAATATGTTAAGTTGCCTGCAGACCTTGATAGTAACCGATGGAAGATGTGTTCTCTAGAGAAATATTACGTATTCGTGTGAAACGAAAATTAAGTATACGCGTTAACAAAGTGCACATATTAAATAAAAGAATCTCACAGCTCCTAATATCAGTCTAGTGCTATTTAATTTGTGTCAAGGATTAATAAAAAGAAGTGAATTTAAACTTAAAATCTGTGTAAGCCTACATTCTTGTCGCACCACGCCCTGATTAAGAGAAACGTGACTCTAAAGTAATACTGACGCAGCCGAGGCAAACATAAACATAAATAATATCTATAGAAGCAGTTTAATAACAAAGTTAATAATTATTTTTTTAGACTTGGAGCGTAACAACAAAAAATACATCTTCAAATCGGCTTTTCATATGTAGTAGCATATTACGTAACATAATTATCAACAACTTCAAAAATGACCTCAATACGTGGAATTAATAAATAAACAACGTAAAGACAATTTCAATTCAACATGTTAGTTACAAATTTGGGCTCAATTCATAACGGTATGTTATGTTTTCAGCAGCGGGAAGCTCACGCTGTTTGTCGGCGGAGCCAGTTATTCATAGCGCCTTAAATTCAAGTGAATAGATTATAACTACAATAACCACATATTTCTTTACAGAAGATGGTGGAAATGATGTCCTTGTGCCTCCACACATCTCTCCCAAATCTTAACAAAATTTGTATTCACACTCATTAATTCTTCATGGCCATGTTAATAAAAGCCTGCATCATTCATTAAAAATTAAATATGGGTCATTAGAGGGATCATTAATATTATACAACATCCATTTGCAGAAATTGACTCTCCTCACATTATCATGTGGTTTCATTTCATGAACTACAGTTATCTTATAGGGTTTTATTACTTTCTCTACTACGTATAGTAAGTAGGGAAAGTATTGTATTCCACCCAAAAATTGATACCGATATTTCACCGGAAATACATGTTTTGAGACACCCTGAATCCAAAAAAAAGCATTTTTGGAAAAATGTCCGTGTGTGTGTCTGTGTGTCTGTGTGTGTGTCTCTGAACAGCATAACTCAGAAACGAACAGTCGGATAAACACCAAACTTGGTATTTAGGTTCAGTATCTTCCAGTGATACGACACAAAGGTTTTCAAGAAAATCCCCCACCCCAGATTACCCTTTACTTGGAAGATTTTTCGAAAATTTTAATTTTCTCAGAAATGGCTCTAACGACTTTTATTAAAATATGATATATTTAAGACACTTTCATGACAAATAAAATGTATATTTTTAATTTTCTAGGAATGTTTCCAAAAGTATTCTTCATTGTGAACGACTTTTGCATAACTGGTAAACCATAAGAGTTAGACAAAATTTTACTACACAAAAAATGTAGATCGCGTTAAAATGTACAATTTATGTCATATACATTTTTGTTGAGTGAACCATTTTGGAGATATTGCTTGTTATTCCCTTAAATTTTCCAATACTTTTTCTCAAATGTGAATTCGTTATTGATTTTTTTATGTCCTGGACATGCAAAGAGAATGGAATGCTCCATATAGCAACCAGCTCTTAAAATATTTGACTATCGCTTAAAGTCTACCCTATTCCCCTTGTACCTACAAGAAAATTAGCAACAAGATTAACATGAAGCATATGGAGAATAAGCGTTTGTAAAAATAGTTTGTATAAGAGTAGAGAAAGTCATGTTAGTGTAACACGTCAGATTTTTATCTTAAGTGTCCGTACTGAATTTCCTAATGCGAATATCCTTGGCAGTTTTTGTTCTATATTTATATGCAGATCACAAGTAAGTCTTCCCTGTATTTCACTTTCACCCAGTCTTCTAACGGTTATATACAAAATGGGCTACTTAGTAAAGAACACTTTATTCGCGTTACTTAAACACAGAAACCATACCACCGAACACATGAGCACCATGTACTCAACCTTTTTGACTATTTGTAGCACATTTCTCCCTCAAGTCGTTTGTTGGGCAACAGGCAAAGTTATTACAAAACAAGGATTAACCTAATTTTAAATGTGAAAACTGGAAAATGAATGAATTTGATAATACAAAACATGATATTCCGCTAACTTTCACATTGCAAAGTATTAATAATTAGTATTACCTTATTTCTCACTTCGCAGTGCAGCATAATTTTAACTCACAGGTGTACGATAATGTTGGTACTTATGATCGCACGTACTGCCAAGGATAAGCCGCGACAGATACTGTCATAAATGTGGGCTATCCTCTTGCCCCTCCAATCCCGCTAGACTGTAGACTGAAAATCCAGAATGCTATGAATCCCTGCTTGGCAGAAGTGGCACGGATCCATAGAATGATAATACAGGATGTAACAAAAATCTACGGCACAAATTTCAGGACACATCCCTCACACGTAGACGAAGAAACTATGTTGTATGAACATGAGTCTGGAAACGCTTTGTTACCATGTTACAACTCATTAATCATGAGAAGCACACAAGTATAGAAGTACCAGCATACCACATGCAACTCTTTCTCACAGGAGATGTTCAATATGCCCTCCGTGAGCATTGATACATGCATCAACCCGCCGTTGTAATGAATCCCGGATGCGCTGATGTATCCCTGGAGTATTGCGTATGGTTTCGCAGCCTTCCATAATACGGGCACGGAGACTCCGAACATCTGGTACTGGGGTTCGATACACAGGAGCTTTCAATGCCCTCACAAATAAACGTCCAGTGGGTTTAGGTCCAGAGAGCGTGGAGGCTAGTCAATTGGTCGACCTCTACCTATCCATCTATCACCGAGTCTGTCATAGAAGTCGAGGAACATTAACAATAAAATGAGTAGGTGCTCTTTCGTGCATGAAGTACATGTTTTGTCGCACAGCTAAAGGCAAATCTGCTAACAGATCAGATAGAACATTCTCTACGAAATTATGGTAACTTTGACCGTTGAGTCTGGGTGGAAGAACGTGAGACCCCACCAAACAGTTACCAACAATGCCGACCCAAACATTGACAGAAAATCTTTGTTGATGACTTGCTTCAACAGTTGCGTGAGGATTGACGTCAGCACATACATGCCGATTATGATAATTTACAATCTGATCTCTTTGAAACGATGCCTAGTCTGTGAACAGCACGGTTGCACTAAAATTAGGGTTGACACTTTGTTGCATAAACCATTCGCAGAGGCGTACCTGTGTAGGAAAATCAGCTGTTGATAGTGCCTGCACATGCTGTAAATTGTATGGATACAGCCGGACCTCGTGTAACACTCGCCAGACAGTCATGTGGTCAACATTCACTGTTGCAGCTACTTGCGTTGTACTGACACTATGGTCGTCAACTGCCTGAAGATTTATCGCCTCACGTTGCGGTGTCCTCGTCCATCTAGGCCTCACCCGGTCGCGAGTATCAGGCTGAAATGTTCCCTAAGACGACGATCAATGGCTTCAAACGTTTATCTGTCGGGGCACCTTCGTCCTGGAAATCTCTCCCGATACAAACGTTGAACGCAAGCGCCATTGCCGTCTGCTAATCCATACATCAAATGGGCATCTGCCATCTCTGCATTTGTGTACACTGTCATTGCACGAGCCAAGTCTGTGATCAACTCTACTAGTACGTAGTAACACGTGTGTTGGCCAAGGTCGTATTGCTCACTGGAACAGTTGATGTTACCTGTAAACAAGCAATGCGTAAGTCGCATGACAACAGAGATATGTAAAACAAAACACTGGCGGTGCACCTACGATAATGACGACGTAACCAAGAGTGGATGTTCCCCATGATTCTAACGTTCTGTTCGTGTGTGTTTCCCATTATTAAATGAGTTGAAGAAAATGAGTTGTAACGTGGAAACAAAGCGTTTCCAGAACCATTTTCATATAATATAATTTCTTAGTCTACGTGTGAGGAATGTGTCCTGCAATTTATGCCGTACATTTTTGTTACACTCTATATAATAATGTTGCAAACGTGTAAGTTGCGGTTGCTTCCTTCAGCTTCTATGGTTCTCTGTTGTCAATCAGGCCATTTCATTGCGCCTTGAACAATAATATACATAACCGCATTCTTGATGTAATCATGGAGTACTCAAACAATTTAAAATACGCATTTCTTAATGTTATTTAGCGCCAATGCACAGAGGCATTACCGCTGGATACGCCCCTGTCTGGCAGTAAAACGAGCCATGAACAAAGCGATAAACGTCCTGCAATCAGTAAAACCTATCATAGGTACATTACTGGTTCTCACATCTGTTTGGATGATGAGTTTCTTTTTGTGGTATGGGGGGGGGTAGTAAACGCAAGAATAGAACCTTAAACAAAGGTACCTAAATTAACAAGTAATAGTATATCATGCGCCGGTATTCGCTTGTCTACGTTTAACTACTGGGCGCTACTGTTTATAGTAATGATAAACAGAATTTATTATTCCGGCTAGCTAGTTACTAAGGCATCTCTAGCGGCTAGTGGTGCGTGAAAGGAATGAACTATTGTGAAAACATAACACTGCTGAAAAGTAATGTTAATTGTCATTTGAATATGAGGCAGTATTTTATATCACAACACTGTGAATGCCAGAGTTATTGTAGAGTAAATTAGCATTATTGTATGACAATGATTTGAGATGTTTGTTAATTATAAGCATTGTTAAGAAATAAGTTTAAACGGCCTCACTGAAACTGACAATAGGAGCGGGTAACAATGTAGCGAGGGGGTGAGTTGTTTATCAATTAGAAGAGACAAACTAATGACGTCACAGTTGCGCGCTTTTCTTTAGAAATGGAGGGAATATCTTCCCTAGAGCATATGTGTTCATAATTTTGATTGGATATAAAAATAGACGCTAATGTTGGCGCGCTTTATAACCAATAGCAGCTCTGTTATAATGTTTAGGCATATCGGGGTGAGGGAGTATAAAAAGCTAAAGCCAGAGACAAGTATTACTCAGTTCTACAGAAACATTCACAAGTTACACGTCGCGCAGTTTTACAGAATCATTCACAAGGCAAACGTCGCGCAGTTCTACATAATCATTCACAAGTTACATCGCACAGTTTTACAGAATCATTCACAAGGCAAAGTCTCGCAGTTCAACTGAATCATCCACGGGTTAAACGTCGCGCAATTCTACAGAATCTCTCGCGTCGTAAAGCTAGTTACAAAAGTGTGAAATACTCGAATTAATAATGTGCGGCAAATAAGTGATTATAGTTACATTCGAAAATATAACAGTTTCAGTCGGGTGTGTGTCACGAGTAATTATGTGAAATGAATAAAGTGTGACGGCAATAAAAGTGTAAAAACAAATTCTTTTATCAGTGTTATCTTTAGTAACAACTCCTTTCCGTTTACACGCCCTGTTTAAGAGATTTGCTCGACTTGTAATAATAGTTAGCCGGAGGACAAAGAACCCAAAATTCCAACTAGTAATACAATAACAGGCGCTCAGCAAATAAGATAACACGGAAGATACCGCGACAAATAAAAGAGTGTATTAGCGCCAGCTGTTGAAATGCCGTTCTATTTATTTAGGCGTCGCACCTCACAAACCTAAGTACGATCATACACTTTAAAAGTTCACACTTTAATAAAATTTAGTTCAGTCGGACGTAATGTCATCTTCTATCACGTTGTACTATTTACCTCGTACTAACAACCCCATTAATGGTGATTACCTATGCATGTTTAGCGACTACACCACACTAAGATCTACCTTCATCGTATCCAAGCTGTGTCTGACAATATTCATTTGGGAAAATCTTGGCGTGGCTTCTCTATCCTACATTTGAGATTTGAAAGTTTACCCATACACGCTTCAGTCGGCTAATTTTAATAATCTAATCTACCTCCTTGACATTCTATTAGTTGTTTCAAATATCACATGTCATCCCTATAGTTTATCCACCCGAATCCGTTTCCTTATTTCTAATTCTTTTTGCGGTCCTAGCAAACTTTTCCCCTAAGCTATAAATTTTAAGCTGACTACCGACACATTTTTCCCTTTCTTGGTCTATCCAACAACTAACTCGATACACTTTCACATAAATGATAAATTATATATATAAACACTGTTACTTTACATAAAAAATAAAAATCTGACGTGTTACACTCACATGATTTTCTCTACTCTTGTACAAACTATTTTTACAAACGCTTACCAGGACCAAAAAAATATGAATAACGAATTGGGAAAAAGTATAAGTATTGGAAAATTTAAGGGAATAAGCAATATCTCGAAAATGGTTCAACAAAAATGTTATGACATAGATTGTGTATTTTAACGCGATCTACATTTTTTGTGTAGTAAAATTTTGTCTATCTCTTATGGTTTACCAGTTATGCAAAAGTCGTTCACAATGAAGAATACTTTTGGAGACATTCCCAGAAAATTCGAGATATGCATTTCATTTATCATGAAGATATCTTAAACATATGATATTTTAATCAAAATCGTTAGGGCCATTTTTTTGAAAATTACAATTTTCAAAAAAAGTTCCATGTAAAGGGTAATCTGGGTTGCGGGGATTTTTTTGAAAACCTTCGTGTCGCATCTCTGGAAGATACTGAACCTAAATACCAAGTTTGGTGTTTATCCGACTGTTCGTTTCTGAGTTATGCTGTTCACAGACACACAGACACACACACACACTTACATGTTTCCAAAAATGCTTTTTTTTGGATTCAGGGAGTCTCAAAACATGTATTTCCGGTGAAATCTCGGTATCGAATTTTTGGGTGGAATACAATACTTCCCCTACTTACTATACGTAGTACAGAAAGTAAAAATGCAAGAATTATTAATTAACATGTAAATAAATGCCACTTATAATTATTATTCAGTCTTGTAGTGTGAAGTATTATTTAATTAATGTCTTTGTGTTCCAAAATACTGCCACAATTAGATACAACTGGGACAGGTACAAGGAAGAGTTTGACTAGAGATTCTACAATGCACTTAACTAATGCATTTTGCACACTATCCACTGTGAATAATAGAAATGGCAGTTACTTCTTCTTTCTCTGTTTAACCTCCCCGTTTGGAGGATTTAACATCCCTCACGGCTTACAAGCCAATGCCTAGGATCAGACGCCTGTCTGGGAGCAGACAGACTATTTGAATCGGATAGAAGAATTAGAATGGGTGATCAGCCCGAAGCCTGGTATGAGAGCGAGGAAGAAGATGATATGAAATGACGGTGAAAGCGTTGAAACGGAAGTTTGATGGAGCGGTTGGTAGAATGAATGGCGGGGGAAACCGGAGAACTCGGAGAAAACCCACCGGAGGCCCTTTCATCCACCACAAATCCCATATACGGTTCCCCGGGCCAGGCGAGCGGTCTAACACTGCCACGGCGTCGCCAAAATAGTATTTATGCGAAAATAAAATATTTTATTAACAGCTGTTACATATGGCGGTACCAGTAGCAAGGTCACCAACATTATCCTTGGGAAGAGAAGTATGGTGCTATTATGGTTGCAAAATATACATACCTATATATTATGATGTTACTACCAGTGTTTACTAAATAAAATGTTATAGATAAATAAGAAGTATAAAATCTAAACATTTTGCTCCGTTTATAAAGTGAAGTTGAAATTTCATAAGTAAACAAAAAATAAGATAAGTCATCGTAAATGCATAACCATAATTATAATCATTTGTAGTGACGTTGGGCAAAGTAGAAATGGCGTAATATCATTGTTCTGTATATAAAGCAACTGTTTAGATGTTAAATATGAGGTTGAGAATAAATATATGTCATATTACAACACTTATAAAGAACCAGGGAGTAGTTAAAAAGAACCTTAATATTATGTGAAATTCAGCTGTTTCTGTATTTTTCATTAAGGAAAGGCTAAACGAAAAAAAAGGACAAGAAATGACATTTTTAGCAAAATTGTAATTTCCTCTTTAATTTGATATACATTTGATTATTTTTAGGCACAATTCCTCAATGTAAATATATTTTAAAAAGTGATACTACATGTGCAATGCTGTAATCTGAATTCTCACAGAATCATAGGCCTATTCCCTTCGGAAGAGAGAGGTAGATACATATTTTAGGGGAATTTTGCTTACAAATTGGCACCACTTCTAAATATGGCAAATTTCATATGTCCAAGCAACATGGTTATTTCTTCGTATAATATATCAGTTTTATCTTCAATTTTACTTAAAAAAATTCGTTCTTTGAATAATTCTATATGAAAATGACCAATTTTTACTTTCTCTACTACGTATAGTAAGTAGGGGAAGTATTGTATTCCACCTAAAAATTCGATACCGAGATTTCACCGGAAATATATGTTTTGAGACCCCCTGAATCCAAAAAAAGCATTTTTGGAAACATGTCCGTGTGTGTGTCTGTGTGTGTGTGTGTCTGTCTGTCTGTGTGTCTGTGTATGTGTCTGACTGTGAACAGCATAACTCAGAAACGAACAGTCGGATAAACACCAAACTTGGTATTTAGGTTCAGTATCTTCCAGAGATGCGACACAAAGGTTTTCAAGAAAATCCCCCACCCCAGATTACCATTTACATGGAATATTATTCGAAAATTTTAATTTTCTCAAAAATGGCTCTAACGATTTTGATTAAAATATCATATGTTTAATATATTTTCATGACAAATAAAACATATATCTTGAATTTTCTAGGAATGTCTCCAAAAGAATTCTTCATTGTGAACGACTTTTGCATAACTGGTAAACCATAAGAGGTAGACAAACTTTTACTACACAAAAAATTGGTGTTGGTGGAATGAATGGCGTGGGAAACCGGAGAACCTGGAGAAAACTCCCCCAGACGCCGCTTGTTCACCACAAATCCCACATGCAGGTCCCTGGGATTGAACCCAGGGACCTCCCTCGCCTTGGAGGGAGGCGAGCGGTCTAACCACTCGGCCACGGCGCCGCCGCTAAGGATTTTTAAACCCGTAAAAATCCATCGCCCTCCACCGGGTTTGAAACCGCGACCTCGGGAAGTAGAGACTAACATGGTAACCACTACACCACGGAAGACGACCGATGATACTTAACCGACCTTTCATTTTTGAGCTATGATGTTCACAACTGAGCGGTAAGTCTCAGGCCCAATGTGGCTCAAGGGTTTTTCATCGTTTCAGGGTTGTAGGACCAGGCGACGGTATTATGTGAGTTGCGGCTGGACGGTGGCCTGCGCTCTGTAAAGTTTCTTCCTTGTCGTCGCTGCAGGGACTGCTCAGTTAGGTGTCTCCCCCGAGTGGATAGAGTATGTGAAAATAGATCACATCTGAATAAAGTACACCTAAAGCATTAATGATGAGAAATTAAACCCTTTTATGGGTAAGTTTTATGAGGAATGGTTTTATCAAGAGCATAGTTTTTAACCACACCTTATTAACATACATTATTTTTGTATATTAGTATGTCTGTCCGCAGTCTGAACCACGATCATCTGAATCGTTTATGCTCCTACTAAGCTATTGCGAACCTAAAATGAACAAATTCTGTGATACTTTCGCATAACTTTCTCTATCCTCCCTCTTTATTAGTGGATACATAAACTACTATTACTAAAGCTACGTTTTTGTCTACTACATTTTAATCCAAATAAACCTTTGCAGAAATAGCTGCATTACACATTTCTTTGTAGATACAATGGGAATAGCGATAGTCAAATGTTTAAGAACTGGACGTTATATGCTGGCCTTAAAATTCCATACTGTTTACATGCAATCGCGAGAAACAACTGAATGTTGACAGACTTAATGACTAGGAAATGAAAAATTCGAACCCTTAATAACGGATATCTCAGAAACTTATTTGAAATATATTGTGTGCTTTAAAGATATCTGTATTTTTATGTAGTGTATGATACTTTAATCAAAAAGTTACAGCCGTTTTTAGAATTAAAATGTTATTAAAAATGTTCCATGTAAAGGGTAGTCTGGGGTAGTCAAGGTTTTCTTGAAAATCTTCGTGTCGCATCTTTAGAAGGTACTGAATCCAAATACCAGGTTTGGTAGTTATCAGACTTTTCGTTTTCGAGTTATGCTGTTCACAGACACACACGCGGACCTTTTTCTAAAAATGCTTTTTCTTAATTCACGGGGCCTGAAAACATGTATTTCCGGTGAAATTTCGATATCGAATTTTTGGGTGGAATACTCGCCATAAGTAGTAGAATAAGCTAAAAATAACAGTTATGTGTTAGAACAAATGCATTCTGGCCCCTTAAAATGCTAGATTCAATCCAGTCTTCGGCATTAAGAATTGCTATAGGAGCCTTTCACAGCAGCCCCATAGAGTACCTACAAATTGAAGCTAACGTACCCGCTGCAAGTTAGAAGGAAAATCTGAAGTTTATCATATGCAACACGTACTGCAATGAGACTATTATCTACAATTAACTCTTCCCATCAACAACATAGAAAATGCCACAGAATCAACACAATCCTCAGATTTTTCAACTCGTCTCTCGGCGTACTTCTAGGAATTTAACATTACTCTGTCTAATATGTTCCCTTGTTTCATAGATTCAGATTATATACCATGGAGACTCACATGCCCCTTTATTGATACATCATTGTCTAGACAAGGAAAATCTTCAACAGATAGTGTCTCTTACAAACGTCTGTTTAACGAATTGTGTACACTGTGTTCAACACACACTCATATTCCCCGATTACACCATACCATATAGTCTCCCCAACTAACTTTCAGTCTATTCTTGTGAATTGTTCGCAATTCAACTCTCGTTGGAATATATACTTAAACAACGGCAATATAAAAATACAGTAGCCTTTAAGCACATACATATCTCTTAATAGCTGGTTGCTAGGTACAGCACCATTCCCTTTCCCACAGATTAATACTCTTTGCATATCCAAGACAAAAAAATGAATAACGAATTCCCATTTGAGAAAATAAGTATTGAAAAATTTAAGGGAATAACAAGCAATATCTCGAAAATGGTTCACTCAACAAAAAAATGTATATGACATAAATTGTGTATTTTAATGCAATCTACATTTTTTGTGTAATAAAATTTTGTCTATCTCTTATGGTTTACCAGTTTTGCAAAAGTCGTTCACAATGGAGAATACTTTTGGAGACATTCCCAGAAAATTCAAGATATACATTTTATTTGTCATGAAAATATCTTAACCTATGATATTTTAATCAAAATCGTTAGAGCCATTTTTGAGAAAATTAAACTTTTCGAAAAATCTTCCATGTAAAGGGTACTCTGGGGTGGGGGGATTTTCTTGAAAACCTTCGTGTCGCATCTCTGGAAGATACTGAACCTAAATACCAAGTTTGGTGTTTATCCGACTGTTCGTTTTTGAGTTATGCTGTTCACAGGCACACACACACACGGACATGTTTCCAAAAATGTTTTTTTGGATTCAGGGGGTCTCAAAACATGTATTTCCGGTGAAATCTCGGTATCGAAATTTTGGGTGGAATACAATACTTCCCCTACTTACTATACGTAGTAGAGAAAGTAAAAAGATAACCTACATAATTACATAATATTCTCCGACTCGCTCAGTACTTTAACAGCCCTTCAACAAACCCCAACCCCTCAAAATATTGTTAAAGAACTTCGGAAACTGCACAACTAAATACTAACCTCTGGTAAGTCACTATCATTCGCTTGGACTCCGTCTCGCGTCGGAATTATGGGAAATGAATCAGTTGATCAGGCAGGCAAAGAAGCCACCAAACATCCCCCTCAGTACATCAAGATCCCACACACGGACTTCATCAAAAAGACTTGCATTAATCACTGGCGACAAACATTGCAAGCCACATCTAGAAGCAAGTTACACGATGTCTACATTTCCGAGCCCAAACTTCAACACTATCAAGTTGTATTAACTGGACTACGTATTGGACATACTTTTATAACGCATAAACATCTCCTCAACCATGACCTTCCTCCTATGTGCGACCTCTGCAGATCCACCCTCACAGTTCATCATTTCGTTACTGCCTGCCGTCGCTATGTACAACACAGAGAGAGATGTGACATCCCCAACAGCCTACTAGACACCCTAAATTCAGCACAACAAAGAGCTTTAAACTTTATGAAAACGACAAAATTGTATAACAATGTATAACACACTTATCTAGAGAATTTAATGTTGTATGTAGGCACTATTACTGTTTAAAATATTGTATCATTCATTGTAATCATGTTCTGTGTTCTAAAATAATCGCGATATGACTTTATAGTTGAAGCAACAATAAAGAATATATATATATATATATATAAAATTGTGACCAAATATTATGTCTTTTCAGTTGATTAGTTAATTGACGTAAATGTTTTGTCCGATTAACTTGATGTCGGATATGCCTGCTGACTCTTTGTGAAGTTAACTTTCCAACTGAACTCCCTTAAATCCTTGTACTTTTAATAGTCCGAGCCACACACATAGGTTTGTGGTTGCACTGCGTCGTAAACATTCCATTGTTTCCATTTACAGCACAGAAGCATATTTTGTACATGCTTAGCGGCTGTTAGATTAGGTTCATTATCTTCGAGAATTTAAATTGTAATGACAGTAATCTTACTCCAGCTTCTAGCAGCATCTTTGGCAAGCAGTTCTCATTTTTCGAACGTTGTTTTAAACCTCGGATTTGGAGGATTAGAGTAGTCATTTTATAGAGGGCGCAGGTAAAAGTGGTCCGTCTTCCGTTTGAATGCAAATGCGATATTTCCGTTGTGTGTTAATATAAGTTTCTGTTAAAATTGAATCGAGTTGCAGCACAACAATGGGCAATGTTATGCAATATGAATAATCGATAGTTGACTTAGTTGGCGCAGATAAAAGGAGCCCGTGTAAGTATAAATACAGACAAAGTCCGTGAACAGCATAACTCAAAAACGAAAAGTCGGTTAAACACCAAATTTGGCATCTAGGTTCAGTATCTTCCAAACAAAATTCCACACCCCAAACCACCTGCCAGGTGGTACATTTTTCGAAATATTTGATTTTCTAAAAAATATCCCTAACGATGTTGATTGAAATACCATATATTAAAGATATGTGGATGAAAAACAAAATGCATATCTTGAATTTTCTGGGAAGAGCCTTTGAAGTCCTCTTCATTTGGACGGAATTTTTGTATATTCTTGTGTAACTGATAAACTCAAGTGATAGACGAAAATGCACTACACAAAGAATGTAGATTTCTTTAAAACACACAATGTTTCAAATTACTTTTTTTTGTGGTATCACTTATTTCGGAGAAATCCGTTATTAATGTTCTGATTTGTTCAATAACTCTAACTCCCGTCGATTTTCAGATGTTACTCGTGATTGCATGGAAATAGTATGGAAGTTTAAGACCAGCATATAGCGTCCAGTTCTTAAACATTTGACTATCGCTGTTTGCTTTGTATGTATAGGGTCTTTGAACAAGAGTGTCCTATCTTTAACATGTGATAGCTGCCGTTGTTATACAGTTACAGCACATTTTTTCATGTGATTACAGTTGTTACTGACAAATAGCCATGGAACGTTACAGAATTCAGCAACGCGTAGAAATTGTGAAAATTTATAATCAACATGGATCATCTGTTCGCCAAACCTTCCGTGTATTGCGTGAAGTTTACGGTGTGCATAATCGTCCCTGCGAGAGAACGATTCGGCGTTTGATCGATAAATTTGAAAGAAGTGGTTCTGTCAACGATCAAAGAACCTGTGTTCGTAATCGATGTAAGCGCTCCAACGAAAACATAGGCGCCGTTCGCGAGAACAGAAACAAATCAATTGCTCGTCGAGCGCAAGAATTGGAGCTTCTGCCGACCACAACTTGGCGAATTCTGCATCTGGACTTGAAGTTCCACGCTTGCAAAATGGTGTTAACTCAAGAACTAAAGCCCAACGACCATAGGTTGCGCCGTGTATGCGCCGACTGGGCTATGGAGCAATTGGAAGCTGACACGGATTTTTGTCGAAAAATCATCTTCAGCGACGTAGCCCACTTATGGATGGATGGTTGTGTTAAGAAACAAAATTGCCGCTATTGGAGCAATCACAATCTATGCAGATTCAAGAACGACCACTTGATCCCCAAAAGGTTACTGAGTGGTGTGGATTTTGTTATGGTGAAACCATTGGTCCATATTTTTTCCAAGATGAAGATGGAGAAGCTCTAACTGTCAATGGAGAAAGATACCGGGCTCTTATAAGGGACTATTTTTGGCCTCAATTTAATGGAATGGATCTCAGAAACATCTGATTCCAGCAAGATAGTGCCACATGTCATACTGCTCTCGAAAGCATCGATCTTTTGAAGGAGTTCAGATTCATCATTTTCCGCCGTGGTGATGTTAACTGGCCCCCGAGGTCATGTGATTTAACGCCGTTGGATTACTTCTTGTGGGGTTATGTTAAATCTCGAAGCCAGAAACAGTAAATGATCTTATGAATAACATCACGTGTGCTATTCGTGAAGTTGGACCTAATTTACGTTCTTCTGTCATTGAAAATTGGGTCAACCGTATACGCGCAACCCAACGAAGTCGCGGCGGTCACTTAACTGATGTTCTCTTCCACACGTAACGACATTAATTATATTCCAAAATAAAAAAAGAAATAAACCTCTATCATTTATAGAACGTGTTTTATTTAAGTTCAAAGATAGGACACTCTTGTTGAAAGACCCTATATAAGAAATGTGTAATATAGGTATTCCTGCAAAGGTTTATTTGTATTAAAATGGAGTAGATAGAAAAATAAGGTTTCGTAAGAATAATTTATATACCCCCTAATACACGACAGAGAGTGGAGAAGGTTATGTGAATGTAACACATCCGATTTTTATTTATAAATAGCAGAAATATATGACGTTTTCCAGTCTACAGGAATTTCATCATCTTCAAGAATAGCATCTTAGTAATAAGCCTAAATGAGGAAGCCTGTAGGTATTTCCACAGCTCTGGCGCAACACCACCACCTTGCCACCTTTAGTTCTCTTCAATGTCTCTCTAACATATTCTTCTAAAATCGCTTCCAATCCGTTCATAATATTAGTATGTCTTGTTCACTTTTCTTAATTTGTATAAGCTGGAATTGGTTTTCTTTGGATCGCCAATGCTATTCACAAGATGCCATTGTCAGTATTGCGTAAATTGTGAGAATGTGTCAGTCGTCAGTTGTTAATACACAATCATAAAATGGAAGTTACACAGTTTGAGATTAGAGTCCTTCTGAAGCACTACTGGAAACAAGATTATAAAGCTGCTGCCGCGTCTCGAAAAATATGTGAAGTGGAAGGAGAAGGTGTCGTTAGTGAGCGTGTGGCACAACGATGGTTCCAACGTTTCAACACTGGAGAAGATTTACCTCGTTCTGGAAGACCTAAATTATGGGATATTGAGAGTTTTGGAAGAAAATCCATAAAAAAAAATACTCGTAGGCTGTCAGAAGAACTTGGTCCATCAAAAGACGAGGTACATCGCCAGATTAACAAACTTGGAAAATCAAACAGAAGCTGTAGATCTGTACCTCATGAATTGGCACCTCAGCAGGCTCAAAGTAGAGTTGTTGTTTTTTATTTATTTATGGACGCTCTTTAACTGCTGTGGTCCTTAGCGTCCCATTCTAAATTGGGCGTGAAGGACCGGTAATTTTGCATGGTAACCACTACATCATGGAGGACGTCTCAGCATAAAGTGGATATCTGTCGTCAGCCAAACGATAATCCCATGGATGATAGATTTATCAGGAGAATTATCACATGTGGAGAAAAACGGGTCTATTACCGCAACGTCTCGAAACAGTGACTCAGTGACCCGTCAACCTGCCAAAGTCATCGTTAAAAGAGATCAGTTTGGCCCCAAAGTGATGCTGTGTGTGTGGTGCAATTTTGAAGGTGTGATTCACTGAGAGTTAGTTCCAAACGGGCGTGCAGTAATGCGGATCTTTATTCTCAACAACTGCAACGAGTTCATGAAATTTTGAAAATTCAGGAATTGGAGGGACTCGAACTGCTATCACACCCAGCGGACAGGCCTGATCTTACCCTCCAGTTACCATCTATTTCAATTCACGGCCCATTTTTTGCACGAAGGAGATTTCGAAAGCGTTGACGCTGTGGAATTGGGTCTCGTCGAATTCTTTGCATCAAAAACCAGAGACTGATACCGTCGCGGGATAATAAACCTCGCTGAAAGATGGTTAAATCTGATGGTCTCTACTTTGAAGAGTAGTTTAATTTCTTGTCAGAAAACGTTCCAAATAAAGGTTTGCTTAATAACCGACATTACTTATAAGACATCATCCATATTAACTTAGAACAATGACGGCGTGGTCGCTGGGGACGCGAAGTATTGACAATTAAAGGGTTAAAGACATTAACACATTAAAAATCCGATGTGTTATATGAATATAAGTTTCTCCTAACACTGACGTTTATTTTTATTTGGTTATACTAATTATTCACTCAAAAGATTATTAACTAATTCATGTTAATTAACATAAGCATTTACAGAAATAGTTTCATTACATACATACATTGGGTACAAGCGGAATGCAGGAAACTAAAGCAATAGCCAAAAGTTTAAAAAATCTGATTTGTTGCACTCACATGACTTTCCCTACTCTTATACAAACTATTTAGGCTCTAAACGATAGTCAAATGTTTTAAGAGCTGCTTGCTATGTAGATCATTCCATTCTCTTTCCATGTCCAGGACAAAAAGGCGAATAACGAATTACCATTTGAGAAAAGGTATAAGTATTGGAAAATTCAAACAAATAACAAAGAATATCTCGGAAATGGTCACTCCACAAAAAAAAGAAAAGAAAAATAAATAAATCTTACGGTTTACCAGTTTTGCGAAAGTCATTCAGAACGAAGAGGACTTCTGGTGACATTCACACAAAATTCAAGATATAAATTTCATTTTCCAAGAAAATATCTTAAACATCTCATAGTTTAATCAAAATCCTTAGAGGAACTTTGGTGAAAATCAAAATTTTCGAAAAATGTTCCATGTAAAGAGTAAACTGTATTGGAGGGATTTTCTTGAAAATCGTCGTGTCGCATCCTTAATAGATACTGAACTTAAATACCAACATTGGTATGCATTTGGTATTTCATTTTTGGGTTATGCTGTTCACACACACACACACACGAACCTTTTAGTAAACATGCTGTTTTGGATTCAGAAGACCGAAAACATGGTTTTTGGTGAAATCTCGATATCTTCCCTATTTACTATACATAGCAGAGAGTGTAAAAATGGATTGCTATATGCTGGCTTTGTAAATTTATATTCTTCCAACGGCATCGCGAGAAAAAACTAAATTTTGACACCACCACTAGAAATATTAACAATTAAAATAAATAAGAAGGCATATCTCGAAAATGTCTGATGCTACATAATAATAAAATCCCCCACTGCAAACATGAATATTTTCGTTATTTCTTATTTTCTCAAAAGGAGTATAACTATTGGATTAAAATATCAAATCTTTACGACAAGAAAATGTACGTCTTACATTTTCTGGGAATAACCTGTGAAGTTCTCTGTATTCTGAATGACATTGGTAAATGTAAACCGCAGTCAAAGGATTGTTACACAAGAAATGCAGAGCTCTTTAAAACACACCATTCATGCAAATACAAAATGTTTACAGCGTTAACCATTACCGAGATATTCTTTGTTATATACTGTCGTGACCTCTTTATTAACTAGCTCAATGGGGGGTAGAGCGATGAGGTTACCGAGAATCTTAAAGTTAATAATTCATATTTACGAGGTCAGACGGGGGACGCAGCTCAGAGAAATTATAAAAAAAATATATCAGAATATACTTATTAATAGCACTATTACATGGTGTGGATGAGGGAAGGGACTATCTACTATAGTAATTTACATTAAATAGAAGTGGATGGCTAGTGGCTTTATTAATAAAAGGGGATTACATTACCTCCTTGCTTCCATGTCTGTCGGTGAGGACGCCATACTATTTGTATGGGTAGTGCGCACACACACGTCTTGCCTTGCACAGTAACTAGCCTCGACTCAACTGACCCCCACGCTCAACTCGGCGTGGTAACGCTATGCTAACTCGCTTATCCCCTCCACTCTTGCGCAATACCCGATCCGAGCAGCCAGGTCACATACGCAACAATGCTCGTACGTCACAATACTTATACTTATCTCAAGTGGTGAGTCGATATTTCCTTTTTCTTTGGTTATGTAAAGAGCATTAAATTTCAAAGCCATCACATAGCAATCCATTTTTAAAAGAATCTGACTCGCTTTAATCTATTGTAACCTTCTTATCCCTACAACGAAATGTGTAATGAAAGTTTATCTCGATGAACAAGATGAATAATAAGGTTTTGTAGAAGAGTGAGTAGAATATGTCATGTGAAAGTAACACGCAATATTTTTAACCTTTTGTCATGTTCTGAATGTGCTCTCGCTCTCAGCTGTTTCTCGCGATGTCATGGAAGGAATATGGAATTACAAGGCCAGCACATAGCGATCCGATTTTAAACATTTGACTATTGGCTCATTTCCTGTATCCCTCTTGCACCTACAAAGAAAGGTGTAATGTAACTCAAGTTTTACTTCCTCTACCAAGTACATATTAGGTAGAGAATTCTATACCGAGATTTCCGCGGAAATACATGTTTTGATGCCCCCTGAATGCAAAGAATGCGTTTTAGTAAAAGGTCCTCTGTGTGTGTTTGTGTGTGTGTGTGTGTGTGTCTGTGTGTCTGTCTGGAACAGCATAACTTTAAAATGAAAAGTCGCATAAACACCAAACTTTATATTTACGTTTAGTACCTAGTGCGACACGATGATTTTCAATATACCCCTAACCCCAAGCTATGTTTTACATGCAAGATTTTTCGAAATTTTTAATTTTCTAAAAAATAGCGCTAACGATTTGGATTAAAATACCATATGTTAATGATATTTACATGCCAAATAAAATATACATCTTGAATTTTCTGGGAATAGCCCGTGAAGTCCTCTTCATTAAGAAGGATTTTTTTATAATCTTGTATAACTAGTAAACCTTAAGCGATAGACGAAAACGTACTACACTAAAAATGCAGATCTCTGTAGAGCACACAATTTATTTCAAATGTCCTCTTTTGTGGCATAAACCATTTCCAAGATTTCCGTTATTGATAGTTCTAAGTTTTTATTACTTGGTCATTCTTTTGAAGTCCGTACAACATTCATTTATTTCTCGCAGTTGCTTGAAACAGTATGGAATTTTAAGGCAGCATGTAGCGTCCAGTTAAACATTTGACGCTATTCCCTTTGTATCTATAACGAAATGTGTAATGTAGCTGTTTCTGCAAAGGTTTATTTGAATTAAAACGTTGTAGAGAGAAAAATAAACTTTAGTAAGAATAGTTTGTAGAAACTATATAAACAGGTTTTCAATCATACAATTTAGTCGCAACTTGGTGTGAAGTAATTTTGTAGTTCCCTAAGCCTTGGTACATATTTTTAGAAGGTCACATTTTGATTTATTAGTCTAAAACTAGATTCGAACCAGAGTGTAGTAAACTAGGGCAGCACAGGCTCCTCTGGTGGTCCGTCTAGTACTCGGAATGCTTTATGAACTGTGGAGGTTAAAAAGCCTAATAAATCAAAGAGTTAGAAGCGGGCTGACGCATAGTTTTGACTTTTCTCTTACAAGCGTTTTCCTCATGCAGTGTACGCTAGGAAATAACAAGACAGTTAACAAGATGTACGTATATGAAGTAAAATTATGAGTCGAGGCTACTAGAAGATCAGGGTCAGAGACTTCTTCATTGTCGGCGCAATTTTCTCGTTTGTACGTGGCTCTAGCGATACCCCCAGAAAGGTCAGGAACCCCTGCCAACCAATTTAATTCTCTGTGAACTCTTTTAAGTGTAAGCTTGTTCCACTAACTTCACTAGTACATAGTGGTATTACAGTGCAGCTTATATCGTTCTCCTATTTGGCAGTTATTCAAGAAAGGTTGATTCTCCCCGCCTCCGTTTCTCTAACACCTACTTATATAGTAAAGGAGGGGGCCCTCGAAACCAGGGCAGAGCACCGCATGCAGGCCTGTCGGGCTCTTGTGCTTTTATCAGTGACCCCCTGAAGGGAGGGATGAAGGGAAGACTCGAAGGGCGACCAGATCTGGGTGACGATAGGCACAAGCACAGACAGGTTTCTTAATGCTTCCCGAATGAATGCATCCGACGCCGCCCGTCTTACCTACAAGCAACCAACCTCAAGCATCCCCGGAGTGGAGCCAAGGAAGAAATCTCTACAGTACGAAGTCACCGCCCAACCGCAACCTGCCGAACACTGTCGCCTGGTCCGACAATTCTGAAACAGATAACAAGGAATATGATACATAAATGAAATGAGAGGGAGAAGAGTCGAGGAATAAAATGAACCACCCCAGCATTCGCCTGGCAACCCGGGGAAACCACATAGTGGGCGGTCCCGGGGTTCAAACCCAAATGCAGGCCACCACAAACGTTGCCGCCGGAGCCATCCCGCTCAGTACCTATTTATAGTACATGAAGGAAATGTATTATCGAGTACTGTCCGCGCTTATGTGTGTGTGCGCGCGCGCGCGTAAACAGCATAATTAGAAAAGTCGTATACGTGCCAAACTTGGTATTTAAGTTCAATATCTTTCAAAGATGCAACACAAGGTTTTCATCAAAAGCCTCCAAACCCAAGCTACACTTTAGACAGAAGAAAGGTTCGATACTTCTTATTTTGTCGAAAATGAAGACCTTTCATTCCGAAGAAATTTTATACAATGTTGTATAAGCGGTAAACCGTAGGAAAATTACATCGGGTTTTATTTATGGACGCTTATTAGCAGCTGTGGTCTACACTAGCCTTGAAAGACCAGCAATTTTGCTCGGAGGCCTCTTTTGAGGCTCTTTTACGTATCATATATATATGATACGTAAAATATATATATATGCGTTGGCTCCTGTATGCTCCATATTACAAGCTAAATTATTTGCTATTCAACAGGCTGTAAATTGGATCCTCAATAATGACTATACTGCATGTATACCAGGTGCCCCAACCGCGTCGTATTTAAAGAGTGTAGATATCCCTCCATGCGTTAGAAGAGTTGGGGAACTGGCGAAATAGCTTGTGCGAGCTTCGGTTTTCTTTCTTTTTTTCTTTTAAGCTCCATTTATACCCTCCTTTAACTACAATGGTGTTATCGGCGGCCTTTCCTTTGGACACATTAACTCGTATTCGCTTGTCCTTGGGTTTCTAGTAAACTTTGAGCTTTAATCATTAGATGATACACACATTCACATCTCAATCATACTTCCAGTCCCTGATGAGGATAGGGAATAATCTTGGCTAGAGAAAAATTCCCACCCCCAGTCGGAAGTCGAACCCTGGACCTCTCGCACAGCAGGCAGGTGCTCTACTGACTGAGCTAACTGGGCTTCACTCTACTCCTCTTGCTTATCAGCAAAGACAATGAGTGGGTCGTGCTCATCGAGAAGCACTTCCGAGGCTTGCAATAGAGTGTATCATCCGTGATGATAGACAAAAATAGACCGAAAAGATCTTAGAATGTTTTCCACTTTAGTTATATAGGCTTTTTGTTCGAGGGAATAAACTCACTTTCTAGACTGACATATAATTAAAATGTCTTTATTTTACTCATCCGTATCCGTCCATAGCTATTATCTACTACGTATAGTAAGTAGTGGATACCGAGATTTCACCAGAAATATATGTTTTGAGACCCTGAATCCAATTTTTTTGGAAACATGTCCATGTGTGTGTCTGTGAACAGCATAACTCAGAATTGAACAGTTGGATAAACACCAAACTTGGTATTTAGGTTCAGTATCTTCCAAAGATGCGACACGAAGGTTTTCAAGAAAATCTCCTACCCCAGATTACCCTTTACATGGAACATTTTTCGAAAATTTTAATTTTCTCAAAAATATTTCTAACTATTTTTAATTAAAATATCATATTTTTAAGATATTTTCATGACAAATGAAATGTATATCCCGAATTTTCTGGGAATGTCTCCAAAAGTATTCTTCACTGTGAACGACTTTTGCATAACTGGTAAACCATAAGACATAGACAAAATTTTACTCAAAAAAAATTTAGATCGCGTTAAAATACACAATTTATGTCATATACATTTTTTTGTTGAGTGAACCATTTTCCAGATATTGCTTGTTATTCCCTTAAGTTTTCCAATACTTATACTTTTTCTGAAATGGGAATTCGTTATTCGTTTATTTTATGTCCTGGTAATGCAAAGAGATGAAATGCTCCACATAGCAACCAGCTCTTAAAAGATTTGACTATCGCTTATAACCTACCATATTCCCCTTGCACCTACAAGAAAATCAGCAATAAGATTAACATCTCGATTAACATGAAGCATATGGAGAATAAGCGTTTGTAAATGTAGTTTGTACAAGAGTAGAGAAAGTCATGTGAGTGTAACACATCAGATTACTTACTATTATAAATGTTATTCTCACTAACATCATCATCACCATCTAACGGTACTGTTATGCTGAATTCACTCATTAAATGGGTGTTCGAAATTTTGCCTCTGTAGATTGATACGTGTTCCAACCGTTTCCGTGTATCCGTATAATGCGGCAGTTCCCCATTGATCTGCGTTTACTTGCAATTGTCCCGTTAAGTTCTGCAAATCTTTTAACATAAAAGGGACATTTGCACACGTCCAATTCGGCGGGGTTGGGCCAGCTGGTATATGCCGACCTCAGTCTGCTATTAATGCCATTACAGATAAATTTAATCTTCATCCCATAGCCACAGCTACCAGAAAAGGCATATAAATTATAGTAATCTTATACTCTTGTCATAGATTAGGGGTCATGAAGGATTGCTAGTCAGTAAAAGAGCAAATGAACTACCAAACGCAGCTGCTACCAGTCACAAAGAATTCAGCTATTCAAGATGTGCAGCATTTTGTGTGAAGATGGAATATTGGAAGCTAAACCTTGGAACAGATACTGGATAAATAGAATCAAAGGACATATCTCTAAGACTTTTTTCTACCCGATTTAAATGCCTACTTTAAATGCAAAAACTTCCATCCAAATTTGCGCACAATTCATGACAGGCCATGCAAGATGTCAAGATTACTTCGAAAGTTCCACGTCAATGTTGGAACTACCAATATCTTTGTGTCAGTGAACAGACAGTGAAACGTTTATTATTTGACTCTCTGATCTTTGAAATTAGAAGACATTTCTGTATTAATAGCACTAGTCCGCATTTTCAAACTTTTTGTCAGATGATTTCTTCAAAGTAGGTGTTCTTGAATCAAGTTTTTGTGAGCGTAGAAAAGTATTCAAATACCATTTCACACAAGGTAAGTTTTTATTCAAGAAACATTTTAAGAATACTCTCAAGAACTCCCCTAATTTATTTCATGACTGCATTTTAACAAAACAAGAAGCCAAAGTGTTTCATTTAATTATTTTCAAACTTTCTCTTCTTTGACTTCCTTGCAGATCCTTGAAGATGACTGTCCCTCCTCAACATCCAACAGTAGTCAGCCATCATAGTTTCATTCCATCTCCCCTGGTACCTCCTGTCCATCTCCTTAATATCTTGGTGAAAACGTTCACCCCGCTCTTCACTATAACGCCCCAGATTTTTCTGGAAAGTAGTCGATATGTGAATGCAGAAAATGCACCTTTACACTCTTGTTAAAACCCATCTTCTTGAAATTTTCCAACATTGTTTCGACAATGGCCTTGTAATTAGGATCTTTGTTATTGCCTAAGAAGTTTTCAGTAACTGATCGGAAGGCGGTCCATGCTTCTGTTTCTCTCTAATTCATTGTCTTCTCAAACTCTTCATCCTTCATCAATTTCATTATTTGAGGACCAACAAAAATTCCAGCCTTTAATTTGTTTTGTATAATGAAAGGAAATTTCTTGGAAAGGTACTTGAAGCAGGGGTAGAGCCCTGTGGTAGAGCCCTTAGAAATTGCTTCATAAAGCCCAATTTTATGTGTAGTGACGGAAGCAATATCTCTATATTTTTGAAGTGAAATTGTGAAACAACTATACGTCATAGAAATAAACTAAAAGCAGTTCTGAAATCAGCATAAAAAAGTGAGTCAGAATCACTTATTAGTTTTAAGTCATCCGATATGCGGACTAGTGTAATTTATCCTACTGTAATAATAAATTTTGCACACCTCTGTTCCTTTATTGTTTTATCCGACACACATGCCAAATTGTAATGTTATAGTCATTGTTCTTTAGTATTTGGCTTTAATTGTATTGTAAAATATAACCCTATTATACATCTGTGTGTAAAATAGGGTTGATAAATGTGGAACTAAAAAAATACGTCTTCTTGTGCAAACACCAGCAATAAAACCTTACGTATCCAAAATTTTAATCATAAAGATGAACACCTACCTAGCCTTTCTTACTAAACAAACTCAATTGATAAAACTATGACACAACAATACGTTCCATGTTCCATTGTTCTAACATATCGTCCTGTCTGTTAAAATGTATCTATGAGCAGAAAATGTCCGTTCAACATCACACGAAGTGATGGGACAAAGCTTAAAATCGGGCGTTAAACTGATATTATTGTCCATATCCCCATCAGAGCCTTGGAGGACTTTGCTAATTTACCTTATCTTCTTAAGTCCATTGTACTTTTCAAAGGTATTTGCTGTTTTCTTCTGCACATCGTTGTCGAGTTTTCCACTTACTACGTCTATACTTTCAAAGGAAGCATCAAGCACCTTCAAACTCTACGGCTTCTTGCTTGACGCCTCTTTTGGCATCCTAAATATCTATTTGTACTATCTTGAAGAAACGTACAACAAATTAAAGAGAAAAAAAACTGATGTGTTACACTCACATGACTTTCTCTACTCTTGTAAAACTATTTTTACAAACGCTTATTCTCCATATGCTTCATATTAATCGAGATATGGAGATGTTAATCTTATTCCTAATTTTCTTGTAGATGCAAGAGGAATTGGTAGGCTTTAAGCGATAGTCAAATATTTTAAAAGGTGGTTGCTATGTGGAGCATTCCATTCTCTTTGCATTACCAGGACAAAAAATGAATAACGAATTTGAGAAAAAAGTATAAGTATTGGAAAATTTAAGGGAATAACAAGCAGTATCTCGAAAATGGTTCACTCAACAACCAAAAAATGTATATGACATAAATTGTGTATTTTAACGCGATCTACATGTTTTGTGTAGTAAACTTTTGTCTATCTCTTATGGTTTACCACTTATGCAAAAGTCGTTCACAATGAAGAATACTTTTGGAGACATTCCCAGAAAGTTCAAGATATACATTTCATTTGTCATGAAAATATCTTAAACATATGATATGTTAATCAAAATCGTTAGAGCCATTTTTGAGAAAATCAAAATTTTCGAAAAATGTTCCATGTAAATGGTAATCTGGGGTGGGGGATTTTCTTGATAACCTTCGTGTCGCATCTCTGGAAGATACTGAACCTAAATATCAAGTTTCGTGTTTATCCGACTGTTCGTTTCTGAATTATGCTGTTCACACACACAGACACACACACGGACATGCTTCCAAAAATGTTACTATTCGTAGTAGAGAAAGTAAAAAGGATAAAAAGGGCGACATTCAGCTGTTTCTCTCACAGAATTGCCAACATTGTTACCGTAACGTTCTGACAGCTCTCCCAACATTGCCGCGGCCTTTATCCAACTTCAAAAAACTCGAAATGTTCTGCTCAAAGAATCTATTTGAATAAGTGCAAACATCTAGAGTATGCAAATATATACGAAAAAACTCTGGTCTTACTATAATATGAAACGAATAGCTAATAAGTATTATTAAGATCTATTGCTGAATTTCAAATAAGCATTTTTATATATATATATACATACATATATATATATATTTCCGTCGATCTGGGTAGTTTAGTTGTTAGGTCCGGCTTCTAGTCTCAAAGTCGCGGTTCAAACCCGGCCCAGACCGATAGTTTTTAACTGTGCTTAAAAGTGACAGCCCCATGTAAGTAGACTTACTAGCATGGAAAGGAACTTCGAGTGACAATTGACTGCGTCGTTAACAAACAAAATAAAAAAATCTGATGTGTTACACTCACATGACTTTCTCTACTCTTGTACAAACTATTTTTACAAACGTCTATTCTCCATATGGTTCATGTTAATCGAGATATCGAGATGTCAATCTTATTGCTAATTTTCTTGTAGATGCAAGGGGAACATGGTAGTTTATAAGCGATAGTCAAATATTTTAAGCGCTGGTTGCTATGTGGCGCATTATATTCCGCATATCCAGGCCATAAAAAATTGAATAACGAATTTGAGAAAAAGTATAAGTATTGGAAAATTTAAGGAAATAACAAGCAATATCTCGAAGATAGTTCACTCAACTAAAAAAATGTATATGACATAAATTGTGTATTTTAACGCGATCTACATTTTTTGTGTGGTAAAATTTTGTCTATCTCTTATGGTTTACCAGTTATGCAAAAGTCGTTCACAATAAAGAATACTTTTGGAGACATTCCCAGGAAATTCAAGATATACTTTTTATTTGTCATAAAAATATCTTAAACATATGATATTTTAATCAAAATCGTTTGAGGCATTTTTGAGAAAATCAAAATTTTCGAATAATGTTCCAAGTAAAGGCTAGTCTGAGGTGGGAAGACTTTCTTGATAATCTTCCTGTCGCATCTTTGAAAGATATTGAAGCTAAATACCAAGTTTGGTATATTTTTCGTTTTTGAGTGTGCTTTTTGGTGACATTTGTGTCAAATAGCTACAGTCATCATTATGGTTATTCATTCCATTCGTCATCTTCAACAGCTTGTCAGCAAGAGTCAGTAATTACAAGGAAATATAGCTGGGGTTCCACGATGATGCGTTCAGTCAAAATGATTCCTGATAGACTGTACGCACAGAAAACAATTGATTTGTCCGCACGAAGTTCCTCAATGGGCGGGGAAGTCCATCTGTTGGTCATTTCCTGTGTAGATTAATGATAGGGAAGGATTTCAATGAATTCTCAATGATACATCCAGTTTTACCTGTCGAGTTCCAGCACGTTCTTTTACGTCTGAACATCCGTACTGCCTACTACAAGCGGAACTACCAATATTGCTTCATTTATCACCGATAGAGTAATTTTAATGTTAAATATCACTTGACCCTGTACTATCGTTTATATATTCACTGCTAAAAAGCTTAATTTTTTTAAATAACTTAAGAGAAAGGTTAAGGGATAATTATTGAAGAAGATGTTTTTGTCTTTACGTCGTAGGAGTTGTTTGCAACACGCTTTGGGCGTCAATTAGCCCCAAATATTAAAAATATTTACTTTGTAATTTAACTGTTTCTTTAAATATTTAATATTTATGTTTGCCTCGGCTGCGTCAGTATTTGTTAGAGACATGGAAATCTTGGCAGGCGTGATGCGACAAGAATATTTTGAGTTTTAATTCACTCCTTTTTAGTAATCCTTGACAGAAATTAAATAGCACTTCACTGATATCGAGAGCCGTGAGATTCTTTTATTTAATACTTGCACTTTTTAACACATATACTGTTTTCGTCTCACACAAATACGTAATTCTCGAGGACACATCTCGCGTCTGGTTAGTAACTCTGTCTGCAGGCAACTGAACTGATTTCAAGCGCCTAAACTTGTAAATTTCTGTATTTCAAAGCTCTGATTGGCTATTCCTAATGCAATGGAATACCTGCATTTAACTAAAGCTTTTTCTGGTTGTTGATTGGCTATTTTTATAAACTGTCACTAAAATCACATTAATGCTTCCAAGCATCACAAGTAACATTTAAACTCTCAAACTCATTATTGCCTCAAGGTTATCTCATTATTACTTCATTGTTAGCAACTTTTAACTTATTATTCTCAGAGCACCTACATTATTAAATTACGTAATACATTTATATAACATTATTGAACATGTATACAATAATATAAGCATATGCAATAACTTTTACATACATTTTACAAATTATTACATACATATATTGCTTCAAGGCGGGCTGTTATTGAATTTACATATTATATAATTAGACTGAAATTATTTAAGTGTTAAAAATACTGCCTCATTATCATAATTTTCTCCATATACATTTACTTAATTTTTATTTTCTCTACCACAATCCTTGTAGGTATAGAAGGTATTGCATTTCACCCAAAACATCGATAGCGAGATTTTACCGGAAATATATGTTTTGGAGTCCCCTGAATCCAAATAAAGCCTTTTCGGAAACATGTCCGTGTGTGTCTGTTTGCGTTTAAACAACATAACTCAAAAACTAGGTGTAGATCTCTTTAAAACATACATTTTATTTCAAATAACTTCTTTGTGGCATTTGCCATTTCCGAGATATCCGTTATTAATGGTTCCAGTTGTTGAATACTTTATCATTCTTTTCAAGTCCTTTGTATATTCAATTGTTTCTCGCAATTGCATGTAAGTGTGGATTTGAAGGCCAGCATATGGCATCCAGTTCTTAAACATTTGACTATCGCTATTCCCTTTGTATTTATAACGAAATGTGTAATGTAACTGTCTCCGAAACGTTTTATGTCGATTAAAATGAACAAGCTAGGAAAATAAACTTTCATATGAAGAGAATTAATTGTTCCTCCACTCAAGCCGTGTGCAGGACAAAGTTGAAAAGGTAGAATTCGACGACTGAAACATTCAATGCCATAGCCTGGACTTCAATCACGGATGTCCGCTTTTCATCCGGTTTCTCTAACCAACTAAGCTACCATGGCAACATGCTGGCGCGACATTAAATTCTGCAACTGTCTCACATTTTTTCCGGTAAACCATAAAAAGATCTCAAATTGTTTTGAAATGACATACCCCAATGACAACTTACACACCCGGGCTTCATAGTTTAACCACTATTAATTGACCTAAACATGGTTAAACTATGAAGGCCAGGACTTAAAGTACTTATAACACTGTAAGTCGTCATTGGGTATGTCATTTCAAAACAAAGATTTCCTTATGGTTTACCGGAAAAAATATGAATCAGCTGGGAAACTTAATGCCTTACCGTCATGTTGCTATGGTATCTCAGTTAGGAAAACCCGGAGAACCGCGCTTCAAATCCCAGCTGTAGATTGAATTTTTCAGCTGAAAAACTCCTTTCTTTCGTAAGAATAATTTGTATACCCACCAATAAGCGCTAGAGGGCAGAGAAAGTGCAAATGTAACACATAAGGTGTCTTTATTATTTATATAGCTTCCTTTAGCTTCTGTGGTCATATCCGGAGCTTTCGCTTGAGATACAAGTGATGGTGTTGGTACTTATACTGTAGGTTTCTTAACGTTCGGCTTTATTACTTTTTGCTCAATCGTATGTTTTCTACGTCTTCCCGATGAAAGATTTATTAATTTGGTAGGAATGATAGATAGTTGAGGTAGCCGTATTTCCTGTTTTGTTTGCAGCTATTGCAATGAATATATTACTTTCGCTACTACGTATAGTAAGTAGGGGAAGTATTGTATTCCACTCAAAAATTCGATACCGAGATTTCACCGGAAATACATGTTTTGAGACCCTTTGAATCCAAAAAAACCATTTTTTGGTAAAATGTCCGTGTGTGTGTGTGTGTGTGTGTGTCTGTGTGTCTGTGAACAGCATAACTCAGAAACGAACAGTCGGATAAACACCAAACTTGGTATTTAGGTTCAGTATCTTTCAGAGATGCGACATGAAGGTTTTCAAGAAAATCCCCCACCACAGATTACCCTTTACATGGAACATTTTTCGAAAATTTTAATTTTCTCAAAAATGACTCTAACGATTTTGATTAAAATATCATATGTTTACCATATTTTTATGACAAATAAAATGTATATCTTGAATTTTCTGGGAATGTCTCCAAAAGTATTCTTCATTGTGAATGACTTTGCATAACTGATAAACCATAAAATATAGACAAAAATTTACTACACAAAAATATAGATCGCGTTAAAATACACAATTTATGTCATATACATCTTTTTAGTTGAGTGAACCATTTTCGAGATATTGCTTGTTATTCCCTTAAATTTTCATTTTTTGTCCTGGTAGTGCAAAGAGAATGGAATACTCCACATAGCAACCAGCTCTTAAAATATTTATTAATTAGCAATAAGTTTAACATATCGATATCTCGATTAACATGAAGCATATGGAGAATAAGCATTTGTAAAAATAGTTTGTACAAGAGTAGAGAAATTTATGTGAGTGTAAGACATCAGATTTTTTAATAAAGCATTCAGTTATAAAATTTCAATCGTATTGCAGTGTTTGTAAGACAGCGTGCAAAATACAACGCTATGAAAAATTAAAATAACCATGTAATTTACCGCTCTCAAGGAGGAGCTTTATCAGAAAGAGGTTCCATTAATTTGTATACTTTTATATTATTTGTCACAGGTCATATAACTAATGATGTTCTATCCACTTTTCACTACCACTATTGATCAACACGCTTTAACGAGTTCTGCTACTCTAAGCTCAGCTGCCACGTGTTGGTGATTAAAAATACCTATATGAGAAATGCATCGAGAACTATAATCGCTTTTACTTCTGATCCACTACTTAATCGAAACACAATAACTACATACTTTCTACAGGTATGCTGAAGTGGAATTGCAATATTTGCCAGTTAATTTACAATGATTCCCGAAGTGTTGCTTTTTAAAACTGCAAGATGAGCTGATTGCTGTCGCCTTGCACAGCAAGGGAAGCATATGACAAATTTCATTCTCATACGGTCTATGCAAGAACGCCTAAGAATTAGGTGACCCTTCCCGCAGGTCATATTGGTGTTGACCATTTAGTTTTGTGAAAGATAGCACATGGTAGAGAATGTAAAAAGTAAATAAAGGGGAACAACACTATCTTTCTTCCTTGTGCTTGCAATGCGAACGAAAGTATACACTCTCTCGTCGTTTACAGTTTATGTGCACGAATTGAGGTAAAGAAAATTATAGTTACAGTTTTATTATACAGGATTGACCATTTAAGTTGAGACTGTACATATTCCAAAACTAAGCGTTGTAGAAAGAAATGTCTTGAATAAAACTTGCTTGATTTTATGGGGGAACGTAAATGCCATTAGTCGTGTTTTGTTTGGAGGACGTTATGATGGTTATTTTAGGGCCAACTTAATTTTTTAAATGGGAACCTACAATTAGGGTCAAGTTAATTAAAATGACCATCATAACGCCCTCCAAACAAAACACGACTAATAGCATTTACTTTTCCCCATAATATCAAGCAACTTTTATCAAAGGTATTTCTTTCTACAACGATTAGTTTTAGAGATATTGCACAATCTCAACTTAAATGATCCACCCTGTATACACTACCGAGCGAGATGACTCCGCGGTAACGTGTCAGACTCACATTCCGGAGGTCCTGGTTTAGATACCCGTCAACCCCCACTCTGACCTTGAGTATTTTGTGGTTTTTCCTGGCCGGTAGACGAATGATGAGGTGCATTCTCATTTACTACAATTTCATTTGCTTTATTTCCGTTTCAGTCCTTTTCCTTCTAGGTTTCATAGTGTAAGGCTGTGCAGGACAGATGGCGTGGTTGCTTGCTTCATTGTAAGAGTATTTCCCGTAGGCACTAGAGAGCTGCCTATTTGCGAGCCCAAAATTTACGGATTTCAGCGCGTCTTTGTGACATGTCTGCCAGTGACATGTAGCCTCCTGTGGTCATTTTATCCGTGCCTCCTGACGTGGCAGCCACAATATGTCGTAGTGCACGAGGAGTCCCCATCCATTGTATATCCTATACCCTAAATGCATTGATTTTCTGCAATTCATCTTCAGTGTTAGCAAACCTCTGCGGAATATACTTTTATATGGGTCAGATAAAAAAGCAACTTTGTTGCCTGAAAAGTAATCTTAACTTTAGATACAGTTACTCCGCTGAGAAATAAGACAGTCACTTCTAAACAAATTCCACAAGTGTCTCTCTTTGTAAGAAAGTCACAAGGATATGTAATAATTAATAATTTTTGGCTGGAATGCAATACCTTCTCTAGCTACGATGTACATGGTAGAGAAAGTAGTATCCATGCAAATCCTTCCCTTCCAAATTTATCACAAAAATCCACATATTTCTCCCTGTCCCAATATTTTTTAATTATTCTACATGGGCCATTCACTAATTAGTGGCAACAGTGTTTGTACATATGTGGTGCTATCTTGCTATCAAATTATGCAAGCTGATAACAGAGAGAAAGAACAACATCTTATGTGTGTTATCTGTGAGTTTGTAGTGAGTTTCATTTCTCGACTGCTATCTCTAAAATGTTCAGTAAATACGAACAAGGATGCTTCATTAAAATTCAAGTTAAAAGAGGCAAGAATGCTCGACAATGCCATGCAGCATTATTGGAAGCTTGTGGTAGAGAGAATTTACCATATCGTACCATCGAGGTGGGCGCATGCATTTCGCAGAGAAGGGAAGATGTTCATCAAAAACGTGGAGCTGAGACCGCAATCATCAAGTGATGTGCACATGGACGCTGTTAGATCACTGCTGAAAGAATACTTGTTCGACTAGTATTGAGCTAGCAAAGGAAGTTGAAATTACTCCTGTACGTCCTTCACATACTTAAGTTACATGAGGAAAATCTACGCTCTATGTGTTCCATACAATCTTGAAGAGGAAAATATGTGGCAGAGAATGGAAACAGCAAGATTGCGCATAGAACGCTATGGACTGAGGGCGAGCGTTTCCTTCGACGTTCATAACTTTAGATGAAACCTGAGTTCGGTGCTACCAACCAAAATTAAATCGACAATCATATGAGTGGCGGCATGATTTCTCACGGCCAAAAAATTATCGGCAAGAACGGATCCACTTAAAGTCATGTTATAGTTGCTTATGATTTTGACGGAGTCCTTCTCACTCATTCAGTTCCTGCGGGATATCTTGCGATTAATTACAGTTACTTTCTGGGACATCATTTACGACTAGCTGTGCATCATAAACGTCCAAATCTCCTGAATACTCACCCTGTTTAGCTACACGATGGTGCTCGCTCTCACGTACACTACGTGATCAAAAGTATCCGGACACCTAGCTGAAAATGACGTATAAGTTAGTAGCGCCCTCCATCGGTAATGCTGCAAGTCAATATGGTGTTGGCCCACCCTAAGCCTAGATGGCAGCGTTCACTCTCGCAGGCATACTTTCAATCAGGTGCTGGAAGGTTTCTTGGGGAATAGCAGCCCATTCTTCACGGAGTGCGGAACTGAGAAGAGGTATCGATGTAGGTCGGTGAGGCCTGGCACGAAGTCGGCGTTCCAAAACATCCCAAAGGTGTTGTATAGGATTCAAGTCAGGACTCTGTGCAGGTCAGTCCATTACAAGGATGTTATTATCGTGTAACCATTCCGCCACAGTCCGTGCAGTATGAACAGGTGCTCGATCGTGTTGAAAGATGCAATCGCCATCCCCGAATTGCTCTTCAACAGTGGGAAGCAAGAAGGTGCTTAAAATATCAATGTAGGTCTGCACTGTGGTCGTGCCACGCAAAACAACAAGGGGTGCAAGCCCCCTCTAGGATAAACACTACCACACCATAACACCACCACCTCCGAATTTCACTGTTGGCACTACACACGTTGGCAGATGACGTTCACCGGGCATTCGCCATACCCACACCCTGCCATCGGATCGCCGCATTGTATACCGTGATTCGTCACTCCACACAGCGTTTTGCCACTGTTCAATCGTGTAATGTTGACGCTCCTTACACCAAGCAAGGTGTCGTTTGGCATTTTCCTGCGTGATGTGTGGCTTATGAGCAGCCGCTCGACCATAGAATCCAAGGTTTCTCACCTCACGCCTAACTGTCATAATACTTGGAGTGGATCCTGATGCAGTTTGGAATTCCTGTGTGATGTTCTGGATAGATGTCTGCCTATTACTCTTTACGGCCCTCTTCAAATATCGGCGGTCTCTGTCAGTCAACATACGAGGTCGGTCTGTACGCTTTTGTGCTGTACATGTCCCTGTACGTTTCCACTATCACATCAGAAACAGTGGACCTAGGGATTTTTAGGAGTGTGGAAATCTCGCGTACAGACTATTGATACAAGTGACACCCAATCACCTGACCACGTTCGAAGTCCGTGAGTTCCACGGAGCGTCCCATTCTGCTGTTTCACGATGTCTAATGACTACTGAGGTCGCGGATAATGAGTACCAGGTAGTAGGTGGCAGCACAATGCACCTAGGATGAAGAACGTATGTTTGTGGGGGTGTCCGGATACTTTTGATCACATAGTGTAGTTGCTCCTGTGCTTAATTTATTTTGCAGATAGAACTAGGAAATTCTGAGCATCCTCCATACTCTCCAGAAGTGAGCTCATGTGATTTTGACCTTTTTGCGAAAATGAAAGTACCACTTAGAGGAGTTTGCTTTAGAACCAGGCAGGTAATTACAGCAGCAGTAGAGCAGTCTCTCCCTGAAATGTGGAGGCCGGTTATTCATGTTGGAGGGGACACAGCAACAATGTGACTGTTCCAAAAAAAATGTTTTCTTTCTTGTTAATTCAAATGTTGTATATGTATATAATTTAAAGAACCTTTATCTCTAAAACTAACCCAAATCTCTTGCATATACATCACGCTCCCCATCATAATAGCGCATACTTAATAACTGTCAATGGGAAAATGTTAGGCATTATTTAATGGCACTTTTGTCACCTTGGCTGTCTAAAGGTTTCATGATTGTTTCATATCATATTAATTAGGTTGCATACCTATAAATAAAAGCTGTAGAACTAGTCCGAATCCTCCTGTTCTAGTTTTGTGGATTATTGTTTGTTCATTTTGATACTTGCTCCTTCTAAATCCATTTTTGTGTTTCTGTGATCTCAGAATATGTGTCTTTCAGCTTTAATATCAGACACTGGCCTTGTTATTGAGAACGACACAACCTAAAACTTCAGAATCGCTGTTAACTTCTGTGGAGGAGGGTATATGAACGCCATAAAGCTCTGGGAAAGCCTTTGTGCAGCGAGCGATACATCCCTCCGCAGAGCAGGTATGTTTGAACAAGGGCTTTGCTGACTAGATAATTAGGCATGTTTATGAGATTTTCTCAAGATTTTTACAAACAATCTTTGATTACTGTACAAACAGAATTTAGTGTAGGAGCAGCAACCAGAACGTTAAGAAGACTAAGTGGTACTTAAACAAGGAATACCTGGCCACACCTTCAAGAAAAAAGAAAGAACATTTTCACCCTCTCAAGTATCTTACGTGAACTTAATGCTCTTATAATAACCGCTCTTTGAACGTACAATGCAGCTTGATGGATTGCAACAGTGAGAAGCATTGTTACATGCTAGCATTTCGTTTTCTTTAACCCCGTTCCTTCTCTTAATTTATAAGTATAACAAGCAACAGTGATTGGACGATATCACTATTTCTCAATAACGATACTAATTTTTGAACAGCGATACTCGATACTTACTTTATAAAAAACTGTAAAGGCGATAGCTTGCGTTCAACTGAATTGCGTCTTTATTAGTAGTTTTCTGTGTATAAAAGCATTGTTTTATGCTAATTCCGAATTGTTCCTGCTTCCCATTCTCCAATAGGTACAAAATATATCACTTGTTATTCAAGGCTAATAATAATAATTTCCGTTGTCTTCTGTCGGGACGTAGATGTCAGCTGCATGTCTGGGTCTACCATGTCAAAGTTCACAAGGGAGAACACGATGCTTTTGCCTTAGTTGGCTCCACAGATCTGCATCGAGACACGCAGTCAAGAGTTGCCCTGATAAAAATTAAATTGAGTTTTATTTACGGACGCTCTTTAACTGCTGTGGTCCGTAGCGTCCCATACTATATTAAGGTGAAATACCGGTAATTTTGCTCAGAGGCGTCTTTGGGAACTAGAGGCCAACATGGTAATCACTACACCATGGAGGACGACAGTTACCCTGATGAGCTCGGAGATACAGAACTTAGAACCGAAGTCACCCTATGCTAGAGGAAGGTTGAAGAGGGAGTATAAATGACTCGAGTTTACAATTTCACTTGAGAGGGCCAATTGTGTTATATAGGAGGAGTTTAATGTGGTGCATTGACTCATGGCTGGTTCCCTCTCCCTTTTATAGAGGAGACTGTGTTGTTGTGAAGAACTGGTATGGTCAAAAACTATGCATCTAACATATGGAATGTCAATAAAAAGAACTAGTCTGTGTGGTTAAAAACTGTGTAATCAACATATGGAATGTAATTAAAGGAATTAGACTGGTACAGTTAAAACTGTGTACTCAACATATGGAATGTAATTAAAGGAATAAGACTGGTACAGTTAAAACTGTGTAATCAACATATGGAATGTAATTAAAGGAATTAGACTGGTACAGTTAAAACTGTGTATTCAACATATGGAATGTCAATAAAAAGAACTAGTCTGTGTGGTTAAAAACTGTGCACCCAACATATGGAATGTAATTAAAGGAATTAGACTGGTACAGTTAAAACTGTGTACTCAACATATGGAATGTAATTAAAGGAATTAGACTGGTACAGTTAAAACTGTGTATTCAACATATGGAATGTAATTAAAGGAATTAGACTGGTACAGTTAAAACTGTGTAATCAACATATGGAATGTAATTAAAGGAATTAGACTGGTACAGTTAAAACTGTGTATTCAACATATGGAATGTCAATAAAAAGAACTAGTCTGTGTGGCTAAAAACTGTGTATCCGACATATGGAATGTCAAAATCAGGATACTGTAACTTGTAACTTATACATTTTATGTAATCCAGGTGGGTAAATTTATTAGTGTCATGGAATTTTAAACATATTTCAATCAGTTCTCACTTTTTAATGACACGTTTTCTTTTTGGGAGAGAATCAGAAATTCTATTAATTTTTAGATAAATTACAGACTGAAATGCTTGCAGACATTTACTGTTGTGCGTATATCAGTGTGTCTGCAGTAAAGCAATGCCTGTAACATGTATTAAAAATTTAATACAAAAATTAAAAGTACCATCAACGTAGAGAGTCTCTGCTTCGCACATCGCTTTCAAATTACTTTCATAACCGAACACTATGATGCTGCTTCCTGAAGCATTAATTAATACAATGATTCATTCTGACTAGAAACTGGTTTCAATGCGGTTATGGCTTCGTGAACTTCAATTGCAGACGTTGGTAACTTTGGGATAAACTTGCGTTGCTCTCTGTGCATAGCCTAACGAAATGACTTCAAGTCAGAAAAGTGTAGAAACTATGTTGACTGAGGCGCTATTGTTTTACTTGGATGTTCTGCAACGCCTTCGACTGCTTTTCTTTTAGAAGATGAGAAAGGACTTCCTGCTCACTAACATTGTGGTTATGGACACTCAGACATTTTGTTATTTCATTATTTGCACTTAATATTTTTTTCGCTGGACATCTTTCATTTGTACACCGCCATCTGGCACTCCCATTCGAGTACGTGTACACTTTCCTGAGGTGTTTTCCACGATTGTCACCTTGTTTAACGACCTCTATTGACGCGGTACTTCGTATGTAAACAACACCTACAGAGGGCGCACCAATGGAGACACTGCCGACGTAGAAAATAAAATGCAAGAATAACTAGTTCTGAATTCAAAGGCATGTGGCTCAAAACCAATCGCACAATTATCATTGTCAGTACCTGATCTAAAGTATACCCAAAATTTTGGCTCAAATCCATTGTGCCTGATAATCAATACAGGGATATAGAAATTAACCCATGAACGAAGTTTATAATCTATGTGGAAGGAAGGGGTGGTTAAAATACCACCTCTATGAAAGATTTTTGCCACGACTGGCACACAAGGAAAGGCTAAACTAAGTAGAATATAATTCGGCCTTCTAGAGGAAGGGGTGAAGAATTATTAGCATGTGTGATTAAATTGAATGAAGCTGCGACATCTACATATATTAGAGTTATCATCAGTGACATGGAGACGAAAGCTAATGTTGTTGCCGATACTAAATGACAGTAAGAAAACGGTACTGTAGCATGAAAATAGAAGTTTTCAGTTATAATGTTACCCTTCGGCAGTTGCCCAACTTTGGGGGAGGTAAAGTAACCTGCCAATCCAGTGGGTAAAATCCCGAACAGAAGTGGTCACGCTGGTAGAGGATAGGACTAAATTTTGTCAGTATCAACTTAAACAGCTTCGTTCCATTAGGGGCGACATTTTATGTACGGCAGAGTACATGAAGTCGCCTGTGCTTTATGAATTTAATAGAAGTTAACAAAATGTGATCATTTTAAAGTAAACGGTTTAAATTGCTGAATTAATTTAAGATGAAATTAAAGCTTGCAGTATCTTCTCTAATCCATGACATTTTCAAACGTTGTTTTCTAATGTGCTGCATTTGACACTAAAGCCATTAGCAATCTTGCTCTCCAGTACTTTGCTGTCCTGAAATCTTCGCTTTGTAATGCAATGCAATTGTCCAGATGGTGTTCGTCCATATCCTCTTCTGTATTGTTGCATAAGATGCATTTAAGAGATGTGAAGATGTTGATCAGGCAGGTGTTTGCCAGGCAGTCATGTCCTGTTATTAGCCTGAATTGTGCGACTGCTGTTTCCCGTGGCAGATGTGGTATGGTTTCTAGATTTTCAACAGGAATTCCCATTTCTTATTTTCTGCTGCTGCTCGGAGTCTAGTGTGTTAGTGGCTTGAACTGCTTCTTTTATGAGACGTTTTACTGAGGTGTAGATTTGGGTTTAGAGGCTGGTAATGGTTTTATGAAAGCTTCGTTGCCAGGAGTTCCACAGTGGGAGGGTATCCACTGGAGTGTAACAAGTATATTGGAATTGAGGAGATGTGAAATAATAATGTGGCATCCTTTTGTATCAGAGGATCTCGGCCAACAAGCTGTTTGTAGATGAATCTTGTAAGAATTTTCAAGTGTATGAATCCGGAACCAGATTATATATGATGTGGCGTTTCTGGCTTCTGCTCAGAGAACCATGTTCGCTTAGCGTTCTTTATATCCCAGGTCAATACAGATTATGTATGCAGATGATCATTAATGAGCAGGCAGAGGGGTTATAGTAAGTAAACCATCAAGTTAGGGACGCACCGAGGGTTGGTGGCGACGGAAGGTGATCTTACTATTTTCGCTGTAAACAAATATGAATACAGTTTGAAGGCAGTACATCCTACTTCGATAGCAGGTAGATGAGAATTAAGGCATATTAGAAGGGGGGAAGCACTGTATGTTTAGCTATTGATAGGGTGCAACAAAGTTACCCAATGATTTAATTAAGACACTAATATCAGAAATCTGAGTTACACTGTCTATTCTTTTACATTGAAAGCTATACATTTTTTGGAGTTGAGGAGAAGTCCACATTCCTCATTGTTCCTTTTAACAATGTCACTATTCCTTGTGTTTCACTGAATTACAATGCTGTTTATCATGATGTTTTAAACGTCCCTAAGCTCTAATGTTACATCTGATGGTTTCGAAGTTTGTGTTGAAGTGTTCCATGCCAAATTTCGCTACAAACGATGCTCACTGTGATGATGTGTTTGATACATGAACTCTACTTTAGACATTTCTCCACTGGTCTTTCTAATGCATCGAATAAATGGAACGGTCCCATCTGTTGGGTTGGGAGGAGAGTGCACTCACAATACCTGATGTCACCTATCTTCCGTGCGGTAACACGATTTCTCTGTTTACTTACTAAAACCCCTCTGCCTTGTGATAAAATAATCCCGGGGACAAAAGTCCTGAGTGTTATGCAGCCTTAGTGCGTTAACTTTATGTTAGATAAGGGAAACTACAGTAAATACTGTCCAGGCAATTCATGTCAATCTAGAATCAAACACATTCCCTTCAAGACGCGTTACAAATTTGTTTTGAAATTTAATTGTAGCATATAATCAACAGTCTGATGTTAAAGGTGTTTATACCTGAAGCTTTAGCTTCTCCTATGAAGAGAGTAGGGTTGCCTATCCGGAAGGATTATACAGGTATTTTGGAATATTATACTGTAAACCAAGCATGAGAAGCAGCAGACTAACAGAGAAAACACATTTTAGGCCATCAAACAGCTATCCTTCGCAACTCAAGTCATTCAAAAAGAGTATCCTTTCCCTTCGTATTAGAAAATGTCTCTTACACGTAAAAAAAATGTTATCCTCCATGGTGTAGTGGTTAACACGCGGGTACAAACCAGGCGGAGGGGAGGGATATTTTCGGTCGTAAAGCATGGCTTCCTTTGGAAGGGAAGTTAAGCCGGTGGTCCCGTGTCGTAGACTTACAGCACGTAAAAGAACCTCAAGCCTGATAAAGGGGCCTCTGAGCAAAATTTCCGGTCTTTCACCCCAATATAGAATGGGATGCTAAGGACCACAAAAGTTAAATAGCGTCCATAAATAAAACTAAATTTAGTTTTTGAGGAGGTTTAAAGTCCATTTTCCTCATTGTTCCTTTGTAACAACGTCACATGTTCCTTGTGTTTCACTGAATTACAATATTATTTAACATGCAGTTTTAAACTTCTTAAGCTCTGTTACATCTGATGGTTGCGACGTTTGTGTTGAAGTGTTCCATGCCAAATTCCGCTATAAACGATGCTTATTATGATGATATTTTTGATGCATGAATTTTACTTCAGAAATATTGCCACTGGTCTATATATTTATCGAATAAATGGAATAGACTCAACGAAACCATCTGTTGAGTTGGGGAGGAGAGTGTACTGTTGGATAACGAGAAGAAGGCGAGCGGGGCCTGAGGGGCGAGCGGGGTTTTGTAACTGTTTATCTGCTCACGTACTGTCGATTGATTACTACGTTTACTACGAAATGTGTTTATGTGTGCAAATGAACCAACCATACTGCCAGATCTGATACTAGTAGAATAGCAACCGCCGTAATAGGTGTTAACGCATTGGATCTTGCCATGGGTGAGTACTTGATAACACTGTATAGTAGTTTATAACTCCTAACATGTTTATCGTATCCACACGGCGAGCGTAAATATGATACGGACGCAGGAAAGTGTTGATGTTACACCTCCCACTCGCTTGCCTTCTTCTCGTGGTCTATCAGTACCTGATGTCACCCATACCCCGTGCGGTATCACGATTGCTCTGTTTACTTCCTAAAACCCTTCTGCCTGTTAATGAGAGAACAGATAAGCCCGGTTACCAAAAAGTTGAATGTTATTTTGCCTTAGTGTATTATTATAACTAATATGATTTTTCGGGCTGTTATGCCGTGGTCTGCTGAAGAAAGATTTCCCAGACGTTTCGTCCACAACTGCGGTGGACATCTTCAGTGGCGCGGACGAAGTCTTCTCGGTGAAAGTATCGCAGCGTCTGATGCGTTGGCCGTTAGTGCCGCTCTCTTTATAGTGTGGGCGCTCTCTGCTGATTGGCCCGCTGGTATGAGGGGGCTGGCGCCGGCTGTGTTGTTGCTCTCTTCTGATTGGCTCGCAGTGTTTTTCGGTTTTGTATGACCTTTCTTGTTTTTGATGACTAGATGCCAGTTACTGTTGAGTTTCAATGCTTCTTCTTTCCTATTGAAATTATTGGGATGTTTATAAATCTCTATTGCTTCGCGTTGTAGCCGGGTATGGTAATGCTTTATGGAGGAAAGAATGTTGGTGTCCTGAAATCTAATAATGTGTTCGCCCTCGGCTTCAATGGCATGTTCGGCGACTGCCGATTTTTCTGTATGGCCCAGGCGGCAGTTTCTTTTGTGTTCGCTAAGTCTGGTGTTAGCGCTCCGCTGTGTGGTACCAATGTACACTGAACCACAGGAACAAGGAATACAGTAAACACCGGCCGATGACAGGGGATCTCGGGGGTCTTTGGAAGAGCGCAGTAGGCTGTTTAATTGTCTTGTAGGTTTGAATACTGTTTTGACGTTGAAGTATATGTTCAATACGGTCAGTGACATTTCTGAAATATGGCAGAAAGACAATGGACTTGCTTTTGGGTTGGTCCTGAGTAACCGGTCGGGGCTTGGCCGGACGGCAGGCTCTTCTCACCTCTTGGACTGACTAACCATTTGATTGTAGAACTGTTTCCAGGTGTCGGATTTCTTGTGGAAGTAAGTGTGGTTCACAAATACGGGAAGCACGGTTTGCGAGTGTCTTAATCATAGCACGTTTTTGTCTAGGATGGTGGTTGGAGTTCTTGTTAAGGTAACGGTCTGTGTGTGTGGGTTTGCGGTAGACAGTATGACCCAGCGTGCCGTCAGCCTTCCTGCTAACGAGTACATCTAGAAAGGCTAGTTGGCCATCCTTTTCTTGTTCCATTGTGAACTGTATACGCTGATTGATGCTATTTAGATGTAACAAAAAATCTTGAAGAGCTTGTTCACCATGGGGCCAGATGACGAAGGTGTCATCCACATAGCGGAACCAGGCTGTTGGTTTGAGTGGAGCTGAGTTTAGTGCCTTTGACTCAAATGCCTCCATGAAGAAATTGGCCACAACAGGGCTAAGGGGGCTGCCCATGGCAACACCGTCTATTTGCTCGTAGAATGACCGGTTCCACTGGAAATAAGTGGTAGTCAGGACATGGTGAAAAAGTGTAATGATATCATCAGAGAAGATGGGTTGTAACAACTTCAGAGTTTCTTGTACTGGAACCATGGTGAATAGAGACACAACGTCAAAACTAATTAGTAAATCCTTAGGTAGCAATTTGAGGTTGCGGAGAATTTGAATGAAATGATTAGAGTCCTTGATGAAAGAGTCGGACAAGCCGACATGGGGTTGTAGAAGACCGGTTAGGTATTTAGCTATGTCGTATGTGGGAGAACCAATACCACTAACAATGGGCCTGAGCGGAACATCTGGTTTATGGATCTTGGGTAGCCCGTAAAGTCTAGGCGGCTGAGCTTCGGACTTGGTAAGGCGGCTTTTGTCTTCCGTCGAAAGCGAGGAGTTCTTGATCAAAAGATTAGTTTTCCGTAGAATACGGGCTGTCGGATCACGTTTAATCTTATGGTAGGTTGCTGGTTGCAGGCGTTCAGAGATTTTTCGTTGATAGTCTTGCTGGTTAAGAATAACTGTGGCATTACCCTTGTCCGCTGAGCAAACAATGATGTCTCGGTTGGAGTTCAGCTTTTTTAATGCAGTTCTCTCTTGATTGGTTAAATTACTGGTAGGAGGTTTGGCCTTCTCGAGAACCCTGGCAGATTCCCGGCGAATTTCATCAGCTGCAAGCCTTGGCAGAACTCGTATTCCTGCTTCAATGTGAGAAATGATGTCTTCAACTGGCAACGTTGGAGTGACAACAGCATAGTTACCTCCTTTAGCAAGGAGTGACGTTTCAGCAGGTGACAGCTGGTGATCAGATAAGTTCACTACCGTGCGGCAGTGGTTGAGAGTAGTCGGCGGTTTGATGGAGGCAGTAAGGCCATCAAACTTCTTCTTGTGACGAGTGGTCATGCTGTTGTGATTGTATGTCATAGAGCCGTAGGTGATTCTGTCAGTGTTGTCCCAATCAAAACTGTGTAGTGAGTTACTTACTTGAAGATGTAAGATGAGTAGTTGACTATTGTTGGCAGAGAGTTGTCGTCTGGTCTGATGGATGCGTTCTCGGAGCAAGGCCCGTTCAGAGCGGTTGTAAATGCGGTTGGCGGCAGCGGTGATGAAATGTCGTTTCTGTCGTAGGAATTTAGGAATAATTCCCGAGTCTCGGCAGCGTAGAAGAAAGGCAAGTGAACACAGCAAAGAAGATTTTTGTTTGCGTAGCACTTCTAGTCGACGGATCAGACGGTATGCCTCCTCCCCGTAGAGGCGAGTCATGTAAGAACGTAGGTTTTCACGGCCGGAGTCACAATTATAACTAATATGATTTTCCGGGCTGTTATGCCGTGGTCTGCTGAAGAAAGATTTCCCAGACGTTTCGTCCACAACTGCGGTGGACATCTTCAGTGGCGCGGACGAAGTCTTCTCGGTGAAAGTATCGCAGCGTCTGATGCGTTGGCCGTTAGTGCCGCTCTCTTTATAGTGTGGGCGCTCTCTGCTGATTGGCCCGCTGGTATGAGGGGGCTGGCGCCGGCTGTGTTGTTGCTCTCTTCTGATTGGCTCGCAGTGTTTTTCGGTTTTGTATGACCTTTCTTGTTTTTGATGACTAGATGCCAGTTACTGTTGAGTTTCAATGCTTCTTCTTTCCTATTGAAATTATTGGGATGTTTATAAATCTCTATTGCTTCGCGTTGTATGGTGATGATGATGATGATGATATGCGGCTTAAGGGCGCTAAACTGCTGAGGTCATCAGCGCCCTTACAATGTATAAAATATAAAGTCAAAATATAAAAACAGGTAAAAGAACCGCATAATTAAAAAACGGGACGTAAACCCGCGATGTCCAAAAGGCTAAAAATAACAATAAGATAACAATAAAAACAATAATAACAACAATAAAATCAATAACAACAATAAAATCAATAACAACAATAATAACAATATAAATATCTGAAAAAACCAACACACTAAAACCATAGGCAATAAACGATTAAAACGTGTCAAGAACTATAGAATGCGAGGTACATGAGCGCCATATGTCCACTGGGGATTAGAGTCCCCATAAAAACTGACAGAAGAAAAGTATTAAGCTAAAAGACGCTCAACGCATTAAATGCGCAGAGTAAAATCACTATCATGAATAAAACGTAAAACACATTCTACAGCACGCGTGTCGTCTGCCAAAACGTTGGCTAGGCCAATAGGCAGACCCACGCGGGCACGCAATGCAGCTAAAACCTGACACTCTGTTAAAAATATGACGCACCGTCAAGGGCACGTCACACTGCCCACAGAGTGGTGCGGGGTCACCACTGAGCAAATACCTATGACTAAAAACACAATGTCCAATCCGTAAACGAGCTAAAATTACCTTTTCCCTACGACACGAACGAGAAGAGGTACCCCAGATCAACGGGAAAGGCTTAACCTCCCGCAACTTGTTCCCCCGGAGGGCCGTCCACTCATCGCGCCAGCGCGAGAGGATGCGGCGACGTAAAATAACACACGAATCTGACGAGGGAACAACGGAAGTAAAAAATCTGGGTAATAAAATCGCCGATTTCGCAGCGGCGTCGGCAGACTCATTACCTGAGATGCCCACATGACCTGGAATCCACATGAAGGACACGCTGATGCCAGAGACACCAAGCGAGTGGAGCAGGTCATGTATGCGATGTACAAGCGGGTGGTAATGGTACAGCGCAGTAATAGTCTGAAGGGCACTCAGAGAGTCCGTACAAATAAAACAGTGCTGTAAGGCGTGCCGCTGAATGTATAAAATAGATTGATAAATGCTAAAAGGTTCGGCGGTAAAAATTGAACATTGTCCAGGTAAACGAAACTTAAAACTACAGTGACCAGAAACAAAGGCACATCCAATTTCAGCTTCAGTCTTAGATCCATCGGTAAAGATAAAATGGAAGTCCCCGAATTGAGCCCGTACTTCTAAAAAAGCCGATCTAAAGACTGAAGCAGGGGTCTCAGGCTTCGGCATTGACGTTAGCCCAAGGTGACAGTGGGCCTCAGCGCGGGACCATGGAGGAAAACGCGTTTCCCCCCGTGGAAGGGCCGGCGCTGGCGTAACGTCCAAATGCCGAAGTAGCAGTCGAAATCGAACCCCTGGAGGGAGCAATGCAGAGGAGCTAACAAAATATTGGCGATCAAGCGAATCCTCGTAAAATACATCGAAGGACGGGTGGTTAGGCAAGCGTGAGAGTCGACAAGCATAGCTGCACAAAAGCATCTCACGCCGGAAGGACAGCGGAGGCTCTGCAGCTTCTGCGTACAGACTGGGTACAGGGCTAGTTGGAAAGGCCCCTGTAGCAACTCTTATGCCACGATGGTGAATGGCATTCAATCGACATAACACAGATGGACGTGCCGACGAATAAACAATACACCCGTAATCAAGCTTGGATCGGACCAAAGAGCGATAAAGGCGAAGAAGGACGGTCCGATCAGCTCCCCAGGATGTGCCACTTAAAACACGTAAAAGATTAAAAGAACGGTCACACTTTGCTTTTAAAAAGGAAACGTGCGAGGTCCAACACAACTTCCTATCAAAAATCAACCCCAAAAATTTCGCCTCGTCTGCAAACGGAAGTATCCCTGGCCCAAGATGGAGAGAGGGCGGAGGGAAATACTTCCGGCGCCAGAAGTTGATGCAGACGGATTTCTCGGCGGAGAAATTAAAGCCGTTGGCGTTACTCCAGGCGTAGAGACGGTCGATACAGCTCTGGAGACGGCGTTTGAGTAGACAGGTCCGCCGTGAACTACAATAAATAGCGAAATCGTCAACAAAAAGGGACGATGAAATGCCAGGTGGAATACAATCAACAATGGGGTTGATAGCAATCGCAAAAAGTGTGACACTGAGTACAGAGCCCTGCGGTACTCCGTTCTCTTGAATAAAACGACGAGATAAAACCGAGCCCACACGTACACGAAAGACGCGGTCCGTCATAAACTCCCGAAGAAATATGGGAAGACGACCGCGGATATTCCAATCGTGAAGTGTACGTAAAATGCCGCCCCTCCAACAAGTGTCATAAGCTTTCTCCAGGTCAAAAAATACAGCCACGGTTTGACACTTTCTCAGAAATCCATTCATAATTTGCGTCGACAAGGACACCAGATGGTCGACGGTAGAGCGATAGCGACGAAACCCGCACTGAGCGTTCGCTAGAAGTTTCTGAGACTCAAGCCACCATGTCAACCGCCCGTTGATCATGCGCTCCATCACCTTGCAAATGCAACTGGTGAGGGAGATAGGGCGGTAGCTGGAAGGTAGTTGGCGATCCTTCCCAGGCTTAAGTATAGGGACAATGGTGGCTTCGCGCCAAACGGAAGGAAAAATGCCGTTTTGCCAAATACGGTTATAGACCTGTAAGAGAAAGAGTTTACCGTCGGCTGAAAGGTTCTTTAACATCAGGACATGAATGCCGTCCGGCCCAGGAGCGGAGTGCCGAGAGCAATGAAGAGCGTGCTCCAGCTCCCTCATTGTGAATAGTTCGTTATAGCATTCATCATTAGCAGACCGAAAAGTATATGATGCGGAATCCAGCCGGTCTTTAATAGAGCGAAAGCCGGCGGAATAATGGTCTGAACTGGAAACCGCCTCAAAGGCAGCACCCAGAGTGTTAGCGATGGCAGCCGGATCCACGATGGTGGCATTAGAAACCTGAAGGCCAGAAACAGCACAATGTGACACTTTACCTGAGAAGCGACGAAGTTTATCCCAAACAACGGATGAAGGCGTAAAACGATTAAAAGACTCGACAAAACGAGCCCAAGATGCCTTCTTGCTATCCTGAATAATGCGACGAGCCCTGGCGCGCGATTGTTTAAAAGTCACCAAATTATCATGTGTAGGGTGTCGTCGAAACACCCTAAGTGCAGTCCTACGGGCACGAACGGCGTCCCGACAATCCTCGTTCCACCACGGAACAGGTGGCCGCCGAGGTTGGGAGGATGAACGGGGTATTGCGCGTTCGGCGACAGAGAAAATAATAGACGTAAGGTGCTGCACTAGTTGGTGAATGTCGGAGAAGGGCTGGTCGTCAAAATGCACGAGGCTGGAATACAAGCTCCAGTCGGCTTTTGCGAATATCCAGGTAGGTACTCTGGAAGGCTGTACGTGGTGCGACAGAAGAGAAACGATGCAGGGGTAATGGTCGCTGGAGTAGGTGTCAGCGACGACGTTCCACTGAAGACGATGAGCAAGCTGGAGGGAACAAATGGCAAGGTCCAGGTGAGTGAATGTACCAGAAGAATCAGAAATAAAAGTAGGTGCACCGGTATTGAGGATGGAAAGATTGAACTGATAAATAATGTCGGAAAGAAGAGTAACCCTCGCACAAACCCTTGGCGAACCCCATAGTGGGTGATGGGCATTAAAATCTCCCAACAGAAGAAAGGGTGTTGGGAGAGCGGACAGGAGAGCTCGAATGTCCGCGGGAGCGAGGGGAGACGATGGAGGTGAATACACAGAGCAAACAGAAAACAAAAAGCCGGGTAAGTGAAGGCGAACGGCAATAGCTTGCAAATCAGATGTAAGTGTGACAGGTGTAAAATGAACGTCGTTACGCACTAAGAACATGACACCTCCATGAGCAGGAGTACCCTCCTCCGGTTCAAGGTCGTAGCGAACCGGAGTATATCCTCGGAGATCAAAAGGATCGTGAGGGCGAAGCTTAGTCTCCTGCAAACATACGACCATAGGCGAATGGGAACGCAATAAAAGTTGCAGTTCCGCCCTATGCGATCGTACACCACGTACATTCCAGGTCAGGATAGCCATTAAGAATAAGGAGATAAACTGTCCATTTAGAAGGGCGGCTTAAAATTACCTTTTGTTTAACCTTTGGGCTCGGGCTTTTTGTATGGAGTTGGTCAGACTCCATAGCTTCCTCGGAGGGAGGGCCGACGCGCTCAGTGCCAGAAACCGATTCAAGCGCCGTGAATCGGTTCTGGGTGGCGATGGGTGAAGGGTGCCGCTGAGCGCGGCTTGTCCCAGGACCATCCTGGGACAGCGACCTCCGAGGAGGAGAAGGTGAACTTTTGTTATCGCGCGCACGCGGAGGGTCTTTCAAAAAATCTTCCCTACGAAGTTTCTGCTTGGGCTTCTTTTCAACGGCTTGCGACTTCATTGACTTGGGACCAGGTTTATACGGCTTGGTAACTGTAGCCTTATTAGACGGCCAGATGGTAGTGGCGGTTAATCCAGTCAAGGTCCAGGTCTGAGTTTCGGCATCTACTCGTAGTACTGGCGAGGCAACAACAGAACTAAATGTGCCAGATCGCAGGAGTGAAGGTTGGCGCGCATGGTAACGCCTCCGGGCTTCAGCGAAGGAGAGTTTTTCCTTTACCCGGATCTCCTGGATCGCCTTCTCGTCCAAGTACCGCGGACAGTCGGCAAACGAAGCAGAATGAGACCCTTTACAATTAACGCAGACGGGGGCTGTTGAACAGGTACCTTCGTGTGAGGGCTGGCTACAGGTTGCACAGATGTGAACGGCACTCTTACATGAGACTTGCGTATGCCCAAAACGTTGGCATTTAAAACAACGCAGAGGTCTAGGAATATAAGGCCTCACAGAAATCCGTTCGTACCCTGCGGAAATGCTCGTGGGCAGATCGAAGCCATCAAATGTAATAAACAGGGTACGAGTGGGTAACAACACGCCGTCGCGTTTGGCCTGCACTCGATGAACCGCTGTCACCCTCTGGTCTGCAAGATATTCCACCAGGTCTTCGTCAGAGATACCATCGAGGCTATGCGTGGTGACAACGCCTCTACAAGAATTCAAGGTGCGGTGCTTCTCAACACGGATAGGATAACCGTGGAGAAGCGTGGCGCTCAACAAGGACTTACTTTGTGCCTCGGATTTGCTTTGAACCAATAACGAACCATTACGAAGCCGAGTGCAGGAAAGAACCGGACCAGCAATAGAGTCAATGCCCTTCTGGATGATAAAAGGGTTCACCTTCTCGAATGATTGTCCTTCCTCTGTACGGGTAATCACTAAGTAACAACCAGCTGTTGGCGGTGCTACTTCTGTTACTAAAGTTTTACGGCGCTTGTTGTTAATAATGGAGAAAGGGTGCTCCATAGCGAAAAAAAATCCTCCACCATTGCAACCGTCTCCGACTTCGGGCTCTGACTTCTCGGGCGTTACCCCGGCTTGGGTGAGTGGCCTATCTATACCAGACTCACCCCAGGGTCACACCTCCCAGAACATAGACAGAGGGACCCAATCGCCGTCAGAAGTCAGCAGCTCATGCAATGGCCCCCCCGCGGGACTGCAGTTGAACAGCGGATACGAACACAAACCCTACATGACGACCCCGGGTGGTGGGGATGACGCCATTACCCACTCACCCAGCTGCGCACGCGGTGCGCGGGTATCCGTCAGGCTGTGTCCACGGAGGATTTAAATAAAAAGATAAAAGAAACTAAAACTGTGTGGGCGTTTTGCACGCAAGGTAGGCCGGCGGGGAAGAAAAAGAGATATGCGTATGTCGAGGTGCGAAATGGCCGGAAGGTGATAAGGGAAGAAAGAAACGATGGTGAGGTGCAGTATGGATGGAATGCAAAGAACGCACGAGAGCCTACCTTGGGTCCACCGGTCACTTGAAGAACCCACCTCGACCGGATGGGGGTGAGGGGATGAAGGTGGCGATGATTGGCTCGGGAACCCCCGGGTGCGCCAAAAACCCGTACTCACATAAGGTGAGCCCCTGGGGGGTTCGCGTTGTAGCCGGGTATGGTAATGCTTTATGGAGGAAAGAATGTTGGTGTCCTGAAATCTAATAATGTGTTCGCCCTCGGCTTCAATGGCATGTTCGGCGACTGCCGATTTTTCTGTATGGCCCAGGCGGCAGTTTCTTTTTGTTCGCTAAGTCTGGTGTTAGCGCTCCGCTGTGTGGTACCAATGTACACTGAACCACAGGAAAAAGGAATACGGTAAACACCGGCCGATGACAGGGGGATCTCGGGGGTCTTTGGAAGAGCGCAGTAGGCTGTTTAATTGTCTTGTAGGTTTGAATACTGTTTTGACGTTATGACGTTGAAGTATATGTTCAATACGGTCAGTGACATTTCTGAAATATGGCAGAAAGACAATGGACTTACTTTTGGGTTGGTCCTGAGTAACCGGTCGGGGCTTGGCCGGACGGCAGGCTCTTCTCACCTCTTGGACTGAATAACCATTTGATTGTAGAGCTGTTTCCAGGTGTCGGATTTCTTGTGGAAGTAAGTGTGGTTCACAAATACGGGAAGCACGGTTTGCGAGTGTCTTAATCATAGCACGTTTTTGTCTAGGATGGTGGTTGGAGTTCTTGTTAAGGTAACGGTCTGTGTGTGTGGGTTTGCGGTAGACAGTATGACCCAGCGTGCCGTCAGCCTTCCTGCTAACGAGTACATCTAGAAAGGCTAGTTGACCATCCTTTTCTTGTTCCATTGTGAACTGTATACGCTGATTGATGCTATTTAGATGTAACAAAAAATCTTGAAGAGCTTGTTCACCATGGGGCCAGATGACGAAGGTGTCATCCACATAGCGGAACCAGGCTGTTGGTTTGAGTGGAGCTGAGTTTAGTGCCTTTGACTCAAATGCCTCCATGAAGAAATTGGCCACAACAGGGCTAAGGGGGCTGCCCATGGCAACACCGTCTATTTGCTCGTAGAATGACCGGTTCCACTGGAAATAAGTGGTAGTCAGGACATGGTGAAAAAGTGTAATGATATCATCAGAGAAGATGGGTTGTAACAACATCAGAGTTTCTTGTACTGGAACCATGGTGAATAGAGACACAACGTCAAAACTAATTAGTAAATCCTTAGGTAGCAATTTGAGGTTGCGGATGACATGGTTCCGCTATGTGGATGACACCTTCGTCATCTGGCCCCATGGTGAACAAGCTCTTCAAGATTTTTTGTTACATCTAAATAGCATCAATCAGCGTATACAGTTCACAATGGAACAAGAAAAGGATGGCCAACTAGCCTTTCTAGATGTACTCGTTAGCAGGAAGGCTGACGGCACGCTGGGTCATACTGTCTACCGCAAACCCACACACACAGACCGTTACCTTAACAAGAACTCCAACCACCATCCTAGACAAAAACGTGCTATGATTAAGACACTCGCAAACCGTGCTTCCCGTACACTTACTTCCACAAGAAATCCGACACCTGGAAACAGTTCTACAATCAAATGGTTAGTCAGTCCAAGAGGTGAGAAGAGCCTGCCGTCCGGCCAAGCCCCGACCGGTTACTCAGGACCAACCCAAAAGCAAGTCCATTGTCTTTCTGCCATATTTCAGAAATGTCACTGACCGTATTGAACATATACTTCAACGTCAAAACAGTATTCAAACCTACAAGACAATTAAACAGCCTACTGCGCTCTTCCAAAGACCCCCGAGACCCCCTGTCATCGGCCGGTGTTTACCGTATTCCTTGTTCGTGTGGTTCAGTGTACATTGGTACCACACAGCGGAGCGCTAACACCAGACTTAGCGAACACAAAAGAAACTGCCGCCTGGGCCATACAGAAAAATCGGCAGTCGCCGAACATGCCATTGAAGCCGAGGGCGAACACATTATTAGATTTCAGGACACCAACATTCTTTCCTCCATAAAGCATTACCATACCCGGCTACAACGCGAAGCAATAGAGATTTATAAACATCCCAATAATTTCAATAGGAAAGAAGAAGCATTGAAACTCAACAGTAACTGGCATCTAGTCATCAAAAACAAGAAAGGTCATACAAAACCGAAAAACACTGCGAGCCAATCAGAAGAGAGCAACAACACAGCCGGCGCCAGCCCCCTCATACCAGCGGGCCAATCAGCAGAGAGCGCCCACACTATAAAGAGAGCGGCACTAACGGCCAACGCATCAGACGCTGCGATACTTTCACCGAGAAGACTTCGTCCGCGCCACTGAAGATGTCCACCGCAGTTGTGGACGAAACGTCTGGGAAATCTTTCTTCAGCAGACCACGGCATAACAGCCCGGAAAATCATATTAGTTATAATTGTGACTCCGGCCGTGAAAACCTACGTTCTTACATTAGTGTATTATCTTTATCTTAGATAAGGAAAACGCTATTCAGGCAATTCATTTCACTCTAGATTCCAACACATTTCCTGCAAGTCGCGTTACACTACAGGCTGGTGCTTGTGGCATATAATCAACGGCTTGATGTCAAAGGTGTTTATGCCAGCAGCTTTACCTTCTCCTATGAAGAGTGTCGGATTGCCTCCCCGGAAGGATTATGCAGCTATTTTGGGATATTATACTGTAAACAAACTATATGAGAAGCAGCAGACTGGCACAGAATAGGGCATCAAAGACTTATCCTTCACAATTCAAGTCATTTGATAAAGAATATGTTTCCCTTCATATTAGAAAATCTCTCTCCCACAGCCAAAGAGCGGTAAAAACGGCAAATTTGTCAGAATTATAAATTTACTATCCGCATCATACTATAAAGGAACTCTAAAAATGAAATTTTCTAGCTCCCCTACTACTACTGCTTCTACTGCTAGGTATAGTAAGTACTGCATTCAATCCAAAAATTCTATACCGTGATTTCACCTGAAATACATGTTTTTGAGACAGCCGCAATAAAAAAAATTTACGAGCGCGCGCGCGTGTGTCTGTGAATAGCATAGCTCAAAAACGAAAACGAAAATTTTTCGTAATCCTTGATTTTCTCAAAAAAGTTTAAAGATTACTCGTACTGGTAATTCTTGGAGCAACAATAATGTAATTTTTATGACAGCTTATAAAATAGCCAATCAACAACCAGAAAAAGCTTTAGTTAAATGAAGGTGTTCTATTGGATTAGGATTAGCCAATCAGAAACTAAAATGAAGCAAAATTTACAAATTCAGAAGCCAGGTGCTTATAGACAGCGTTTCTAACCGGACGCATGATGCGTCCTCGAGAAATTTAATACGTATTCAGTGTGAGACGAAAATAGTTTACGTGTTAAAAAGTGCAAGTAATTAATAAAAGCAGCTCACAGCTCTCTATATATCAGTCAAGTGTTATTTAAATCGTATCAAGCATTAATAAAAGAAGTGAAGTAAAATTATAATCTGTGTAAGCCTACACCACAACCCTGCTAAGAGAAACGTGTCTCTAACAAAAATACTGACGCAGCCGAGGCAAACATAAATATTTAATACTTAAAGAAACAGTCAAATTACAAAGTTAATATATCTTTATTTAAACTTGGGGCAAAGGCCACCTGAAAGTACATTTGGGGCGAATGCTACCGGAAACTGTTTACTATACGTGCGGTTGCAACTACTACAAGTTCGGCTCCCCAACAGTTGAACTATAATAAAACTCCTTCTATAAATAATCCTTTCTCACCCTGAACCCAGAAAAAGCATTTTAAAGAAAATGTTCCTGAGTGTGTGTGTGTGTATATGTGTCTGTGAATAGTGTAACTCAAAAACGAAAAATTGGATAAATAGCAAACTTGGTATTTAAAGATGCAACACGAATATTTTCAAGAAAATTCTCCCACTCTAATCTACACTTTACATGGACATTTTTCGAACTTTTTCTAAAACAAATTGCTCTAACGATGTTGGTTAAAATACCATATATTAAAGATATTTACATGACAAAATGTATATCTTAGATTTTCTGAAACAGCCTGTGAGGTCCTCTTCATTCGGAAGGAATTTTGTATAATATTGTATAACCAGTAAACGTTAAGCGATAGACGAAATCGTACCACACAGAATATAGATTACTTTAAAACATAAAATTTATTTCAAACACCTTTATTTGTGGCATGTCATTTTGGAGATATCCGTTATTGATGATTCGATTTGTTCAATACTGGCCATTCTCTTGAAGTCCTGTCAACATTCAGTTGTTTGAAACCTATGTATGGAAACAGTATGGAATTTTAAGGCCAGCGTATAGTGTCCAGTTCTTAAACATTTGACTATCGCTGTTCTCTTTGTTTCTATAATGAAATGTGTAATCTAGCTTTTTCTGCAAAGGCTTATAAAATGTGGTAGACAGCAAAATAAGCTTTATTAAGAATAGTTTTCTATACCCACTAATAAGCGATAGAGGATCATTTTAACTTACTGTATCCTTCTAATATGTAAATACGTAAAGAAAGTTTATCTGAGTAACAATAAGTAGACAGAAGAACATACTTTTATAAGAATAGTATGTAGAAGAGTGAGTAGAGGAAGCCATGTGAATACAACACATTAGACGTTTTTCAGACCTAATTCTCGCATTAGATACACTAACCGTACTGTAAAGTAATCTAAATACCCTGTAGCAGACATACCAAGATGACTGTGGTTTCTACATTTTTATAAATTTATGCCATAACGTTATATTTGAGGAAATGGCGGGCAGAAACTCAGGACAGAAAGGATAATATACACTGACCTATCATGAGTTGCGAGTATGAGGCTTTAATTTTAGCTGAAGATATTCTATTAATGCAGTACGCGGATCCAGGGAGGAGCTAAAAGGGTCTTTAGCCTCCCGCCTTCAGCCATAGTAGAAACGAAATGAACCGAGTTATTTTAGTTTGTAGTCATTCTGTGGGGGCTGCCTAAAGAAATATACAGAACAGCTTGAGTGTATTGTTGCCAACGTAGAGACATTTATGCTATTTTAATAAACATAGGGACAGATCTCATTAATCTGTTTTAAAAAGTAAAGACAATTAGTATTACGTATTAATTACATTAGTCTGGATTTTCAAACGTTTTGTCAGATGATTTCTTAAAAGTATGTGTTCTTGAATCAAGTTTTTATGCTGATTCCAGAAATAACTTCCGTTTTGATAATTTTACTAATGAGCGTAGAAAGGTATTCAAATACCATTTCACGCAGGGTAAGCTTTTATTCAAGAAACATTTTAAGAATACTCTCAAGAACTCCCCTAATTTGTTTCATGACTACATTTTAACAAAATAAGAAGCCAAAGTGCTTTAATTTTTTTTCAAACTTTCTCTTCTTTGACTTCCTTGCAGATCCTTGAAGATGACTGTCCCTCCTCAACTCCAACAGTAGTCGGCCATCATAGTTTCATTCCATCTCCCCTGGTACCTCCACTCCATTTCCTTAATATCTTGGTGAAAACCTTCACCCTGGAAAGTAGTTGATATGTGAATGCAGAAAATGCACCTTTACACTCATGTTACAACCCATCTTCTTGAAATTTTCCAACATTGTTTCGACAATGGCCTTGTAATTAGGATCTTTGTTATTGCCTAAGAGGTTTTCAGTAACTGATCGGAAGGCGGTCCATGCTTCTATTTCTCTCTCATTCATGGTCTTCTCAAAATGTTCATTCTTCATCAATTTCTTTATTTGAGGACCAACAAAAATTCCAGCCTTTAATTTGTCTTGTGTAATGAAGGGAAACTTCTTGGAAAGGTACTTGAAGCAGGGTCCATCCTGTGGTAGAGCCCTTACAAATTGCTTCATCAAGCCCAATTTTATGTGTAGTGACGGAAGTAATATCTCTATATTTTTGAAGTGAAATTGGGAAAAAAACTCTACGTGATAGAAATAAACTAAAAGCAGTTCTGAAATCAGTTTAAAAAGTGAGCCAGAATCACTTATTAGTTTTCAGTCATCCGATATCATGCAGACTAGTGTAATTCAATAAAGTGATGCTTTTGCAATAAAGTAATTCATCCATTATCAAAATACCTTAATTTTATTGTTTATACTCACTTGAAGAAATTTCAAGACGAAGAAGCAATCGGCAGTTGTGAAAAATAAACTGTAACAAGGATGTAATTTCAATGTTTTCCTGGAGGTAATGTAGAGTATGTCCTACACCATGTCGCTGTGGGTTAGAACGCTCTGGTTCCCGGCTACGGAATGCGCCAGGATTCGATCTCGCTCATTGGGAAGTGGAAGGCGGTGCCCACGCAGCATCGTGAGGAAAGTGGGGAGCTGCAATAGCTAGCGATCCCGGCTGGGGCTTATGTGATGCCGGCTACATCACCTCCCCGTACCAGTTGGATGATCGCCCACCTCTGCAGTGAGTATGTAGGCATGAGGCCGCCAGTCGGGTTGGCAGGCTTAGGCCTAGCGCCATGGGATTATTATGTAGAATGTAGAGAAAGAACTGCTGTACAAAAAAGAGCACGTCTTGACCTTTTAAATAATGTACCTACATATGCCATAATAAACTAACACTGAGTGCCGACACATGGGTTTTTTCTAGGGTTTCACCGGGTCGCTAGTCGAATGCTGGGGAGGTTCATTACATCCCCTGAATTTCCTGTCCATCCATTTCATCTCCTGCGTTGCAAGGCAGGAGCAAAGAATGCTTTATATAACCCTTCGTCCTCCGGATTAAGGCGGTCTCCGAGTTTCGGGGCCAAGTACGTTAAGAACTGGGCAAAAATGAACCGATTTCAGGGAGCAAAACTTTAGAGATCCTTAGTTCGAAAGTGCTCAGGATTCACCGTCCACTTTGTTCGAAGGGCAACTCAAATGACACCAAGGATGGTAAAATATCTCTTATTGTTTTATCATTACATTACGTAGGACTATTTCCTTCTGTTTCAGTTATTTTCCTTAAGCGTTCCGGTGTTGGTAACACTGTCACCAAGTACTAGCAAGAGTATTTGGTGTGCTAACATTTAGCTTTGTTACAGCCACCTAACCTACATAATGTTTTTGTATTACTAATTGTATGCTTCGTATAGTATTATAACGTTTATAATATTGAATACTAATGTAAATACATTACAGTATAATAATAATAATAATAATAATAATAATAATAATAATAATAATAATACCTCCTGTCCATTATTGATCAGAGCTCTGAAGTTAACCAGTGTTTTATGTATGAGTGGTAGAGAGCCTTTTTCTAACGAGGAGGTTCCGAATTCGAATCTTACTCATGTCTACGGAGTTCCGTATCTATAATGCATACTGTGGTAAGTATAAACACAGACGCCACTCTTAAGGTAATCAGCAAGTGTAAAATGGTTTTAACTTAATTTTTTATTTTTATAATTTTAGAAATCGAGTATTTTGATATGCGATTTATTCTTTAAAAGTGGTAGGGGATAATGGGCAGGATGAATATTTCCTTTGGATGAATTAACGTTAGTCAGTTCAAGTGCTGAGAGTGAGGCAGTATATTTAACACTTAAATAATTTCAATTTAGTTATATAATATGTAAATTCAATAACAGCCCGCCTTGAAGCAATATGTGTATGTAATAACTTGTAAAATGTATGTAACGGTCATTGCATATGCTTATATTATTGTATCCATGTGTAATAATGTTATGTGAATATATTACGTAAATTAATAATGTAGGAGCTGTGAGAATAATAAGTTAAAAGTTGCTAACAATGAGGTAACAATGAGGCAACCTTGAGTCAATAATGAGTAAGAAAGTTTAACAGTACTACTTGTGATTCTTGGAGTAACAATAATGTAATTTTAGTGACAGTTTATAAAATAGCCAATCAACAACTAGAAAAAGCTTTAGTTAAATGAAGGTATTCTATTGGAGTAGGATTAGCTAATCAGAAACTGAAATATAGCAAAATTTACAAATCTAGAAGTCAGTTGCCTGCAAACAGTGTTCCTAATCGGACGCAAAAAGTGTCCTCGAGAGATTTAACACGTATTCGTGTGAGACAAAAAATAAGTTTACGTGTTAAAAAGTGTAATTAATTAATAAAAAGAATCTCACAGCTCTCTATATCAGTAAAGTGTTATTTAAATCGTGTCAAGTATTAATAAAAAGGAGTGAAGTAAAATTATAATCTTTATAAGCCTACATTCTTGTTGCACCACAACCCTGCTAAGAGAAACGTGTCTCTAACAATAATACTGACGCAGACGAGGCAAACATAAATATATAATATTTAAAGAAACAGTCAAATTACAAAGTTAATATTTTTTAAACTTGGGGCAAAGGCCACCTAATAATACATTTGGGGCGAAGGCTACTGGAAACTGTTTACTATACGTGCGGTTGCAACTACTACAAGTGTTCGGCTCCCCAACAGTTGAAATATAATACATCATCTTCAAACTGACTTTCCATACGTAGCAGCAACAAACATTTCTTTTAAATTGGCGCCAGAACGTGGGGCAAAATAACGCAACAATACTACATATTTCTCAAATTGGCTTCCATACGTGGTGGTAAAACGACAACGTAAAAAAATCTATTCTCAAGAGTTAGTCCGTATTTCTCCGTAAACTTAATTTTGTCATTGAAATGTGCATTTATCTCAGCATGGCATTCGCCAATTGGCTTGCAATTTTGCATTCACATAGCAGAGATGTTTGCAAATACCAGGAACTATGATTATTTAAAATGCCTCAACATTTCACGTATAACTATATTAAACACAATGAAAAGTTTTGATAGCATTTTAAGACGTTTTTTAAAAGACTAAATTCACACATCACATAGCAAAATGATTCTAGTGCTTAAATTATGATGAAGCTCATATAGATGATGTCTTATAAGTAATATCGGTTTTTGAGCAAAGCTTTATTTCAAATGTACATCATAGGAAATGATTCTAATCTTCAAAGTAAAGACCATTAAATTCTATAGCTCTGAGCCACCTTTCAGCAATATTTTTGTATTCCACAACGGTACCAGTTTCTGGTTTTTGATGCGAAGAATTCGTCGATATTCATTTCAACTGCATCAAAGTTTTCCAAATTTCTTCCTCATAGGAAATGGGCCACGGGTATAAACAGATGATAATCTGATAGCGCAAGATCAGGGATGTATGCTGGATGTGGTAGCAGTTCGATTGCTTCTAGTTCCTGAACCTTGATCATTGTTCTTTGAGCTGTGTGAGGTCTCGCATTGTACTGCTGCAAGGGAACTCTGTTTCTATTTAATGTCAAGTACCTCTGCCTTAAAACTTGATGAACTCGTTCCAGTTGTTGAGGTAAAGCTCCGCAATGACTGCACGTCCCAAAAACATATCATTATTTTGGAGCCGAACTGATTTTTACTTTCTCTACTACGTATAGTAAGTAGGGGAAGTATTGTATTCCACCCAAAAATTCGATACCGAGATTTCACCGGAAATACATGTTTTGAGACTCACTGAATCCAAAAACAGCATTTTTGGAAACATGTCCGCGTGTGTGTGTGTCTGTGAACAGCATAACTCAGAAACGAACAGTCGGATAAACACCAAACTTGGTATTTAGGTTCAGTATCTTCCAGAGATGCGACACGAAGTATTTCAAAAAAATCCCCCCACCCCAGATTACCCTTTACATGGAAGATTTTTCGAAATTTTTAATCTTCTCAAAAATGGCTCTAAAGATTTTCATTAAAATATTATATGTTTAAGATATTTTCGTGACAAATAAAATGTATAATTTGAATTTTCTGGGAATGTCTCCAAAAGTATTCATTGCGAACGACTTTTGCATAACTGGTAAACCATAAGAGATAGATAAAATTTTGCTGCACAAAAAATGACGATCGCGTTAAAATACACAATTTATGTCATACACATTTTTTGTTGTTGAGTGAACCATTTTCGAGATATTGCTCTTTATTCCCTTACATTTTTCAATAATTTTCTCAAATGGGAATTCGTTATTCATTTTTTTGTCTTGTATATGCAAAGAGTATTAATCCGTGGCAAAGGGAATGGTGCTGCAGCTAGCAACCAGCTATTAAGATATATGTATGTGCTTAAAGGCTACTGTATTTCTATATTGCCCTTGTAAATACAAAACAAGGGGAACATAGTACGCCTTAAGCGATTGTCAAATATTTTTACAACTAGTCGCTATGTGTAAAATGTAATTCTCTTTGCATGTCAAAAGATCGTTTCTTCAAACGTTTATCTCGATTAATATGAAATAGATGGAGAATAAGAGTTCGTAAAAATAGTTTGTACAAGAGTAGAGAAAGTCATATGAGTGTAACACATCAGATTTTTTTAACGATAACGTTTGCAGACTGAAGGGTATCGAGCCACTGTTTCATAGTGTCAGAGTTGCGGTAATACTTTTCATCAATGTGACAATTCTCCAGATAAATCTATCATCCGAGGGATTAGCGATAAGCTGACTACAGATATTCACTCTATGTTGAGCTTGATCAGCTTCTGAACGATTTTTAAGTGTCTTAATATGGCGATGTATGGTATATTTTTAAGCACACCAAGTTATTCCGACAACCCCCGAGTGCTTCTCTGTGGATTTTCTTCCAAACCTCTGCGTGTATTCTCAATATTCCATAACTTGGGCCTTCCACAACATTGTAAATCTTTAATGCTTTCTATCCATTATTCAAACACTGGAACTATCGTTGTGCCACTCGCTCACTAACGACCTCTTCACTTCGTCTTCACATATTCTTCGAGCCGCGGCAGCAGCCTTATGATCTTGTTACCAGTAGTGCTTCGGAAGGACTCACCTCAAACAGGGTTGCCTCCATTTTAAAATCTTGTATTACCAACTCCTGGCTGCAACATGTTAACAATACGAAACAATAACCATAGCACCCTATAAATAGTATTGACAAAAATAAAAGCTTATATACGTACGATATAAACCCAATTAAAAGCCGATATTACTTATGTGACAACCTAATAGGACAATACACTATGTGATCAAAGGTATCCGGACACCCCCACAAACACACGTTTTTCATCTTAGGTGCATTGTGCTGCCACCTACTGCCTGATGCCCATTATCCGCGACCTCAGTAGTAATTAGACGTCGTGAAACAGCAGAATGGGACGCTTCGTGGAACTCACGGATTTCGAACGTGGTCAGGTGATTGGGTGTCACTTGTGTCAGAAGTCTGTACGCGAGATTTCCACACCTAAACATCCCTAGGTCCACTGTTTCTGATGTGATAGTGAAGTGGAAACGTGAAGGGACATGTACAGAACAAAAGCGTACAGGCCGACCTCGTCTGTTGACTGACAGAGACCGCCGACATTTGAAGAGGGTCGTAAAGAGTAATAGGCAGACATCTATCCAGACCATCACACAGAAATTCCAAACTGCATCAGGATCCACTCCAAGTACTATGACAGTTAGGCGTGAGGTGAGAAACCTTGGATTCCATGGTCGAGGGCTGCTCATAAGCCACACACCACGCAGGAAAATTCCAAACGACGCCTCACTTGGTGTAAGGAGCGTCAACATTACACGATTGAACAGTGGAGTGACGGATCACGATACACAATGTGGCGATCCGATGGCAGGGTGTGGGTATGGCGAATCCCCGGTGAACGTCATCTGCCAGCGTGTGTAGTGCCAACAGTGAAATTCGGAGGTGGGGTGTTATGGTGTGGTCGTGTTTTTCCTGGAGGGGGCTTGCACCCCTTGTTGTTTTGCGTGGCACGATCACAGCCCGGACCTATATTGATATTTTCAGCACCTTCTTGCTTCCCACCGTTGAAGAGCAATTCGGGGATGGCGATTGCATCTTTCAACACGATCGAACACCTGTTCATACTGCACGGGCTGTGGCGGATTGGTTACACGACAATAACATCTCTGTAATGGACTGGCCTGCACAGAGTCCTGACTTGAATCCTATAGAACACCTTTGGAATGTTTTGGAACGCCGACTTCGTGCCAGGCCTCACCGACCTACATCAATACCTCTCCTCAGTTCCGCACTCCGTGAAGAATGGGCTGCCATTCCCCAAGAAACCTTCCAGCACCTGATTGAAAGTATGCCTGAGAGAGTGAACGCTGTCATCAAGGCTAAGGGTGGGCCAACACCATATTGACTTCCAGCATTACCGACGTAGGGCGCCACGAACTTGTACGTCATTTTCAGCAAGAGCACGTAGTGTATGTGAGAAGTAACTGTTGTATTACTGGTGGAAAAACGAAAATGTATATGTGCATGTTTAAATATTTTTTCTCTTTTTCTGAAGTTCTTTTTTTTTTAAATATTTAAGTACTAATCAATAAAAATTTACCAATCGAGATGGTTCTGACTGCAGCATCTGTAGCCTGGAGGTTCCGCGTACAAATCCTAAGATCGACCAATCTGATTTGTTTTTAGTGGTAGAAAACTTCAGTCGAGGTAAATACCGGATTGAATATATAATACCACGGCCAAAAAAGTTCCACCTTAACTCTAAAACAATAGTAAGCATTGAAAAATAAATGGTAATAGCGAATTCACTTCCACCTATCCGCAGATAAATAAAGTTGGTAAACTGGGCGACACCCTAATGCCATCTACCCGGCACGTTTAAAAGCAGAGGCACAGTTGCTATGTACATGGCTCTGTGGGCGTGTGATGTAGTAAGATAGTGTGGTACAGGGATGAGACCTACAAGGCTAGCTATTCGCCACACACCTAACAGATCCTTTGCGATATGACCACGTAGTTAAATCGATGTAAAATTGAGAGAAAGAAAACAAATCTGATGTGTTGCACTCACATGACTCTCCCTACTCTTGTACAAACTGTTTTTACAAAAGCTTAATATCCACATACTTCATGTTAATCGAGATAAACATTTGCAGAAACTGTTTTATTGCTAATTTTCTTGTAGGTGCAAGAGGAATATGGTAGGCTTTAAGTGATAGTCAAATATTTTAAGAACTGGTTGCAATGTGGAGCAGGACAAAAGAATGAACAAGAATTCCTATTTCAGAAAAAAATATAAGTACTAGAAAACTCAAACAATTAATAAGAATAACTCAGAAATGGTTCACTCCACAAAAAAAAGTGTTTGACATAAATCCTGTGTTTTAACGAGACGTACATTTTTTTGTGTAGTAAAATGTTGCCTCTCTCTTACGGTTTACAGTTATCCAAAACCCATTCAGAACGAAGAGGACTTTTGGGGACATTTCCATAAATTTCAGGATATGCATTTCATTTCTCATAAAATACATAAAATATATGATATTTTAATCAAACTCGTTAGCCATTTTTAAGCAAATCAGAATTTTCGAAAAATGTTCTAACTAAATATCGCATCTTTGAAAGATACTGAACGTAAATACCAAGTTTGGTATTCATCCAGCTTTTCGTTATTGAGTTATGCTGTTCACAGACACACACATGGAAGTGTTTCTAATTTTTTTTAATTCAGGGTGCCTCGAAACATGTATTTCCGGTGAAATCTCGATATAGAATTTTTGGGTGGAATCCAATACTTCCCCTAGTTATTGTACGTAATAGAAAAAGTAACAAATACAAATTGCTTGGCAACTTAATTGTATCCCATTACATTTGCCTTAAAAATATAAAGAAGTTAGGATTGAAACTTTAAAAACTAGGAAGTAGAATGTGAATATCTGTATTTCACACCTCTCGGTTACCTTAAAGAGCCACGACTCCTAAGCGGTTAAAATTTGTATCACCCCAAACCTCGGAGCGCAATGCGCAACTGTGAGATATACTTCAACAGGTGGGCGGGGATTCGGTAACACCGTGTAAATTTCAAATGATTCTTTCTGACGAACAGAATAAATTGTAGTAGAAATTATGACGATCTATGTAATGCATGGACATATATTTAACTTTATCCCATGAAGTCCTTGTCAATACTCGAACTCAAGGTTCCAGTAGGGGTTTTTGGAACAAAGTAGGATCATCTAGGAATTTGGACAGAAAGTGCTGCCGACATTTCTTGAGTGGGATATCTTGTATTCTATCTTTTCCTTCCTGTTTTTTACTTTCTATAGTACGTACGTAGTAGGTAGTAAAGGTATTGCATTCCAACAAAAAATTCAACACTGAGATCTCACCGGAAATGCATGTCTTGTGGCCCCTGAGTAATAAAAGAACTGTTTTAGAAAAAGGTCTGTGTGTGAGTCTATGTGTCGGTCTGTGTGTCTGTGAATAGTATAACTCAAGATCGAAAAGTCAAATGAATACCAAACTTGGTATTCAGTTCAGTATCTTCCAAAGACGCGACACGAAGATTTTAAAGAAAATACCCCCACCCCAAACTACCTTTTACATGAAAATGTTTTTAAAAATTTTGATTTTCTGAAAAAAAAACCGCTACAACGATTTTGAGTAAAATACCATGTACTAAAGATATACACATGAAAAATAAAATGCATATCTTGAATTTTCTGGAAATGGCCTGTGAAACCCTCTTCATTCGGAGGGAGTTTTGTATAATCCTATCTAACAATAACATGTAGTTATAAATGTTATAGTATTTCGCAGTATCATGAAAATAGACTTGGATTACAAAATGTCTGATTATCATTTGATAAGCCTAAATGAATTACTGATTTATTTCCTAAAAATTTGATGTGTTACGTTTACATAATTTTCTCCAACCTGACTCACTTATTAGTGGATATACAAATTATTCTTACGAAAGCTTATTTTCCTATCCTTCATTTTAATCCTTATAGATACAAAGAGAACAGCGATAGCCAAGTGTTTAAAAACTAGACGCTATATGTTGGTCTTATTCCATACTCGTTCCATGACATTGGGAGAAACAACTAAAAACCGACTAGACTTTAAATAATGTCTACGTTTTGAACAATTTGAGCCATTAATGAGGAATATCTCGTAAATAGCTGATGCTGCCAAAAAGTTTTTTAACATAAATTGTGTGTTTTAAAACGATTTACATTTCTTCTGTAGTACGTTTTCGTCTATCGGTTAAAGTTTACCAGTTGTACAAGATTATACAAAATTCCTTCCGAATGCAGAGAACTTCAAAGAATGTTCCCAGAAAGTTCAAGATATACATTTTATTTGTCATGTAAACATCTTGAATATATGGTATTTTAATCAAAGTCGTTGAAACCATATTTTAGTAAATAAAAAAAATTTCAAAAAATGTTACATGTGAAGGGTAGTTTTTGGTGTGAGGATTTTCTTGAAAATCTTCGTGTCCCATCTTTGGAAGATATTTAACATAGATACAAAGTTTGGTGTAAGTTTTCAGTTATGCTGTTCACAGACACACCCACATGAACCTTTTTCTAAGAATGCTTTTTACTTTCTCTACTACGTATAGTAAGTAGGGGAGGTATTGCATTCCACTCAAAAATTCGATACCGAGATTTCACCGGAAATACATGTTTTGAGGCCGCCTGAATCCAAAATAGTATTTTTGGAAACATGCCCGTTTGTGTGTCTGTGAACAGCATAACTCAGAAATGAACAGTCGGATAAGCACCAAACTTGGTATTTAGGTTCAGTATCTTCCAGAGATGCGACACGAAGGTTTTCAAGAAAATCCCTCATCCCAGATTACCCTTTACATGGAACATTTTTCGAAGTTTTTTTTTCTCTCAGAAATGGCACTAACGATTTTGAACAAAATGTCATTTTAAGACACTTTCATGGCAAACGAAAAGGATATCTAGAATTTTCTGGAAATGTCCCCAAAAGTCGCTTCATTCTGAATGAATTTTGCATAACTTGAGGCAGTATTTTTAACACTTAAATAATTTCAGTGTAATTATATTATATGTAAATTCAATAACAGTACGCCTTGAAGCAATTTGTATGTAATAATTTGTAAAATGTATGTAACAGTCATTGCATATGCTTATATTTTTGTATCCATGTGTAATAATGTTATGTGAATATATTACGTAATTTAATAATGTAAGAGCTGTGAGAATAATAAGTTAAAGGTTGCTAACAATGAGGTAAGAATAAGGTAACCTTGAGTCAATAATGAGTAAGAAAGTTTAACAGTACTACTTGTGATTATTGGAGCAACAATAATGTAAATTTTGAGACAGTTTAAAAATAGCCAATCAACAACCAGAAAAACCTTTAGTTAAATGAAGGTATTCTATTGGAGTAGGATTAGCCAATCAGAGACTTGAAATACAGAAATTTATGAAGTTTAGGCGCTTGAAATCAATTCAGTTGCATGCAGACAATGATTGTAACCGGATGCATGATGCCTCCTCGAGAGATTTTATACGTATTCGTGTGAGACGAAAAATAAGTTTACGTGTTAAAAAGTGCAAGTATTTAACAAAAAACATCTCACAGCTCTCTATCAGTGAAGTGTTATTTAAATCGCATCAAGTATTAATAAAAGGAGTGAAGTAAAATTATAATCTGTGTAAGCCTACATTCTTGTCGTACCATAACCCTACTAAAAGATACGTGTCTCTAACAATAATACTGACGCAGCCGAGGCAAACATAAATATATAATATTTAAAGAAACAGTCAAATTACAAAGTTAATATTTTTTTTAAACTTGGGTCTAAGGCCACTTGAAAGTACATTTGGGCGAAGGCTACCGGAAACTGTTTGCCATGCGTGCGGTTGCAACTACTTCAAGTTCGGCTCCCCAACAGTTGAAATATAATACATCATCTTCAAACTGACTTTCCATACGTAGCAACAACCACCTTTCTCAAATTAACGCCCAAAGCTTGGTGCAAATAATATAACAAGCCAACTTTTTCAAACTGCTAAACCGTAAGAGATAGACAAACTTTTATACAAAACACACAATTTATGTCATATACATTTTTTGTGTGCAGTGAACATTTCCGACATATTGCTTGTTATTTGTTTGAATTTTCGAATACTTAATAGTTTTTCTCAAATGGGAATTCGTTATTCATTTTTCCTGGACATGCAAAGAGAATGGAATGCTCCACATAATAACCAGCTATTAAAAGATTTGACTGTCGCTTAAAGCCTACCATATTCCCTTGCATCTACAAGGTAATTAACAATAAGATCGTTTCTGCAAATGTTTATCTCGATTAATATGAAATAGATGGAGAATAAGAGTTTGTAAAAATAGTTTGAACAAGAGTAGAGAAAGTCATGTCAGTGTAACACATCAGCTTTTTTTATTCAGGGGCCTTAAAACATATATTTTCGGTGAAATCGAATCGGTGGTATAAAATTTTTGGGTGGAATGCATTACCTTCTCTACCTACTAGATACGTGGTAGGGAAAGAATAAAGGACCAAGAAGTAAGTTGTTGGATCTTGCTAAATATCTAGGAAGTTGATGTAAGGAAAAAGTTGCAAACGTATATTGTAATTCCATTACAGCAAGTCGTCACAATTTTCCAAACGTCATCCTTGACTTTCCATTATCGTAGCCTAGAGGATGATTTAACAAAACCTGTAACGCGGCAGTTCTAAAAAGAAAGACAGAGACAGAAACATCGTATGATATCTGGAGGTGCCTACATTTAGAATCGAGGGACCAATCCGGCTCCAACAAAAGGGATCACACCACAGAAACCACGTTATAATGTTCACCTACTACATTTACTGCGCCTGCGCGGGGAACAAGGTCGCTAAATTGTAGTACATTATGTAGGTAAGAGCGCAACAGGCGCCAGCGTGTGACGTATACTCACACTCCCACTTCTCCACAAACCAGCTCTTCTTTTAGATTCAGACACCACGTTGGCATGACGTGGAACATCGTATGTTCTGCGATGAATCGGCCGATCTTGTGCAACAGCACACTAACTCCGGTGTGACTTAACGTAACCTATAATGATCCTACTTCCGCAAACATTGCGTTTTCTGGGAAGGAATTTAGGATAGACAAGCACATTCCTCTTGCAGCTCTGTAGGTATTTACCGTATTGATACATCAGCCCTAAACAGATGACTGAAATAAAACACACACTTTTACTTTCTCTATCACGTACAAAGTACGTAGAGCAGGTATTGCATTCCACCCAAAATTCCATACCAAGATTTCACTAGTAATACACCTTTTGAGGTCCCCTGAATTAAAAAAAAAACGTCCGTGTATGTGTCTGTGCGTGTGTGTTGTCTGTGAAGAGCATAACTCAAAAACAAAAAGTCGGGTAAATACCAAACCTGGTATTTAAGTTCAATATTGAGGCAGTATTTTTAACACTTAAATAACTTCAATCTAATTATATAATATATATAAATTCAATAACAGCCCGCCTTAAAGCAATATGTGTATGTAACAATATATTAAAATATTATATTACAGTCATTGTATATGTTTATATTATTGTAAACATGCTCAATAATAATATTATGCGAATGTATTACGTAATTTAATAATGTAGGAGCTGTGAGAAATAGGTCAAAAGTGCTAACAAAGAGGTAACATTGAGACAATAATGAGTTTGAGAGTTTAATAATGCTACTAGTCATTATTGGAGCAACAATAATGCAATTTTTGTGACAGTTTATAAAATAGCCAATCAACAACCAGAAAAAGCTTTAGTTAAATGAAGGTATTCTATTGGAGTAGGATTAACCAATCAGAAACTGAAAAGGAGAAACATTTACAAATTCAGAAGTCAGTTGGTTGCAAACAGTGTTCCTAACCGGACGCGAGACACGTCCTCGAGAAGTATAATACGTATTCGTGTGAGACAAAAATAGTTTACGAGTTAAAAAGGCAAGTAATTAAAGTACATTTGGGGCGAAGGCTACCGGAAACTGTTTACTATACGTGCGGTTGCAACTACTACAAGTTCGGCTCTCCAACACTTGAAATATAATACAACTCCTTCAATACAAACTACTTCAAATTGACGCCCAAAGCGTGGTAAAAATAACGTAACAAACCATCTTTCTCAATATCTTCCAAAGATGCAATACTAAGATTTTCAAGAAACCCCCCCTCCAACTACCCTTTGAATGGAACATTTTTCGAAATTTTTTATTTTCTAAAAAAAGCTCTAAATGTTTTTGAATAAAATACCATATATTAAATATATTTACAATAAAAATAAAAGTCGAAGTTTCTGAGAATAGCCTGTGAAGTTCACCTTATTCGTAAGGAATTTTGTATAATATTTTATAAATGGTAAACGTTTAAGGGATAGACGAAAACGTACTACACAAAAAATGTAGATCTCTTTAAAACACACAATTTATTTCAATTAACGTTTTTGTGGCATTAGCCATTTCCGAATTATCCGTTATTTTTTTCTTTTATAGTTCTATTTATACTCCGCCTTTAAAACTACATTAATCTTATCGGCGGCATTTCCTTTGGAACTTATTGCCTATTGGCAATGTTATTAACTCGTTCACTATCGTTAGGTTTCTTGTACTTTTTTGGGTTTTAATCATTAGATCACACATACATTCACACTTCCAGACTCTGGGGAGGATATAGAATAATCTTGGCAAGAGAAAAATTTCCACCCGTCAGTCGGGAATCGAACCCGGGACCTCAGCGCAGCTGGCAAGTGCTTTATCGACTGAGCTACGGGCCTAGCCATATCCGTTATTAATGGTTCGAATTGTTCAATACTTTGTTGTTTCGATATTCAATTGTTTCTTGCGATCGCACGCAAACAGCATGTAATTTAAGGCCAGTACACAGCGCCAAGTACTTAAACATGTGACTATCGCTATTGCTCCTACTTCTACTATAATGAAATCTGTAATGCAGCCATTTGCGGAAAGTTTTATCCTGTTTATGATAAGAAAATAAGCTTTCGTCAGAATAATTTGTATACCAACTAATAACTGCTAGAGCGTAGACAAAGTCATATAAATATACTCCATAGGATTTTTTCCTAAATTCTCTACTACTTACCTACAGAGATTAGAGGAAGTATTATATAAAAATTTGATAACGAGTTTTCACCGGAAATATAAGCTTTGTAACTCCCTGAATAAATAAAAAGAATTATAAAAAAGTCCGTGTGTTTGGGTGTCTTTCTGTGAACAGCATAACTCGAAGACGAAAATCAGTTAACTACGAAGCTTAGTTAAATAGTTGATTAAATACCAAATTTGGTATTTAAGTTCAGTGTCTTCCAAGAATACGACTCGAAGATTTTCAAGAAAATCTTCAAACTCAAACCTCAAGTACTATTTAGATGGAAATACTTTCGTTATCTTTTATTTGATTAACACACCATGCGTTTAAGATTTTTGCATGACATATAGAATGCATATCTTGAATTTTCTACCAAAACACTGCGAATACCTCTTCCTACTGAAAGACTTTAGAATAATAGGTAAACAGTAAGAGATATACAAAATCTTACTAAACAAATCTGATGTGTTACACTCACATGACTTTTTCTACTCTTGTACAAACTATTTTTACAAACGCTTATTCTCCATATGCTTCATGTTAATTGAGGTATCGAGATGTTAATCTCTTTAAGCTATAACCAAATATTTTAAGAGCTGGTTGTGGAGCATTCCATTCTCTTTGCATTACCAAGACAAAAAAAATGAATAACGAATCTGAGAAAAAGTATAAGTATTGGAAAATTTAAGGGAATAACAAACAATATCGAAAATGGTTCACTCAACAAAAAAAATGCATATGACACAAATTGTGTATTTTAACGCGATCTACATTTTTTGTGTAGTAAAATTTTGTCTATCTCTTATGGTTTACCAGTTATGCAAAAGTCGTTCACAATGAAGAATACTTTTGTAGACATTCGAGATATACATTTTATTTGTCATGAAAATATCTTAAACATATGATATTTTAATCAAAGTCGTTAGAGGCATTTTTGAGAAAATTAAAATGGTCGAAAAATGTTCCTTGTAAAGGGTAATCTGTGGTGGGGGGATTTTCTTGAAAACCTTCGTGTCGCATCTCTGGAAGATACCGAACCTAAATACCAAGTTTGGTGTTTATCCGACTGTTCGTTTCTGAGTTATGCTATTCACAGACACACAGACACACACACACACGGACATGTTTCCAAAAATGCTTTTTTTGGATTCAGGGGGTCTCAACACATGTATTTGCGGTGAAATCTCGGTATCGAAGTTTTGAGTGGAATACAATACTTCCCCTACTTACTATACGTAGTAGAGAAAGTAAAAATTGGAGATCTCGTTAATCCAAGCAATTTATGTCAAATACATTTCTTTTTATGACGTTGACCATTTCCGAGAGAGTCATTGTTATTGATTTGAATTTTCTAGTGCTTATACTTTGTGTGGTAAGTCTCTGTGGGTTTTTTCTCGTGGTCATGCAAAGAGTATGAAATTTCAAATGTATTACATAGAGATTATGTTTTTGAAAAATCAGACAATTGCTTTACTCTACTGTATTTTTCTTATAGCTACAACGAAATGTGTAAACGTTTAATGAACGTTTATCTTGATTAACAAGGAGTATATGGAGGAATAAGCTTTTTTAAGAATAGTTTGTAGATGAGTGAGTAGGAAAAGTCATGTGAATGTAATGCATAAGGTTTTTTATTTATGTTGTTCACAGTTCCAGAAATACCTATGTACCTTACTTTTATTATGACTTTTCATAACGTGCATTATTTCTGGTAAAACATGTATATCAAACGTTTAGGTCAAATTCAAATGTACTTGCTCTTCTATGGGAAATTAAGAGGTAGAGAAAGCCATAATAGGACTTCCTCTAAGGACTTGCTTACTCACTGCTTGAGTTGCAGCATGCTACTTCCTTAAACTATGTCAAGATGGTGACATTCGATAGGGTAAGAAACACTGGCACCAATGGTTAGTTACTGGAGAGAAGTCAAGTTACCTCATAGACATGCATGCAAATACCAGGTCTGTGATGGTCAACCACCGGTCCTATACATGTCCTCTAAGGTTGACTATCTCGCCTAAAGCCTGGTTCACAACAACCGGGAACGGTAACGAGAATGATAATGTTGAAGTAAATGTATTCTAATGGGAGCGTTCACAATCAATGGGAAGCTTTCCCGCCAAGTTTTAACTTTCTCGTTCTCGTTCCCGGGAACGGCATATTTGACTCTTCATTGTAGAGATTATTTTAGGCGGCCGTGACATAAAATAGCCGCTAGTGCTCTCTCTAGTCGCAAGCTGGAAACATAAAACTAGAAGAAATTCTAGGATATGTTCGTCCTTACCTCAGATCCTGACACTTGCAGATCCATTGAGCGTTGGTGGTTCTTCTACTGAAATTGTCATTTGTAGTTTGTTTACATGCAACTCAAAACTGACCAATGCCTCGAAAACAACAGCAAAAATCGGTAGAAGTTAAAGAACAATACACAACTTAAATGTACATCATTAAATAAAGGAATGAAAGCTTGTCAGACTAGAGGATTCGGAAATGTAACGGATCTGCATTTAGATAATATTTAAAATAAATAAAACCCCTGGGGCTGCTAACCCGATTGCCGGCTCACACCCAGTATCAGCTATCATCCAGCTGGTAAGCGGAAGTGATGTGGCCAGTCGGAAAGTTTGTTCACGAGGTTAGATCCGCTGCCTATCGCAGCTCCTCACTTTCCTCATTATGCTGAGAGGGAACCAGCGCTATACCTGAGACGTAAAATCCGTATCTCCATTGCTGGGGAGAATCCGTGCGCATTCCGTGGCTGGGAACCTCGAATTTTGACGTTCGCTAACCCGCATAATGTTGCTAAATTGGAAGCAGGTGAATAAATATCAATGGCTAGATGAAAACAAATGAAATCCTAACGCGCAAAATCGATTTTCCACTTTGTGATCGTTATGATCATAGAGATGCATTCCCGTTCTCATTACCGGGCTGTTGTGAACTGAAATCTTGTATGCTGCTTTGCTTCCCATTCTTGTATCCGTTTTGGTTACCGTTCTCGGGCTATTGTGAATTAGTCTTAAGTCTTACTCAACGAATTAGCTTAAAGGGACTTTATTACTTTCTCTACTACGTATAGTAAGTAGGGGAAGTATTGTATTCCACCCAAAAATTCGATACCGAGATTTCACTGGAAACACATGTTTTGAGACCCGCTGAATCCAAAAAAAGCATTTTTGGAAACATGTCCGTGTGTGTGTCTGTGTGTGTGTGTGTGTGTGTTTGTGAACAGCATAACTCAGAAATGAACAGTCGGATAAACACCAAACTTGGTATTTAGGTTCAGTATCTCCCAGAGATGCGACACGAAGGTTTTCAAGAAAATCCCCCCACCCCAGAGTACCCTTTACATGGAACATTTTTCGAAAATTTTAGTTTTCTCAAAAATGGCTCTAACGATTTTGATTAAAATATCATATGTTTAAGGTATTTTCATGACATATGAAATGTATATCTCGAATTTTCTGGGAATGTCTCCAAAAGTGTTCTTCATTCTGAACGACTTTTGCATAACTGGTAAACCATAAGAGATAGACAAAATTTCACTGCACAAAGAATGTAGATCGCATTAAAATACACAATTTATGTCATATACACTTGTTTTGTTGAGTGAACCGTTTTCGAGATATTGCTTGTTATTCTCTTAAATTTTTCAATACTTATACTTTTTCTCAAATTCGTTATTCATTTGTTTTATATCCTGGACATGCAAAGAGAATGGAATACTGCACATAGCAACCAGCTCTTAAAACATTTGACTATCGCTTAAAGCCTACCATATTCCCCTTGCACCTACAAGAAAATTAGCAATAAGATTGACATCTCGATATCTCGATTAACATGAAGCTTAGGAAGAATAAGCGTTTGTAAAAATAGTTTGTACAAGAGTAGAGAAAGTCATGAGTGTAACACATCAGATTTTTTTTAAATTGAAATCAAATTATTTGGACGATTAAATAATAATAATAATAATAATAATAATAATAATAATAATAATAATAATAATAATAATAATAATAATAATAATAATAATAATAATAATAATAATAATAAGGCTTGTGTGTTTCACGGCATATGTGAAACAGGAGCTTCTTTAATTCTTCCAATCCTCCTGGTTGCAAGAAACCTTACTTTCGAAAGTTCTCTATTTTTAATTTCCCTACTACCTGTCTATAGTAAGTAGTTCTTGCATTGAACCCAAAAATCTAATACCGAGATTTCACTGGATATATACATGTTGAGACCCCCTGAACCCCCTCCCCCCAAAAAAACAAAGCATTTTTAATTTTCTCTATACTTACATTAAGTAGAGCAAGTATTGTATTCTACCTAAATATTCCATGTCGATGATTCACGGAAAATATATGTTTTAAGGACCCTGAACCAAAAGAAAAAAGAAACAAAAGCATTTTTACAAAAAGGTCCGCGTGTTTATGTGTGTGTGTTTTGTGAACAAAGGCAGTTAAATACGAAACTTAGTATTTAAGTTCAGGACATTCCAGGTATGCGACTCAAGATTTTGAAGAAAATCCCCCCACCCGAAACCACCCTTTACATGGAACGGTTTTAGAAATTTTTTATTTTCTCAAAAATACCTCTAACGATTTTGATTAAAATCCATGTTTAAGTTATTTCATGAGAAATAAGATGTATATTTTCTGGAAATAGCCTGTGAAGCCCTGTTTATTCTGAACGATTTTTGTGTAGTTAGTAAACCGTAAGAGACAGTAAAAATCTTACTGCACAAGAAATGTAGATCTCGTTAAGGTACACAATTTATGTCAATCAATTTTGTTGTGACGTTAGCCATTTCTGAGAATATTCTTTTGTTATTTGTTTAAATTTTAGAACACTTTATACCTTTCGCAACTGCAAATTGCTCTTCTTTATCTTTCTTTCATTTTCGTGTTCATGCAAAGAACAGAATTTCAAAGCCATCACAATTCTTCTTATACTTACAACAAAATGTGTAAACGAATAATGAAGGTTTATGGAAGGTATTGTGAATGCAACACATCAGATTTTTAGAAAAAGGTTCCATGTCGTGTGTGTGTGTTTTTTTGTGTTTGTGAATAGCATAACTCGAAAACGAAAAACAGGTTAAACACCAAACTTACTATTTAATTCAGCAAAGCTTCTGACACGAAGACTTACAATAAAATTCGCCCACTCCAAACAACCCTTTACAAAGGAATTTTTTTCATTATTTTGATTTTCTCAAAAATGGCACTAACGATTTTGATAAATACCGTATATTAAAGATATTTACATGTATATCTTGAATTTTCTGGGAATAGCACGTACAGTTCTCTTCATTCTGAATGACTTGTATAGTTGGTAAACCAGAGATAGACAAAATCTTACTATACCAAAAACTGTGATGTGTTACACTCACATGACTTTCTTTACTCTTGTACAAACTATTTTTACAAACGCTTATTCTCCATATCCTTCATGTTAATCGAGATATCGATATGTTAATCATATTGCTAATTTTCTTGTAGGTGCAAGGGGAATTGCTAGGCTTTAAGCGATAGTCAAATGTTTTTTACCACGACAAAAAAAAAAGAATAACGAATTCCCATTTGAACAAAAGTACAAGCATTGGAAAATTTAAGGGAATAACAAGCAAAATCTTGAAAATGGTTCACTCAACAACAAAAAATGTATATAACATAAATTGTGTATTTTAACGCGATCTACATTTTTGTTTAGTAACATTTTGTCTATCTCTTATGGTTTACCAGTTATGCAAAAGTCGTTCACAATGAAGAATACTTTTGGAGACATTCCCAGAAAATTCAAGATATACATTTTATTTGTCATGAAAATATATTAAACATATGATATTTTAATCAAAATCATCAACATTTTTGAGAAAATTAATACTTTCGAAAATGTTCCATGTAAAGGGTAGTCTGGGGTGGCAGATTTTCTTGAAAACCTTCGTGTCGCTTCTTTGAAAGATACTGAGCTTAAATACCAAGTTTGGTATTTATCTGACTTTTCGTTTTTGAATTATGCTGTTCACAGATACACAGACATACCCGGACATGTTTTCAAAATGCTTTATTTGGATTCAGGCATCTCTAAACAAGTATTTCCGGTGAAATCTCGGTATCGAGTTTTTGGGTGGAATGAAATACTTCTCATACTTACTACGTAGTAGAGAAAATAAAAATGATCTTTTTTTGGATATTGAGGACCTTAAAACGTGTATTCCGTTGACGTATTCTATCAGATTTTTGGGTGGAGTGCAATATCTCCTCTACCTGCTATGCATGCGGTAGAGAAAGTAAAAATTATCATAAATTGTCCTACAACTTCAAAAACTAGTCTTATTCATACTCTAGCCTCTTATGTATAAATTTGGACCGTTTGACCAATCTGGAGAAAGCGTGGGCACTTAGGCTTTAGTATTTTATACATAGGTCTTTAAGGAGCGAATTTATACTCGTTTCCACAAGACTCTTAATTATACGAGCTCAACACTAATGTATGCCTGCCTCATAACAAACACTCACTCCAGCCAGAATGTAGACCATAGGGCATTACTGTATGTGTTATTTTTAGCTCTGCTCTCAACTTGGGTTGCAAGGAAGCTTCAAAATTCCTTGTATATGAAAAGTTGAACAATTTAAGACATGACTTCGTTATAACTTGACGTGGCGACAAGGTATTTATATCAACGGGTATTTATATCCCTTACAGAATTCCACAGGATTGTTTTGGAATAAACGTGTTACACTGGGATCCACGAGTGAATAACAATTTCGAGCGTTTCTGTACATGGAAAGTAAACATGGAAAGTAAACTTCGGTTGTGGTGTAATGAGCAACCTAGTAATCCAAAGGGCACATGTTCAAACCTCAGTCGATTTGGTTTTGTAAACCTGAAAGACTTTAAAATGATGTGCCATGGATGCTGTCAACCGTAGAGTGACGATGAAAATCCTTAATTTGTCTCAGATCAATTAGTCTACGTGTGAAAAGGACGTCGAAAGTATTAATGTGCATAATAGTTTCTTTTTTATTCACAAAGTTTAACTCCTTCTATGGGCAAAGTTTATAATCATGACATTTGATATAGTTACGAGAGTTTATATTATAGTGTTATTGTTTGATAAAAATTCAAATTATTTATTTATATCTTCTCTCAAATTAATAATCCTCACTATTATTTATTCCTAACTTCTAGTAATAATTCGAAAATCAATTAACTTCTATTACTCTTTAATATGGAAAAAACCTCGAAACCTTGGTGACTCACTCTCAGTCATTACATTTATCTACTCCGATGAACAAAATCCGTGAATCCAGCAGAAAAAATCTTATGTGTTATACTCACATGACTTTCTCTACTCTTGTACAAACTATTTTTACAAACGCTTATTCTGCATATGTTTCATGTTAATCGAGATGTCAATCTTATTGCTAATTCTCTTGTAGATGCAAGGGGAATATGGTACGTTTTAAGCGATAGTCAAATTTTTAAGCGCTGGTTGCTATGTGGCGCATTCCATTCTCTTTGCATGTCCAGAATATAAAAAAAATCTGATGTGTTACACTCACATGACTTTCTCTACTCTTGTACAATCTATTTTTACAAACGCCTATTCTCCATATGCTTCATGTTAATCGAGATATCGAGATGTCAATCTTATTGGTAATTTTCTTGTAGATGCAAGGGAAATATGGTAGCTTTTAAGCGATAGTCAAATATTTTAACGCTGGTTGCTATGCGGCGCATTCCATTCTCTTTGCAAGTCCAAGACATAAAAAAATGAATAACGAATTTGAGAAAAAGTATAAGTATTGGAAAATTTAAGGGAATAACAAGCAATATCTCGAAAACGGTTCACTCAACAAAAGAAATGTATATGACATAAGTTGTGTATTTTAAGGCGATCTACATTTTTTGTGTAGTAAAATTTTGTCTATCTCTTATGGTTTACCAGTTATGCAAAAGTCGTTCACAATGAAGAATACTTTTGGAGACATTCCCAGAAAATTCGAGATATACATTTCATTTCTCATGACATTATCTTAAACATATGATATTTTAATCAAAATCGTTAGAGCCATTTTTGAGAAAATTAAAATTTTCGAAAAATGTTCCATGTAAAGGGTAGTCTGAGGTGGGGGGATTTTCTTGAAAACCTTCGTGTCGCATCTCTGGAAGACACTGAACCTAAATATCAAGTTTGGTGTTTATCCGACTGTTCGTTTTTGAGTTATGCTGTTCACACACACACAGACACACACACAGACACACACACAGACACACACACACACACAGACACACAGACACACACACGGACATGTTTCCAAAAATGCTTTTTTTGGATTCAGGAGGTCTCAAAACATGTATTTCCGGTGAAATCTCGGTATCGAATTTTTGGGTGGAATGCAATACTTCCCCTACTTACTATACGTAGTAGAGAAAGTAAAAATGAATAACGAATTTGAGAAAAGTATGTGTTGGAAAATTTAAGGGAATAACAAGCAATATCTCGAAAACGGTTCACTCAACCAAAAAAATGTATATGACATAAATTGTGTATTTTAACGCGATCTACAGTTTTTGTGTAGTAAACATTTGTCTATCTCTTATGGTTTACCAGTTATGCAAAAGTCGTTCACAATGAAGAATACTTTTGGAGACATTCCCAGAAAATTCATGATATACATTTTATTTGCCATAAAAATGTCTTAAGCATATGATATTTTAATCAAAATCGTTAGAGCAATTTTTGAGAAAATAAAAATTTTCGAAAAATGTTCCTGTAAAGGGTAATCTTGGGTGGGGGGATTTTCTTGAAAACCTTCGTGTCGCATCTCTGGAAGATACTGAACCTAAATACCAAGTCTGGTGTTTATCCGACTGTTCGTTTCTGAGTTATGCTACTCATAGACACACACAGACAGACACACTGACATACTTTTTTGGATTCAGGGGGTCTCAAAACATGTATTTCCGGTGAAATCTCGGTATCGAATTTTTGGGTGGAATACAATACTTCCTCTACTTACTATACGTAGTAGAGGTAGTAAAAAATGTGATGCTTAAAGGTTATCATGTGAAATCTTCAGATATTAATATTAACGTACATTGGCTATAAGAGGCGGTTTTATAAATAATGCATAATGAGATTTAAAATTTAAGGTTCGAAATTAATGGTTATGTTTTGTAAATAATCTGAAACAATAATTTCTACCTCATACCTAAGATTTTATAAGGAACATTAAACCATCTTTCTCGAAAAATAAAACAAACAACGAAAATGTCACTAAAGAGCCTAAAGAATACCCCGAAAGGATTCGTGAAAAGAAAGAACGAAATGGACAGAAAGGTATGCTCCTGAGCTCCTGATTACCAAGCATAGGGAAGGAGTTCGACCTCCAGCTGCAGTGAGGGCATTCAGGAGTGGAAAATCTCCTTCCTGGGTCAAAACTGAATATACATGATGTCACTTCCTTCTCGTTCTGTGAAAGACAATATCAAACCATTAAAGTATCACCTTGACCAGTATGCCCTCCAGCGAGTCGTGGTTACACCCACAACCTAGCTGAAGGTAGTAGAAGAAGCTTTCATCCTCACATCATCATCATCATCATCATCTACATTATTATCATACCGAAAAGACCCCTGTGTCTTATGACTGGTATGTCATCCTTTGTGCTATAGGGCTACGTGTCTGCTTTTCCTTTGGAAGGCTTGGGTTTAATGCCAGTCGGGATTAACTTGCCTGAGTAAAGCTATTTTCCAAGTTCTTCCTTGAAACGAAAAAGTGAGCGTTAGACGCCTTTACGATCGAAAGCTCCAAGCAATTGTTTCTAGTAGTAGTAGTAGTAGTAGTAGTAGTAGTAGTAGTAGTAGTAGTAGTGGTATTTATTAAGTATTTAGTATTACATTAATTGCATAACACAGTCGCATGGGTCATAAGACCGTACATGCTCTCTAGAAAAATACCTGGTCTGTATACGTGACTTGCAGAATTGACCAGAAACAACTATGTTTATAATCACCACATTATATACATACATATAAAATTGAAAAACACTCTGAATCACATACGCAAACACAAACACACACACAAGTACTCAAAAACCACATATGTTTAAAGAAAATTTACATAAACACCTTATCTCTTAGTACACATACTTCCATTAAGTATGTGCCCAAGTTTGGCCAGTTTTGGCTGTTTAGAATCAAGTCCCAGCATGCTGTTCTCCGTCTGTTGGAAACCAAAAATACTTGGTAATAATTTTTTCCTAATTCCCTCCGTCTGCACGCATGCTGCCAAAATATATGACCTTCTGTCATCATCAGCAATCTTGCTAGCTTTCCACCCTCCCAACCTAAGCCATGCTATTCCCGTCCTCTGTTTTATACCTAATTCCAAAGTATATGTGATTCGATGATTGGGTCGAAACACAATGACAGTCGACCGAGCGTTCGAGGAAAAATAAGAAGTCTCTGTTATAAAATATGTGTTGACATGACTTTTTCCACTCACTCTTCTATAAACTATTCTTACTAAAGCCTCTAATTTGCGTTAATGGAAATACATTTTCATTTCACATTAGTTGTAGGTATAAGAACACGGTAGGCTACAGCGATAGTCAGATTTTTAAACAGCGTGTGGTAACGTGATGGCTTTGAAATTTCATGCATGACCACAAGACAAAATGTAATGGGTTACCTTCACAAGACTTTCTCTATCCTCTATCATTTATTAGTATGTATAGAAAATATCGTTAGAAAACCTATTTTTCTAATTCATTTCATGTAGACACCTTTGCAAAAATTGTGTATTATATATCTCGTTATATACAGGTGGACCATTTAAGTTGAAACTGTACAATATCTCCAAAATTAAGCTTTGTAGAAAGAAATGTCTTTAATAAAAGTTACTTGATCTTATGGGGGAAAGTAAATGTCATTAGTCGTATTTTGTTTGGAGGATGTTATGATGGCCAGTTTAGGTCCAATTTAATTTTTTTTAAATGGGAACCTACCATTTTTATGTTGTTTTTTTACTCCTCATAAGAAAACTTACCATCATTTGTATAAAGCGATTTGCAATTGTTCTAACACCAAGGTAAAATAACAACGAAAATTCTGAATGACTATGTACGAAGAGCGCAATGAATGGTTGAACCATCCATGGATGGTCATTTGAGGGTTAAGTTACTTTTCCTAATTGGGAACCAACATTTTTTGTTTCCTTATTCCTTATCACAAAATAAGCAGCTTTTTATAAACCAATTTCTAATGAGAAAACAATGTAGGTTAACATTTAAAACAATTAAATTTACCCTAAAATGACCATCACTACGTCCTCCAAATAAAACACGACTAGTGGCATTTACTTTCCCCCATAATATCAAGCAACTTTTATTAAAGACATTTCTTTCTACAAAGCTTAATTTTGGAGATATTGTACAGTCTCAACTTAAATGGTCCACCCTGTATGTAGAAAGGGAATCGCGATAGCCAGTATTTAAGAACTAGATCTATATACTCGCCTTAAAATCCCGTACTCTTGCCCTGCTATCGAGCGAAACAACTGAATATCGAGAGGACATTAAAAGACTGACAAAGTATTGTACAATTCGAACCACTAATAACAAATACCTCGGAAATGGCTTATGCTACAAAAAAGCTATTTGAAATAATTGTATGTTATAAAAAGAGCTACATTTTCTGTGTAGTGCATATTCGTCTTAAGTTTACCAGTTATACCAGGTTATATAAAATCATTCCGAATTATGAGGACTTCACAGGCTATTTCCAGAAAATTCAAACCACGTGTTATTGTAATGTAAATACCATTAATATATAGTATGTTTATCAAAACGCTAACAGTCATTTTTGAGAAAATCAAAATTTACAAAACTGTGCTATGTAAAGAATGATTTGCCTTGGAGGATTTTCTTGAAAATCTTCGTAGCACATTTTTGGAAGATGCTGAACTTAAATATCAAGTTTTGTATTTATCCGACATTTCATTTTTGAGTTGTGGTGATCATAGAAATACACACGATTTTCTAATATTTTTTTATTCAAGAGGGACCTTAAAAACCGTATTTCCGGCGAAATTCGGTTTAGGAATTTTTTACCAATACCTTCTGGTAGGTGTTAGAGAAAGTAAAAACAAATAGCAATTTATTACTTTAAGAAAGTAAAAAGTATTTGAAAGTTCAAATCAATAACAAAGAATGTCTCGGAAATGTTTAACGTCACAAAAAACAAAATTTTTAAAATTTATATATTTTGTTTAGAAAGATTTTGTCTATCTTTTAGGGTTTACCAATTTTTATGCAAAAGTCATTCAAAATAAAAAGGACTTCACAGGTTATTCCCAGAAAATTTAATATACCTACACACTTTATTTGTCATGCAATTATCTGAAATATGTGACATTTTATGAAAATATTTAGCCATTTTTGAGAAAATAAAAAATAACGAAAAATACTCCATTTAACGGTGAGTTTTTAGTAGGGGTATTTTTACTTTCTCTACTACGTACAGTAAGTAGGGGAAGTATTGTATTCCACCCAAAAATTCGATACCGAGATTTCACCGCGAATATATGTTTTGAGACCCCCTGAATAAAAAAAAGCATTTTTAGAAACATGTCCCTGTGTGTGTCTGTGTGTGTGTCTGTATGACTGTGAACAGCATAACTCAGAATTGAACAGTCGGATAAACACCAAACTTGGTATTTAGGTTCATTATCTTACAGAGATGCGACACGAAGGTTTTCAAGAAAATCTACCCACCCCAGATTACCCTTTACATGGAACTTTTTTCGAACATTTTAATTTTCTCAAAAATGGCCCTAACGATTTTGATTAAAATATCACATGTTTAGGACATTTTCATGACAAATAAAATGTATATCTAGAACTTTTTGGGAATGTATCCAAAAGTATTCTTCATTGTGAACGACTTTTGCATAACTGGTAAACCATAAGAGATGGACAAAATTTTACTACACAAAAAATGTAGATCGTGTTAAAATACACAATTTATGTCATATACATTTTTGTTGTTGATTGAACCATTTACGAGATATTGCTTGTTATTCCCTTAAGTTTTTGAATACTTATTTTCTCAAATGGGAATTCGTTATTCATTTTTACTTTCTCTACTACGTACAGTAAGTAGGGGAAGCATTGTATTCCACCCAAAAATTCGATACCGAGATTTCACCGGAAATATATGTTTTGAGACCCCCTGAATCCAAAAAGAGCATTTTTGGAAACATGTCCGTGTGTGTGTCGTCTGTGTGTCTGTCTGTGTGTCTGTGTGTGCCTGTGTGTCTGTGTGTCTGTGAACAGCATAACTCAGAAACGAACAGTGGGATAAACACCAAACTTGGTATTTAGGTTCAGTATCTTCCAGAGATGCGACACAAAGGTTTTCAAGAAAATCCCCCCACCCCAGACTACCCTTTACATGGAACATTTTTCGAAAATTTTAATTTTCTCAAAAACTGCTCTAACGATTTTGATTAAACTATCATATGTTTAAGATATTGTCATGACAAATAAAATGTATATCTCGAATTTTCTGGCAATGTCTCCAAAAGTATTCTTCATTATGAACGACTTTTTCATAACTGGTAAACCATAAGAGATAGACAAATAGTTTACTACACGAAAAATGTAGATCGCGTTAAAATACACAATTTATGTCATATACATTTCTTTTGTTGAGTGAACCGTTTGCGAGATAGTGCTTGTTATTACCTTAAATTTTCCAATACTTATACTTTTTCTCAAATTCGTTATTCATTTTTTTATGTCCGGGACATGCAAAGAGAATGGAATGCGCCACATAGCAACCAGCGTTAAAATATTTGACTATCGCTTAAAACCTACCATATTCCCCTTGCATCTACAAGAAAATTATCAATAAGATCGACATCTCGATATCTCGATTAACATGAAGCATATGGAGATTAAGCGTTTGTAAAAATAGTTTGTACAAGAGTAGAGAAAGTCATGTGAGTGTAACACATCAGATTTTTTGTCTTGGATATGCAAAGAGTATTAATCTGTGGGAAAGGGAATGGTGCTGCACCTAGCAACCAGCTATTAAGAGATATGTATGTGCTTAAAGTCTACTGTATTTCTATATTACCCTTGTAAATACAAAACAAATATTTTTAGAACTGGTCGCTACGTGTAAAATGTAATTTTCTTTACATGTCAAAAGATTGTTTCTGCAAATGTTTATCTCGATTAATATGAAATAGATGGAGAATAAGAGTTTGTAAAAATACTTTGTTCAAGAGTAGAGAAAGTCATGTGAGTGTAACACATCAGAGGTATGTTTATTGTCAAATATAGATAGCGAATTTCTGGATCGACTGTACTACTTACTCTGCATTAGGTAAGCGGTTGAGAAAATAAAAGCTTGTGTTGACTACGGTACGCTGTGGTCTGTTCGGAAAGAAGCGCACAAGGACAGTAGAGTCGAGAGTCACAGTCGATGAGAGAATATCGACTTATTTACGCTGTTCCTTCAGTTCCGTATGTTTTATCTTCGCTGGCGGTCACTGATCTCAAGTTTCTCTCTTCTCAATGGGCGCTTACGCAAGTTAGCGATATGTAGCTTTTGGCGGAACATACCAAGTTATGCTTCCGGGAGTGTCCTTCCAGGATAAAACCCTTCTTGACAAGCCTTGCTTCTTCCGGGTGATAAAGAGAAACATCGGCATCTGTGAAACAAGATACCGGAAATGGATATCTGGCTCACATCCTAGCTTAAAACCTTTGCTTTGCCTCGAGGACGCTGAAAGTACGAAACATTCAACATTCTGTTGTTTACATAGCGCTGGCTATGAGAAACAAATGAACATAGATTAAATAACTCAAAGCATAGCAAAAGGGAGTCTTGAGATAACTCCCTCTACCACTTCTCCTCTGGCTGTTAGTCCCTTATTTCCATCAGTATTTTACTTGCTGCATGATGGTGTTATGCACATTGCAGGTCTGAGAATCGAGGAACGAAAGTACTTTCGCGGCACCTACCAGCATAAATCCAGCAAGTATAAAAAAATATAGCTACTGGGAAAATGTTTACATTTCATAGCGAACATATGACAAATTATTGTCATAAAACAATACATCAATGGTAAAATAATTACTCTCAAATAGCCCTTGGATAATGATTATATTTCAAATTACTCTAGGGAGGTTTTAATGAACACAAGTGTACGTTTATATGAGTTCTACATTTTTATGCATTGAATTTTTGTTATTTGACAATCCAATATGATGCAGTATTTTAACACTTAAATAATTTCAGTCTAATTATATAATTTAAAACAAATCTGACGTGTTACACTCACATGACTTTCTCTACTTTTGTACAAACTATTTTTACAAACTCTTACTCTCCATCTATTTCAGATTAATCGAGATAAACATTTTGCATAAACGATCTTTTGACATGCAAAGAGAATTACATTTTACACATAGTGACCAGTTCTAAAAATATTTCACTATCGCTTAAGGCCTACTAAGTTCTACTTGTTTTGTATTTGCAAGGGGAATATAGAAATACAGTAGCCTTTAAGCATACACATATCTTTTAATAGCTGGTTGCTAGGTGCAGCACCATTCTCTTTGCCACAGATTAATACTCTTTGCATATCTAAGACAAAAAAATGTATAACGAAATCCCATTTGAGAAAATAAGTATTGAATAATTTAAGGGAATAACAAGCAATATCTCGAAAATGGTTCACTCAACAAAAAACATGTATATGACATAAATAGTGTATTTTAACGCGGTCTACATTTTTTGTGCAGTAAAACTTTGTCTATCTCTTATGGTTTACCAGTTATGCAAAAGTCATTCACAATGAAGAATACTTTAGGAGACATTCCCAGAAAATTCAAGATATACATTTTATTTGTCATGAAAATAACTTAAGCATGGTATTTTAATCAAAATCGTTAGAGCCATTTTTGAGAAAATTAAAATTTTCGAAAAATGTTCCATGTAAAGGGTAATCTGGGGCGGGGAATTCTCTTGAAAGCCTTCGTGTCGCATCTCTGGAAGATACTGAACCTAAATACCAAGTTTGGTGTTTATCCGACTGTTCGTTTCTGAGTTATGCTGTTCACAGACATACAGACACACACACACGGACATGTTTCCAAAAATGATATTTTTGGGTTCAGGGGGTCTCAAAACATATATTTCCAGTGAAATCTCGGTATCGAATTTTTGGATGGAATACAATACTTCCCCTACTTATTATACGTAGTAGAAAAAGTAAAAATAACAGCCCGCCTTAAAGCAATATGTGTATAATATAATATATAAAATGTATGTACAGTCAATGTATTATGTTTATGTTATTGTGTACATGTATAATAATGTTATATGAATCTATTAAGTAATTTAACAATGAGGAGACAATAATGAATTAGAAAGTTTAATAATACTACTAGTAATTCTTGGAACAATAATGTAATATTTGAAACAGTTTATAAACAGCCGATCAAAAGCCAGAAAGTTAAATAAAAGTATTCTATTGAAGTAAAATTAGCCAATCAGAGACTTGAAATAGAGAAATTTGCAAATTTAAGCTAGACGACAGCGTTCCCAAGCATAGGCTAGAAGGCAGCGTTTCCGAGCAGTTCGATATGTATTCAGTGTGAGACATGAAAATTCAATACGGCGAGAATATTATAAAGTTTACGTGTTGAAAAAATGAAATTAAAATAATCTCATAACTATATAGTATGATATATCAGTGAAGTGTTATTTAATCGTGTGAAGGATTAGTAAAAGGAGTGAAGTAAAACATTATAATTTGTGTAAGCCTACATTCTTTAGCAGCATCGCCCCCTGCTAAGAGATACGTGTTTCTGCAAATTAATACTGACGCAGCCGAGGCAAACATAAATATAGATAATCTTTAAAGAAACATTAAAATACAAAGTTGATACCTAAACGTTGGGGCGATGGCCACCGGAAAGTGAAAATTGGGGCGAAGGCCACCGGAAACTTTGTATAGTAGGTGGGGCGAACACTCCAAGAAACATATCTCCCGCAATACGTGGTGCAACCACAACAATTTAACGACTCCAAGTTTGGCTTCCATACGTGGGAAATCAACTTCTTCAAATATTGCTGTCATATCATAATTGAAGCAAAATTCTTATAAGATAAAGAACGCGAAGTGTATCCCCATCTAAGAAAATGGTTTCGGCTTATATGAATTCCCGCAATTTAATATGTGAATCACAATAAAGATAAATTTTTTTTAAAAAATCAAGCAATTCTAAAACTGTTCCATGTAAAAGGTAGTTGGAGTGGGGGAATTTTCTTGGAAATCTTCGTGTCGGATCTTTGGAAGCCACTAAACGTAAACACCAAGTGTGGTATTTAAGACTTTTCAGTTTTACTTTCCCTACTACGTACAGTAAGTAGGGGAAGTATTGTATTCCACCCAAAAATTCGATAACGAGATTTCACCAGAAATACATGTTTTGAGACCCCTTGAATCCAAAAAAAGCATTTTTAGAAACATGTCCGTGTGTGTGTCTGTCTGTCTGTCTGTGTGTCTGTCTGTGAACAGCATAACTCAGAAACGAACAGTCGGATAAACACCAAACTTGGTATTTAGGTTCAGTATCTTCCAGAGATGCGACACGAAGGTTTTCAAGAAAATCCCCCCAGCCCAGATTACCGTTTACATGGAACATTTTTCGAAAATTTTAATTTTCTCAAAAATGCCTCTAACGATTTTGATTAAAATATCATATGTTTAAGATATTTCCATGACAAATAAAATGTATATCTTGAATTTTCTGGGAATGTCTCCAAAAGTATTCTTCATTGTGAAGGACTTTTGCATAACTGGTAAACCATAAGAGATAGACAAACTTTTACTACACAACAAATGTAGATCGCGTTAAAATACACAATTTATGTCATATACATTTTTTTGTTGAGTGAACCATTCTCGAGATATTACTTGTTATTCCCTTAAATTTTTCAATACTTATTTTCTCAAATGGGAATTCGTTATTCATTTTTTGTCTTGGATATGCAAAGAGTATTAAGCTGTGGGAAAGGGTATGGTGCTGCACCTAGCAACCAGCTATTAAGAGATATGTATGTGCTTAAAGGCTACTGTTTTTCTATATCGCCCTTGTAAATATATTTTCCCCTTACATCTACAAGAAAATTAGCAATAAGATAGATTCTGCAAATGTTTATCTCGATTAACATGAAGTTGATGGAGAATAAGCGTTTGTAAAAATAGTTTGTACAAGAGTAGAGAAAGTCATGTGAGTGTAACACATCAGATTGTATGAGTTATGCTGCTCATAGACACCCACACACGGACATTTTTCTAAAAATGCTTTTTCTGGATTCAGGGTGCTTCAAAACGTGCATTTCCTGTGAAATGTCGGTATGGAATTTTTCGTGGAATGCAATACCTTCTCTACCTACTATCTACGTGGTAGATAAGTAAAAATGCTTTTTTCTCAGGGGTGCCCAAAACATGTATTTCCGGTGGAAACCGGTATCAAATATTTGGGTGGATATCTCCTCTATATACTATGTACGTGGTAGAAAAAGTAATAATATTTAATCACATCAATCTTTGTTAAGCTTGCTCAGAAAGCTGCAACGGCCTACATCCTCATAGATGTTTACCTGTTACAGTTTTTGTAGGAATGCAGAGTAACTCAGTGCATACAAAGAGACGCGTTGACCTTTTTCTAAAAATAGTGCTTTTTGGCTTCAAGAAGTCTCAACACGTGTATTTTGACGCAGGTAACTCTTTCTGCCCCACGTTTAGGCGCAATATGACGCAGCCACGCTACGTCCTCCAACAATGAAGCAATACCTTTGCCTCACGGTTGCTGCTTGTCTCCTCCCAGTTGGTTCTTTTGCCACGGCTGCTCCAGCATGAAACCTTAACCTAGGGGTATGCGTGGGTGTGTACAGAGAATCACACAAACGCTGTCTTGGAACACTTTTATTCACTATTTAAAATAATACTGCGGTTTGCCGATCACTATTAAATGCATACGAAGTTACTTTGTCTTTACCAAGACCAAAGAATATTAACTACGGCTAGGCGTTCTACCCTCTAGCATGTTCGCCGCCAATCTTCTCCACAGACGAGAATGTCCTACACTCACCAGGCACTCAGGCAGACTGATCTACCCACGCTAATACAAGGTAAACCAACGCCTAAACTTGCCCTCTCTCCCCTCAAACGCTCTCCCTAAACTTAGCGTCATGATGCTTAGAGAGTGGCCTTCACCAGGCTAAGTGCAGCTGCACTCGGCTGGTACCAGGAAAAACTTGCTTCAATGGTATTTACCCTTTCTACCTGAGGCTGGTCCCTAATTAACAAAACTGTCTTTCTGTCGCTTTTACAGGCAACAATTTTCACAATGCTTCTCCTTTTTATACATACACTATTTTAAATATATTATTACTTATTTTATATCGCTATCCTTCTTAGAATATTATGATAATTATTGCCTTTATAATTTCGGCTTCAATTTGGTTAAATCTTGGTATCGAATTTTGGTTGGAATATAATACTTCCTTTACTTACCTAGTGTACGTAAGTAGCAGAGGAAGTAAAAATACTTTTTTAGCTTCAGAGTATTTCAAAACATGTATTATCGGTACAGTTGTGATATTCGTGTTTTGCATCAGCTTAAAAATATCTCTACATCTTACACGATTTGTACAGAAGGTAACAAGAACAATTTGCATGAAACAATAGCTTCCAAAATACTAAGAATTCATTCCTCACACCAACGCAGTTCCGTCCTGGAGGACGAGAGTTCTGTATCCGCAACTATTACGTAGTGACAAACAATAGCAAGGTCAATTCTCCCTCTAAATGTGTCATGAAGGTGGCCTAGATAACGTACCTCTTAGCTGTGCATGACATTACAAGATTTCTTGTGCTGCATCTCCGTATGTTCAAGGCCAATGTCCAATCACGCTTTAGGTCTACGCCGTTCGTCATTTGGGAAGCATGCCAGTACAGAAACGCGCCCGCGCTCGCATACATACATATATGCGTAGGTATTTGAAGAAAATTTAACCACACATCTGAAGTTGGTGTTTTGTTTATTGGAATGTTCTAAACAATTTACAAAGAATATGGCTAAGCGTTCAGCCCAGGCTCTTAGCTTGCCATATTCATACAAGTTACTTTATCTAAACATACATATTTAATTACTCTTAATATTTTGCTCGATTTTCTTACTTTCTTACTAGCCAATCCCATGTATTACGTTATCTACTGCGAACATAGTAGGCGGAGAAGATAGGTATTGCATTCTACCCAAAAATTCCATAGCGAGATTTCACGAAAATACATGTTTAAGCCCCCCTGTATCAAAATAAAAAATTAGCATTTTTAAACAAACGTAAGTCGGATAAATACCAAACTTGGTATTTAGGTTCAGTTCCTTCCAAAGATGCGACAAAAAGATTTTCGAGATAATCTGTCCACTTCAAACTAACCTTTACATAGAACATTTTTCGAATTTTTTTGTTTTCTAAAAAAAGACTAACGATTTTTATTAATATATTACATATTAAAAATATTTACATGACAAATAAGAATACATACTTGAATTTTCTGAGAGTAACCTGTAAAGTCCTGATCATTCAGAAGTAATTTTGTATAATCTTGTATAACTGGTAAACGTTAAGCGATAAACGGAAACGTACTACACAAGAAGTTTAGATCTCTTTAAAACACACAATTTATATCAAATAACTGTTTTGTGGCATCACCATTTCCGAGATATCCATTATTAATGATTAGAATTGTTCAGTGCGTAGCCGTTGTTTCAGTCCCATCGACTTTCAATTGTTTCTCACGATGTCATGGAAACCGTATGGAATTTTAAGCCAGGATATAGCGTGCAGTTCTAAAACATTTTAGTATCGCTATTCCCTTTGTATCTATAACAAAATGTGTAAAGGTTTATCTGGATTAAAATAAAGCAGATAGAAAATAAACTTTCGTAAGAAAAATTTGTACACCCACTAATAAGCGATAGAGAGCAGAGAAAGTCATGTGAATGTAACACATCAGCTATTTTTGTAACTTTACTCTGGCACTCCCTACATTCCTTGAAGATTTGCATTAAACATAGACTTTCATAGTGTTTCTATGCACTTTTAACAATTTCTTATTTATACACTCTTTTTCTCCTTTTGCAGTCAAAAACTTTGTTTCATGCCTTCCTTTCCTCCTCATACTGAAAACTGTTTCTATGGAAATCTTTTTCTTATGCCTTTTAATCTCCACATACCTGCTCACTCCATTCAATACTCTCTCTCTCTCTCTTTGTTTTTTACCTAATTTATCAACACACGTTTTTATTTCCATTTTTATCGGTGTATAATATAATAAATATTTCTTCCAGCTGTCTCACTAAAAGTTCTTTGTATCTCTATATCTCGAATCTTCTCTTTGTTCCTATCCAAAACCCATTTACATTATTTTCCCTCATCTCTAAATATCCCTAGTCCATTATTTTCAAAATTAATTCTAAGAGGGTTATTCCTCCCATTACTCCTTAAACTTTTCTTGAAATTCTAAGCACTGTCTTCTCATATTCCTTTCAATTAAAGATACAGAATTAAGTTTGGTTTATATAAAACGTCTCCTAAAACGACTCTTGCGCGAGCCGCTGCTCACACGGAAATGAAATGTTATAATTAAGGCTTTTAACACATTTAATTACATATTTCAAATACGTTTGAAATCATAACAAATTTAATTAGATATATATTAGTGGAGAACTTTCTAAAAGTTAAAGATTTTTAGTGCTATTTCCGAAAATATTCATGCTAATTAAGCTTATCAGTGTCCCCGCATGATTTCCTTTCACAAACAAAACACTGAAAATCAACACTATGCGCACGGTTACGAACTTTTTACTTTATCTATTGCTTAACTATAGTAAGCAGAGGAAGTCTCACATTCAACACCAAAAATTCGATATGGATATTTCACCGGAAATACACGATTTGATGCTTCAGAATAAAAAAAATGTATTTTAGAAAAATTCTGTGTGCGTGTCTGTATGTAAACAACGTAACTCAAAAACTAAAAGTCGGATAAATATACAAAGCTTGTTGTATAAATTTAGTATCCTCCAGAGTTGGGACACGAAGGTTTTCAAGAAAATCACTAATTCCCAAGCCATTCTTTACACAGGAGAACTTTCGTTATGTTTGGTTTTCTTAAAATGCTTATAACGCTTTTTACTTTCTCTACTACGTATAGTAACTAGGGGAAGTATTGTATTCCACCCAAAAATTCGATACCGAGATTTCACCGGAAATATATGTTTTGAGACCCCCTGAATCCAAAAAAAGCATTTTTGAAAACATGTCCGTGTGTGTCTGTGTGTATGTGTGTGTCAGAAACGAACAGTCGGATAAACACCAAACTTGGTATTTAGGTTCAGTATCTTCCAGAGATGCCACACGAAGGTTTTCAAGAAAATCCCCCCACCCCAGATTACCCTTTTCTCAAAAATGGCTCTAACGATTTTGATTAAAATATCATATGTTTAAGATATTTTCATCACAAACAAAATGTATATCTTGAATTTTCTGGGAATGTCTCCAAAAGTATTCTTCATTGTGAACGACTTTTGCGTAACTGGTCAACCATAACAGATAGACAAAATTTTACTATACAAAAAATGTAGATCGCGTTAAAATACACAATTTATGCGATATACATTTTTTTGCTGAGTGAACCATTTTCGAGATATTGCTTGTTATTCCCTTAAATTTTCCAATACTTGTACTTTTTCTCAAATTCGTTATTCATTTTTACTTTCTCCACTACGTATACTAAGTAGGGGAAGTATTGTATTCCACCCAAAAATTCGATACCGAGATTTCACCGGAAATATATGTCTTGAAACCCCTGAATCCAAAAAAAAAAAGCATGTTTCGAAACATGCCCGTGTGTGTGTCTGTCTGTGAACAGCATAACTGAAACGAACAGTCTGATACACACCAAACTTGGTATATAGGTTTAGTATCTTCCAGAGATGCGACACAAAGGTTTTCAAGAAAATCCCCCTACCCCAGATTACCCTTTACATGGAACATTTTTCGAAAATTTTAACTTTCTCAAAAATGACTATAACGATTTTGATTAAAATATCATATATTTAAGATACTTTCATGACAAATAAAATGTATGTCTTGAATTTTCTGGGAATGTCTCCAAAAGTATTCTTCATTGTGAACGACTTTGCATAATTGGCAAACCATAAGAGATAGTCAAAATTTTACTGAAAACAAAATGTAGATCGCGTTAAAATACACAATTTATGTCATATATATTTTTATTGTTGAGTGAACCATTTTTGAGATATTGCTTGTTATTCCCTTAAATTTTCCAATACTTATACTTTTTCTCAAATGAGAATTCGTTATTCATTTTTTTTTGTCTTCGTAATGTAAAGAGAATGGAATACTCCACATAGCAACCAGCTCTTAAAATATTTGACTATCGCTTAAAGCCTACCAATTCCCCTTGCACCTACAAGAAAATTAGCAATAAGATTAACATCTCGATTAACATGAAGCATATGGAGAATAAGCGTTTGTAAAGATAGTTGTACAAGAGTAGAGAAAGTCATGTGATTGTAACATATCAGAATTTTTTTATTAAAATGGCATATGTTTAAAATTTTTGTATATATTAAATTTTTTGGAAATAGCCTGTCAAGACCTCTTCATCCTGATTGAGTTTTGTATAACTGGCAAATTTTAAGAGTTAGGCAAAATCTTACTACACAAGAAATGCAGATCTCGTTAAAGCGCAGACCTTTTTCTAGCCTTAACCATTTCAGAGATATTCTTTGTTATTGGTTAGAATTTTCAAATACTTACACTCTTTACTTTCTCTACTACGTAGGTACAGTCGAGTGCAAAAAACGTGCCGATGCTGTTGGTTCCTTTTAGTGTTTTCCATTCTTGATTGTTGGCAAAATCTCATCATTTGTGCTCCGCGCCCGCCTTAGGTGAGCCATCCTCTAATTGGTTTTAGCTGAAGTCCGATACGCTAGCGCTACTCTATGAAGAAAGGTCAGGCCTAGCTGGGCGATGAAAGAGGTGAAGAATCGGTATATATCACCTGAAACATTGGAATGATATGCCTCCCGAAGACTGTCCATACTAGCCCCTGAATGAGTCCGGCTCTTATTGGTTCGGCATTCAAGCATTAACCCTGTAACCAGCGAGGAATAGAAGGCGCGGCAGAGGCGTGTTAAATATTGATTGCCAACTTAAACCGCGGTCCCTCATATCGGCACGTCTTTTTGCACCCAACTGTTCATATAGTGAATAGTATAAATGTTTGTGGCGTTAACTATTTCTGAGATAGTGTTTGTTTTTGGTTTGAATTCATATATACTTATACGTTGGTAAGTTGTTATGCGTTTTTTCTCGTGATAATGCAAAAAACTGGAATTTCAAAGCCATTACATAGTGATCCGCATTTAATAATCTAACTTGTTTAGCTACAACGAAATGTGTAAATGTATGAACATCGAAACAAACAAATTAAGACAAAAATGTTTGTGTGGTAAATCTAATTCAACGGATTCACAGATAGATACGACAACTACCACAATTTGGCTAGCAACTTCATAAGGTAAGGTTAGGACTGGTTTTAAACTGCCTAAATATGTTCACAGGCTTGGCAGAACAGCATGAAGTCCAACATCTGGGTGCCAGGTCATAGTGACATAGAGGAAAGTGAAAAATCTAATGAACTTGCAAGACAAAGAGCAACTACACAATTTATTGGGCCAGAGCCGGCTTTAGAAACATTTTGATTGATAAAATTATGAGTCGAAATGATATTAAAAGCCTTCACTTACATCAAGATGGCCAAAAGACAAAGTTGAATACCGCAACAGAGTAATGAACTTGCTAAATTCAGAAGATTATAAAATAATACAAAAAAATCCTCTTAATAAATGTGTAAAAGATGTCAACAAAGCTCTCCATAACAGTCTGCTGTTCCCAGTGACCAAGAAAACATCTGATGTGTTACACTCACATGACTTTCTCTACTCTTGTACAAACTATTTTCACAAACGCTTATTCTCCATATGCTTCATGTTAATCGAGATGTTAATCTTATTGCTAATTTTCTTGTAGGTGCAAGGGGAATTGCTAGGCTTTAAGCGATAGTCAAATATTTTAAGAGCTGGTTGCTATGTGGAGTATTCCATTCTCTTTGCATACCAGGACAAAAAAAAACGAATTTCCATTTGAGAAAAAGTATAAGTATTGGAAAATTTAAGGGAATAACAAACAATATCTCGAAAATGATTCACTCAACCCAAAAGAATGTATATACATAAATTGTGTGTTTTAACGCGATCTACATTTTTTGTGTAGTAAACATTTGTCTATCTCTTATGGTTTACCAGTTATGCAAAAGTCGTTCACAATGAATACTTTTGGAGACATTCCCAGAAATTTCGAGATATACATTTCATTTGTGATGAGAATATCTTAAACACATGATATTTTAATCAAAATCGTTAGAGCCAATTTTGAGAAAATTAAAATTTTCAAAGCATGTTCGATGCAAAGAATAATCCGGGGTGGCGGGATTTTTTTGAAAACCTTCGTGTCGCATCTCTGGAAGACAGTGAACCTAAATACCAAGTTTGGTGATTATTCGACTGTTCGTTCTGAGTTATGGTGTTCACAGACACACACACGGACATGTTTCCAAAAATGCTTTTTTTGGATTCAGGCGGTCTCAAAACATGTATTTCCGGGGAAATCTCGGTATCGAATTTTTGGGTGGAATACAATACTTCCCCTACTTAAGGCTGGTTCACAACCAACGAGAACGGTAACCAGAACGAGAACGGGAAAGTTGAAATACATGTATTCAAATGTGAGTGTTTCATAACCGACGGGAAGCCTTCCCGGGCCCCGGGAACGGGAAGAAGAGTTGCCCAACTTTTAACTTTCTCGTTCTCGTTCCCGGGCACGGCATATTAGATCCCTATTGTGCATATTATACTCTTCACTCTAGAGGTTATTCTAAGCGGCCGTGACATGAAACAGCCACTAGTGCTCTCTATAGTCTCAAGCTGGAAACATGAAACTGGAAGGAATTAGTAGTAAATGTGATTCCTAACCTCATCCCGACACCCGCAAATCTAATCAACGTTGGTTCCTCTGGTGAAGGGATCATTTGTAGTTTGTTTATATGCAACTCAAAAGTGGCTACACCTAAAAAAAATGCAAAAACTACAAAGAACAGCTAAATCCGGTGGAAATGAAAAAAGAATAAACAATGTATGCCATTAAATAAAGGAATGAAAGTTTGGTATAAGTAGAGGGATCGGAAATGTAATGCATATGCATTTAGATAATGTTTACTCTCGAATTTTGACGTTGGCTTGACTAAATTGGAAGTAGGTGAAAAAATGACATTGGTCAGTTAAAAACAAATGAAATCCCAATGCGCAAAATCGACTTTCACTCTGTGATCGATATGCATTCCCGTTCTCGTTACCGGGCTGTTGTGAATCAAAATTTCTTGCTTCCCGTTCTCGTTTCCGTTCTGGTTACCGTTACCGGGTGGTTGTGAACCAGCCTTTACTCTACGTAGTAGAAAAAGTAAAAATTACTCAAGGTTAATAACCCTACATTGCCTAAATTACATTGCTTACCTAAAATCCACAAAGCAAACAATAGCATGAGACCTATTATTAACAATATAGTTCTCCTAATTACTTATTAGCAAAATGGCTTGTGAAAAAGTTTTATTCCTGGCCAAAATTTGAGAGCTTATGTATAAGAAATTCTTTAGAGCTTACTACAAAATTGAAAACAGTGTCACTATCTGGTGGTGACACTTTAGTTTCCTTTGATGTTTCTTCACTCTTTACCAATGTACCTACTGGAAAACTACCTCAGTTAATAAAAACTGGCTTTCTACTTATGATGTTAAAGAAGAAATAATGATCACTCTAACAGAAATTTGCATAAAACAAAACATTTTTACTTTTGACACTAAAATTTATCAACAGACACATGGTTTGGCTATGGGTAGTCCGTTATCTCCTTTATTAGCAGATTTATACATGAATTCATTGGAGGAGTTCGTTGGAGACAAAACGTACTAGCACTTACCACACTTATTCAAGTTTTGGATCAGATGTGTGGACGACATACTAGCTATTGTTCCTAAGTCACAAATTAACATAGCTTTGGATCTGTTGAATAATCAAGATACCTCTATTAAGTTTACTATGGAAACAGAAGAAAATAGTTGTCTTCCTTTCTTGGATATAAAAATATCAAGAATTAATAATCAGTTAGGATATGGTATATATAGAAAACCTACCCATGTTGACAATTACATTAAGAATAATTTTTGTAATCCTGCACAACATCAACATGCTGTTTTTCATAGCCTGATTCATAGACTTGTCAACTTACCATTGTCTAAACAAGAATATTGGAAAGAATTTAAACACATTCAACAGACAGCTTTAAAGAATGGCTTTGATCCAAAGTTGATTAATAATATGGTTAAACGTTATAAATATTGTAGTTTTTATTTTGTTGTATTGTTATTCGGGAGCCAATTTGTAGTTGTTTGTTGCTTTACGTATGGAAAGCCAATTTGAAGTAGGAGTTGTATTGTAGTTCAACTGTTTGGGAGCCGAAATTGAAGTAGTTGCAACCGCACGTATGGTAGAAAGTTTCCGGTAGCCTTCGCCCCAAAATTGAAAAATATTAGCTTTGTAATTTGACTGTTGCTTTAGATATTATATATTTATGTTTGCCTCGGCTGCGTCGGTATTAATTTTAGAGACATGAATTTCTTAACAGCGCGTGATGCGGCTGAAGAATGTAGGCTTACACGGATTATAATTTGTACTTCACTCCATTTATTAATTCTTTACACGATTTAAATAACACTTCACTGATATAGAGAGCTGCGAGATTATTTATTAAATACTTGCACTTTTTAACACATAAAACTATTTTTGTCTCACACTGAATACGTATTAAACTTCTCGAGGACACATCTCGCGTCCGGTTAGAAACACTGTCTACAAGCAACGCGTCCAGTTAGGAGCACTGTCTACAAGTAACTGAACTCTAAATTTGTAAATTTTGCTATATTTGAGTTTCTGATTGGTTAATCCTAGTCCAATAGAATACCTTCATTTAAGTAAGGCTTTTTCTGGTTGTTGATTGGCTATTTTTAAACTGTCTCAAAAATTTACATTATTGTTGCTCCAATAATGACTAGTAGTGTTATTAAATATTCTTACTCATTATTGCCTCAAGGTTATCTCATTGTTAGCAACTTTTAACCTATTATTCTCATAGCTCCTACATTATTAAATTACGTAATACATCCACATAACATTATTGAACATGTATACAATAATATAAACATTTACAATGACTGTAATATACACTTTTTATATATTGTTACATACAGATGTTGCTTTAAGGCGTGCTGTTATTGAATTATATATATTATATAATTATATTGAAATCATTTAAATGTTAAAAATACTGCCTCAATATAAAAACAATTGCAAGAGATCAGTACTCTTAACAACATCAAAGAACAGCCATCAGTGTTTAAAAAATGGACTTATCACCCTAAATTATTCAAGAAATTTGAAAATCTTTTTAAGACACATAGAATAAAGTTAGCTCCACAAAACAGATTCAGTATCAACAATTTGTTTTATAAGCCAAATGTCAACATCAAAGATAATAAAACTCTTTCTGGTATTTATAAAATAAAACGTGATCATTGTGATGAGTTTTACATTGGAAGACCTCCGTCTGAAAGAACACCAAGGAAATATAAAACTAAAACAAGCTGATAAATCAGCTGTGTCACACCATTTTTGGCATAAACAACATGAAATTGGTCAAGATATTGAACTGTTAAAACTCATACATAATTCATCAATGCTGGATGCTTGGGAAAAATGCTCGTTATTAAAAATAATTCACAAGTTTTAAACTTTGAAATTCCGCCGTTGGATGACGCCACCCACCTGCTGGTTCAATCACAGAAGACATTAGACCAATATGGAGCCCATCCTACTTCAAGTTCCACTACACAAGTGAGGTCAGTACAGCAGCCTTCAGGTTCACCTTCAGCAGTTACGCAAACTACCGCCTGAGGTCCTACCATCGACTACTTGGGTATACATTTCCTGGGTTTTTGGAGTGTGATTCAGTCGTCTTTCATTCCGCTGATGTTGAGGTCTTGATAACCTCGAAACGATCGTCCATCTTTTGACCATCTTGATGTAAGTGAAGGCTTTTAATATAATTTCGACTCATAATTTTATCAATTGACTCTTCACTGTTAATAGTGTCCCATTTGCTATAAAGATAGAACATTTTGATGTTTAGTAAGAGAGGCTAATAAGAACTGCTCCAAAGAGAACATCAGAAAACCTGGTTTAAAACTCCAGGAAATAAATATGGTAAGCTATTTATTAGAAAATCATGTAAGAAAAGACATGAAAACTCACTTAAATGTAACAGGCTTCGGCTGAGAACAATATTGCATTTCTCACAGGATATGTTGCTGCGAAAAAGCATCTTAACAGATGGGAGTGTTTCGGGCAACTTTGACTGTAGATTGTGCAAGAGAGAAACTGAAACGTCCCAGCAGATTATATGCTCTGTGAGGCTTTCACTTACAGGGGATGTATTGCTGTTGGGGAGATGTTTAAGAACCAGAAGAATTTGAAACCATATCTGTTATGAGACTGTATTCCTTGGTAAAGGGTGCAGGCATATTGATTTGGCTTTAAAACGATACAAGTAGCACAATAAGCCCAAGGCTGAAGTGCGTCCAGAGCAATGACAGAAATCATTGACGAGCAGAATTTCACTGGTAACTTTCATCATAAACCTCGGAAAGGCTGTCACGTCTCTTGCGTCCATATCCAAATATATCTTCAAAGAGAAACCTCCCACGAGAACAGGCTTGACTTGAAGACCACACGCAGGTATAAGCAAAAAAGCAGACTTATGAAACGAGTGCGCTAATTTACATGTTTATTTGGTAACCAGAGCAGAGTTGTCACGTAATGACAGAATCTACACCGATTTTACTTCCTGCTTAATTCCAGAAAATGCAAGTTATGATACAGAATATGACAGGGGAGTCCTTATAGGTTATTTTGAAACATTATGTTCAAATTTTGCAAATAACACATTGGGAAGTACCATCAATACTCAAGGGATGGTTGAGGTCTGTGACCCGCATTCTGGAGGTTCCGCGTTGGATCCCCGGCGACCGCCCACTCTGATCCATGAGTTTTTGGTTACCCCAGGTCGTCAGGCGAATGCTGGGGTGGCTCATCTTCTGCCACGATTCTCCTCCCTCTCATTTCCTATACACATCATCTTCCATGATATCCCTTTCAGAGTTATAGGACCAGGCGACGGTGTTCGGCGGGTTGCGGCTGGACGGTAGCTTGCGCACTGTGGAGGTTCCTTCCCTGACGTCTTCTCAATTAGGCCTCTCCTCCGCCCAGGTGGGCCCACAGGAGGTTAGTGCGTGTGGGCGGACCAGAGTGGTGCCGGATGCATTACGACTAGAAACGTTAGGGACCCCGTCTGTGTGTACGCCCGTCGTGATCTAGATCTGGTCCCCTTTCGGGCCTCTCCCCTCATACCTCCCTACCGGGAGTCCCTGATAGAAACACAAGGGGCCGACTGGCCTTCGTGCGGTGCTCTGCACCGGTTTCGGGGGTCCCCTCCATTGATTTGTACCTTTACCTCATCAAGCAACACATCCAGAACTTCAAGACACGTTGTCTGCCATGCAGGCAACACTACAGGACATCACCACTCGCCTGGCTGAGTTACGCCGTGCAACCAACACGCGCCTTGCGGCCGTGGAGGCCAAGCAGCGGACCTCGGCCAGAGCGATCAGCGCCCTCTCAAGGCAGATCACGCAACTACAACAAGATGACGGGATGCTCGCATCGGCCCACCGTAAGCTGGAACGCATCGAGGAACATCTCGTCGAACCGGACGACGACGCCGAGTATGGAAGCAACGACCGACCCACGCGACTTGGAGCCCTTCAGGCTTCAATAGCTGGGCTTCGAGAGCTCCAGACAGAAGCCAACCACTTCATTTCAAACTCCAAAGCAGATCTTCAGGACGCCCTGACAAACCAAGAATTCCATGGCCACATGCTCACTCTCACCGTGACAATACGAAGCATCGTCAAAGAAGAACTCCGCTTCTTTAGAAAGCTTCAGCAAGCAGACGCCGATCCACCGGACTGGCCTGACGCGTTAGGCACCCCAGACATTACTAAACAGCATCGCCCTCAACTACAGCGGCGGCATCCTGGAAACTTGCCCGCCAACACACTATCCCTCTTTACTTTCCTTTACCTCTCACCCTGAATTCCCAAGGGCGCAAGTAGGGCCTCGGTCATGCTTGCGTCCTGGCGCTTCACCTTCACCTGGCTTAGGCCCTAGTGGCCGGCCAATATATCCTTACCCTCAATACGCCGGTGCAACAGCGGTACGGCCGCATTATCACTCAGAATTCCTCTTTCTTCCTTCTTCCTTATTTCCATTCCGGTGGAGGAGTTTTTAGTGGGTATGCCGACTATTGGTGAGTCCCACACTCTCAGTCCCGACTCCCATCGGGGCTGAGGTAAGTGATTAAATCATTTTCTCCTCCACTCGAAAAAAAAACCTTTTACTATTAGCACTTCTCTTCTCTTCTATCATCATAATCATGATTACTGCAATATTGGGTGCGGTGCGTTGTACAGACGAGAGTAAAGTGGCTTCCTTTGTGGTCGTGTGGTCATCGTTCTGGCTTCTTAGTCAAAGGTCCCGGTTGGGCAGGGGGGTTTTCTTTATCCAGAATCATTCTCTATCCTCCATGGAGTCTGATAGTATGATTGCGGGAGAGAGTGTCAGTGTGTTCACTATAAAAATAAATTAATAAATGCAACGTTAAGGGAATCCACAACATCAGTAGGTTATTTCTAAAGTGCGGCAGTATTTTCAACACTTAAAGGATTTCAGTCAAATTATGTAATATAAAATATAATAACAGCCCGCCTTAGAGCAATAAGTGTTTGTACCAATATATAAAATGTGTATATTACAGTCACTGTATATGTTTATATTATTATATACATGTAATAATGTTATCTGAATGTATTACGTAATTTAATAATATAGGAGCTGTGAGAATAATAGGTTAAAAGTTGCTAACAATGAGGTAACCTTGAGGCAATAAAGAGTAAGAAAGTTAATAATGCTACTAGTCATTATTGGAACAACAATAATGTAATTTTTGTGACAGTTTATAAAATAGCCAATCAACAACCAGAAAAAGATTTATTTAAATGAAGGTATTCTATTAGACTAGGATTAGCCAATCAGAGACTTGAAATATATAAATTTACAAATTTAGGCGCTAGAAATCAAGTCAGTTGCTTGTAGACAGTGCTCATAACTGGACGCGAGATGTCCTCGAGAAATTTAATACGTATTTTGTGTAAAAAAATAGTTTACGTGTTTAAAAAGTGCAAGTATTTAATAAAAAAATCTCTATATCAGTGAAGCGTTATTTAAATCGTGTCAAGTATTAATAAAAGGAGTGAAGTAAAATTATAATCTGTGTAAGCCTACATTCTTCAGTCGCACCACTCCCTGCTAAGACATTCGTGTCTCTAAAAATAAATACTGACGCAGCCGAGGCAAACATAAATATAACACATCTTCTTCAGACTGACTTTCCATACGTAGTAGCAACAAACCTTCTTCAAAAGTCAAAGCCCCCGATGTGACTGTAGAAGTTAAATGTACAATGAAAATTTATCTCGAAGTAGATAGAAGAGTAAGCATTTTAGAATAGTTTTACAAAAGTGAGTAGAGAAAGTAATGTAAATACAACATATCAAGTTATTTCTAATCGTTTCATTTGTATTTTGGTGAATCAGATGTATAGAGTATTTTGTGTGTTGTATAATATAGATTTTAATAGACAAAAACCTGTATATCACAGATTTAAATTTCCTAATTCAATTGAATAATACTTTCAGGAATAGTCATGAAAGTTACTTATATTTTAAAAGTTATGTATGTGTTTATTGTTTAGAAAGGTTTATAATAATAATTCCTCACCTAACTCTCCAAGAACCTTTGGGTCTTATATTTTAGCACATTCCACAATTCTACCACGTCACCGCTTTCCATTAAGATTGGGATCTAGTGCGAAAGGGTGCGTCAAAGAATTGGGGTGGTGCTGGTAGCAGCAGCACATATTTCCGGAGGGGCACCCGCAAGAGGGGCAGAACACCGCACGTAGGCCATGTGGCCCTTTAACGTTACCCTTGGGAGGAAGCTATGAGGGTAGAGACCCGAATGATACGGATGAGTGCAATGCAATCATGGATGGGGTCCCTAACGTTTCCAGATCAAACTTATCCGCCGTCGCCCGACCACGAGCCCCTACACGAGACAGTCTCCTTGATAGGTCTCACTTCGGAGACGGTCCCGAATGGGCAATCCCGATCGACGCCAGGCAAGAAATCTCAACAAAGCGCATAGCCACCGCCCAGCCACAACCCGCCGAACACCGTCGCCTGGACCTGCAGCCCTGAAAGTAGATCATGGGTACAGGAAATTAACAGGAAATACAAGATGAACAATTTCAGCATTCGCCTGCCGACCCGAGGAAGCCAGAAAAACCCATGGATCAGACTGAGCGGTCGCCGGGGATCGAACGCGGAACCTCCCGAATATAGGCCGCATACGTTACCGCGGCGCCACCTCGCTCGATACTAGTAGCAATAGTGGCAGTGGTAGTGATAATGATAGTAAAAATAAAATTGAGCTTTATTTTTGGACACTATGTAACTGCTATGGTCCTTAGCGTGCCGTTCTATATTGGACGTGAAAGGCCGGTAATTTTGCTCAGAGGTCTCTTTATCAGGCTTTATGTTCTTTTACGTGCCGCAAATCTACGACATGGGAGCACAGGCTATACTTTCCTTCTTAGGAAGGAAGCCATGCTAAGGATTTTTACGTCCGAAAAAAATCCATCGCCCTCCGCCGGTTTGAATCCGCGACCTTGGGAACAAGAGGTTAGCATGGTACCCTTAAACCACAGAGGACGACAGAAGTAGTAGTAGTAGTAGTGGTAGTATTAGTAGTTTTTTTTCTTATAGGCAGAGGAAAATCTTAGAAAAACACCTGTCGGGTGAGATGGATTTTCACCAACTAAAACACTCTTGCAAGCCGCAGTTCACTTCTTCTTGGAGCTACCTAACGGTATTACGTACTGCAAGAAGAAGAGGCTGTAGATGGTCTACGTACATATTCACAGTCTTTACAGGGTTACAGCCCCGGTCATGCCTCTCCTTAGCCTTAAGGATGCGGGTTATTTAAACAATAATGTGCCAATTTTCCATCGTCGCCAGCATCACCGATAACGTTATTGAAGTAACAACCTGGCCTAGTCGTGTATAGCTCTGGTGGCGTCTGTCGTTCCGCTTTTAACAGTGTAAACAGGTATTCTCAGGAGCGTCCGTTTGTGCATAGTATGAGCGAAGGTCGGCTTCAACCAGTCCCATTCGGTGCAAGTAGGATTTAAAATGGGCGACCGGTCTAAAATTGCCAGTATTCCAGATCAGTATGCCTCTAGATATCCAGAGTGCTATCTCAGGGATAGCATAACAGCATAACTCAGAAACGAACAGTCGGATAAACACCAAACTTGGTATTTAGGTTCAGTATCTTCCAGATATGCGACACAAAGGTTTTCAAGAAAATCTCCCCACCTCAGATTACCCTTTACATGGAACATTTTTCGAAAATTTAATTTTTCTTAAAAATGGCTCTAACGATTTTGATTAAAATATCATGTGTTTAAGATATTTTCATGACAAATGAAATGAATATTTCGAATTTTCTGGGAATGTCTCCAAAAGAATTCTTTATTGTGAACGACTTTTGCATAACTGGTAAACCATAACAGATAGACAAAATTTTACTACATAAAAAATGTAGTTCGCGTTAAAATACACAACTTATTTCACATACATTTTTTGTTGTTGAGTGAACCATTTTCGAGATATTGCTTATTATTTCCTTAAATTTTTCAATACTTATTTTCTCAAATGGGAATTCGTTATTCATTTTTTTTTCTTGGATATGCAAAGAGTATTAATTTGTGGCAAAGGGAATAGTGCTGCACCTAGCAACCAGCTATTAAGAGATATGTATGTGCTTAAAGGCTACTGTATTTCGATACTGGCCTTGTAAATATATATTCCCCTTACATCTACAAGAAAATTAGCAATAGGATAGAGTCTACAAATGTTTATCTCGATTAAAATAAAGTAGATGGAGAATAAGCGTTTGTAAAAATAGTTTGTACAAGAGTGTAACACATCAGATTTTTTAGAAACACGAACGTCTTAGCAGAGAGGTGGTGCGACTGAAGAACGTAGTCTTACACAGATTATAATTTTACTTCACTCCTTTTATTAATGCTTGACACTATTTAAATAACACTTCACTGATATAGAGAAAGGGAGGTGTGAGATTTTTTTTATTAATAACTTGCACTTTTTAACACGTAAACTATTTTTGTCTCACACAAAATACGTATTAAATTTCTCGAGGACGTGTCTCGCGTCTGGTTAGAAACGCTGTCTACAACCAACGCGTCCAGTTATGAGCACTGTCTACAAGCAACTGACTCGATTTCTACCACCACATTTGTAAATTTCTGTATTTCAAGTCTCTGATTGGCTATTCCTAATCCAATAGAATACTTTTATTTAACTTAAGCCTTTTTTTGGTTGTTGATTGGCTATTTTATAAAGCTTCTCAAAATGTACATTATTGTTGCTCCAATAATGACTAGTAGCATTATTAAATATTCTTACTCATTATTGCCTCAAGGTTACCTCAAGGTTGTTAGCAACTTTTAACGTATTATTCTCACAGCTCCTACATTATTAAATCACGTAATACATTCACATAACATTATTACATTATACAATAATATAAACATATACAATGACTGTAATATACACTTTTTATATATTGTTACATACACATATTGCTGTAAGGTGGGTGTTATTGAATTTATATATTATATAATTAGACTGAAGTCATTTAATGTTAAAAATACTGCCTCAACCTGCAGGTCCAGGGACGAACTTATGATACGGAAAATACTTCTGGGACCCTAAAAGTGTTGGTAAGGGATGATACCATTAGTTGGTGGCAGGTGGAGTCGAACCAGGAAGAGAAGACGGCTAAATGGATCAAGGTGCTTGTTATTCCCTTAAATTTTCCAATACTTACACTTTTTCTCAAATTCGTTATTCATTTTTTTTGTCTTGGTAACTCAAAGAGAATGGAGTACTCCACATAGCAACCAGCTCTAAAAATAGTTGACTAAAGCTTAAAGCCTACCAATTCCTCTTGCATCTACAAGAAAATTAGCAATAAGATTAACATCTGGATTAACATGAAGCACATGAGAATAAGCGTTTGTAAAAATAGTTTGTACAAGAGTGGAGAAAGTCAGGTGAATGTAACACATCAGATTTTTCATAATTGCTCTAACGATTTTGATTAACATACTATATATTAAACGTATTTACATTGCAAATAAAATGTATATCTTGAATATTCTGCGAATAGCCTGTGAAGTCCTCTTCATTCAGAAGGAATTTTGTATTATCTTGTATAACTGGTAAACGTTAAGCTATAGACAAAAACGTACTACACAACAAAAGTAGATCTCATCAAAACAAGAAATATATCCCAAACAGAATACGGATTATTTATTTATTTCTTTCTTTCGTTTTGCGTCGGCCATTTTCGAGATATGCATTATTAATGGTTCGAATTGCTCAATACTTAGTCATTCTTTTAAAGTCTTGTCGATTTTCCGCCATTTCTCGCTCACGGAAAGCGTATGGAATTTTAAGGCCAGGTGTAACGTCCAGCTCTAAAACATTTTAATACTTATTACCTTTGTATCTATCACGGAATGTGTCCGGAAAGGTTTATTTCCATTAAAATATAGTAGACAGGAAAATAAACTTCCGTAAGCATAATTTGTATACCCACTAATAAGCGATAGAGGGTAGTGAAATTCAGGTGAAGGTAACACATCAGATTTTTTATCTAAATTCACTCTTACTGATTGTTATAGCTGTAAATATTATTGTCATCGTCATCATCATAAATATCATCTTCGGCTTCGTTTCACATTGTAGACAACATACACGTACTATTTTATAGCAATGGGCTTCATAAGTAATAACATTGGCAAATAACATCACTAATAAAATTGAACAGATAAATTTATAACCTTGCACGTATATTGCAACATCCACATATGGTGTTCTCTTGTGTAATAAGGTATGATAGTTTCAATCGGTTTGAAATATGCTGGAATTTTGTCTTAGCCAAAGTGCTGCACACATGAAACAAAAATAATGTTTTCTGAAACGTAGCGTTTTCTCTGAATTAGCTTACATGACCAAAATTTGCGTTCGTGCTTCCAGCATGAGGTTGCCGATATAAATATACCTTGCGTATGATGAGAATTCTTGTGTTTCTCTTCAAATTTGTTATCGAAAATCATATGTTTACTACTTTAAAAATCTGATTTGTTACACTCACATGACTTTCTCTACTCTTGCACAAATTATTTTTACAAACGCTTATTCTCCATATGCTTCATGTTAAACGAGCTATCGACATGTCAATCTTATTGCTAATTTTCTTATAGATGCAAGGGGAATATGGTAGGTTATAAGCGATAGCCAAATATTTTAAGAGCTGGTTGCTATATGGCGCATTCCATTCTCTTTGCATCTCCAGGACATAAAATAAAAGAATAGCGAATTTGAGAAAAAGTAAGTATTGGAAAATTTAAGGTAATAACAAGCAATATCTCGAAAATGGTTCACTCAACAAAAAAAATGTATATGACATAAATTGTGTATTTTAACGCGATCTACATTTAGTAAAAATTTGTCTATCTCTTATAGTTTACCAGTTATGCAAAAGTCGTTCACAAAAGAATACCTTTGGAGACATTCCCAGAAAATTCAAGATATACATTTTATTTGTCATAAAAATATCTTAAACATATATTTTAATCAAAATCGTTACAGCCATTTTTAAAAAAATTAGAATTTTCGGAAAATGTTCCATGTAAAGGGTAATCTGGGGTGGGGGATTTTCTTGAAAACCTTCGTGTCGCATCCATGGAAAATACTGAATCTAAATACCAAGTTTGGTGTTTATCCGACTGTTCGTTTCTGAGTTATGCTGTTCACAGACACACACACACACACGGATATGTTTCCAAAAATGCTTCTTTTTTATTCATGGAGTCCTAAAACATATATTTCCGGTGAAATCTCGGTATCGAATTTTTGGGTGGAATACAATACTCCCCTACTTACTACACGTAGTAGAGAAAGTAAAAATCTGATGTTTTACATTCACATAACTTTCTCTACCCGCTATAGTTTATTAATGGGTAAACAAATGATTCTTACGAAAGCTTTTCTATCTATTTTAATCGAAATAAACCTTTGCAGAAATAGCTATATTACAGTTTCGTTATAGACACAAAAAGAACAGGACAGTCAAATGTTCAAGAACTGGACGCTACGCGCCGACCTTAATATTCCATACTGTTTCCATCGCGAGAAACAACTGAAAATAGACGGGTCTTGAAAAAAATGACAAACGTATTGAACAAATCGCAGCTAATAACGGAAATGGCTGATGCCCCAAAAAAGTTATTTCAAATAAGTTGTGTGTGTTAAAGAGATCTATATTTTTGTGTAGTACGTTTTCGTCTATCGCTTAACGTTTGCCAGTTATACAAGATTATTCAAATTCCCTTCCGAATGAAGAGGACTTCATAGCCTATTCCCAGAAAATTCAAAATATACATTTTATTTGTCATATAAATATCTGTAGTATATGGTATTATAATAAAAATCGTTAGAGCTATGTTTTAGATACACAAGAATTTCGAAAGTGTTCCATGTAATGGTAGGTTGGAGTTGGGCGATTTACTTAAATATCATGTTTGTATTTACCCAACTTTTTACACACGCGCACACATACACATACATACACAGACGCACACATAGTCCTTCTTCTAGAAATGCCTCAAAACATATTTCCGATGAAATCTCGATATCGAATTTTTGGGTGGAATACAATACCTTCTCTACCTACTAGGTACTTGGTGGAGAAAATAAAAATCAGTTGTAACAGAGACGAGTTCTTTTTCTGTCAATTCTAGGCGCCATATAACACAGGACGTTCCGGGTTTATGAGCCATAACCCCTGATCTAAATTCCAAGATCTCAGCTGAAGTTTCAGCGTTATTTACTTAATATAAGGAACAGTATAGATTATATACCTTACTACCGAGCGCGATGGCTCAAGCGGCTTCGTCATGGCCCGCATTCGGGAGATCGTGGGTTCAACTCCCGCGGCCTACCTTCTTGGATTTTTTCTGGGTTTTCTGGGGTCCTTAGGCGAATGCTGGGAAGGATTCTCACATCCCCCGAATTTCCTGTCCCTCCATTTCATCTGATCTCTTTCAGGGTTGGAAGTGTCGGCGATGGTGTTTCGGTGCAGTGTGGCAGGGGAAAAGAATGCTCTTTGTGACTCCGTACCTCGGCTTTCGACTGTCTGCCGGAGGTATCCGAACCCCCTTGAGGGGTCTTGAACGCCCTCTGTGCGGGGTGGGGTTCTTGGTCTGCCTGCCAGTCTGCCAGAGAGTCTCCATCTGGAAATTTAAGGACCCTGCTATTCCTTGCGTCACTCCTGGTTCCAGCCGCCCGGTGTCTCCTCTCGTCTCGTCCTCCCCTCCTTGTGGGACTTAGACACAATATCCCCTATGTGGATCACTGCCTAGTCGCCTCAAATATATCTTAGTGTTTATTTTATGAGCATCTCAATGACAAAAGCGCTATCAACTGTAACACCGTAAACCAGTATGTAACTGGAGCATGCAACCTTTGAAGGGGAATGAATCATTCTGTAACTAGTAGTCCTTAGTGTACAAGGTGAAAATGAGAATGTTGCGTGTCTTCATCTGACTTATACCTCGATATATGCCGCTTAGCTCAAGATATGTGCAAAGAATCATTACCGAAAATACCTCGAACTCTTGGTGCCAAAGATCCCATTGGCTGTATGTTTAATCCATGGATCACATTTAGATTTTTTCAGCCTTAAACACACATCCAAGTAAAATAAAATCATGAGCAGCTGCGATTTAAAATTAAGCAGTAAATGCTTGGACACACACAGGTCCAAACAACATTCAAATGTTTTATCAGAAGTAACCTTGCGAAAGAAGAGAACAAATCTGATGTGTTACATTCAAATGACTTTCTCTACCCTCAATCGTTTATTGGTGTTTTTGCTATTCTTACTAAATCTTATTTTCTGTGTACTACTTTTAATCCAAATAAGCCTTTGCAGAAACAGCTACATTACACATTTCGTTATAGATACAAAGTGAACAGCGATAGTCAAATGTTTAAGAACTGGACGCTTTACGCGGGCCTTAAAATTCCATGCTGTTTCAATGCAATTTTGAGAAACAGGAAAATCAACAGGAGGCGTAGCCTTTCTCGGTATCCAGGGGAGAGCGTCAATAGTGACACTCCCAACCGTGGGGTTTACCATTAGACCAGTACCTTATACTTCAAACTGCCCTTCCCAACTCACGCAGGGACGGAGGTGGATACGTCATTTGCGCATCAACCCCAAAGAGGAAGACTACCGAAAAACCTCGGTAGGGCCGAAAGTGAACCTAGCACACTGTCTACCAGCTCCAGCTATCCAGGATTGTACCTGAGCACCTTGAGGCGTCTCACAACCCCGCCTGGACTCATTGCCCGGATGTACCCAATCTCCCACAGGTATTGACAACCACTGCCCCGCCGAGTCCAACGCAATCCGAACAATTCCCTTACGGGAGGGGCTCAGGCGCTCGCTCGTACCTCTAGTAACATCAGAATTATCAGGGGTGCTTGGGTATGCAGCACCCGCACCACAACAGCTGAAGGTATTGAACCCCCCCCCTACGGGAAATCTCGAGAAGCTACTAAATGTTGACAGAACTTTAAGAGAATGTAAGGTTATGAACAATTCGAACCTATAATAATGGATATCTCAGAATAGACTTATGCCACAAAAAGCTTATTTAAAACAAATTTTGTGTGGTACATCCCGGACACTGGATTGGGAGAAGGGGTCCAGCGAAATGGGCACCAAGGTCATCAGACCTGAAACGTATGGATTTTGCCATTTGGGGTTTGCAAAAGCTGAGGTGTATGCAGAAAAAATTCGGGATGTGGAACATCTCTGTCAAAGAATTATTGCTGCATGTGCTTCTCTTAACCCACGTATGTTGAGGTTCAATTCAAACAAATTATGCAAAACGTAAGAAGAAGTTTGTTGAAAATGATGGCAGACATGTGGAGCACATTCTTTAGTGTGAATATGTATATATGTGTATTGTGCCCTATGATTCCAGATTATATTAATAAATCATTATGTTTTGACAACTCAGAATTTCTTCCAAGAAGCCAGTAGAGTTTTCTCTTCTTTATACTGAGTTCTTCCATTTTCTTCTTGACATGCTCTTTATCATCATATGTCACTCCCAAGTATTTGGCTCTGTTTTCGTCTGAACTCTTAATGTATTAATGAAGATTGGAAGTGGAATTACTTTCTTATAAGTGAAATTTAAATGGGTGGATTTCGTTTCGTTCAGTTTAATACACTGGTCCAGTTACTTATTTTAAAGAGCATTCTGAAATACCCTATACATGGAACATTTTTCGAAAGTTTTGATTTTCTCAAAAATGGTTCTATTTTGATTAAAATATCATATATTTGTTATGTTTAAGGACAAGTAAAATGTATATCTTGAATTTCCTTATATAGACTGTGAAATTCCGTGTAATTGGTAAACAATAAGAGATAGACAAATTCATACTGCACATAAAATGCAGATCTCGTTAAAGCACACAATTTATTTCAAATAAACCTTTTGTGGCTTTAACCATTTCCGATATATTCTTTGTTATTGGTTTGAATTTTCAAATATTTATACTTTTCTCAAGTTGTAAATCGCTATTCGTTTTTCCCGTGATGATACAAGAAAAATCTGATGTGTTACAATCACATGACTTTCTCTACTCTTGTAAAAACTATTTTTACAAACGCTTATTCTCCATATGCTTCATATTAATCGAGATATCGAGATGTTAATCTTAATGCTAATTTTCTTTTAGATGCAAGGGGAATATGGTAGGCTTTAAGCGATAGTCAAATATTTTAAGAGCTGGTTGCTATGTTGAGTATTCCATTCTCTTTGCATTACCAGGACATAAAAAAAATGAATAACGAATTTGAGAAAAAGTATAAGTATTGCAAAATTTAAGGGAATAACAAGCAATATCTCGAAAATGGTTCACTCAAAAAAAAAATATGTATATGACATAAGTTGTGTATTTTAACGCGATCTACATTTTTTGTGTAGTAAAATTTTGTCTCTTATGGTTTATCAGTTATGCAAAAGTCGTTCACAATGAAGAATACTTTTGGAGACATTCTCAGAAAATTCGAGATATACATTTCATTTGTCATAAAAATATCTTAAGCATAAGAGCCATTTTTGAGAGAATTAAAATTTTCGAAAAATGTTCCATGTAAAGGGTAACCTGGGGTGGGGGGATTTTCTTGAAAACCTTCGTGTCGCATCTCTGGAAGATACTGAACCTAAATATCAAGTTTGATGTTTATCCGACTGTTCGTTTCTGAGTTAGGCTGTTCACAGCACACAGACAGACACACAGACACACACACACGGACATGTTTCTAAAAATGCTTTTTTCTATTCGGGGGTCTCAAAACATGTATTTCCGGTGAAATTTCGGTATCAAATTTTTGGGTGAAATACAATACTTCCCCTACTTACTATACGTAGTAGAGAAAGTAAAAATGGAATTCCAAAGCCAACACATAGTGACCCACTGTTTAAAAATCTGAATATCGCTTAGCCTTCTTTATTCTTCTTATACCTACAACCAATTTGTAAGTGTATAATGAAAGTTTATCTATTAATAAGAAATATATAGAACAAGCTTTCTAAAAATAGTTGTAGAGGAGTGAGTAGAGAAAGTGAAGTTGTTTAATTGTTTCGTTATTTGCACCACGCTGTGGGCGTCAATTTGAAGTAGGTTGTATTGAAGGAGTTGTATCATATTTCAACTGTTGGGAGCCGAACTTGAAGTTGGTTGCAACCGCACGTATAGTACCCGGTTTCAGGTAAACTTCGCCCCAAGTTTAAAAATATTAACTAATTTGACTGTTTTTTTAAATATTATATATTTATGTTTGCCTCGGCTGCGTCAGTATTTATATATGTTTTTTAGAGACATGAAATGTCTTAGCAGGGCGTGGTACGACTGAAGAATGTAGGCTTACACAGATTATAATTTTACTTCACTCCTTTTATTAATGCTTGACACGATTTAAATAACACTTCAGTGATATATATATATATATAGAGAGAGAGCTGTGAGTTTTTTTATTAATTACTTGCATTTTTTAACACGTAAACTATTTTTGTCTCACACAAAATATGTATTAAATTTCTCGAGGACGCATCTCGCGTCTGGTTAGTAACGCTGTCTGCTAGCAACTGACTTGATTTCCACCGCCTAAATTTGTAAATTTCTGTATTTCAAGTCTCTGATTGGCTACTCCACTAGAATACCTTCATTTAACTTAAGCTTTTTCTGGTTGTTGATTGGCTATTTATTAAACTGTCTCAAAATTTACATTATTGTTGCTCCAATAATGACTAGTAGCATTATTAAACTTTCTTACTCATTGTTGCCACAAAATTACCTCATTGCTACCTCATTGTTAGCAACTTTTAACCTATTATTCTCACAGCTCCTACATTATTAAATTACGAAATACATTCAGATACCATTATTTAACATGTATACAATAATATAAACATATACAATGAGTGTAATATACACTTTTTATATATTGTTACATACACATATTGCTTTAAGGCGGGCTGTTATGAATTTATATATTATATAATTTGACTGAAATCATTTAAGTGTTAAAAATACTGCCTCAAAAGTCATGTAAGTGTAACGCATAAGGTTTTTTACTTTCTCTACCATGTGCATAGTAGGCATTTCACGTGCGTTTCGCCCAAAAGTTTACTATTGGGATTTCAACGGAAACATATGTTTTGAGATCCCCTGAATCCAAGAAAAGCAGTTTTAGAAAAATGTCGTGTGCTCAAAAATGAAATGTGGGATATATACCAAACTTGGCACTTAACTTCCAAAGGTGCGATACGAAGATTTTCAAGAAAATCCCCATCTCAAACTACCCTTTATATGGAACATTTTTCGGATTCTTTTGTTTTCTGAAAAACGGCTATATAAAATGTATGTCTTGAATTTTCTGAGAATAGCCTTTGAAGTCCCCTTCATTTGGAATGAATTTTATATAATCTTGTATAACTGGTAAACGTTGAGCTATAGATGAAAACGTATTATACAAAAAATGCAGATCTCTTTAAAGCACAAAGTTTGTTTCAAACATTTTTTTTTTTGCGGTATGTCATTTCCGAGATATCCCTTATTAATGGTTCGCATTGTTCAACACTTTTGTCACTTTTTCAAATCCTGTCGACATCCGGTTGTTTTCGCGATTGCATGGAAACAGTATGCAATTTTAAGGCTAGCGTGCAGTTCTTAAACATTTGACTATCGCTGTTCCATTTGATTCCACCTATACGAAATGTATAATATAGCTCTTTCTGTAAAAGTTTATCTCAAAATGAAGTAGATAGAAAAGGTCGGATGTGATACCTTCACATAACTTTCTCTACCCCTTATCGTTTATTAGTGGATATACAAACTATTCTAAAGAGCTATATTTTAAAGAAATAGGAAAAGTGCTATGTGGAAGGGGAAAAGTTGCAAATAGTAAACAGGTTTGATTATTTGGGAGTGAGAATAAGTAGTAATGGGAGATGGAATGATCACAAGATAAGTGCCTTAGCTAAGGGAAGATTAGCAATGACTGCTAAAAGAATATGCTTAAAGAAAATACCAGATATGCAAATTAAGTGGTTGGAAAGGGTTTACAAAGCTGTAGTTGAAGCAAAAATGGTCTATGGATCAGAGATTTGGGGAAGTGACAAAGGATGGGAGATGATTGATAAAGTACATAGATCGTTCTGTAAATGTATGTTAGGTTTATCTATTTCATCACCTAATGGAGCAGCAATGTTGGAGTTGGGAAGAGTAGATAGCAAGGGCATGATAGTAGAAAGGTTACTTAAATATTGACATAGATTGAAATCATTGGACGAGCATAATATCTTAAGGCAATGTTTAATAATACAAGAAAAATCCAATGATGGGATGAACTGGGCTCAAGGAATAAGGAGAATTTTACAGGAAATAGGAATGCTTAACTTATGGGAGGAGAGAGATGGGTTAGTTAAAGATTTCTGGAAAGAAGTGAGGAACAGGGTAGGAGATATAGGGAAACAAGAATTATTTCAAAGTCTGGAAGGGAAGGAAAGTTTGGAATTATGTAGACAATTAAAGGTGGACTGGGGAAGGGAGAAGTATGTGGATGTAGGTAATAGGTTAGTGAGAGAAGGGTGGGTCTGGTCTAGATTAAGTGCATATAGGCTAAGGGGAGATAGGAAGGGAGCGAATTTGGATAGATGTCCTCTTTGTGGAGAGGCAGATAATGATTTGCATTATATAATTGAATGTGAAGAAACTAAGTTGTGGAGAGATCAATTTTTACCTAAAGAATGGGAGAATCTTAACAAAGAAGTATTAAAAATTAGGATAATGAAAATACAAAAGAAGAGGTATATAAAAAGAATAGGAGAATATATGGGGAGAGAAAGAGAAAAATGGTTTAGAAAAATAAAGCAATATGAATTTGTTATGATCCACCATGCATAAATAATCTCAGTGTTAAAATGCATGATGGATCAAAGAAAGAAAAAAATAGCAACCCAAAGTAATGTATTAAAATTTGTAAGAATTTTGTATAGCATTATGGAAATAAAAAAATTCCTAAAGCTAATTTTCCTTTTTACCACATTTTAATCCAAATAAGCCTTTGCAGAAATAGCTACACTACATATTTCGTTATAGATACGAAGGGAACAGCGATAGTCAAATGTTTAAGAACTGGACGCTATATGCTGCCTTAAAATTCCATACTGTTTCCATGCAATCGCGAGAAACAACTACATGTTGATATGACTTTAAGAGAATGACCAACAAATGAATAATTCGAACCATTAATAATCCATTTATTTAGAAAATAAAACATTTCCAGAAATGTTCCATTTAAAGGGTAGTTTGGAATGGGGGATTTACCTGAAAATCGTGGCTCATCTTTGGAATGTACTGAACCTAAATACCAAGTTTGATATTTATCCAAATTTTCGTTTTTAGTTATACTGTTCATAGACACATTTTCGGCTACTTTCTTAAAAATGTTCGTTTTTATTCAGAGGACCTCAAAACATTTATTTATTATATCAAAGTTTTTAGAGAACGTAATAAAGTTCTGTAAGAAAAATTAGTATACCTACTAATAAGCGATAGAGGGTAGAGAAAGTCATGTGAGTGCAGCACATAAGATGTTTTTAATATTTACGTTCCAGCCGCGGACAGTACCCAAGGCTTTCAACTGTAGGTAGAACAACACGAAACGAGAGGCGATTCCCAGTAGCTTATTTTTATTTAACGTGACTTTAGTTTGTTAGCATTCCTAACTGCCTAAGAAAAGACGCAACGTCATCAAATCCCTGGCTCCGTTCTCAATTAAATATGCAGCCCTTGTATGTTCTACATCCTGGCGCTCTCAAACACCAGCCCAATGTCTTAGCCTTCGAGATCTCGCGTGCACATGACCACAACGATTTCTAATGTCATCCGTATGACCTCTGCTCCATCTGCTGATGAGTGGATCAATTCCTCTAGTGTTACAATCATGAGAACGGAATCCGTTAGCCAATTAGTATGATGAAGATGAAAATGATGAAGGGATAAAAGAGGACCGGTCTCTTTAAAGAATCTGCAATGGAATTCCGGTTACTTCCCATTTGGAAGTGGAAACGATTGCAATGCCAGAAGTATTTAGTTAAGAAACAATGGCACCTCAGGAATGTTAAAGTCGAAGAAGTAAATAGTTTCAGCCCCACGTATGGAAGCCAATTTGAAGTAGACAATATCTTTACGTTATTATTCTTATAGTTTGCCCCACGTTTTGGGCACCAATTTGAAGAACTTGTTTTCTTTTAACTTGTTTGCAACACGCTTTGGGTGTCAATTTGAAGAAGTTTGTTGCTTCACGGAGTTGTATCGTAATTCAACTGTTGGGGAGCCGAATTTGAAGTAGTTGCAACCGCACGTATAGTAAACAGTTTCCGGTAGGCTTCGCCCCAAATGTACCTTCAGGTGGCCTTTGCCCCAAGTTTAAAAAAAACATTAACTTTGTAATTTTACTGTTTCTTTAAATATCATATATTTATGTTTGCCTCGGCTGCGCCAGTATTATTGTTAGGGACATGCATGTCTTGGCAAGTTTGTGGTGCGACAAGAATGTAGGCTTACACAGATTATAATTTTACTTCACTCCTTTTATCAATGCTTGATACGATTTAAATATCACTTCACTGATATAGAGAACTATGAGATTATTTAATTAATTACTTGCACTTTTTAACACGTAAACTATTTTTCGTCTCACACGAATATGTATTAAATTTCTTGAGGACACTTTTGGCGTCTGGTTAGGAACACTGTTTGCAACCAACTGAACTCTAAATTTGTAAATTTTGTTATATTTCAGTTTCTGATTGGCTAATCCTAGTCCAATAGAATATCTTCATTTAACTAAAGCTTTTCTGGTAGTTGATTGGTTATTTTATGAACTGTCACTAAAATTTACATTATTATTGCTCCAATAATAACTAGTAGCATTTAAACTTTCAAATTCATTATTGCCTCAAGGTTACCTCATTGTTACCTCATTATTAGCAACTTTTAACCTATTATTCTCACAGCTCCTACATTATTAAATTACGTAATGCATTCATATAACATTATTGAACATGTATACAATAATATAAAAATATACAATTACTGTAATGTACACTTTTTACATATTGTTACATACACATATTACTTTAAGGCGGGCTGTTATTGAATTTATATTTATTATATAATTAGAATGATATCATTTAAGTGTTAAAAAAGCTGCCTCAAAGTTTGGTTCCGATTATCTCTTTTAAACTCACAGACAGGGGCGAACGCAGGGGGGCGGGATCTCAGGGAGCTAAAGATACTGAAAACTGTAATACTGTGGCACTGTAGTCTGATTTTTTACCTTCTGCGCCACTTACATTTCGATACCGAGATTTCATGGAAATATATGTTTAGGGGATCCCTGAATCCAAAAAAAGTATTTTTAGAAAAAGGTCCGCTCGCGCGCGCGGATAAACACCAATCTTAGTATTTGGGTTCACTATCTTCCAAACATTCAACACGAAGATTTTCCAGAAAATCCCCCCACCTCAAACTACCCTTTCATAGAAGATTTTTCAAAGTTTTTGATTTTCTAAAAAATTGTTCTAATGACTTTGATTAAAATGCCATATACGATATTAAAAAATAAAATATATATCTTGAATTTTCTGAGAATAGCCTGTAAATTCCTCTTCATTCGGAAGGAGTTTTGTATAATCTTGTATAACCGGTAAACCTTAAACGATAGACGAAAACTTACGACACAAAAAATTTAGATCTCTTTAAAACACACAATTTATTTCAAAGAAGATTTTTTGTGACATCAGCCGTTTCCGAGATATCCGTTATTAATGATTTGAATTTCTTTTTTATCTCCATTTATACCCCGCCTTTAACTACGTTAGTCTTATCTGCGGTCTTTCCTTTGGAGCTGATTGCCTAAGGCAAGGGTGGCGAAAATGCCTTTCTCTCTGGAGTCATCAAGTATGCAACACGCACTACATCACACAGCAGTATATGGAAAACAAATAAATAGACAGCTAGAAAAGGAGTAGCGCCTGCGAGTCACACTGCCTCGCGAGTCCCGTTTTCGCCACCGCTGGCCTAAGGCAATGGTGGTAACTGGTATTCGCTTGTCGTTGGATTTCTTGCACTTTGGGTATTAATCATTAGATCACACACACATTCACACTCTCATTCATACTTCCAGAATCTGGGGAGGATAGCGAATAATCTTGGCTAGAGAAAAATACCCACCCCAGTCGGGAATCGAACCTGGGACCCCTCGCACAGCAGGCTGGTGTTGGTGCTACGGAACCAGCGGTTTGAATTGTTCAATACTTTGTAATTCTTTTCAAGTCCTTTCGATATTCAGTTGTTCCTCGTGATTGCACCCAAAGAGCATGGAATTTGAAGGCAGTATATAGTGTCCAGTTCTTAAACATTTGACTATCGCTATTCCCTTTATACTTATAGGGAAATGTGTAATGCAGCTATTTTCGGAAAGTTTATCTCCATTAAAATGAAGTAAATAAGAAAATAAACTTTCGTAAGATTAATTTCTGTAATCACTAATAAGCGATAGAAAGTAGAGAAAGTCATGCGAAGTAACACATCAGATTTTTTTTTCGCTGTAACTCTTTTATAGGTATACAATAGAATACAATTCTTTATTTCCCGTTAAACCGTATTACAGTTTTGGTCATTATCAGGTAAAATATACACTAAGAAACAATTAACGGATATCAACAATATAATTAAAGAACTCATTACTATTTGTCGCAGTAACCTTATTTGCTGAACGCCTGTTATTGTTTTACTATTTTGAATTTTGGGTTGTTTGTCCTCCGGCTAGCTATTATTACTCAGTCGAGCAAATATCTCTTGAGCAGGGCGTGTAAACAGAAAGGAGTTGTTACTAAAAGATAACACTGATAAAGGAATTTGTTTTTACACTTTTATTGCCGTCACACTTAATTAATTTCACATATTTAATCTTGATACACGCCTGACCGAAACTGTTATATTTTCGAATGTAACTACAATCACTTATTTGCCGCGCACTATTAATTCGCGTATTTCGCATTTTGTAACTAACTTTACGACGCGAGAGATTCTGTAGAATTGCGTAATGTGTACCTCATGATTGCTTCCTTAGAACTGTCTGACGTGTAGCTTGCGAGAGAGATTTCTTAGAACTGCGCGACGTTTACCTCGTGAATGATTCTGTAGAACTGAGCGATACTTGCATTTGGCTCGAGAATTTATACTCCCTCACCCCGATATGCCTAAACATTATAATAGAGCTGCTATTGGTTAATAAATCGCGCCAACATTAGCGTCTGTTTCGTCAGGCAATCATAATTACTAAAACATATGCTCTAGGGAAATATTCCCTCCATTTCTAAAGAAAGGCGCGCTACCCTGACGTCATTTGTTTGTCTCTTCTAATTGATAAACAACTCAACCCCTCGCTTCATTGTTACCCGCTCCTATTGTCAGTTCCAGTGAAGCCGTGTAAACTTATTTCCTACAATGCTTATAGCTAAAAAAACATCTAAAATCATTATCATACAATAATGTTAATTTACACTACAATCACTCTGGCGTTCACAGTGTTGTGATATAAAATACTGCCTCATATTGTAATTAGCCATTATCAATCTTTTGGTTTTATTTTTAAAATTACTCAAATTAAGAGTTTTAATATTATTCGCCAGTCAATTAAAAGCATCACTGGTGCAATAAGATAGATATATTGTTTTCTGTAGTCTTAAAAATGGAACAACTAACTTAATTGAATTTATACTATTATAATTAAGTGTATAAGCAGTGTATTGAAGACGTATGACCAGGAGCGGAGTGGGACATGATCAAATTTTTGTCAACTTCTATACTTTACAAGACTTTTCAAGAGTTGTCACAACTTCACAACTTTTCTTGTCAAATTGCTTCCAGTACTTTGACGCAGTAATTTGTATCACAAAAATGTATATGTCAGAGTGATTGTAGTGTGAATATGCATTGTTGTGTGACATTGATTTGAGATGTTTGTTGATTATAAGCATTGTCGAGAAGTGGGTTTATACGGCCTTACTGAAACTGACAATAATAGCGTGCAATAATGTAGCGAGGGGGTGAGCTGTTTATCATTATTAGAGACGAGCAAATGACGTCAGAGTGGCGCGTTTTTCTTAGAATTTGCTGGAACATTTTCCCCAGAGCATATGTTTTCGTAATTTTCATTGGATATAAATATAGACGCTAATGTTGGCGTGTTTTATTAACCAATAGCAGCTTGGTTATAAATCTTTAGGCATATCGGGTGAAGGAGTATAAATTCGTGTCAGAGTTAAGTTTCAGGTAGTTCAACAGAAGCAGTCATGGTGAATACATCACATAGTTTATCGATTTGCAGGGTACGCGTATCAAATTTATGAAAAATCTCTCGTGTTGTAAAGTTAATTACACAAAAAGTTGAAGTACGCGAATTAATAATGGGCAGTAAAGAAGTTATTATAACAGTTTCAGTTTGGCGAGTGTCAAGATTAATAGGTGAAAGTGAATAATGTGTTACGACAATAAAAGTATAAAACAAATTCTTTTATCAGTGTTATCTTTGGATAAAAACTCCTTTCCGTTTACACACCCTGTACACGAGAAGTGCTTGACCGAGAAATAATAGCTAGCCGGAGGACAGTGAACCCAAAATTAAATACAATAACAGGCGCTCAGTAAAAGATAACACAAAGTGACCGCGACAAATTGGCTTCCAAACGTGGGGCTAACAAACCATAATGTCACTTCAACTTTTAAACTCTTTGAAAGTCTTGAAAGCAAATAAGGACATGATCTAAACGGTCAAAGATTTGCGAATGATTTTATGGTTTTAGCCAATGAAATGCGAGTACTTACAGTGCGTCACGAAACCTACATGACTAAAAGCGAAAAATAAACCAAAATGGCTACCGGGCCAGGGTATGTCGTATGCGAACTGAAGGTTATACATAAGCTGACCATGTCTGTACATTGAGGATTCCGTGGATTACCACAAGATGAAGCAGATGAAGGCATATGAAGAAACAACTGCCAGCAGATTTCCGAACTAAGTATAGATTAAGACAATGTTATATAGTGTGGTTAACCTATCAGTGTTATTTCCATTATTCAATAATCGTAATGTGATTTCACTGTATATAATATGTGATAGTGCTACATAATATTAGTAAAGAACATTATTTCATTGCAAATTGTTATAGTGACACAAATAGTAAATTGCTTTGCGCGTGATAAATTATCAGTGAGGGGTTTCTGTTTGGCAAAGAGACAAGTTGTAAATAGACGTTTAGGCATTGTCAAGTCTTGTCCAATCTTTTCGCATATTGAAAAGTGTTTGACAATTTTTCTTGTAAACTCTTGAATTGAAAAAAGTGTACAAGGGGTATTAGCACCTCGACCTTAGGAGATATTTTGTGTTGTGTATTTTGAAATATTATTGTAACGATTTTATGAGTAATACGTTTGCACTGAAATTAGTTTTTATGAAGGATTTATCACATCGCATTTTGTCTGATTTGTCTTGAGAGGGAGGATGCTCTTATGGTTATAGACAGTTTAAAAGGAAGTGAAGTAATGTTTCCTCATTAACTTGTTTTTGTAAAACCAACCAACATGTGTCACATAATCTCCACAGATATTTCCACACAATTCTAATTATGTCCAAAGTATGTCAATTCTGGAGCGCAGCGCCTGCCATTTACCACCCGAACAAGACCTTGATCACTCTACTCTGTCAAGCTTAAGTTGAAAAATCTACTGGATGCATAAATGGAGAATTTCAGGAGCAGCTGATTCATCTCGTGTAATAGAATTCCTATTAAAAGCTGTTCTTCTATTCATGTCGCGTTATTCACCATACATTATTATGTAAAATGAATTCAAGTTAAGCGCCAATTGCTTATATACACAAAATGCAGAAACAACATTAAAATGTGCTAGCCCTGTAGCTCAGCTGATAGAGTATCTGCCTCATGGCGGTTCGATTCCCGACTAAGAGTGAAACTTTTTCTCTAGCCAAGAGTTTGGAAGTATGTGATCGGCGGGGTATAAATGGAACAATAAAAAAGAATATAATTACCTATGTGATCAAAAGTATCAGGACACCCCCACAGACATACGTTTTTCATCTTAGGTGTATTGTGCTGCCACCTACTGCATGGTACTCATTATCCGCGACCTCAGTAGTCATTAAACGTCGTGAAACAGCAGAATGGGACGCTCCGTGGAACTCACGGACTTCGAACGTGGTCAGGTGATTGGGTGTCACTTGTGTCAGAAGTCTGTACGCGAGATTTCCACACTCCTAAACATCTCTAGGTCCACTGTTTCTGATGTGATAGTGAAGTGGAAACGTGAAGGGACATGTACAGCACGAAAGCGTACAGGCCGACCTCGTCTGTTGACTGACAGAGACCGCCGACATTTGAAGAGGGTCGTAAAGAGTAATAGGCAGGCATCTATCCAGACCATCACACAGGAATTCCAAACTGCATCAGGATCCACTCCAAGTACTATGACAGTTAGGCGTCAGGTGAGAAACCTTGGGTTTCATGGTCGAGCGGTTGCTCATAAGCCACACATCACGCAGGAAAATGTCAAACGACGACTCGCTTGGTGTAAGGAGCGTCAACATTACACGATTGAACAGTGACAAAACGCTGTGTGGAGTGGCGAATCACGGTACACAATGTGGCGATCCGATGGCAGTGTGTGGGTATGGCGAATGACCGGTGAACATCATATGCCAGCGTGTGTAGTGCCAACAGTGAAATTCGGAGGTGGTGGTGTTAAGGTGTGGTCATGTTTTTCCTGGAGGGGGCTTGCACCTCTTGCTGTTTTGCGTGGCACGATCACAGCGCAGACCTACATTGATATTTTAAGCACCTTCTTGCTTCCCACTGTTGAAGAGCAATTCGGGGATGGCGATTGCATCTTTCAACACGATCGAGCACCTGTTCATACTGCACGGGTTGTGACGGAGTAGTTACACGACAATAACATCCCTGTAATGGACTGGCCTGCACAGAGTCCTGACTTGAATCCTTTGGGATGTTTTGGAACGCCGACTTCGTGCCAGGCCTCACCGACCTACATCGATACCTCTCCTCAGTCCCGCACTCCGTGAAGAATGGGCTGCCATTCCCCAAGAAACCTTCCAGCACCTGATTGAAAGTATTCCTTCGAGGGTGAACGCTGTCATCAAGGCTAAGGGTGGGCTAACCCCATATTGACTTCCAGCATTAACGATGGAGGGCGCCACGAACTTGTACGTCATTTTCAGCCAGGTGTCCGGGTAATTTTGATCACTACGTTGTTTTATACAAATTGTTTGTTTTAGTGAGCTCTGCATTTTTTTTAAATAGCTCAAACGTATGAATCTTTAATCAGAACCATTGAATGTGTTTTGAGAAAATAAAAACTAATGCAATTCTTTCAATGTAAAAGGTAGCTTGACAGCGCAAATTTCGTGAAAATGTATTCAATCCTTGAAAGACGTACTTAGATACGAAACTTCGTATACATTCAACATACGCGCGCGTACACACATTTATTAACAAACAGGGATAGACGAGGTCGCTAAGGCACAAGATTCTGAAAGGGAAGATTGCCGTTGAAATCCCGCGAGCACTATTCTCCCTGTCTGAGCTTTTTTCCTGGTTTTCCTCAGTCTTCATAACTGACAAATACCGGAGAAGTACCCTAAACTTAGGCCTAGAACGCTTCCTTCCCAAGTTTCCCAATTATTTCCTTTCATATATCATCAGTATCCACCGCCTGTGCTGCCGTATATAGTAAGAAAGGGTGTTAAGTACTACTAGAAAAATTGAAAACAAAACACACACACTACTACCATTTTCTGAACTGTTTGAGTCCAAGAGACCTAAAGCGTGTACGTATTTCCGGTGAAACATAAATTATTGGTAAGCGGTAGAAATGGTAATAAAATAATGTTGATGTATTACATTCACATGACTTTCTCTACCCTCTATTAGTGAGTATTCAAATTATTCTTAGGAAGGTTTATTTACCTGTCTACTTCATTTTAATCCAGACAAACCTTTGTAGAAATAGCTACATTACACATTTCGTTATAGATACTAAAGAAACAGCGATAGTCAAATGTTTAAGAACTGGACGCCATACGCTGGCCTTAAAGTTCCATACTGTTTCCATGATATCGCTAGAAACAATTGAAGATCTATGGGAATTTAAAAGAATGACAAAGGTATTTAAAAGTTCGAACGATTAATAACGGAAACCTCGAAATGGTTGATGACACAAAGAAAGTTTTTTGAAACAAGTTCTGCGATTTAAAGAGATCTACATTCCCTGGGTAGTATGTTTTCGCCTGTCGCTTAACGTTTAGCAGTTATACAAGATTATATAAATTTCCTTACGAATGAAGAGGAGTTGACAAGCTACTCCCAGAAAATTCAAGATATACATTTTATTTGTCACATAAATATCTTTCCTATATTTATTATAATCAAAATCGTTATAGCCATTATTGAGAAAACTAAAAATTTCGAAAAATGTTCCTTGTAAAGGCTGGTTTGAGGTGGGTGGATTTTTTTGTAAGGCACTGAACTAAATATCCAGTAAGTGTTATCTGATTTTCGTTTTGAGTCATGTTTTTCACAAAAACACACACGGAAATGTCTCTAATTTTGGATCCAATGAGCCTAAAAAAAATATTTTTTCGGTGAAATCGAACATTTTTGGTGGAATGCAGTAGTTTCTCTACGTTCTGTGTACGTTGTAGAGAAAGTAAGAAAAATCTAATGTGATACATTCACACGACTTTCTCTTTCCTCTATTGCTTATGAGTATATAAATCATTCTTACTAAAGTTTATTTTCCTATCTACTTCATTTTAATTAGTAAAGTTTTCTGGAAATAGCTATATTACACATTTCGTTACAGATACAAAAGGAACAGTGATAGTGAAACGTTTAAGAACTGGACGCTATATGCTGGCCTTAAAATTCCATACTGTTCCCATGCAATCGTGAGAAACAACTGAATGTTGACAGGATCTTAAGAGAATGGCCAAGAAATGAACAACTCGAACTTTTAATAACGGATATCTCAGAAACGGCTTATGCTATCGATAACGTTTACCAGTTATACAAGATTATATAAATTCTTTCCAGATGAAGAGGACTTCAAACGTTGTTCCCATAAAATTCAACATATACATTTTATTTTTCATGTAAATATCTTTAATATATGGTATTTTAATCAAAATCACTAGAGCTATTTTTTGGAAAATAAAATTTCGAAAAATGTTCCACTTAAAGGACAGTTTGGGTTGTGGGGATATTCTTTAAAATCCTTATGTTTCATCTTAGGTAGGTACTGAGCTTAAATATCAAGTTTGGTGTATATCCAACTTATATATTTTGAGTTATGTTGTTCATAGCAATAAATATACGTAAATTTTTCAAAAAATGCATTTTTACTTTCTCTACTACGTATAGTAAGTAGGGGAAGTATTGTATTCCACCCAAAAATTCGATACCGAGATTTCACCGGAAATATATGTCTTGAGACCCTCTGAATCCAAAAAAAAAAAACATTTTTGGAAACATGTCCGTGTGTGTGTTTTTGTGTCTGTGAACAGCATAACTCAGAAACGAACAGTCGGATAAACACCAAACTTGGTATTTAGGTTCTGTATCTTCCAGAGATGCGACACGAAAGTTTTTAAGAAAATCCCTCCACCTCAGATTACCCTTTACATGGAACATTTTTCGAAAATTTTAATTTTCTCAAAAATGCTATAACGATTTTGATTAAAATATCATATGTTTAAGATATTTTCATGACAAATGAAATGTATATCTCGAATTTTCTGGGAATGTTTCCAAAAGTGTTCTTCATTGTGAACGACTTTTGCAAAACTGGTAAACCATAAGAGATAGACAAAATTTTACTACACAAAAAATATAGATCGCGTTAAAATACACAATTTATATCATATACATTTTTGTTGTTGAGTGAAACATTTTCGAGATATTGCTTGTTATTCCCTTAAATTTTTCAATACTTATACTTTTTCTCAAATGGGAATTCGTTATTCATTTTTTTTATGTCCTGGATATGCAAAGAAAATTCACATAGCAACCACCTCTTAAAATATTTGACTGCCGCTTAAAGTCTACCGTATTCCCCTTGCATCTACACGAAAATTAGCAATAAGATGAACATCTCGATTAACATGAAGCATATGGCGAATAAACTTTGTAAAAATAGTTTATACAACAGCAGAGAAAGTCATGTGAGTGTAACACATCAGATTTTTTATTCGAGGCCTCAAATCTGGTGTAATCTCGGTATCGAATTTTAGGTGGAATGCAATACCTTCTCTATCTACTAGGTACGTGGTAGAGAAGCTAAAAAGAACTGTGATTAAACATCAGCACTAGTTGCAAGAAGCGAACTTTCTTCATACTTGTACTTTATTGTGAACTACCAAGTCGACTGGGTAACTGCACACAATGAGTAATACGAGACAAGATTTATGGAACCCACAGGCGGTTAATGAGCTGCAAGATCATGTTTCCCTTTAACGTGGTTTATTAACATTAATTAAAATCCCTATTGATGCCAGGAGACGATCACCCGCCAGCTCTCCGTGACCGGCATCTATGTACAGTCGTGCGTTTTAAAATGCAACATATAGGAAGATTCAGTCTCTTTTATTAATTGTGTCATGCAGTTATTCGTAAGTATTTAAGGGCCTGCACTTCTGAGGACCTCTAAATTTTTAATAACAACAAAAACAGATGTTTTAAGAAATATTTTGGCGTCTTAACAATATTTTTAGTTTCATACTACGTTTTCGTAGCCTTTTAGTAAGCAGAGGGAATATTGCGTTCCGTCCAAAAGTTTGATAACGAACTGGAAATACATGTTTTGAGGCTCCCTGAACAAGACAAAGCATTTTAAGGAAAACGTTCGTATGTGTGTCTGTAAACAATATATTATTAGTATTATTATTACTATTATTATTATTATTATTATTATTATTATTATGCATTGGGTGATTAAACAAATAAAATTCGGATGAATTTTGTATAATCTTGTATAACAGTAAACTTTAAGCGATAGACGAAAATGTACTATACAAAAAATGTAGATCTATTTAAAACACACAATTTATTTCAAACAACTTTTTTTGTGATATTAACCATTTTCGAGATATCCATTATTAATGGTTCGAATTGTTCAATAATTTTGTCGTTCTTTTCAAGTCCTTTCGATATTCAGTTGTTCATCACGATTGTAGCTCGCGCGCTCGACCTGCAGGAGGAAGGGATGAGGCGAAGAAACCACAGGAGGCTACAGGCCGCAGGCAGAATGGCCACAGAGACGCGCGGAACTCACTAACATTTCCAAGCTCGTAGACCCGTTCCAATGATGGAATCGCCGAGAGAGGGCGATAAACCACCCACCAATCATGCAGCCCTCTGGCGTCCACGAGGAATACTCTTTCCATGCATGCATCCGCACCATCTGTCCGGTACCGTCATGCGCCACGAAATATAGAAGCACACCTGAAAGGATTATAGGGAAACGGAATGAAAGGAAATCGTGGTAGAGAAGAAATCACCCCAACATTCGCCTATCACGGAAACCCATTATAACTTAAAAATGAAATGTCGGATGAATACGAGTACCAAACTTGGTATTTAAATGCAGTATCTTTCAAAGATACGACATAAATTTTTCCAAAGAATTCTCACACCCTAAACTACCTTTTATAATGAACTTTTTTTTTAGAATTGTTCCCTCTCAAAAATGGTTATAACGATTTTGACTAAAATATCATATATTTAAGTTATTTATATGACAAATAAAATGTGTATACGTGGTAATAGGCTGTGAAGTCCGCATTTATGGAAGTAGTTTTGTATAATTTTGTATAATTAGCAAACTTTAAGAGACAAGTGAAAACATATTATAGAAATACATACATCTCTTCCGAAATATCCGTTATTATTGCTTTGAATTTAGCATACTTAGCACTTTTAAAGTACTGTGGCTCTTCAGTTGTTTCTCGCGATATCATGGAAAGGGCATGAAGGCCAGCATACAGCGACCCACTTTTAAATATGTGACTATCGATTCGGTTTCCTCTATCTCCTTGCACCTACAACGAAATTTGTAATAAAGCTGTTCCTGCGAGAGTTTGTCTCGATTAACGTGATGTAAGTAGTAAAATAAGCTTTCGTAAGAATAAACCATATTGGGTAGAGAGCGTTATGTGGATGTAACACATAAACTTTTGTTCTAATTCATCGAATGTTTAGAGTCAAATGCCACTATTTAAAGAACTGCGTTTAAGTGTTTTTGCGTTATTAAATATTTAAATGATTTTTACTCTAATAAGGATTTTTCAGGTCTTGTAGTGTTGAGCATGCTCCATGCGATAATAAAAATGTTCACCTGATTGGTATATTTTGTATAAATAAAATAAGCACCAAGTAAGTAAATATTTTCTGTGCCACATAATTAAAATAGCGAATATAAAGTTTATCTTGATATTTAAATGTTGAACGAACAAACTATGAATTTTCCTTAAAAGTGTTGTTGATCTAATGTGCAGGACTTTGATCCATCAATTTTTCCCTTGCTAGCCAATATAAATTGTGTATCTTCCCATCTGGTACAGCTTTCCTCAATTCTGGGCATTCTAGTAGGTGTTCTCTGTTTAAAATCTTGTCAGCATTACAAATCTTACATGCTTTGTCATTCATAAAACCAAATCTATGTAGATGTTGTAGCCATATTTCCGCCGATTAACTCTATACTAATTATATTTTAGGAATTATTAATAATTAATAAATATTCAATTTAATAAATTTCCATAATATTGTAAAATAAATAAGGGCGTAATTGCATGAGAAAAACTGCAAGATTTAGGCAAGAATAAGAGTAGCTTCATATGTTTTCCGAGCGTGGGGCCATAAAAATCGAAACCTTGTTTTGTACTTCGTGGGTATGAGGCAAGTTTTAAAGTAAACAGACGCTATGACATTTCCTACAGTTATGCTTTGAATTTTCAACCAGGGAACGTAAAGAATAAGTGCGAGAACCAATACAAACTTAGGAAGACGCAGTGACATATATAAAATTTGGAGGAGAGCAGTCGTTGAGAAATTGAAATGCAAGCGTGGTTTTGGGACAGTCTGCCATGATTCTCCGGTAAGGAAACACGCATCACGTTGAGTCAAAAAAGAAAAGAAAAGGATAAAAGTTCCAAAATTTACGAAGTGCCGCACCACAACGCAAGCATAAAGTAATGCGTGTGGAATAATTATATAGAGTGTTAGATTGTCGTTGAAATTATTTTATCTAAGATAATAAATAACTTAACACGCCGCAAGTAATGAATTCAAGTTCGCGGGAATCAAAAGAACGGTGATAGAGCGCCTTAAATAATAAATAATAAGCCGGAGCAAAACGTTAGTGGACCAAAGGGTGAAAATATTCTTATATAAGAACCGTACGGGATAGAAAAAGAAACAAGAATCTTGCAGGTTTTCTGGCAGTAATACGCGTTTTAGTGAGGAAGTGAAAACGTTTTCTTCAAGAATAATATCCTAGTGTCACCCTCCCGCCATCCTACCTTGACAATAACAGTAGGGAATTTCAGACCGACTCGCCGACAGTTGACCCTGAGTGCTTCCTGATTGATATCGGCGACCTCGAGTCCTGAAGACTCACCTACAACGACGCAGGGTAAGAATAACACAACAAAGTAGCGCACAAAACGCTACAATGTTCCGCCAGTCATGTCTAGTGGCTAATCTGAAGTGAGCAACGACTTCTTTCCTTGAGACATTTTTTATTTTTTGTAGTATTTCTTTTATGTTGGAGTAATTTTTGTTAGTAATTTACTTTTGAGTATTATGTTGATATTTTTGTTCTATATTAACTTTGACATTATTATTTTTTTAATTTCATATCTAGTGCAGAAGACTTTGTAGATCTTGAGTATAACACTGCACCCTCAATGGTCAGAAAGTCTGCAGTCTCGTTACCATTCACTCCCACATGTGCTGACTTAGGGGAGGTCCGTGACTACAGGGTAACTCCAAGAGTATAGTCTCAGCCAACTTTTCCTTAAAAGTAATTATACAGATTCTTTATATTGTTGTAAAATGTCTAAAACCAAAGTGTGGCCACACCAAGTGGTTCACAGCAAGGAGCATTTTGATAAATTCAACGTTTACATTGAAGAAGGTGGTTGTATTGTATTTCAACTGTGGGGGAGCCGAACTTGAAGTAGTTGCAACCGCACGTATGGTAAAAATTTTCCGGTAGCCTTCGCCCCAAATGTACTTTCCGGTGGCCTTTGCCCTAAATGTTTAAAAAATATTAACTTTGTAATTTTTACTATTTCTTTAAATATTATATATTTATGTTTGCCTCGGCTGCGTCAGTATTTATATCCTTTTAGAGACATGAATGTCTTAGCAGGGAGTGGTGCGACTGAAGACTGTAGGCTTACACAGATTATAATTTTACTTCTCTCCTTTTATTAATGCTTGACACGATTTAAATAACACTTCACTGATATAGAGAGAGTGCTGTGAGATTTTTTTTAATTAATTACTTGCACTTTTTAACACGTACACTATTTTCGTGTCACACGAATACATATTAAATTTCTCGAGGACGCATTTCGCGTCCGGCTAGGAACACTGTCTACAAGTATCGCGTCTAGTTATGAGCGCTGTCTACAAGCAACTGATTTCTAGATTTGTAAATTTTGCTATATTTCAGTCTCTAATTGGCTAATCCTACTCCAATACAATACTTTTATTTAACTTAAGCTTTTTTTCTGGTTGTTGATTGGCTATTTATAAACTGTCACAAAAATTACATTATTGTTGCTCCAAGAATGACTAGTAGCATTATTACACTTTCTTACTCATTATTGCCTCAAGGTTACCTTTTGACCTATTATTCTCACAGCTCCTACATTATTAAATTACGTAATACATTCACATAACATCATTGAACATGTATACAATAATATAAGCATATACAGTGACTGTAATATACACTTTTTATATACGTATACTGTTACATACACATATTGCTTTAAGGCGGGCTGTTATTATATTTTTTATTATATAATTTGACTAAAATCATTTAAGTGTTAAAAATACTGCCTCAACATCTATAAAGCTAATATAAAGAATCGAATGTGTTATACTCGCATGACTTTCTCTACCCTCTATCGTTTATACTCTCGTATACTAATTATTTTTATGAAAGTTTATTTTCCTATCTACTCATTTTAATCGAGATATACCTTTACAGAAATATCTAAGTACAAATTTCGTTATAGATACAAAGATAATACGATAGTCAAATGTTTAAGAACTGGACGCTATATGCTGGCCTTAAAATTCCATACTGTTTGCATGTAACAGTGCGGGAAACAACTGAGTGTGATAGAACTCAAAATAATGGCTAAATATTGAACAATTCTAATCATTAATAACGAATATCTCGGAAATGGCTGATATCACAAAAAAGTTATTTTAAATAAATGGTGTGTTTTAAAGAATCTACATTTTTTGAGCACTACGTTTTCGCCTATCGCTTAAAGTATTCCAATTGTATAGAATTCCCTTCGAATGAAGAGGACTTCAAGGAATATTCCCAGAAAATTCAAGCTATACATTTTATTGCCATGTAAATATCTTTAATATATGGTATTTTAATCAAAACCTTTTGAGCCATTTGTTAGAAAATAGAAAATTTCGAAAAAACTATCATGTGTAGGGTAGTTTGGAGTGAGGGATTTTCTTGAAAATCTTCGTGTCGCATCTTTGGAAGGTACTGAACTGAAATACCAAGTTTGGTGTTTATCCGAGTTTTCTAAAAATACTTTTTTTTGGAATCAGGAGGCCCCAAAATGTATTTCCACTGAAATACCGATATTGAACTTTTGGTTGGAGTGCAATATCTTCTCTACCTACCTGGTACGTGGTAGAGAAAGTAAGAACAAATCCTCAAAATTATTCAACCTAAAATTACCCTAATTTGCCTGTAGCATTGTGTTGCAATCTCATGGGTGAGGCAGTATTTTTAACATTTAAATGATTTCAGTCAAATTATATAATATGTAATATTCAATAACAGCCCGCCTTGAAGCCATATGTGTATGTAATAATTTGTAAAATGTATGTAACAGTCATTGCAAATGTTTATATTATTGTATCCATGTATAATAATGTTATGTGAATGCATTACGTAATTTAATAATGTAGGAGCTGTGAGAATAATGAGTTAAACGTTGCAAACAATGAGGTAACAATGAGGTAACCTTGAGGCAATAATGAGCTTGAGAGTTTAAATGCTGCTAGTCATTATTAGAGCAGCAATAATGTAAATAGCCAATCAACAGCCAGAAAAAGCTTTAGTTAAATGCAGGTATTCTATTGGAGTAGGGTTAGCCAACCAGAGACTAGAAATACAGAGATTTACAAGTTTAGACGGTTGAAATCTATTCAGTTGCCTGCAGACAGTGATAGTAACCGGATGCAAGATGCGTCATCTAGAGAAATATAATACGTATTCGTGTGAGGCGAAAAATAAGTATACGTGTTAAAAAGTGCAAGTATTAAATAAAAGAATCTCACAGCTCTCGATATCAGTGAAGTGCTATTTAATTTGTGTCAAGGATTAATAAAAACTTAAGATCTGTGTAAGCCTGCATTCTTCAGTCGCACCACGACCTTGCCAAGATATCCATGTCTCTAAAATACATACTGACGCAGCCGAGGCAAACATAAATATAATATCTAAAGAAACAGTTAAATTACGAAGCTAATATTTTTAAACTTGGGGCGAAGGCTACCGGAAACCGTGTACTATACGTGCGGTTGCAATTACTACAAGTTCGGCTCCCCAACAGTTGAAATATAATACATCATATTGAAACTGACTTTCCATACGTAGCAGCAACAAACCTTCTTCAAATTGGCTTCCATACGTGGAGCTAAATAGACAAACAGCTCCAACAAAACTTCTTCTTCATGGGTAAAGCTTGAGATTGATATACTAAGAATTGCAGATAAATGTATTGTCTAAATAAAAGATCTTCTATCCTCTGACAGAAGATTATATATTATATCCGCCATGCCACCAAGGTAATGTCCCAGTACTACCCATTAGTACATTTATTCCTATAATCAGGAAGGGAGCATTACGAAAACTACCTAAACATAATAATTTTGACGTACGCGTGGCGATCCCATCATCCGATGTTTCAGACCGCAAAGTGCCAGCCGAGTGGTCGCTGCGATAAGTGTAGGTTATACACCTCGCGTACCTCGACCTATATATAAGGGTCATTCAAATGAAACCCGGTCACTTGTGTAAAGTAACGGTAACGACTTTATTAACTCAAAAATAGTCGCCAAAACTGTTGGCACATTTATCCCATTGCGACACTAGCCGGTCGATTCCATCTTTGAAGAAGCTAGTAGGCTGTTGTCGAATCCAGGCCTGGACCCATTCACACACTTCGTCGTCCGTTGTGAATCGATGTCTGCGAATAGCTTGTTTTAGCGGTCCATAAACATGAAAGTCACACGGTGAAAGGTCTGGACTGTACGGTGGATATTCCAGCGTTTCCTATCGAAACTGCTGCAATGTCGTCTTCACCGCATTGGCAGCGTGTGGGCGGGCATTATCATGCAGGAGAATAACACCATTAGACAACATGCCTGGGTGTTTCGACTTGATGGCTCTCTAAGGTTCTGTAAAGTGGCCCTTGTGGTCAAAAAAGGACATCATGACCTTACCAGAACTGGTGTGCAGCCCTTTGATTTCTTTGGAGGTGGTGAAGTGTCATGTTTCCACTGCTGGCTCTGAGTCACTCCTGGTTGTTCCTGCTTACTCGCCTTCATGTTCAGTAGTGGACGATAACTTGTGTGACCACCTTCTCTTCGGCGTGAAACCGCACTGTCGCTATGCAACGTCAAACGTTGCACACGCTGTAGTCGCTCTACCAATAGATGGTGCCACCATACACGCAGTTACGTGGTGCCACCTTACGTGTAGTGCAAAGTAAGACGCACTGACCAGGTTTCATTTGAATGTCCCTCATAGATCTATTGTGGCTAACACCCCCTCCCCCCCAGGAGAGTGAAATAATGGAACCACAGGAGGCTGCAGTCAGACCACAGGGACGCGCAGAAGACCATAGCATTTCTTGGCTAGAAGACCGCCTCACTGCTAGAGCTGTCCAGAGAGGGAGATAAGCAACATTTATAACCAGCCAACCCTCTGACCTCCACGGGGAATATTCTTTCCTTGGAGCAACATCCGCGCCACGGTCCTGCACCGCCTCACACCGTGAAACTGGAAGCATTTCTGAAAGTTGAGAAGGAAACACATTGAAGGGGAAATGAAGGAAAGCAAATCGTGATAGAAGAGAAACCACCCAAGCATCCATTTTACTGACCTGGGAAACCCACGAAAAACCCAAGGTCAGAGTGGGCGATAGATGGGAATAGAACCCGGGAGCTCCCAAATACGAGCATTATACGTCTCGCTCAGTGATCACGGAGATAAACGATCTATGACAACGGCCTCTATGAGGGCGGTGGATCAAGCAGAGAAGCTGCCCCTTCACCTTGGGGAATTAAAAGGACTCAGAACAAGGGGAACGGCCAGATGGGGCTCGATAATCCATAAGATAACCCAACATCGACGTGGTAACGTGTGCGACTAGCATTCGGGAGGTCCCGGGTTTAATCCCCGGCGACCACTCACTCTGACCCATGGGTTTTTCGTGGCTTTCTCGGTCGGCAGACGAATGTTGGGGTGGTTCCACGACTTTCCCGTCCCTAATTTCCTGTACACATCATCTTGCTTGTCATCCGTTACGACCAGGCGGTGTTCGGCGAGTTGCGGCTGGGCGGTGGCTGTGAGCTTTGTATAAGTTTCTTCCCTGGCGTCGGTCGGGACTGCCCAGTCGGGACCCGCCTCCGATGTGGGTCCCACCGGATTAGGGGCTCGTGTGATGGAGTCGGACAGCGGCAGATGCATGGGATCCCGTCGATGCTTGCGCTTGTCATCATCCTTCGGGTCTCTTCCCTCATCTCTCCATCCTGGGGGTCACGTTAGAAGCAAAAGGGCCGTTGCGGTCTACTTACGGTGCTCTTGGGATCCCTCTGTAATATGTACTTTTACCTTTGCCTTTAAGACAACTCAACTATGCAACCTTAGAACGGGGCTTGATACAAACAAAACAGTTTGTATCCCTCCTCGTTAGCCTTGTATTCGTATCAGCTGAGAGGAGCAAACATAAATATGTAGATGCCACACGAACGCAATAGAACGATTACTATTCGACTTAATAATAATAATAATAATAATAATAATAATAATAATAATAATAATAATAATAATAATAAATGCCGAAAAAATAATCTGTAACTGCATCACTGTCGAGAAGAGGTTTAACATCTGAGTCTCCATCACACGATATTCTCTGTGTCAATAACCACATTATTGACTTTATTTCTCTTCATAAACCTAAATACAATGACTAGCAATAATCTACGAAAGGTGGATCCCAAGAAAATAGGCGGCTTAGGATCACTGCAGACAGAATTTAAGATCTTCATGGTTAGTTATTAAAGAACAACCTGTTTTGACTTTCTCTACTACGTATAGTAAGTCGGGGAAGTATTGTATTCCACCCAAAATTTCGATACCGAGATTTCACCGGAAATACTTCTTTTGAGACCCCCTGAATCCAAAAAAAAAGCATTTTTGGAAACATTTCCGTGTGTGTGTGTCTGTGAACAGCATATCTCAGAAACGAACACTCGGATAACACCAAACTTGGTATTTATTTTCAGTATCTTCCAGAGATGCGACATGAAGGTTTTCAAGAAAATCCCCCCAGCGCAGATTACCTTTTACATGGAACATTTTTCGAAAATTTTAATTTTCTCAAAAATGGCTCTAACGATTTTGCTTAAAATATCATATGTTTAAGATATTTTCATGACAAATGAAATGTACATCTCGAAGTTTCTGGGAATGTCTCCAAAACTATTCTTCATTGTGAACGACCATAATTGATAGACAAAGTTTTACTACACAAAAATGTAGATCTCGTTAAAATACACAATTTAGTCATATATATTTTTTGTTGAGTGAACCATTTTCGAGATATTTCTTGTTATTCCCTTAAGTTTTCCAATACTTATACTTTTTATCAAATTCGTTATTCATTTTTTTGTCCTGGTAATGCAAAGAGAATGGAATACTCCACATAGCAACCAGCTCTTAAAATATTTGACTATAGCTTATAACCTACAAATTCCCCTTGCATCTACAAGAAAATTAGCAATCTTGATATCTCGATTAACATGAAATAGATGTAGAATAAGCGTTTGTAAATATAGTTTGTACAAGAGTAGAGAAAGTCATATGAGTGTAACACATCAGATTTTTAGTTCTTTAAGGGCACAAACAACGCTGCACTCGGGTTCACAGATATAATCTGCAGTTAAATAATGTTATTCTCAACGACAGTTGGATTCTGTATTAGTTAAAAACAATCAACACAAATCGCTTCTCGCCTGTAGAAGCAGCCATGTGCATCGTCTTACTGACCTCATCATCATTGTATGCAAGAGAAGACAGGTGAACACCACATCGAATTCAACAGAAGCTACCATCTTGTTTAGGTTTTACTACTTCATATTAATCCAAAGTTTCGAACTATGATGAACATACTTCTTGAAAACCTACAGATAATGGCGTTATTATGTCGTTATCGCCTCGTTTCTTAATCTCTCCCTATATGACCTATGACCTTCGTGAGTTTCCTCATTCCAACAAGCGATGATTGGACCTATTTCTGAGGTGGAGGCACCCAGCGGTCGGAAACCGTTGCCTCCGATTGTACGGTGATAATGAGAAGGCAATGGGGTGAGAGGACCTACGGCTTTTACCTTGGGCCTTGAGAATACTTCACAGGATAGGACCGCTTAAATTCGCCAGCACAGAGCTACCCCGGGACGCATTATAATTACAGCTTGTGTATCATTCCATATGCGCAAGAGAGGAGAAATTAGGATATGTGAGAGTGGTGGGGGCGCAAGGGAGTAGAAGTGACATCTCACCCACAGCAGGTGTGCGATTCGCATTTGGAAAGTCCCGGGTTCGACCTCCGGCGACCGCCCACTCTGATCCATCGGTTTTTCATCGTGGCCGTGGTCGGTAGGCGAATGCTGTGGTGATTTCTTCTCCACTACGATTTCCTTTCTATCATTTCCCTTCTCATCTTTCAGTTGTGCTACTAGGTTTTGTGGCGTATGGCGGTGTCGGACAGATGGCGCGTTTGCATGCTCAATGGAAACAGTATTCCCTGTGAACACCATAAGGCTGCTTGATTGTTGGGTCGTTCTTCGCCTCTCTCGGCGGTCCCACCATTGAGACGAGTTTGCGAGCTTGGAAATATTAGGGACTCCCGCACGTCTCTCTGGCCTGTTTGCCTATGGCTTGTATCATCCTGTGGTTCTTTCACTCCATCCCTTACTTCTGGGGGTTGATAGCCGCATTGGATCTGCGCAGGTCGCAGCGCGCAGGTGTCCCTACTTGACGAAATGGAAATGTCAGAGAGATTATAAACACTACATTGCATAAGCATTAGAATATTTAAATTGGAATACAAGTGGTATACATATACACCAAGAATGACAGTTGACGGACGTCCAGTATGTTAATGAATTACGACCAATAGAAAAAAAAGCTTCGGCCGTCCACTCGCTAGATGGCAAAATATTCTCTCTGGGTGGAGAAACAAGCTAACGTTATCATTATTGTAAATTTAACCTCCTTTAAACGTTAAGGTCACATTAAATGGATGTTTATATGAAAGAATCCCCATTAAGAAGAGGTCCTTGCGACATTTGTGTAACCACTATAAGGGAAAATCCGGAAAAAGAAAGCTTGTTCAGGCAATTCATACTAACTGAAATTTGAATTGAGTGATTCAGAATAAAAGGCAGGCAGTTCTCTGGGCTTACTGAAATATCATAGAAAAACCCTTCGTTTACTTAGGATTGAAAATGGGCGTTATTTTCAGAATAAAAAATGACATCGTTGTAACACGGAAATAAAGATAACAGATTGACACAAATAAACAAAAAAAGCAAAGAAAAACAAAACATTTTGGTCCACTTTAATATACAGGGTGGACCATTTAAGTTGAGACTTACAACATCTCCAAAACTAACGTTGTAGAAAGAAATGTCTTTAATAAAAGTCGCTTCATATTATGGGGGAAAGTAAATGCCATTAGTCCTGTTTTATTTAGAGGACGTTGTAATGGTTATTTTAAGCCCAATTTAATGTTTTTAAATGCGAACCTACATTTTGTACTTGTTTTCTCATTAGAAACTGGTTTATAAAAGTCTGTTTATTTTGTGATGAGCAATAAAGAAAGAAAAAAAATTGGTTCCCAATTATGAAACATAACTTGACCCTCAAATGACCATTCATGGATGGTCCAACCATTCATTCCGCTCTTCGTGCACAGCCATTCAGAATGTTCGTTGTTATTTACGTTGGTGCAAGAACAATTGCAAAGTGCTTTATACAAATGTTGCTTAGTTATTTATGAGAAGTGAGAAAACAACATAAAACAGTTAGGTGCCCATTTTAAAAAAATTAAATTGACCCTAAAATGACCATCATAACGTCCTCCATAATATCAAGCAACTTTTATTCAAGACATTTCTTTCTACAAAGCTTAGTTTTGAAGATATTGTAGTCTCAACTTAAACGGTCCACCCTGTATCTACGAAAGTGTAATTAAATTGTTGTTAGAATAAGTACTCTAATTTCTAAAACTCGCATGTCATATTATGTCATCTCATTTCAGTTCACAAAAATACAAAAAAAAAGTTTTATTTTTATTTTTTCTATCACGTATCTAGTAGCTGGAGGAAGTAATGTATTCCAACCAAAAATTCGATATCAAGGTTTCATCTAAAATACATGTTTTCAGGCCCCCTGAATAAAAACAAGTAATTCTAGAGAAAGGTTAGTATGTGTGTGTGTGTATGTGTGTGAGAGAGAGAGAGAGAGAGAGAGAGAGAGAGAGAACAGTAAATAGAACCCAAAATCAAAATGTCTGATGAATATTAAACTTGGTATTTAAGTCCAGTTCAAAGGATGTCACATGAAGATTTTCAAAAAAAGGGCCTCCACCTCAAACATGGAACATTTTTCAACACTTTTTTATTTTCTCAAAGATAGCTATAACGATTTTGATTAAAATACCATATATTTAAAATATTTACATGACAAATAAAATGTATATCTTGAATTTTCTGAGAATAGTCTTTGAAGTTGTCTTCATTCGAAAGGAATTTTGTATAATCTTGTATAACTGGTAAACCTGAAGAAATCGAGAAAAACATACTATACAAAAAATGTAAGCCTACAATTTATTTCAAATGACCTTTTTTTTTTGTTGTCGTTTCAGCCATTTTAGAGCTATCCGTTATTATTGATTTGAACGCATCAATACCTTTGTCACTTTTTTAAAGTGCTGTTGCTATTCAATTGCTTCTCGCAATGTCATTGAAAGAGTATGCATTTCAAGCCAGCATATACCGACATCTGAAATTCGGTTTCCTCTATCCCCCTTGCACCTGCAACGAAATGTGAAATAAGCTGTTTCTACAAAGATTTATTTCGTTTAACATGAACCAATAAGAAATAGGCTGTGTAGTCTTTAGAAGCTATAGAAAAAAAATCTGATGTGTTACACTCACATGACTTTCTCTACTCTTGTACAAACTATTTTTACAAACGCTTATTCTCCATCTACTTCATGTTAATCGAGATAAACATTTGAGTAGGATATATAGGAGAGAGCTGGGCCACTTTTTTGCGTTTATATGGGAAAGGATAGGGAAAACGAGGCTAGATGGGACGGTTCAAGGAGGAAAATGCGTTTATATGGGAGAGATAGGGAATACGAGGACTGACGCTAGGCTAGAGAGGGTTGGAGGAGGGAAATACGTTTATATGGAAGAAATAGTAGAGAGGTGCTAGGCTAGACGGAGGCTGAGGAGTAGAGTATGGTTTATATGAAAGGTATAGGAAAACGAGGAGGGGTGTTAGGCTAGACAGAGTTGAAGGGTAGAGTATGTCTTTTATATGAGAAGTATAGGAAAACGATGAGAGGTGTTAGACTAGACAGGGCTTGAAACGTAGTGCAGGGTTTATATGAGAGATATAGGAACAGGAGGAGGGGTGTTAGGCTAGACAGAGGTTGAGGAGTAGAGTATGGTTTTAGATGAGAGATATAGGAAAACGAGGAGAGGTGTTAGGCTAGGAGGGTTTAAGTATGCGTTTATAAGGAGAGACGAGAAAACGGAGAGAGATCCTATGTTAGGATACACAGGTGTTTAAAGCTAGAATGTGTTTTATATAGGCTAGATAGGAAACCAAAGAGATACTCTGCTAGACAGGGGACAGGAGAGGAATGCGCTTTATGAGAGGTAGGGATACGGGGAGTGGTGTTAGGCTAGACAGAGGTTGAGAGTAGAGTATGCGTTTATATGTATGAGAAGTATAGGAACAGGAAGAGGGGTGCTAGGCTAGACAGAGGTTGAGGAGTAGAGTATAGTTTATATGAGAGGTATAGGAAAACGAGGGGAGGTGTTAGGCTAGACAGAGGTTGAAAATAGAGTATGGTTTATATGAGTGGTATAGGAAAACGAGGAGAGGAGTTAGACTAGACAGAGGTCGAGGAGCAGAGTATGGTTTATGTGGGAGTCATAGGTAAACGAGAGAGGCGTTAGGCTAGAAAGAGCTAGAGGAGTAGAGTATGGTTTATATGAGAGGTATAGGAACAGGAGGAGAGGTGTTAGGCTAGACAGGTAGTGTAGCAGTAGGAATATGGACTTATATACAGGAGAGATAGGGAATAGGAGGTGCTAGACTTGAAAGCGACTTTAGACGTGAACTTAGTGGAAAACTGTTTCATGTCAATGTTCTAGACATGCCCATCACGTAACCTATTCAGGGAAAAGGTGACTCGTTCAGGGGAAAAAGGTGACTGCTCAGGGAAAAAGGAGGCCCACAAAGGGAAAAAGGCGACATGCAACGGGAAAAAGGTGACCAGTAAAGGGAAAAATGTCACCAGCAAAGGGAAAAAGGCGACCAGCAAAGGGAAAAAGGTGAGCCATAAAGGGAAAAAGATGACCTGCAACGGGAAAAGCTAACCCACTAACACTAACAGGTAAGTAATTCAGGTAGTATTGCAAGAGGCTGACTGGATCATAGCAGTGTATGATTTCACAGGTAATTCAGCTAGTATCGTATGTATTTAGGCTAATTCGTCTAATAACACAGGATAGATTCCAGATGCTAACTGCATCATGGCTCTGCATGATTTCACAGATAATTCATCTAGTATCGTAGGTATTTAGGCTAATTCAGCTAGTATCACAAGAGGATAGATTCTAGGGTTGGGTATAGCATAGTTTCATATTTCACAGGTAATTCAGGTAGTATCACGGGTGCTCGTGCTAATTTAGAGCAGGAATTCGTATCAGAGCTAGTTAAGGTAATTTCACATGATTCGGGTAGTATCACAGGTATTTAAATCATTTTCACAGTCAATTCAGCTAGTATCTTGAGCATTTAAGCTAATTCAGCTAGTATCACAGGAGGCTAGATTCCAGGGTTGGGTATAGCATAGTTTCATATTTCACAGGTAATTCAGAGGGTATCGTAGGTATTTAGGATAATTCAAGTAACATAGGTGTTTAGAGTAATTAAGCAAGTATCACAGGAGGCTAGATTCCAGGGTTGGGTATAGCATAGTTTCGTATTTCAGAGGGTATCGTAGGTATTTAGGATAATTCAAGTAACATAGGTGTTTAGAGTAATTAAGCAAGCATTACAGGAGGGTAGGTTCCAGGGGTTGGTTATAACCTAGCTTCGTATTTCACAGATAGTTCAGGTAATATCGTAAGTATTTGAGGTAATCGACAGAGCTTCACAGATATTATTGATAATTTCGATCAGAGATTTGTATCACAGCTATTTAAGGTAAATGCAGCTGATTCAGGTTGTATCAATGGTATTTGTGTCATTTTAACAGGTAATTCAGATAGTGTCTAGGTATTTGGGCGATTCAAGCATCATAGGTGTTTAGAGTAACTCAGCTAGTATCACAGGAGGCTAGATTCAATGATCAGGGTTTCGTATCAGAGCTATTTAATGTAATTTCACTTGATTCGAGTAGTATCACAGGTATTTAAGTCATTTAACGGGCAATTCAACCAGTATCACAGGTACTCATGGTAATATAGAGAGTAATTAAATTATAAAACATTTCTCATCCAACGTTACAACAATTTATATACTTTTTTCTAAATCTTACAAACTTATTATATTTTAAGCACTTATTGTACGATGCGGAGAGGGATAAACTGCATATTGGTTCACAAATTGAAAAGCTTTACGTCAACATACCTTTATTTTAGTTAGGTGTAGATGTCTCTCCCCTTTTATCTAGGCTTGAGACTAGCACTAGGATTGCTCCTAATGGCAGGGTTACCACCTTCCCTTCCATCTTCTTCGTTCTTCATCAGGCGTCAGCTATCTGCATATACAGCACACAGATAACCTTCTTTTTAAGATTGTAGACTCACTAGAAAATCTTTATCTTTAACTTACATTCTTTTAAGCACTGTTTGTAATGGCGTAATGTCCATACGCATATGTTGTTATCCCGTCCTCAGCAATAATTCTTTTATCATCAAACGGAGTCAATGCAATTTTATTCACTTGTACTGTAGCAAGGGCATGCTTTCGTGATAGGATCAGATTCATAGGTGTTCTGATGATTTCACTGGTTTTAAGACAGTCTGTATAGCTGTCAAACGAAATGTACTGCTTAATAGCGCTACGTTTTATACCTTTAATCTTTTTTATCATTGACCCTTGAATATCTAAGGCATACATCTTAGGACGTAGTCCAACAAAGCGTAGGATGATTTTGCTATTAGCCTCATCTTTAAATTTTCCCAATACCTTCTTGTTCTGAGTAGAATAACATATATGGTTGGCAGGGTAATCAGCTGTATCGAGATGTTCAAGAAAACGTAGCTTGTCCTGGTACACATCTTCAGTTGTTACACGATGAATGAACGAATCAGTGTCCATATACATAAGCTTCAGGTTTTTAGCTCCATAATAAGGCAACAAAACGTCGTAATGATAGTTATACATTAATGTCTTGGAGATGTCCAACACACTCATACCAATGTATATAGGCTTGTTGAATACAATCTGACGAGAGGCCATATGTACAGCAGCTAGATTATCAGCATATATCGTCCTGTCGATAAACGTAGGCTTGGCGATCAGCTTCTCTAGAGTTTTTTCATTGGTCACCAGTCGTATATCCATACGATTACGCAGGTTCTCCATAGTTTTTCCAAACATAGCGTTGTTAAAGAGCTTGTAGAGATCCTTCTCGAAATCATTTGCAGCTTGTTGTCGTAGCCTGTTGTTAAATTCCACATAAGGTTTCAACCACTGAGACTGTCGGAATTGTAGCACACGATGGATTTTGGTTAGTCGTAGTCCATGACTAAGAGCCTGCTTCAAAGCCATGTAATGCACTACATACTTCTTTCGAGGTCCAAGATGAGGTATCAGTTTCTTTGTAGATGATTCCAATGGTTTCATACACTCTGGCAGGAAAGGTAGATCGTTGTGTAGATCGTGAAGTTCTGCAGGATACTCGATGTCGACTTCTAATATGTACCCATGAGGATCATCTTCTTGTAGTGTTTCTAAGTTGATTTCTTCAGGCGACACCCACTGAAATCCACCAAAAGGAAGGGCGTGACACATTGCCCACCCATATTGGTTATTAGCGTCCTCGTATGTGATAAATTGGGTTGGTCTCGACGGATCAAACTTATCCATATAAGTGTTATTAGCCTCAGCATACCGATGGGAAACTTGGCATAAACCTCCTCTTATACCTGATTCCACCATGAGTAGTTGATCATAATCTTGTAACAGCTCTAACTTAATTCCAGTATACAGCAACATGGCGTCCCATGTAAGACCTGGAGAGGTAAAATAATGGGCAGGATCAACTTTGTGTGTTTTAAGGGTTTGCTCTCTGAACGTCTCAAAGACATCAGCTAGAAGAAGTACATCCGAAGTTAAGTAGAGATCGCTGTACTCTCCCAGGTTTCTCACATTAAACAGCTCCCATACATTTCTAGCATGATCGTAGTCAGCATCAGTAATTTCTTCTTCATTTAATCTATTGTAGAAGGAGTCCTTAGGAGGCAAGCAGGTCTCGTTCAGGGCATCCCATGACGTAACAAAATCATATGGAAATACACCCTTACGGGTCATCAACTTCAATTTGTCTTCTCCAAAGTACTTTAGTGTTTCAGGATACGAGGTTAGATTTTTTACCAACTTATCCAAGCTTGTACTGAGGAATCGGAAGCTATCCACAAATCGAAGCTTTATATCTCCTACATACTTGGTGAATGAGATATAGCTTTCTTCAGAGTTAGGAATTACCTCCACACGTTCACTTGTACAACCCAGCTCCTTAACAATGAAATGAGAGTCATATCCGCTAAGGTTATGCATGAAGACTGGTATATATTTAGGTGTTTTACAGGCTAAATTACATTCATTATGAAGACTTCCACGATATTCACCGCTGATGTGATCATGGTCGCGTACTTTATAGTTTTCTCCTGTAAAGCCTTTTCTACACAAGTAGCATGTCGTAGAAGACTCGAAATCCTTTTGCTGTTGATCCGTAAGTTTCAGAGGCTTAGCAGATTTGTATATATTACCAATCATTTTTGCAAGATATGTAAGGTACAGCATAAACGTCTGAGCAGCATCAGCACCACGATACACATAGGGATGCTTAGGAAGATCAGTTTCGAGATGTTCAACACTGGATGTAGGTTTCACGTAAACACAGAAGCTCATTGGTGTGTGCTCTTGATAAGGGGTTGTATAGGAAGTTTCAGGATTGGGTGTACACGTATGGCATGGAGTGAGAATACTCTCAAAATCCGCATAGATGACATAAGGTACTTTCAGCATCCTCTCAACATTTTTAAACTGAACAATTGATTTCTCCTTGGTAGGCATAACTACCCTTGCAACACCATGTTGAATACAGACGGCTGCATGTTCTTGTAGTTTTTCCTGTCCACTTCGTCCATATCGATCATCAAAATGTGTAAAGCAGCGCTTACAAGTATAAACCCGTCCATTATGGTTAGTTTTCTGGCGTCGAACGAGTTTCTCAAAATTCTTTATATACACGTAGTGATGTTTTCCACTACTATCATTCAATAGTAGCAGGTCGCGATGTTCAGGTAGTTCAATATCAGCAACCTTTATCGGATACACTTCGTGCTTCTCATCCAGCCCAAACACGTTAATAGACATATTGTTAAACTTCTCAAATTTAGGTATTTGAGAAAGTGGAGTAGGGTAGGAAACACAGCTGAAGTCGTACTTATCTTGAAGTTGTTTGTATTTGCTCACACGCTGTGCATCCTTCCCTATGAATTTGGCCAGTATAGAGTACATGAAACATTTCTCGTCGCTAAAGTTCTGGATGTTTATACATGCTTTCCTTGCTTCAACAGATGACGGTAGTGGTATGTAGCTACTTCCTCGTAACGGGTTGTACTTGTTGATACGAAGTCGAACTCCTTCCACAGCAAGCAAAGCCCAGCTGCTACCCTTAAGCTGAGACTCCTGCATTTCAGTCACCAATTTCTTGAATTTCACTTCCATCGTTGAGTCCAGATCAGTTTCCAGGAAAACAGCTTGATTCCGTGTTTTAAATGTTTTGTCACAGGTTTCTCCAATACTGTTAACAAATCGACACTCAGCCAGCAGATTAATTTTAACACTCTTATGAATGCTAAGCTCTTTATGCACAGCATGGATTATACGTTGTTTTGCCTCTTGCAGATACATATTTAGGTCCTTAGCTGATTCGCATCGTATAAAATACGATTTCAATCGTCCTTCGAATGAAGTTTCGTATTCTTTCATATCGCAGTCCTCCACTGTTGACAGTAATTGATGTTTAGTTGGCTCCAATCTTCTTTTCTTCTGAGGGCTGCTTATTTCACATATATCTTCGTGTCGCTGTCCCTTATAACAATCTTTGAAGGTTACATTACAATGTTTACATTTGAAGAGCTTCTTGCAGCTCATCTCGTGTCTTCTCTTGTCATAACCTCGGAGGAACTTCTTCCCACATTTTCCGCATGCATATCCAGTAGCGCTTGGAATAATATCCTTATACGCTGAGTTATTCATCTTTATTCTTGATGTAATAACGTATTAATCACTGATCAATGAAATGTAGACCTCTTCACCTTGACACCACTTTAGAAAGCTGATTATTCTTGGAGAGAACACGATGTTAACACCTCAAGACTAATTAGCACAATGAAGTCCAATGCCCTAGATCACCATATTTATAGAGGGAGCACGAACCTTTTAGATCAATCATAAACTCGCTCCATAACCACCTGTATATGATCGCTCAACGTGTACTAACCCCCCAGCCATATAACCTCAAGTCTAGAGACAGGATGTTTATGACGTCACACCCAGAGACAGGATGTCTGGCAGCATCAAACACGTTTAAACTCGTCTCATAACTACCTGCTTATGCTGTCACACCAGCAAGAGAAGTATTCCCACACGCTCATTCAGACATATATTTCAAATTCAAGCCCACCACCACCATCACCACCTATTGTACCAAGGTTAATTCAAGCTGTATTATCACAATACTTAAAAGTAAAAGCTTAAAAGGAAACCTAGAAGATTTTCCCCCTTATTTACTTAATTATTTCATGTTTTTATTCCCTTTTCAATTCTTCCTTTCCATCTTCTCACAGAAAGACCATTACATTTCACTACAATCATGAGAAAAGCAATTTTTCCAGAGTTACACAGATTCTAAGCTTCTAAATCGAACCCGGTAATACTTTTAATAAATGTATTTTAGCTCCCCAATATCAGCATCTACCATTTAATCTTTACTCGAACCTGATATGATCCATAAGCTTGAAGATATATGAAATCACCCTTCGGGATTCGATCTGAGTACTTTAAAGTAATATTTGTCACGATAACGATATTTAAGGACTAGATACTCTGTTTGCGTTTACCTTGACATGTTTATCTAAATTAAATTACGAGTTATTAAATTTTTGCAAGTAAATTTCATTGAATCGGTATTCGAACCCAGAACACCAGGAACAAGATAATTTATAATATTAGTCTGACATGTTAAACAAAGTTGTATGCAGTTACATCATCGATCTAAGTGATATATTCTAGTGTACAGAGGAAAATTAAGAAAGTCATTAAAAGATGGGGAATCGAACCAAGCACAACTGATTGGCAATTATATACGGCATTAATTACCCATCATAGAAGCTATCAATCATGCTTTAGTCCACTCCTCTACCTCACTTAGTTCCCGAGATAATGAAAATTTTAAAATTAGGATCGAACCCAGGACGTCATGTATCTAATTACACATCCACAAGATACTACCTAATAACATAAACGCAATAAAGTTTATTTGGCGTCTTTATCTTAATTGGTTTAGGAGTTATTAAATTTATAAGTAAATTCCATCGAATCAGTATTCGAACCCTGGACACCAGAAACAAAATAATTTATAATATGAGTTTGGTATGCTTAAAGGTGCTGTATGTAGTTACAGCATCAATTTAAGTGATATTTTCTAGAGTATAGAGTAAAATTAAGCAAGTCATTAAAAAATCGGGATTCGAACTAGAGACAACTGATTAAAAATTATATACAGTATTAATTACGCATTATAACAGCTATCAAACATGCTTTGGTCCATTCCTCTTGCTTTCTTAGTTTCCGAGATAATGAAGTTTTTAAAATTAAGGATCGAACCCAGGACACCAGGTACCAAAATATACATCCACAAGAAACTACCTAATGACATTAATGTAATAAAGTTTATTTGGCGTCTTTATCTTGATTAGTCTCTGAGTTATTAGAAGATGAATTTGCATTCACTCCTAGGATTCGAACCCAGGCATCCCGGTCAACTTGCAACAATGTCCTAATGACGCGGCGCATTCCAAAGAATTGATTAGTTTTTATCCCAATGTTCTATCTCTTGTCATTCAGGAGATATAAGCGATTAAACAGTAGAGATAATATGGGCGGAGCTTGCCGGCATAGATCAAAAGAACTTTATCAGATGTCGGCATCTCTCTGTGCGCTCAAACATACATATTATCTCTACTGTTTAATCGCTTATATCTCCTGAATGACAAGAGATAGAACATTGGGATAAAAACTAATCAATTCTTTGGAATGCGCCGCGTCATTAGGACATTGTTGCAAGTTGACCGGGATGCCTGGGTTCGAATCCTAGGAGTGAATGCAAATTCATCTTCTAATAACTCAGAGACTAATCAAGATAAAGACGCCAAATAAACTTTATTACATTAATGTCATTAGGTAGTTTCTTGTGGATGTATATTTTGGTACCTGGTGTCCTGGGTTCGATCCTTAATTTTAAAAACTTCATTATCTCGGAAACTAAGAAAGCAAGAGGAATGGACCAAAGCATGTTTGATAGCTGTTATAATGCGTAATTAATACTGTATATAATTTTTAATCAGTTGTCTCTAGTTCGAATCCCGATTTTTTAATGACTTGCTTAATTTTACTCTATACTCTAGAAAATATCACTTAAATTGATGCTGTAACTACATACAGCACCTTTAAGCATACCAAACTCATATTATAAATTATTTTGTTTCTGGTGTCCAGGGTTCGAATACTGATTCGATGGAATTTACTTATAAATTTAATAACTCCTAAACCAATTAAGATAAAGACGCCAAATAAACTTTATTGCGTTTATGTTATTAGGTAGTATCTTGTGGATGTGTAATTAGATACATGACGTCCTGGGTTCGATCCTAATTTTAAAATTTTCATTATCTCGGGAACTAAGTGAGGTAGAGGAGTGGACTAAAGCATGATTGATAGCTTCTATGATGGGTAATTAATGCCGTATATAATTGCCAATCAGTTGTGCTTGGTTCGATTCCCCATCTTTTAATGACTTTCTTAATTTTCCTCTGTACACTAGAATATATCACTTAGATCGATGATGTAACTGCATACAACTTTGTTTAACATGTCAGACTAATATTATAAATTATCTTGTTCCTGGTGTTCTGGGTTCGAATACCGATTCAATGAAATTTACTTGCAAAAATTTAATAACTCGTAATTTAATTTAGATAAACATGTCAAGGTAAACGCAAACAGAGTATCTAGTCCTTAAATATCGTTATCGTGACAAATATTACTTTAAAGTACTCAGATCGAATCCCGAAGGGTGATTTCATATATCTTCAAGCTTATGGATCATATCAGGTTCGAGTAAAGATTAAATGGTAGATGCTGATATTGGGGAGCTAAAATACATTTATTAAAAGTATTACCGGGTTCGATTTAGAAGCTTAGAATCTGTGTAACTCTGGAAAAATTGCTTTTCTCATGATTGTAGTGAAATGTAATGGTCTTTCTGTGAGAAGATGGAAAGGAAGAATTGAAAAGGGAATAAAAACATGAAATAATTAAGTAAATAAGGGGGAAAATCTTCTAGGTTTCCTTTTAAGCTTTTACTTTTAAGTATTGTGATAATACAGCTTGAATTAACCTTGGTACAATAGGTGGTGATGGTGGTGGTGGGCTTGAATTTGAAATATATGTCTGAATGAGCGTGTGGGAATACTTCTCTTGCTGGTGTGACAGCATAAGCAGGTAGTTATGAGACGAGTTTAAACGTGTTTGATGCTGCCAGACATCCTGTCTCTGGGTGTGACGTCATAAACATCCTGTCTCTAGACTTGAGGTTATATGGCTGGGGGGTTAGTACACGTTGAGCGATCATATACAGGTGGTTATGGAGCGAGTTTATGATTGATCTAAAAGGTTCGTGCTCCCTCTATAAATATGGTGATCTAGGGCATTGGACTTCATTGTGCTAATTAGTCTTGAGGTGTTAACATCGTGTTCTCTCCAAGAATAATCAGCTTTCTAAAGTGGTGTCAAGGTGAAGAGGTCTACATTTCATTGATCAGTGATTAATACGTTATTACATCAAGAATAAAGATGAATAACTCAGCGTATAAGGATATTATTCCAAGCGCTACTGGATATGCATGCGGAAAATGTGGGAAGAAGTTCCTCCGAGGTTATGACAAGAGAAGACACGAGATGAGCTGCAAGAAGCTCTTCAAATGTAAACATTGTAATGTAACCTTCAAAGATTGTTATAAGGGACAGCGACACGAAGATATATGTGAAATAAGCAGCCCTCAGAAGAAAAGAAGATTGGAGCCAACTAAACATCAGTTACTGTCAACAGTGGAGGACTGCGATATGAAAGAATACGAAACTTCATTCGAAGGACGATTGAAATCGTATTTTATACGATGCGAATCAGCTAAGGACCTAAATATGTATCTGCAAGAGGCAAAACAACGTATAATCCATGCTGTGCATAAAGAGCTTAGCATTCATAAGAGTGTTAAAATTAATCTGCTGGCTGAGTGTCGATTTGTTAACAGTATTGGAGAAACCTGTGACAAAACATTTAAAACACGGAATCAAGCTGTTTTCCTGGAAACTGATCTGGACTCAACGATGGAAGTGAAATTCAAGAAATTGGTGACTGAAATGCAGGAGTCTCAGCTTAAGGGTAGCAGCTGGGCTTTGCTTGCTGTGGAAGGAGTTCGACTTCGTATCAACAAGTACAACCCGTTACGAGGAAGTAGCTACATACCACTACCGTCATCTGTTGAAGCAAGGAAAGCATGTATAAACATCCAGAACTTTAGCGACGAGAAATGTTTCATGTACTCTATACTGGCCAAATTCATAGGGAAGGATGCACAGCGTGTGAGCAAATACAAACAACTTCAAGATAAGTACGACTTCAGCTGTGTTTCCTACCCTACTCCACTTTCTCAAATACCTAAATTTGAGAAGTTTAACAATATGTCTATTAACGTGTTTGGGCTGGATGAGAAGCACGAAGTGTATCCGATAAAGGTTGCTGATATTGAACTACCTGAACATCGCGACCTGCTACTATTGAATGATAGTAGTGGAAAACATCACTACGTGTATATAAAGAATTTTGAGAAACTCGTTCGACGCCAGAAAACTAACCATAATGGACGGGTTTATACTTGTAAGCGCTGCTTTACACATTTTGATGATCGATATGGACGAAGTGGACAGGAAAAACTACAAGAACATGCAGCCGTCTGTATTCAACATGGTGTTGCAAGGGTAGTTATGCCTACCAAGGAGAAATCAATTGTTCAGTTTAAAAATGTTGAGAGGATGCTGAAAGTACCTTATGTCATCTATGCGGATTTTGAGAGTATTCTCACTCCATGCCATACGTGTACACCCAATCCTGAAACTTCCTATACAACCCCTTATCAAGAGCACACACCAATGAGCTTCTGTGTTTACGTGAAACCTACATCCAGTGTTGAACATCTCGAAACTGATCTTCCTAAGCATCCCTATGTGTATCGTGGTGCTGATGCTGCTCAGACGTTTATGCTGTACCTTACATATCTTGCAAAAATGATTGGTAATATATACAAATCTGCTAAGCCTCTGAAACTTACGGATCAACAGCAAAAGGATTTCGAGTCTTCTACGACATGCTACTTGTGTAGAAAAGGCTTTACAGGAGAAAACTATAAAGTACGCGACCATGATCACATCAGCGGTGAATATCGTGGAAGTCTTCATAATGAATGTAATTTAGCCTGTAAAACACCTAAATATATACCAGTCTTCATGCATAACCTTAGCGGATATGACTCTCATTTCATTGTTAAGGAGCTGGGTTGTACAAGTGAACGTGTGGAGGTAATTCCTAACTCTGAAGAAAGCTATATCTCATTCACCAAGTATGTAGGAGATATAAAGCTTCGATTTGTGGATAGCTTCCGATTCCTCAGTACAAGCTTGGATAAGTTGGTAAAAAATCTAACCTCGTATCCTGAAACACTAAAGTACTTTGGAGAAGACAAATTGAAGTTGATGACCCGTAAGGGTGTATTTCCATATGATTTTGTTACGTCATGGGATGCCCTGAACGAGACCTGCTTGCCTCCTAAGGACTCCTTCTACAATAGATTAAATGAAGAAGAAATTACTGATGCTGACTACGATCATGCTAGAAATGTATGGGAGCTGTTTAATGTGAGAAACCTGGGAGAGTACAGCGATCTCTACTTAACTTCGGATGTACTTCTTCTAGCTGATGTCTTTGAGACGTTCAGAGAGCAAACCCTTAAAACACACAAAGTTGATCCTGCCCATTATTTTACCTCTCCAGGTCTTACATGGGACGCCATGTTGCTGTATACTGGAATTAAGTTAGAGCTGTTACAAGATTATGATCAACTACTCATGGTGGAATCAGGTATAAGAGGAGGTTTATGCCAAGTTTCCCATCGGTATGCTGAGGCTAATAACACTTATATGGATAAGTTTGATCCGTCGAGACCAACCCAATTTATCACATACGAGGACGCTAATAACCAATATGGGTGGGCAATGTGTCACGCCCTTCCTTTTGGTGGATTTCAGTGGGTGTCGCCTGAAGAAATCAACTTAGAAACACTACAAGAAGATGATCCTCATGGGTACATATTAGAAGTCGACATCGAGTATCCTGCAGAACTTCACGATCTACACAACGATCTACCTTTCCTGCCAGAGTGTATGAAACCATTGGAATCATCTACAAAGAAACTGATACCTCATCTTGGACCTCGAAAGAAGTATGTAGTGCATTACATGGCTTTGAAGCAGGCTCTTAGTCATGGACTACGACTAACCAAAATCCATCGTGTGCTACAATTCCGACAGTCTCAGTGGTTGAAACCTTATGTGGAATTTAACAACAGGCTACGACAACAAGCTGCAAATGATTTCGAGAAGGATCTCTACAAGCTCTTTAACAACGCTATGTTTGGAAAAACTATGGAGAACCTGCGTAATCGTATGGATATACGACTGGTGACCAATGAAAAAACTCTAGAGAAGCTGATCGCCAAGCCTACGTTTATCGACAGGACGATATATGCTGATAATCTAGCTGCTGTACATATGGCCTCTCGTCAGATTGTATTCAACAAGCCTATATACATTGGTATGAGTGTGTTGGACATCTCCAAGACATTAATGTATAACTATCATTACGACGTTTTGTTGCCTTATTATGGAGCTAAAAACCTGAAGCTTATGTATATGGACACTGATTCGTTCATTCATCGTGTAACAACTGAAGATGTGTACCAGGACAAGCTACGTTTTCTTGAACATCTCGATACAGCTGATTACCCTGCCAACCATATATGTTATTCTACTCAGAACAAGAAGGTATTGGGAAAATTTAAAGATGAGGCTAATAGCAAAATCATCCTACGCTTTGTTGGACTACGTCCTAAGATGTATGCCTTAGATATTCAAGGGTCAATGATAAAAAAGATTAAAGGTATAAAACGTAGCGCTATTAAGCAGTACATTTCGTTTGACAGCTATACAGACTGTCTTAAAACCAGTGAAATCATCAGAACACCTATGAATCTGATCCTATCACGAAAGCATGCCCTTGCTACAGTACAAGTGAATAAAATTGCATTGACTCCGTTTGATGATAAAAGAATTATTGCTGAGGACGGGATAACAACATATGCGTATGGACATTACGCCATTACAAACAGTGCTTAAAAGAATGTAAGTTAAAGATAAAGATTTTCTAGTGAGTCTACAATCTTAAAAAGAAGGTTATCTGTGTGCTGTATATGCAGATAGCTGACGCCTGATGAAGAACGAAGAAGATGGAAGGGAAGGTGGTAACCCTGCCATTAGGAGCAATCCTAGTGCTAGTCTCAAGCCTAGATAAAAGGGGAGAGACATCTACACCTAACTAAAATAAAGGTATGTTGACGTAAAGCTTTTCAATTTGTGAACCAATATGCAGTTTATCCCTCTCCGCATCGTACAATAAGTGCTTAAAATATAATAAGTTTGTAAGATTTAGAAAAAAGTATATAAATTGTTGTAACGTTGGATGAGAAATGTTTTATAATTTAATTACTCTCTATATTACCATGAGTACCTGTGATACTGGTTGAATTGCCCGTTAAATGACTTAAATACCTGTGATACTACTCGAATCAAGTGAAATTACATTAAATAGCTCTGATACGAAACCCTGATCATTGAATCTAGCCTCCTGTGATACTAGCTGAGTTACTCTAAACACCTATGATGCTTGAATCGCCCAAATACCTAGACACTATCTGAATTACCTGTTAAAATGACACAAATACCATTGATACAACCTGAATCAGCTGCATTTACCTTAAATAGCTGTGATACAAATCTCTGATCGAAATTATCAATAATATCTGTGAAGCTCTGTCGATTACCTCAAATACTTACGATATTACCTGAACTATCTGTGAAATACGAAGCTAGGTTATAACCAACCCCTGGAACCTACCCTCCTGTAATGCTTGCTTAATTACTCTAAACACCTATGTTACTTGAATTATCCTAAATACCTACGATACCCTCTGAAATACGAAACTATGCTATACCCAACCCTGGAATCTAGCCTCCTGTGATACTTGCTTAATTACTCTAAACACCTATGTTACTTGAATTATCCTAAATACCTACGATACCCTCTGAATTACCTGTGAAATATGAAACTATGCTATACCCAACCCTGGAATCTAGCCTCCTGTGATACTAGCTGAATTAGCTTAAATGCTCAAGATACTAGCTGAATTGACTGTGAAAATGATTTAAATACCTGTGATACTACCCGAATCATGTGAAATTACCTTAACTAGCTCTGATACGAATTCCTGCTCTAAATTAGCACGAGCACCCGTGATACTACCTGAATTACCTGTGAAATATGAAACTATGCTATACCCAACCCTAGAATCTATCCTCTTGTGATACTAGCTGAATTAGCCTAAATACCTACGATACTAGATGAATTATCTGTGAAATCATGCAGAGCCATGATGCAGTTAGCATCTGGAATCTATCCTGTGTTATTAGACGAATTAGCCTAAATACATACGATACTAGCTGAATTACCTGTGAAATCATACACTGCTATGATCCAGTCAGCCTCTTGCAATACTACCTGAATTACTTACCTGTTAGTGTTAGTGGGTTAGCTTTTCCCGTTGCAGGTCATCTTTTTCCCTTTATGGCTCACCTTTTTCCCTTTGCTGGTCGCCTTTTTCCCTTTGCTGGTGACATTTTTCCCTTTACTGGTCACCTTTTTCCCGTTGCATGTCGCCTTTTTCCCTTTGTGGGCCTCCTTTTTCCCTGAGCAGTCACCTTTTTCCCCTGAACGAGTCACCTTTTCCCTGAATAGGTTACGTGATGGGCATGTCTAGAACATTGACATGAAACAGTTTTCCACTAAGTTCACGTCTAAAGTCGCTTTCAAGTCTAGCACCTCCTATTCCCTATCTCTCCTGTATATAAGTCCATATTCCTACTGCTACACTACCTGTCTAGCCTAACACCTCTCCTCCTGTTCCTATACCTCTCATATAAACCATACTCTACTCCTCTAGCTCTTTCTAGCCTAACGCCTCTCTCGTTTACCTATGACTCCCACATAAACCATACTCTGCTCCTCGACCTCTGTCTAGTCTAACTCCTCTCCTCGTTTTCCTATACCACTCATATAAACCATACTCTATTTTCAACCTCTGTCTAGCCTAACACCTCCCCTCGTTTTCCTATACCTCTCATATAAACTATACTCTACTCCTCAACCTCTGTCTAGCCTAGCACCCCTCTTCCTGTTCCTATACTTCTCATACATATAAACGCATACTCTACTCTCAACCTCTGTCTAGCCTAACACCACTCCCCGTATCCCTACCTCTCATAAAGCGCATTCCTCTCCTGTCCCCTGTCTAGCAGAGTATCTCTTTGGTTTCCTATCTAGCCTATATAAAACACATTCTAGCTTTAAACACCTGTGTATCCTAACATAGGATCTCTCTCCGTTTTCTCGTCTCTCCTTATAAACGCATACTTAAACCCTCCTAGCCTAACACCTCTCCTCGTTTTCCTATATCTCTCATCTAAAACCATACTCTACTCCTCAACCTCTGTCTAGCCTAACACCCCTCCTCCTGTTCCTATATCTCTCATATAAACCCTGCACTACGTTTCAAGCCCTGTCTAGTCTAACACCTCTCATCGTTTTCCTATACTTCTCATATAAAAGACATACTCTACCCTTCAACTCTGTCTAGCCTAACACCCCTCCTCGTTTTCCTATACCTTTCATATAAACCATACTCTACTCCTCAGCCTCCGTCTAGCCTAGCACCTCTCTACTATTTCTTCCATATAAACGTATTTCCCTCCTCCAACCCTCTCTAGCCTAGCGTCAGTCCTCGTATTCCCTATCTCTCCCATATAAACGCATTTTCCTCCTTGAACCGTCCCATCTAGCCTCGTTTTCCCTATCCTTTCCCATATAAACGCAAAAAAGTGGCCCAGCTCTCTCCTATATATCCTACTCATTTGCAAACTCTATCTTATTGCTAAGTTTCTTGTAGATGTAAGGGGAATATATATTTACAAGGGTAATATATAAATACAGTAGCCTTTAAGCATATACATATCTCTTAATAGCTGGTTGCTAGGTGCAGCACCATTCCCTTTGCCAGAGATTAATACTCTTTGCATATCCAAGACAAAAAAATGAATAACGAATTCCCATTTGAGAACATAAGTATTGAAAAATTTAAGGGAATAACAAGCAATATCTCGAAAATGGTTCACTAAAAAAAAATGTGTATGACATAAATTGTGTATTTTAACCCGATCTACATCTTTTGTGTAGTAAAAGTTTGTCTATCTCTCATGGTTTACCAGTTATGCAAAAGTCGTTCACAATGAAGAATACTTTTGGAGACATTCCCAGAAAATTCAAGATATACGTTTTATTTGTCATGAAAATATCTTAAACCTATGATATTTTAATCAAAATCGTTAGAGCCGTTTTTGAGAAAATTAAAATTTTTGAAAAATCTTCCATGTAAAGGGTATCCTGGGGTGGGGGGATTTTGTTGAAAACCGTGTCGCATCTCTGGAAGATACTGAACCTAGATACCAAGTTTGGTGTTTATCCGACTGTTCGTTTCTGAGTTATGCTGTTCACAGACAGGCACACACACGGACATGTTTCCAAAAATGCTTTTTTTGGATTCAGGGGGTCTCAAAACATGTATTTCCGGTGAAATCTCGGTATCGAATTTTTGGGTGAAATACAATACTCCCCTACTTACTATACGTAGTACAGAAAGTAAAAAAAGAGTAAGAATTCTTCGTTTGACTTATGCACGAAAATGGTATTAAATAGTTATTAGAACGAGTACTTTTAACTTCTAGAACGCTATATGATGTCATGTGTCACAAAAAATGCATAAAAAGGATTTTTTTTATCGCAGGCTTGTCTAACCGTTTCACAACCTGTCTTCTGTAAAAGGGAGTTCTTGAATAAATGTAATTGCATTGCATAAAAGCGCAGTGAACTCGGAACATTTTGGAGGAATGAAAGATAAACAGGGGTGCCCATTTCGTGATGCAGTGTTGAGACTCTTACCCTACCTCAACCTAATATGTATTCTGGGTATGTCGAGAAGCTCTTGAGCCGATCAGCTGAGAGGAGAAGCGAAGGGGGAGGCATAGACAGCAATAGACTTCGTCTTGCAACATCCCGACGACACCACGCGGTGCAATAGACCGGAGGGAGAGTAGAAAAGGAGAAGGGAGGTAGAGAGGAGGAATGGGCGGAGTCTAAAAGTGGTGCGGTTGCATGGATGGGATTCCAAGACCTGGCCGGGTTGGCACCACTTTAACTTTACTGCTCGAGACGTTGCAGTCAGTCACAAGTCAACGGACAGGCGCGGCGCGGGAGCGTACAAATCGCGACGCACTCAATAAAGTGGGTAAAATAATTGTGTGCTTGTGCTGCTGTCGCACCTCTGCCGTTTTGTTGGCTTGTAAACACCTGCACGTGCTCTTGCGGTTGGTCGGTCGTGTTAAACAAAAGGTAACCAAGGAAGCCCTTGCGAGCTAATCCTAAAGAAACCATCCAACTCTCGTGTTGTTAGCAGTACGTTTCCAAACTGACAGCGTTAAACAGAATGTTTATAAGTTCCCTCACGTTGACGGCTGTGGTTTTGGCATGCGTATCGTTTTGTATGGTGCGTGTTGCTGCGACTACGCCGACAGCTCCGGCAGGGACGACGACCACCCAGGTGTCGCCGCGAAAACATCACCATCACCACCATCATCACCACCACCACAATCACCAACAGCAGCAGCAAGCTACCGCAGATGCCGGTGGAGGCAACGAGGGTGGCGGCGGCGGTGGCGGGGTCGCAGAGAGCGGCAAAGGCCATCCTCTCTTCAGCAAAGTTCGCAACTTCATCTCCACGGATGCTCTTTACGACGGTGAGCAGGAAAAGAGGATCCACTATAATGGAATCACTGCCAAAGAAACCTCTGTCAGCACCACGGGCAACGACTCCACCACAAGGTAAGGCCAAAGTGATCCGTAACAAGTGACAAGTTTTTCCTAGCTTAAGGGGCCGATCTGTGAATTTTCCGAAAGCTAAAATACTCCAGTCTGTATAAATAAGTGCAATTATAAAATTAATGCGTTTTAAAACACAAATTTAAGCTATTTTATAAATGTGCAACTTATTATTTTCCTTATTGAGCTATAAAATAAGTTTTTCAAAAATTCGATACAGAGATTTGACCAGAAATACGTGGTTTAAGGTGCCCTGAATCCAAACAAAGCATTTTTGGAAAAATGTCGTGTGTCTGTGAAAAACACAACTCAAAAACGAAAAGTCGAATAAATACCAAACTTGATATTTGAGTTTAGTATCTTCCAAGGAAACGTTATGAAGATTTTTAAGAAAATCCCCCCAGCCCAGACTACCCTTTACATGGAGCATTTTTCAGAATTTTGTTTTTCTCAAAAATGTCTCTAAGGACTTTGATTAAAATATAATGTCATTAAGATATTTTTACGGCAAATGAAATGTATATCTTGAATTTTCCTGGAATGTCCCCAAAAGTGCTCTTCATTCTGAATGGCTTTCGCATAACTGGTAAACCGTAAGAGATGCACAAAATTTTACCACACAATATATGTAGAGCTCGTAAAAACAAACATTTTATGTCATTAACATCGTTTTTGTCGAGTGAACCAATCACGAGATATTCCTTGTTATTTGTTTGAATTTTCCAATACTTATACTTCTTCTCAAATGGGAATTCGTTATTCCTTTTTTTATGTCCCGGACATGCAGAGAGAATGGAGTGTTCTACATAGCAACCAGCTCTTAAAAGATTTGACTATCGCTTAAAGCCTACCATATTCCCTTTGCACCTACAAGAAAATTAGCAATAAGGTTAACATATCGATTAACATGAAGCATATGGATAATAAGCGTTTGTAAAAATAGTTTGTACAAGAGTAGAGAAAGTCACGTGAGTGCAACACATCCGAATTTGAATTTGTTGACGTAGCACTAATAACGAATAAAAATTACATCGTGAGGAACATTTGAAATGTTCAGAAATGTCTAAAGTATTAAAACCGACAAAAACGCACTGGAAAATGTATTTATATTAACTGGCCTGAAGTTATGCTTATATATTTTTTCGTTATAAAGTGTTGTATATTTTTAGTTAAAATCCTTAATTTAGATATTGGTTAACGTATGTGTAGCATTTTGGAAAAGCACATCTAGAAATTTTAGTATAAAGGCCTCGCCACGGTTATTTAAATCGTCACGTAACTCCCTCTTTTTTCGTTTCGATAGCAAAAATATTTACACGTAAACGTTCCTATTGAAGCTGATTTTAAGAACTTAAAAAGCCAGAATTATAAACTTTCACCATTTTTGCCTAGTTTTCAACGATCGCCCCCTTAAGAGAAACTGAATGCACAATAAACATTGAACACAGGTCACTGAGAATTAAAACCTCTGCATGAATTACGAGAGAGCAGGTTTGTTACGCAAATGTAGGATAATTTTTAACCGTTAGTAATTCAAGGAACGAGTTTTGATATTTAGACTGCAGAAATGGTATTATCACACTTGAAATCGGGACACTTACTGATGTTACGACAGTTTTAATTTCTCTATCACGTATCTGGCAGGTAGAGCAAATATTGCATTCCATTAAAAAATTAGATATCTAGAATTCACAGCAAATAACTGTTTTGAGTCCCGTTGAATCAAAAAAAAAATGTTTAGAAAAAGCTTTTGTGTATGTGTGTGTGAACAGCGTAACTCAAAAACGAAAGTACCTTTCTAAAACGCGACACTAAGATTTGCAAGAAATCTCTAAGCTACCCTTTGCATTGAAATACTTCTCAAAAATTCCTCTAACCATTTTGACTAAAATTTCTAAATTTCTGTTCGTTAGTTCTACTTGAGGTAAAAAATCTGATGTGTTACACTCACATGACTTTCTCTGCTCTTGTACAAACTATTTTTACAAACGCTTATTCTCCATATGCTTCATGTTAATCGAGATAAGCATTTGCAGAGTCTATCTTATTGCTAATTTTCTTGTAGATGTAAGGGGAATATATATTTACAAGGGCTATATAGAAAAACAGTAGCCTTTAAGCACATACATATCTCTTAATAACTGGTTGCTAGGTGCAGCACCATTCCCTTACCCACAGATTAATACTCTTTGCATATCCAAGACAAAAAATGAATAACGAATTCCCATTTGAGAAAATAAGTATTGAAAAATTTAAGGGAATAACAAGTAATATCTCGAAAATGGTTCACTCAACAAAAAAAATGTATATGACATAAATTGTGTATTTTAACGCGATCTACATTTTTTGTGTAGTAAAATTTTGTCTATCTCTTATGGTTTACCAGTTATGCAAAAGTCGTTCACAATAAAAAATACTTTTGGAGACATTCCCAGGAAATTCAAGATATACATTTTATTTGTCATAAAAATATCTTAAACATATTTTTAATTAAAATTTTCCAAAAATCTTCCATGTAAAGGGTAATTTGGGGTTGGGGGATTTTCTTGAAAACCTTAGTGTCGCATCTCTGGAAGATACTGAACCTAAATGCCAAGTTTGGTGTTTATCCGACTGTTCGTTTCTGAGTTATGTTGTTCACAGGCAGACACACACACACACAGACACACACACGGACATGTTTCCAAAAATGCTTTTTTTTGGATTCAGGGGGTCTCAAAACATGTATTTCCGGTGAAATCTCGGTATCGAATTTTTGGGTGGAATACAATACTTCCCCTACTTACTATACGTAGTAGAGAAAGTAAAAAATTATAGTTTCCATTAAATGCAGTGTGTTTCATATCTAAAGCTTTTTCATGGTTGCTGAAAAAGTATGACATAATACCGTTTCTCATGCTGCTTAAGGCATTATATTCAAGATATGTAGACGTTTGATAACGTCTCAATAATTGACAACTTCATGTCGTATACGATTTGTCGCCAGATAAGAGAAAAGAAACGTTCCAAACACAATAATGCTTTTCTCGCTAAATCGAAGACAAGTGCAAGGAGAAAAAAATTCTGATGAGTTACATTCACATGGCTTTTCTAGCTTCTATTGTTTATTGGTGGGTATAACAAATTATTCTTACGAGAGTTTATTTTCCCATCTCTTCATTTTAATCGAGGTAAACTTGTAGCAGAAATAGCTATATTACACATTTCGGTTTGGATGCAAACGGAACATCGACAGTCAAATATTTTAGAACTGGACGCTATAAGCTGGTCTTGACATTTCTTGAAAATCTTCGTGTCGCACCTAAATACCGAGAGATAGACGACAGCGAGGTCTATACAAGAAATGTAGATCTGCTTAAAACACACAATTTATTTCCGTTAACTTTTTTGTGGCATTAGCCATTTCAGAGATATGCCTATAGGCAATGTTGTAAACTCCCATTCTCTTATCGTTGGTTTTCTCAGTTTCTTCGGGTTTTATTCATTAGATCATACACACATTCATACTCTCATTTATACTCCCAGACTCTGGGGAGGATAGGGAATAACCTTGGTTAGAAAAAAAAACATACCCCAACCGGGGATGGAACCCAGGACTCCTCGCAGTAAGCAGTTGTTCTACCAACTAAGCTACGAGACCAAGCGAACCAAGTTGCTCATTACGTGATAATTATTTAAGCTCCTTTTAACATTCAGTTGTTTCTCGCGATGGCATGGAAACAGTATGGAATTTTATAGCTGGATGCCTTAAACATATAGCATCCAGTTCTTAAACATTTGACTGTCGCTGTTCCCTTTGTTTCTATAACGAAATGTCTAATGTAGCTATTACTGCAAAGATTTATTTGAATTAAAACGAAGTAAATAGAAAAATAAGCTTTAGTAGGAATAGTTTGTATGCACACTAATATGGGATAGAGGTAAAGAAAGTCGTGTGAATGTAACACAGATGTTTTTAATCTGGCTCACTAAGAATAATAAAACACCTGATTATAACATTGCTTGTTATATTTCCTTAAAAATAAATGTCAAAGGTGCATCATTATCTTCATTTATCAACAGACGGCAAACGTCTTACAAATTTAGTCTACGAATGTGAGTGTCGCTAAATCATGCAGTGTATGAATAACAACCGTTATTCTATCAAACGAGGAAGTATTTATGACGTCACATACAATTAAATTACTACGTTTCAGGAAATACTATTAAACTGCAGATTGATAAGATAAGAGACTGCTGCCTCTAGGTCAAGAGGTTTTGCTGCAGGCTTCATATAACGCAACTTATCTGTTTTATAGGGCTTGACTGTTTGGTATCTCATATTGGGTGCAGGAATGTTTACTTTCTCTACTACGTATAGTAAGTAAGGGAAGTATTGTATTCCATCCAAAAATTGTATACCAAGATTTCACCGGAAACATATGTTTAGAGGCCCCCTGAATAAAAAAAAAACATTTTTGGAAACATGTCCGTGTGTGTGTCTGTGTGTCTGTGAACAGCATAACTCAGAAACGAACAGTCGGATAAACACCAAACTTGTTATTTAGGTTCAGTGTCTTCCAGAGATGCGACACGAAGGTTTTCAAGAAACCCCCCACCCGAGACTACCCCTTTACATGAAACATTTTTGAAAATTTTAATTTTCTCAAAAATGGCTCTAACGATTTTGATTAAAATATCGTATGTTTAAGATATTTTCATGATAAATGAAATGCATATCTTGAATTTCCTAGGAATGTCTCCAAAAGTCCTCTTCATTCTGAATGGCTTTTGCATAATTTGTAAACCGTAAGTGATAGATAAAATGTTTGTACACAAAAAATGTAGATCTCGTTAAAGCACACAATTTATGTCAAATACATCTTTTTGTGGAGTGAACCATTTCCGAGATATTCCTTGTTATTTGTTTGAATTTTCCAATGCTTATAATTTTTCTCAAATGGGAATTAGTTATTCCTTTTTGTTATGTCCTGGACAAGCAAACGGCATGTTATGTTCCACATAGCAACCTCCTCTTAAAATATTTGACTATCGCTTAAAAGCTACCATATTCCCCTTGCACCTACAAGAAAATTAGCAATAAGATTAACATCTCGATTAATATGAAGTAGATGGAGAATGAATGTTTGTAAGAATTGTTTGTACAAGAGTAGAAAAAGTCATGTGAGTCTTTTTCTTTTTAGTCGTTAGTTTTCGGACTCATTTCTTCGAAGTTTAAAGTAAATATAATTGCAATATTTAGTAGGTAAGCAAATTTTAGAAACACATTTGCCAGACATATAATCTCCGGGAGTATTAGATGCCAATTTAAGCAAGAAAGTATATGGAGAAATTCTCCCCCTGCATTGAACTTAATTCATAATATTTACCTAAGTCTTAAGCGATAATGGTTACATTTGATTAATTCCGCTCTCTTCACATTGCAGCATTAATTTCACTACTCATCCTTTTGCAAACTTTCATACAAAAGTTCATTCTTTTGTCTACTACTTCTTTAGAGAGATAGACCTTCATTATACGTCTATACATTGCCTTGTAGGGTACAAGCATAAACAACTGGCCTCGTAGCTCAGTCGGTAGAGCGCTTACCTGTTGTGCAAGGGGTCCCGGCTTCGATTCCTCGCTGGGGGCTGCGAAATTTTTCTCCAACCAAAATTATTCCCTATATCCCCCCAGAGTCTGGAAGTATGAATGAGAGTGTGAGTGAATGCGAGGTAACAGCAATAAGTTCCAAAGGAAAGTCCGCCGATAAGACCAATGTAGTTTAAGGCATGGTATAATTGGAATTTAAAAAGAATACAAAAAGCTAAATCATCTTTTTAAAAAATGCATCGCTATGCGATGGTTTTGAGATGAATAACGATTTTCCAATTGGAAAAAAATATAACTGTTTTCGAAATCGAACTAATAAAAAGCAATATTTCGAATTGTGTAACATAAAGTATATGCTATAACCAGATTTACACTTTTGTATAGTAAGCTTCACAGGCTATTCCCAGAAAATTCAAGATAGGTATACGATTTATTTCTTATGCATATATCACAAACCTACGGTATTTTAATCAAAATCGTTAGACCCGTTTTTGAGAAAACCAAAAATAAGGAAAGTGTTCCCATGCAAAGGATAGTGTATGATGGGGGATTTTCTTGAAAATCTTCGTTGAAACCTTGGAAGATGCTGAACTTAGGTAAATATAAAGTTTGGTATTTAACAAATTTTTCGGTTTTGAATTACACTTCACAAACGCACACACACACACACACACACACACACACATGCAGGAAGTAAAAAGAAACTTATGAGACCGATCGTCCAGCAAAAACAACGTGGTATCTATGGAATTCGATCCCCGATCTCGTTGGCTGATTTGATAAATTGGAGAGAGCAAAATGTTAAACTGCGCCCATCTGAGCTTCCCATTCATATTCCTTCAAGGTTGAAAGATGACAAAATATGACTAAAATTAAAAAAAAACGAGGAACGTACCAAAGCCTTTCCTCCCATCGCCCTAGAAACGCTAGAGAAAATGGGATTATTCTCCATCGTCGGTTAAAAGGATTTGGCTTACACTTTTTGTCACGTGTAAGAGACATTCATCCTCAAGTGTAAACTTTTGTAGCTGTTTGTAGAGCTGCAAATCAACCAGGAAGTAATAATGGTTAGAAACTAGCATCGAATAATAATAATAATAATAATAATAATAATAATAATAATATAAATTTGAGATTCAGTATTAAACTCGATGTTTAAATTCACAATCTTCCAAAGATGTAGCAAGAAGGATTTCGAGAAAATTCTCCCACCCCAAACTACCTTTTACAAGGAAACAGTTTTGTTATTTCTGATTTTCTCAAAGATGACTGACGATTTTAATTAAAATACCATATGTTTAAGATATTTACATGACAAATAAAATGCATATTTTGAATTCTCTGGGAATAGCCTGTGAGGTCCTGTTCATTCTGAATAAGCTTTCTAAATTTGTAAACCGTAAGAGGGCTTACTACATAAAACATGAAGATCTCGGCGAAGCACAAAGTTTACTTTATTTGTTTATTTTTGGAGGCGTTAATCATTTTCGAGACAATCTTTATCATTGATCTGAATTTTCAAATGCATGGTTCTTTCAAGTCGCAAGTTGTTATTCGTTCTTTTCTGTGGTCGTGCAAAAGGCATGGAATTTCATAGCCATCATATTCCGACTCGCCTTTTAAGCATCTGACTGTCGTTTTAGTTTACTATATCATTCTTATACATACAAAGAAATTCGTAAATCTGTAATGGAAGTTTATCTCGATTAACAAGAAGTAGATAGATGCATAAACGTTTGTAAGAATAGGAAAGGTAGAATCAGACGACTGAAAAATTCACCGACATAGCCGGGATTTGAACCACGGATCGCCCGGTCTACGTCCGGTTGCTCTAACCACTGAGCTACCACGGCAACATGCCGGTAGGATATTAAACTACTCAACTGTTTCCCGGGAAACCACAAGGAGATCTCAAATTGCATTGAGATGACACCCCAATGGCGACTTACATTCCTTGTAAGTACTTTAAGTCCCGGGCTTCATAGTTTCGACACACTATTAGGTCAATTAATGGAATTAATTCTTCTTCCACACGTTGGACAAGGTTGGAAAGGTAGAATCAGACGACTGAAAGATTCAGTGCCATAGCCGGGATTTGAACCATGGATGTCCCGGTCCTGTGGTAGCTCCGTGGTTAGAGCAACCGGCATTGCATGGCATTTTGGTAGCTCATTTAGGGACATTTCTCAACATTTCCAGTGGTATTGTGTTTCGCTGCTAGTGCTCATGATTTCCGTATGCATTAAGCGTATTATATGAAACTATTTTTACTTTCTCTACTACGTATAGTAAGTAGGAGAAGTATTGTATTCGACCCAAAAATGCGATACCGAGATTTCACCGGAAATACATGTTTTGAGACCCCCTGAATACAAAAAAAAAGCATTTTTGGAAACATGTCCGTGTGTGTCTGTGCGTGTGTGTGTCTGTGTGTCTGTGAACAGCATAACTCATAAACGAACAGTCGCATAAACACCAAACTTGGTATTTAGGTTCAGTATCTTCCAGAGATGCGACACGAAGGTTTTCAAGAAAATCCCCCCACCCCAGATTACCCTTTGCATGGAACATTTTTCGAAAATTTTAATTTTCTCAAAAATGGCTCTAACGATTTTGATTAAAATATCATATGTTTTAGATATTTTCATGACAAATAAAATGTATATCTTGAATTTTCTGGGAATGTCTCCAAAAGTATTCTTCATTGTGAACGACTTTTGCATAACTGGTAAACCATAAAAGATGGACAAACCTTTACTACACAAAAATGTAGATCGCGTTAAAATACACAATTTATGTCATATACATTTTTTTTTTGTTGAGTGAACCATTTTCGAGATATTGCTTGTTATTCCCTTAAATTTTCCAATACTTATACTTTTTCTCAAATTCGTTATTCATTTTTTTTTGTCCTAGTAATGCAAAGAGAATGGAATACTCCACCTAGCAACCAGCTCTTGAAATATTTGACTATCGCTTAAAGCCTACCAATTCCCCTTGCATCTACAAGAAAATTAGCAATAAGATTAACATCTCGATATCTCGATTAACGTGAAGAATATGGAGAATAAGCGTTTGTAAAAATAGTTTGTACAAGAGTAGAGAAAGTCATGCGAGGTCAACACATTAGATTTTTTAGTATAGTTTAGAATTATATGCATTATTTCACAGTTTAAATTAGGGGGTAATACACTTTACTTGCAAATGTAGTTTAATACTTCTTAGTGGTTTTGTGTCATCTATTTCAGAAGGTGAAATCAACATGTTACAGACAAGGTAACTAACTGCATTGTTGGTTCGATGCATTCGTGGTATCTGCTTTCAACCTTTCTGGTTTAATTCTTGCATTCCAGAGCTTTGTGAATGTTATAGCTAATGAATCACTGCAGCTTGGAATCCAGAACTCTTGTTGTAATAATTTCTATTCTCGTCCCAGTTAATTCTAAAGGAATGGCATGGGATCGATTCTCTGTAAGCATAGACAAAGTTTCCCTGCACACTCTCAATTATTTGACATAGTTGGCTCAACTTTGATGAAACAAAATTCTTGAGTTAGTGCCCACCTTCTGGTAACCAGCAATCTGGGTGAGAAAATTTATGACAGTGATTTCAAATACAAATGACATGTAATTATAGTTTTGAAGCCGCATAGTACATGCAGAATATCTGCAAAATGCTGTAATTAGAAACCGTTGGTGGTGATAAAATAAAGAACTGCATTCGGAATTTAATGAACTGTCTAAAATTATTCCACAAAGCTTTTAGTTTGCTTAATATTAGTGAGGGATCGCGACACCGTCGATACCTCGATACTCTCGTTATCGAAGTAGGTCTAATACAGCAGCGTTAACTGAGTTGTGAATGCAGTTGATTTAGCTGACGTAGTAAAACACGTTTCTGCAATAACCTGGCTTAGTGACTCCAGCAGAAACAAAACAGACATCATGAAGTGAAATAATACAGCGTATGGAAATATTTGTTCTTTCATGAATTCTCGTGTTCTTAAACAAAGTCGTTGATTCCTTCATATCTCATATAACAATACTTCCTTGATTGTTTCTTTAAATGTTTTGTGTCTAATTATACCTTTGTACATGTATATACTAATGTATGAGGGCGGGTAGTAGAAAGCTTTAATCCACAAATTTACTACGTTTCCGAGTGTTATATGCTAATTACTTCTTACCGGATGAGAAACACATATGCAACATTATCAAGAAAAAAATCTGATGTGTTACACTGACATGACTTTCTCTACTCTTGTACAAACTGTTTTTATAAACGCTTATTCTCCATATGCTTCATGTTAATCGAGATATCGATATGTTAATCTTAATGCTAATTTTCTTGTAGATGCAAGGGGAATTGGTAGGCTTTAAGCGATAGTCAAATATTTTATGAGCTGGTTGCTATGTGGAGTATTCCATTCTCTTTGCATTACCAGGACAAAAAGAATGAATAACGAATTTGAGAAAGTATAAGTATTAGAAAATTTAAGGGAATAAGAAGCAATATCTCGAAAATGGTTCACTCAACAAAAAAATGTATATGACATAAATTGTGTATTTTAACGCAATCTACATTTTTGTGCTGTAAAAGTTATTTATGGTTTACCAGTTGTGCAAAAGTCGTTCACAATGAAGAATACTTTTGGAGACATTTCCAGAAAATTCGAGATATACATTTCAGTTGTCATGAAAATATCTTAAACATATGATATTTTAATCAAAATCGTTAGAGCCATTTTTGAGAAAATTAAAATTTTCGTAAAATGTTCCATGTAAAGGGTAATTTGGGGTGGAGGGATTTTCTTGAAAACCTTCGTGTCGCATCTCTGGAAGAGACTGAACCTAAATACCAAGTTTGGTGTTTATCCGACTGTTCGTTTCTGAGTTATGCTGTTCACAGACACACACACACGGACATGTTTCCGGAAATGCTATTTTTGGACTCAGGGTGTCTCAAAACATGTATTTCCGGTGAAATCTCGGTATCGAATGTTTGGGTGGAATACAATACTTCCGCTACTTACTATAGTAGTAGAGAAAGTAAAAATTGCCGTCAATTGGAGAATATCAAACAGGAACAATTTTGAAATTAGGATACAGTACAGAGTTTATATACATACGTTTATACACAAAAAAAACTACTAATAAGAACGTAATTCAGTGAACAAGCTATCGCCTTTGCAGGTTTTTCTTTATAAAGCGAGTATCGAATATCGGTGTTCAAAAATCAATATCGATATCGAGTATCGAGAAATGGTGGTATCGTCCCATCACTACTTAAAATGAACCTTTTGTAAAGAATCAGTTCGTAATTATTTAAAATTAACGACTTTAAATCTACATTTTAGATATCTTTAAATAGTATGGTACCACTGCTGTATTTTCAAACAACATCATAAACATTTCGAATAAAAAGAGTGTACTTAAGGGTAGAGAAGCCCTATCTCGTCAATGTTCAATCCTCTAGATTCATGATCCATTATATCTGAAACTGTTTAAAATATCACATTAAAATTTTACAGGAAGTAAATGAGTGCCTCAAAATGTACTATCTACTTTTGTTCAATAAGAAATATGGAATGTTTTCTTAATTATACAATATTTTGATTAAAATTTATTAGCAAGTTTGTTTTTAAAACGTGAACCAACCATCTTATTATCATCAAAGCAGAATTTAGAGGTTGTTCTTATGCTCATAAAATTTAATTTAGTTATCTTCAGTAGTTTCAGAGAAAATACTTAATAGTTGTACTTATTTGTAGAGAAAAACGTCCCCTAAAAGAGGGGCCAAAGTTTATCTCTCTAATCCTAAGTATGTAGGAACTATGATATTTTGTTCCTGTGAATTAGTGCATAATTCACAGTAAAAATTGCAGACACAGTATCATTTTGATATATAAGTGCTGTAAGTGTAGTATATATACGATTAAGGAAAAAATCCTTATTTGTAAGACTACACAAAAATACTAAGAATATTACTTTTTGCAATTTTCGCCATTTAATCTGCATTTAAAGAAACCGCAGAGTCAAAGGATATGCTAAACATTCTGTTATCCACAGGCTTTCAGTTTAAATGTCTTTTATTGCTGTTCTATCTTTCTTTATTTTTTGAAACAAATCACAAACCTTAACTGCAGCTTTGAACATGTCTTCAGGAAAAAACATTGGCGAATTCTTTTATTTAGGATCTGATACTTGGTACTCCAATACATGCAAGAAAACGCAACTAACGAGGAAAATAACTATGTTAAATACGTATTGAGAATACCACTGCATGGTCGAGCAGTTAGCGAGATGGATTCTCACACAGAGATCTGAGGTTCGATTCCCAGACGGGGGGGTGAACAATTTTCTTTAATTAGGATTATTCCCTTCTTCCAACAGAGTTTGGAAGTGTAGATGAGAGTATGTGTGCGTGTGAAAATAAGTTAAAAAAAAGACAATGAAATCTATTACAACCAAACCCAAAAGTTCAAAGAGTAAAAACATCAAATGTTCCAGTTCAAAGCTCCCGATATGACATTGCAGCTAAAGTAGGTTCTATAATGAACCGAAAGAAAGGGGGGGGGGGAAACACATAACAGATAAGTGCCTTTTTCAGCATTGTTTAAATGAATAAGTCATTAAGAGAATTTCGATACTTGCAAACAAGTCTACTTCACTATAAAATATAAGAATAGGCAGATAGCAGATAATTGCAGCGTCCACAGATTACGAGCAAACAAACCCCTTGCTATTCCTACACCCGCTAAACAAATCTAATTCGGATCATCGTGTTTTCTGAGCAGTAACGCTGCACCTAACTTCAACAGACCTAAACATGACGAGCATGTTCGCATTCAGATTAGTCGTATTACACAACTGCTTTACATTCCTTATTAATTCAAAAGGGGGGAAAATCTGAGGTGTTACATTACCATGGCTTTCTATATTCACCTTGGTTTATTTTGTATATCTTCAAACTGTTCTTACGAAACCTTATTTTTTTTTTGTCTATTTCAAGTTAATTCGGACAACCGAGCTGGATGGCTCATGCCGTCCCGACGACCTCCCAGTTTGATCCATGGGTTTTTCGTGGTTTCCTCAGGTCACCAGGCGAATGCTGAGGTGGTTCATCTACTACGATCTCCTTCCTCTCATTTCGTCTACCCATCATTTTCCTTGTTATCTGTTTCAGGGCTGTAAGACCAGGCGACGATGTTCGGCGGGTTGCGGCTGGGCGGTAGCTTGCGCTCTGTAAAGGTTTCTTCCCTGGCGCCCCTCCGCGTGGGGCTCCGCTCCGGAGGCCCCTGGAGGTTGGTGACTTGTGGTCAGGGACCGTGCGGCGTCGGATGCGTTCTATCTGGAAACGTTAGGGACCCCGTCCATGCTTGCCCCCGTCCGAATCTGGTCGCCCTTCGAGTCTCTTCTCTCATCCTTACCTCCCAAGGGTCACGTTGTAAGCACAATGGGCCGAGTGGCCTGCGTGCGGTGCTCTGCCCCGGTTCCGGGCCCCTCCGTGATACGTACCTTTGTAGATGGGTTAGAGGAAACCAAATCAATAGTCAGATGTTAAAAAACCGGGTCGTATATGCTGGCTTTTAAATTCCATAGTCTTTTCATAACTTCGCGAGAAACAACTAAATAGCGACGGTTCATACTTTGAAAATAATGACAGATATTGAAAAATCCAAACCTATAATAACGGATATCTCGGAAATGTCTGAAACCAAAAAACAAAGTTATTTTAAATAAATTGTGGGCTTTAAACACATCTAAATTTTTTGTGCGGTACACTTTTGCTTCTCTTATGAATTACCAGTTATACAAAATTATACAAACTTGCTTCCTAAGGAAGCATATGGTATTTTAATCAAAATCATCACAGCCATTTTTGAGAAAATCGAAAATTCGAAAAGTTTTTCTTGTAACAGGTAGTTTGAAGTGGGGGATTTTCTTCAAAACCTTCATGTCGTGTTTTGGAAAATGCTGAAACCAAGTCCCAAGTTTGGTATTTATCGGACATTTCGTTCCTCGTAATGGTGTTCACACATTTACACACGCGCGCGCGCGCGCACACACACACACACACACACACACAGACACACGCTCGCGCGCGGACCTTATTCTAAAATCTGATGTGTTACACTCACATGACTTTCTCTACTCTTGTACAAACTATTTTTACAAACTCTTATTCTCCATCTATTTCATATTAATCGAGATAAACATTTGCAGAAACGATCTTTTGACATGCAAAGAGAATTACATTTTACACATAGCGAACAGTTCTAAAAATATTTGACTCGCTCAAGGCCTACTATGTTCCTCTTGTTTTGTATTTATAAGGGCAGTATAGAAATACAGTAGCCTTTAAGCATAGACATATCTCTTAATTGCTGGTTGCTAGGTGCAGCACCGTTCTCTTTGCCACAGATTAATACTCTTTGCATATCCAAGACAAGAAAATGAATAACGAATTCCCATTTGAGAAAATAAGCATTGAAAAATTTAAGGGAATAACAAGCAATATCTCGATAACGGTTCACTCAACAAAAAAATGTATAGGACATAAATTGTGTATTTTAACGCGATGTACATTTTTTGTGTAGTAAAATTTTGTCTATCTCTTATGGTTTACCAGTTATGCAAAAGTCGTTCACAATGAAGAATACTTTTGGAGACATTCCCAGAAAATTCGAGATATACATTTAATTTGCCATGAAAATATCTTAAACATATGATATTGTAATCAAAATCGTTAGAGCTGTTTTTGATAAAAATAACATTTTCGAAAAATGTTCCATGTAAAGGGTAATCTGGGGTGGGGGATTTTTCTTGAAAACCTTCTTGAAAACACCAATTTTGATGTTTATTCGACTGCTCGTTTCTGAGTTATGCTGTTCACAGACACACACACAAGGACACACACACACACACACACAGATACACACACGGAAATGTTTCCAAAAACGCTTTTTTTTTATTCAGCGGGTGTCAAAACTTGTATTTCCGGTGGAATCTCGGTATCGAATTTTTGGGTGGAATACAATACTTCCCCTACTTACTGTACGTAGTAGAGAAAGAAAAATGGATTTGCTAATGAGCCAAATAAACGGCATAGTAACATATTCGTCGTAAACAACTAACACTGAAGCATTTTGAGCTATGCAGCCATTGTCACTACCATAATTATTACCTTGAGGGTGATGGCGGAAATTGCATTGGTTTACTGCAAGCTACAATCGTCCTTTGGTTTCCGTTAACGTCAACCAGGTTTGCAATGTGCTCGATGCCTAGACCTTGGCACAAAAACAAACGTTATGGACCTTATATGCCTAATGTACCTATCAAATACGAAAAATCTGATGTGTTGTACTCACATGACTTTCTCTATTCACTCTTCTACAAACTATTCTTACAAACACTTTTCTTCTATCTATTTCTTTTTAATCGAAATAAGCTTTTTTCACACTGTAGGTATAAGAAAGATGCTGAGGCAGTATTTTTAACACTTAAATGATTTTGGTCAAATTATATAATTAGTAAAGTGTATATAACACTCATTGCATATGCTTAAATTATTGTATACATGTTCAATAATGTTATGTGAATGTATTACGTAATTTAATAATGTAGGAGCTGTGAGAATAATAGTTTAAACGTCGCTAACAATGAGGTAACAATGAGGTAACCTTGAGTAATAATGAGTAAGAAGGTTCAACAGTACTACTTGTGATTCTTGGAGTAACAATAATGTAATTTTAGTGACAGTTTATAAAAATAGCCAGAATAAACTTTAGTTAAATGCAGGTATTCTATTAGAGTAGGATTAGCCAATCAGAGACTTGAAATACAGAAATTTACAAGTTTAGACGGTTGAAATCTATTCAGTTGCCTGCAGACAGTGATAGTAACCGGGTACTATACATGCTGTTGCAGCTACTACAAGTTCGGCTCCCCAATAGTTAAACTATAAATAAAATACTTCAAATTGACGCCCAAAGCGTGGTGCATATAACTTAACAAAACAATCTTTCTTCAAATTGGCGTCCATACGTGGAGCTAAATAAATAAACAACTCCTACAACAAAAAATCTGATTTGTTACATTTACATGACTTTCTCTACCCTCTAGCACTTATTGGTGAGTACACAAATTATTCTTGCAAAAGCTTATTTTTCCTATCTTCTTCATTTTAATCCAGATAAAACTTCCCAGAAACAGTTACATTACACATTTCGTTATAGATACAAAGGAAACAGCGATAGTCAAATGTTTAAGAACTGGACGCTATACGCTGGCCTTAAAATTCCATACCGTTTCCATCGCGAGAAACAATTGAATGTTGAAAGGACTTTCGAACCATTAATAACGATATCTCGGAAATGGCTGATGTCACAAAAAAAGTGATTTAAAGCAAATTGCGTATCTTAAAGTGCTTTACATTTCTTGTGTAGTACGTTTTCGTCTATCTCTTAACGTTTTCAAATTATACAAGATTATACAAAATTCCTTCGGAATGAAGACTTAATATGTTATTCGCAGAAAATTCAAGATATACATTTTATTTGTCATGTAAATATCTTTAATATATGGCATTTTAATCAAAATCGTTAGCCATTTTTTAGAAAATTAAAGGTGTCGAAAAATTCTCCACGTAAAGAGTAGTTTGGGATAGGGGGGATTTTCATGACACACACGCGGAACGTTTTGTAAAAATGTTTTTTTTTTGGGATTCTGGGGATCTCAAAACATGTCTTTGCAGTGAAATCTCTGTATTGAATTTTTGGTGGAATGCAATGCTTTCTCTGCCTATAGTGCACGTGGTAGAGACAGTAAAATAGAAAGAAAAAACTAATAGCACTTTCCGCTTGAAAAAACCGTATTTAAAAAATTAAACCAATAACAAAGAATATCTTGGAAATGATTAACGCCAAAATAATTTCATTTACCATAAATTGTGTGTTTCAACTATTTATACACTTTTATGTAGTTATATTTTATGTATTTCTTACAATTTACCAGCTATACAAAAGCCATTCTGTAGAAAGAGGACTTCAAAGGCTATTCCCTGAAAATTCGAGATATACCTTTTATTTGTCATCCAAATATATTTAACATGTAGGATTTTAATCAAAGTATTAGAGCATCCTCATGTCGGATCCTTTAAAGTTGCTGAACGTAAATACAAAGATGCAGTTTTTAAACGTGTTTTTTTATTCAAAAGAGCCCCTCCAAATGTGTATTGCCAGTGAAATCTCGGTATCGAATTCTTGGGTACAAAGCAATACTTCCTCTAGTTACTAGTAAATAATAGAGAATGTAAAAAATGAACACTCATAATGACAAATGACGACACAGAATCACCTGATGTTGATAACACTAAACTTGCAAAAAGAATGCTTTATCACCGCCGCACTCACTGCGATTACGCACATGGTTCGCTACGTCACGAATCACCTGAGAACCCACGGACTGGAAAGCACCAATCAGAGAAGACCACGCTGGTTTACGTATTGCAGAAACAAGGACATCATCGCGCCACGCGTTCCTAGGAAGCCGGGAAAGGGAAATGAAGTAACGGTAGGTTTGTTTTCTCTCACAGCATACCTGTGTTATGTAAGAAGCTCTGATTCACAACCGAGTGAGTTTACAATTAGAAATAATGAATGAATTGCAACTACACACATACCTTTCACTTTTTCTACTACACGCACTAGTAGAAGTATTTTTATTTGTATCTATCTATTTAATTTGGTTTTCTTGAAGTTAGCGTCCTTTAACCTGGTAGGTCAAATCGGACGATGAATGAATGAGTTGAGTGAAAGTATAGCTTCGAGTTATTCGACATTTGCCTTTTCAGGAAAGGGAAAACCCCGGTGAAAACCTTATCCGGGTAACTCACCCTAACCGAGGTTCGAACTCGGCTAAGTATTGTATTCCAGCCAAAAATTCGAAGTCGAGATTTTACCAGAAATACACATTTTGAAGCTCCTTATATCCAGAAAAAGTCGTGTGTGTGTGAACAACATAACTCAAAAACGAAAAATGCTTACAGATTACAGACGTGCTTTAATGTTCTACTACCATAGATTGACAACTAGAAGATTTCTTTGAATCACAAGAAATGTGAAACCATGGTTTTTACATTGCGTCGTCCCATTGTTCCCCTTCTTATTACTTTACAAACTATTCCCATACCCTGGAAACGTGCTGATGATCTTGGCTTACATTTTGATCGTCGACTGACCTGGAACTCTCACTTTAATTTAAAATTAAATCTCGCTTACTCCAGGTTACGCAAATTGTGCCCTATTCTCAACCGCAAGTCTTCTTTGCAAATAGCATTCTGCAAGTCCGTACTTCGTCTTTTACCCACATATGCTTGTCCAATTTGGGGACGTATAGCCGCAAGCAAAATGAAACGTCTGTAGGTCTTTCAAAATAAAGTTTTAAGGCTTATACTGAACGCACCTTCATATGTCAGAATACCTACACCCAGATACATCATGAACTTGGGCTCAGTACCATCTCTGCACACATACGCTCTCAGGCTCTCACATTTTTACTTTCTCTACTACGTATAGTAGTATTGTATTCCACCCAAAAATTCGATACCGAGATTTCACCGGAAATACATGTTTTGAGACCTCCTGAATCCAAAAAAAGCATTTTTGGAAACATGTCCGTGTGTGTGTCTGTGTGTGTGTGTGTGTGTGTGTGTGTGTGTGTCTGTGAACAGCATAACTCAAAAACTAACAGTCGGATAAACACCAAACTTGGTATTTACGTTCCGTATCTTCCAGAGATGCGACACGAAGATTTGCAAGAAAATCCCCCCACCCCAGACTACCCTTTACATGGAACATTTTTCGAAAATTTTAATTTTCTCAAAAATGGCTAACGATTTTGATGAAAATATCATATGTTTAAGATAATGTCATGAAAAATGAAATGTATATCTCGAAATTTCTGGGAATGTCTCCAAAAGTATTCTTCATTATGAACGACTTTTGCATAACTGGTAAACCATAAGAGATAGACAAAATTTTACTACACACAAAATGTAGATCGCGTTAAAATACACAACTTATATCATATACATTTTTTTTGTTGAGTGAACCGTTCTCGAGATATTGCTTGTTATTTCCTTAAATTTTCCAATACTTATACTTTTTCTCAAATTCGTTATTCATTTTTACTTTCTCTACTACGTATAGTAAGTAGGGGAAGTATTGTATTCCACCCAAAATTTCGATACCGAGATTTCACCGGAAATACATGTTTTGAGACTCACTGAATCCAAAAAAAGCATTTTTGGAAACATGTCCGTGTGTGTGTCTGTGTGTCTGTGTCTGTGTGTCTGTGTGTCTGTGAACAGCATAACTCAAAAACGAAGAGTCGGATAAACTCCAAACTTGGTATTTAGGTTCAGTATCTTTCAGAGATGCGACACGAAGGTTTTCAAGAAAATCCCCCCACCCCACACTACCCTTTACATGGAACATTTTTCGAAAATTTTAATTTTCTCTCAAATGGCTCTAACGATTTTGATTAAAATATCATATGTTTAAGATATTGTCATGCCAAATAAAATGTATATCTCGAATGTTCTGGGAATGTCTCCAAAAGTATTCTTCATTATGAACGACTTTTTCATAACTGGTAAACCATAAGAGATAGACAAAATTTTACTACACGAAAAATGTAGATCGTGTTAAAATACACAACTTATGTCATATACATTTCTTTTGTTGAGTGAACCGTTTGCGAGATATTGCTTGTTATTCCCTTAAATTTTCCAATACTTATACTTTTTCTCAAATTCGTTATTCATTTTTTTTATGTCCTGGACATGCAAAGAGAATGGAATGCGCCACACAGCAACCAGCGTTAAAATATTTGACTATCGCTTAAAACCTACCATATTCCCCTTGCATCTACAAGAAAATTATCAATAAGATTGACATCTCGATATCTCCATTAACATGAAGCATATGGAGAATAAGCGTTTGTAAAAATAGTTTGTACAAGAGTAGAGAAAGTCATGTGAGTGTAACACATCAGGTTTTTTTACGTCCTGGACATGCAAAGAGAATGGAATGCGCCACACAGTAACCAGCGATAAAATATTTGACTATCGCTTAAAAGCTACCATATTCCCCTTGCATCTACAAGAAAATTATCAATAAGATTGACATCTCGATATCTCGATTAATATGAAGCATATGGAGAATAGGCGTTTGTAAAAATAGATTGTACAAGAGTAGAGAAAGTCATGTGAGTGTAACACATCAGATTTTTTTCAGTATTTTCACGCATTACCTGGCGCAGTATATTTCTCCTTGGGACGAAGATCTTATGTGCCTCCCGCAGGACTTGCCGCTTTCTTCCAGAAGTGATTGAATTAGCACACTGTCAGTGAACAATATGTACAATATTATTATCTGTAATTTTGGTGCCAGAGTGGCCTCATGTGGCTGACCTCAGATTACTTTATATTGTTTTTATGTGTTTTATCCTAGTTCTGAATAGCATTTCTAAAGCTGAACGAATATATCCATTAAACACAAAAAAGTCCAACAAATACCAAATCTGGTATTTAAATTCAGTATTTTCCAAAGATGCGACACCAAAATTTTCATGAAAATCCTCCCATTCCAAGCTACCCTTTACACATAAATTGTTTCGATATTGTTTATTTTCTCAAAAATGGCTCTAAGGATCTCTATTGAAGTATACACAATTAATATTTACAAGAAAAATAAAATGTATATCTTAATTTTAAACGAATAGCCTGTGAAGTCCTCTTTGTTTGGAAGGGAAATAATAAGAGATAGACAAAAACGTGCTGCAGAAAATGAAGCTTGCTTTAAAAAACACAATTTAATTCGAATAGCCTTTCTGCAGCATTAGCAATTTCCGAGATAGCCGTTGTTATTGTTTTGAATTTTTCAATACTTGTAATTTCTTTAAATTGCTGTCGCTATTCGGTTGTTTCTTGCGACATCATGAAAAGATTATAGAATGTCTAGGCTAGCATATGGCTGCCCGCTTTTAAATATCTGACTATTAATTGGCTTCCTATACCTACCTAAACCGGAATGTGTAATGAAAGTATTTCTGAAGTAAATAGAAAAATAACCTTTCGTAGGATTAGTTTGTAAAAGGTATGTAACAATACAGGTTAGTGAACAAAGGTGAAGGTACGTATCACGGAGGGGTCCCCGGAACCGGGGCAGAACACCACACGCAGGTCAGTTGGCCCCTTGTGCTCCCAACGTGAACCCTTGGGAGGCAAGGATGACGGGAGAGACCCGAAAGGCGACCAGATACGGATGCCCACTGGCGCAAGCATGGGCGGGGTCCCTAGCGTTTCCAGGTAGAACGCAACCGACGCCACACGGTCCCTGCTCACAAGCCACTAATCTCCAGAGTTCCCCAGAGCGGAGCCCCACGCTGAGGAGCGACGCCAGGGAAGAAACCTTTATATAACGCAAGCCAACGCCCAGCCGCAACCCGTCGAACATCGTCGCCTGGTCCTACAACCCTGAAACAGATCACAAGAAAGATGATTGGAACAGAAAATGAGAGGTAGGAGAGTCGTGATAGAAGATGAACCACCCCAGCATTCGCCTGGCCACCTAGGGAAACCACGAAACACCGAAGTCATGTGAATGCACTAATATCAAATTTTTCATTTTCTACTTGTCGCATATACAATTTCAGGAGTTTAATAAACAAGTGTCTTGTCGAAGCAGACATGCCTTGCCAGCAACTGTAGATAAATGAAATTATTTGTAAATGTAGGGATTATAAAGACTGTAAGTTAAAGACGAACATGCATCAGTAGTAATTAAAATCCCCCAAAGAAAATCGGATAAGAGACTGCTCTGTAAAAATGTAGAGATTACTCAGGTTTCAAGGGCTTCAGGAAGACTCTTAACTGCCAAGTATTGTTTCTTGTCTATTGGATATGAAAAGCTGTCTGTTTCATCTTAGTTTCCAAGCTCATTGTTAAACGTCACTGTCTGGGCTGATTTAGAGTAATGCGCATTGCCAGGCAAGAAATGACCAACATGTTTTATATTTAGCTATCGTTAATGTATTCGTTTGTGTAAATAACTACTTACCACAATTTTTAACAGTCGTAGTAGACTAGTTGGACTGAGCATCGTTACCGCTCGAATGCTTTTTGCCAGACCGAGGCGTAAGCGAAGTTCTGCGATTACATGAGAGTGGTAATTATGTTCACCACACTAGTTGCATATAATTTTTACTTTCTCTACTACGTAGAGTAAGTAGGGTAAGTATTGTATTCCACCCAAAAATTCGATACCGAGATTTCACCGGAAATACATGTTTTGAGACCTCCTGAATCCAAACAAAGCATTTTTGGAAACATGTCCATGTGTGTGTCTGTGTGTCTGTTTGTGAACAGCATAACTCAGAAACGAACAGTCGTATAAACACCAAACTTGGTATTTAGGTTCAGTATCCGCCAGAGATGCGAAGCGAAGGTTTTCAAGAAAATCCCCCACCCCAGATTACCCTTTACATGGAACATTTTTCGAAAATTTTAATTTTCTCAAAAATGGCTCTAACGATTTTGATTAGAATATCATATGTTTAAGATATTTTCATGAAAAATTAAATGTGTATATCGAATTTTCTGGGAATGTCTCCAAAAGTATTCTTCATTGTGAATGACTTTTGCATAACTGGTAAACCATAAGAGATAGACAAAATTTTACTACACAAAAAATGTAGATCGCGTTAAAATACACAATTTATGTCACATACATTTTTTTTTTTTTGAGTGAAGCATTTTCGATATATTGCTTGCTATTCCCTTAAATTTTCCAATACTTATATTTTTTCTCAAATTCGTTATTCATTTTTTTATGTCCTGGACATGCAAAGAGAATGGAATGCTCCACATAGCAACCAGCTCTTAAAATATTTGACTATCGCTTAAAGCCTACCATATTCCCCTTGCATCTACAAGAAAATTAGCAGTAAGATTAACATCTCGATATCTCGATTAACATGAAGCATATGGAGAATAAGCGTTTGTAAAAATAGTTTGTACAAGAGTAGAGAAAGTCATGTGAGTGTAGCTCATCAGATTTTTTAAAAACTAACACAACATTGATTTACAAATACTTTACTATCATTCATTACCTTATATCTACACTACTTCTCCACTAGTCACCGCCGTTATTCAGACACTTGTTGTAACGGGAAACCAGTTTTTGTTTGCCTTCGTTAAAGAATGATGCCGCCTATGATGAAAGCCAAGTGAGCACTTCTTGTTTCACAACATCATCGTTGGAATGTTTTCCACTAAGGAATTTCTTCAGATGAAATAGATGAAAATCTCTTGGTGCCAAATCCGGACTGTAGGGAGGGTAGTCGAATTGTTCCCAATCAAATGATGCGATCAAATCTTGAGTTTGTTTGCTGTGTGTGGTCGGGCATCCTCATAAACCAAAGGATTCACTATTGTTTCCCCATAAACCGCATGTAGTTGGCGATGAATGTCTGCTGGCGTAACTTTTCTCGCATTCAAAAAACGAATCACTGATCTGACTCCTCAGTCGGTGAGTCGTTTAATTGTTTTGAACATTTCAAAGATCTCTAACAACAGGAAAAAGGTGACGATCGCACATAGATGCGTCTGGCTTCCTAATGAATGGAGGAAGTGATCGCGCATGCTCGAAATCGCGACTGCAGCGACAAAATATTTAAACGGTACTTATTTTAAAATCACACCACCTCACCATTGGGGTATGTCAACTCTAAATAGAATTTGAGATCTCCTTGTGATTGACCGGAAAAAAATGCGAGTCTGTTGGGGAATTTAATATCCGGATGTTACTATGGTAGCACAGTTGGTTAGAACAACCGGACGGAAACCGGAAAATTCGTGGTACAAATCCCGGCTATGGCATTGAAGTTATAGTGTGATTCTACCTTTGCAACCTTGTCCTACACACGATTCGTTTGAAAGAACAATCATTACCAAGGTAGACAAGGCTTGGACCGTTTAGTTATGTATATTAGGATTTAAATCTTGTTTATGATGACATTAACATCTTTATTCACTACTGCCATATAAACTATCGTTTGTTTCGTCGTTCTCAAAAATTTAAATACTGGTTTTAATCCACTGTTACAACCTTTTTGTTTCATTTCTGAAACTAGACTTTCAGTAATACTGTTTTACAGACGTTTTAAGTACCAATGAAAATACTGCTTTCTAGCATTCGTTAGAACGTCTTTAGAAATAAATAGTTCTCCCTTTTCCGTACATATTTAGGAGTAGGAATAGCTGCGGAGGGGGACTTCGCACCACGACTTACATCTTTAGTGCCTGAAGTCCCTGACGGGGTGCCCCGGGAGGAAGGAGTGAGGTGAGGAGAGGCAGAGGGCAGGGTCCTTACCTTTTACAGATTGAAACTCCCCGGATGACAGCTGGTAAAATCGGTTTCCGTCCCCCTGCAAGCTTGCACATCCCACTGGAGGGCCCGGACTGGGAGACCGCCCCCATTCGTGGGGACGAAGTATTACAAAGAGCATCCTTTTTCCTTCCATGCAACACCGAGACTCCCGCCGACACTTTCAACCAGGAAACAGACCGAGCATATGAAAGGTGAAGGAAAATGAGAATGGAGGTGAAGTCGAGGGGCAGGAAATTCGGGGGATGTAATGAACCTTCCCAGCATTCGCCTAGCGATCCGGAAACCCCCAAAACACTCATGGGTCGCGGGGATTGAACCCACGGCCTGCTCGGTACACTTATACTATCTGCCATTTCAGTTTATTTATATCCATTATCACCAAAGCTACCAGCATTGGTGCACTATGCAGCCATCCAGCAACGATAAACCTATAATGTTTAATTAAAATAATTACTCTAATTTATGTTTTAGTGGTGGAATAAAATATTGCATGCCACAAGGGATAAACATATATTTAAAATTTTGCGAAAAGTATCACCCTCAGCAAGTCTCGAGCGTTAAGATTTTCAATCAATATTAAAATATTAACCTCTTATACCATGAATTACTAAAACCGGCTTATACTTGAAACTGAACACGTGGTATAACTATCTCGTAAAGAACCGATATTATATCTCCATTTGAAGTCGTACTGCAGGGAACCTGTCTGCGCACGCGCACGTTGTGTTCATTCATCTGCTCACGAGTTGTACGGCTTCAGCACTTATCTTAATGATACGTTGTAACCTCCAGATAAGAGCGTCGCACTTAACAAAGCTTAGTAAATAAGGATACAACTTGAAATGGGACCACAGTGCCTAACAATAGACAAACCTGAAGCGAAGGTCAATGCCAAGAGCATGGGAGTTTCTCCTTCAGTATGCAGAACAGAGGATGTCTGTGATGATCGAAGCTAAACTCGCGAACTTGACGGTTGACACGCCGAAGAGCTTTTTATGAGCTTTTCGTGTACATCTTAAAAGGAGCTTTTCGTGTACATCTTAAAAGTTGCAAATTTATAGTTTGTTTACGAGTAAGTAGGGTTCGAAACGTAACTTGCTATTTTCAGTTTACTTGCTGGGATTTAGCACAAGACCTTAGCATATTATAACCCTCAAGAATTAAATTATAATTGGTAGCTAGGTTTATGCCTGCAACTACCTGACATACAATTTCTTCAAACACTTTGACCTCCTTAAAATTCAGATTAGAGAATGGAACGAGAGGCGGAGGGAATGCGGCATTGATCCAGGGAGTCCGGACATTATACTGTACGTCCCCACGAGGGTGGGCTTCCCCGGGAGGGATGAGGTGAAGGGAGACACCGGCGGCCGGAACCAGAGATGACGGCACAGCAGTAATAGGGTTCCTAAAGTTTCCAGATATAAACGTCCCGCAGACGGACACGCAGACCGAGGACCTCGGGTCCAACGCCCCCACCGGCGGCGGTGGTTATACTCTGGCAACCAGGCGAAGGCTGAAGGAGAGAATGTTCACAGAGAGTATCCTTTTCCCCTGCGACGCTGCACCGAAACTCCATCGCCGATACTTTCAAACCTAAAATAGACCAATTGGGTGAAGGATGAATGAAATAATTAATGGAATGAAATGGAGGGTCAGGAAATTCGCTGGATGTAATGATCCTTCTCCGAAAACTCATTGGTCAGGAAGTTCGGCCACCGGAATCGAACCCACGACCGCTCGGTAGATTACAGAAAATAATCTAGTTTGTTTAGAGTTCTATACACAGTGTCAAAGTTACTGATTGAAAGTATGCCTGCGAGAGTTGGGCCAACACCATATTGACATCCAGCATTAACGATGGAGGGCGCCACGAACTTGTACGTCATCTTCAGCCAGGTGTCTGGATACTTTTGATCACGTAGTGTATGTCTAATACTTTGAGATAAACCTTCGATACTTTTAATTTTTTAAGTTTTACATTATTCAACGTTGTTGCGTTTAACTTTATGCTAGAAAGGAATGAAAGGAGTGGAGACTTCACGTTATTGAATCGCATGTGTCCCCAAAGACTTTCTGGATTATAGTTCTTGATAGGCCTTGACTGCGTTTCCTGTGGGTGAACGAATGCAACTTGACTCTTGGGTCTAAAATAAAAACATGCAAAACAATGGGGGAATGAATAGAGGTGCTCGTGCAACATGCAGCGTTAACTGAGTTGTGAATGAAGCTGATTTAGCTGATGCACTAAATCACGTTCCTGCAATAGCCTGACTTGGTGACCCACTGGGCCATTACATTTACCCATTCGTGATCAAAATCTGTGAATCCAGCAGAAACAAATCAGAACTTGAACGTGAGACAATACATAGTATGGAAATATTTGTTCTCTCAAAAATGCTCGTGTTTTTAAATAAAAATGTTTGATTCCCTTATATCTTATATAATACTTCCTTGATTTTTTCTTCAAACATTTAATTGTGTCTAATAAACCTTTGTATTAAACATGTATATACTTATGTATGTGGGTGGATAGTAGAGAGGCTTCCTCCACAAACTTACTATGTTTCAGAGTGTTATATGGCTAATTGCTTATTACCCAATGAAAAAATACATATGTTAAGTGGTAGTTGTGCATAGTGGTAGAATGGTAGGTATAACACACTCATTTGAGTTTCATGTAAAATATATATTAGGTATATTTTCAAGATTGCAGAATAATAAGAATTGCTAGTATTTTTTACTTTCTCTACTACGTATAGTAAGTAGGGGAAGTATTGTATTCCACCCAAAAATTCGATACCGAGATTTCACCGGAAATATATGTTTTGAGACCCACTGAATCCAAAAAAAGTATTTTTGAAAACATGTCCGTGTGTGTGTGTCTGTGAACAGCATAACTCAGAAACGAACAGTCGAATAAACACCAAACTTGGTATTTAGGTTCAGTATCCTCCAGAGATGCGACACGAAGGTTTTCAAGAAAGTCCCCCCACCCCAGAATACCCTTTACATGGAACATTTTTCGAAAATTTTCTCAAAATGGCTCTAACGATTTTGATTAAAATATATGTTTAAGATATTTTCATGACAAATTAAATGTATATATAGACTTTTCTGGGAATGCCTCCAAAAGTATTCTTCATTGTGAACGACTTTTGCACAACTGGTAAACCATAAGAGATAGACAAAATTTTACTACACAAAAAATGTAGATCGCGTTAAAATACACAATTTATGTCATACACATTTTTGTTGTTGAGTGAAGCATTTTCGAGATATTGCTTGTTATTCTCTTACATTTTCCAATCATTTTTCTCAAATGGGAATTCGTTATTCATTTTTTATGTCCTGGACATACAAAGAGAATGGAATGCTCCACATAGCAACCAGCTCTTAAAATATTTGACTATCGCTTAAAAGCTACCATATTCCCCTTGCATCTACAAGAAAATTAGCAATAAGATTATCATCTCGATTAACATGAAGCATATGGAGAATAAGCGTATGTAAAAATAGTTTGTACAAGAGTAGAGAAAGTCATGTGAGTATAACAGAATAGAATATTTTCTTTATTCATGGGACCTCAATGCATGTGTTTCCGGTGATATCTGGATGTCGAATGTTTGGGTGGAATGCAATACATTCTCTACCTAGTAGGTACGTGCTAGAGAAAGTGATACTATTTGGAGATTTGCAGTCATTGACCAGAGATAGGCCGAAACTGTTTGGAATACAGCTTGCTCCAATTTGATGTGTTGCCCTGTAAAGTTGTGACAAGTAACCTTGATGCTGATTGGTGTTAATGCTCCCCCAAGAGCGAAGGCTTATGTGTTAAATAAAAATCGCTCAGTTCGTTGAGAGACAAAGTTAGAGGCGGTAGTTTGCAACATGTCGCGGCTGATCTAAACATGTTGAGGAAGTTGGGCAGAGGAGTTAGCAGGAGTTGCCCACGCAATGAGATTACACAGCCATTGCCAACAAAATGTCCTCAGGCAGTTGCTACCATTTTGTAGAAAAACGAAATCCAGGATACGAGGTTGTAGAAATCCTTAAAAAGCATTGCTCTCCGGAGACTATTTTTTAAATACTAATTTAGTGTGAAAGGCACAAACTCTACGACATTTAAGGAGAATCTTAGTTACCTTTAGTTACCGTTCTTTTTTGCAAATGTTTGTGTGGAAAGCGAGGAATCAATGGACCTAGACCAGTCATATCAGTTTTATAAATACAAGAGCACTTTTCTGTTATATTCGGTGAGCATATATCTAAAACTCCGTTTTGGCATACAAGCATTGTTTGTTTTAAGTATTAAATTAAGAACTCTGTGTTACATTCACATGACTTTCTTTACTCTCTATCTTTTATTAGTGGATGTAAAAATTATTCTTATGAAAGTTTATTTTTCTATCCACTTCTTTTAATCCGGATAAACCTTTGTAGAAATAGCTACACATTTCGTTAGAATACAAAGAGGGTTGGCCCGTAGCTCAGTCAGTAGAGCTCCTGCCTGTTGTGCTAGGGGTCCTGAGTTCGATTCCCGGCTGGGGAGTGGGAATTTTTCTCTAGCCTCCCCATAGTCTGGAAGTAAGAATGAGAGTGTGAATGTGTGTGAGATCTAATGATCAGGCAGGTCCGCCGACAGAGACGCCGGTAGGCAACTCAGGGAGAACTCGACCAACCGGAGGCGGCTCACAGAAGGCTGATATGTGGCAGGGCCGACAAGAACAGTTCAGCGAGCAGCGTCATTGCACAGCGCCTAAGCCTATATGAAACATCAAAAGGGGAAGCAAAATGATACGAAATGAGGAAGGAAAGGAAAAAGGAAAGGAAATTCTTGGTAAAAAGAGAAACCATGCCAGCATTCACCTTGCCAACCAGTGAAAACCAGAAAAAGCTATGCTCAGGAATCGAACTCAGGACCTCTCGAATGCGAGCCTCGCACGTTACCACGGAGCATCTCGTTTGGTAACTTCGGGTAATTCTAAGCTCATTTGAGCATTCATTCATCGTCTAATGTGACCTACCCGGTTATGAACTCCCCTCTCCCTCAAAAAGAGGTAAGAAAAAAAAATCTGATGTGTTTCTCTATTCTTATGTTAATCGAGATAAACATTTGCAGAAACTATCATATTGCTAATTTTTTGTAGATGCAAGGAGAATATAGTAGGCTTTAAGCGATAGTCAAGTCTTTTAAGAGGTGGTTGCTATGTGGAGCATTCCATTCTCTTTGCATGTCTAGGACATAAAAAAAAAGAATAACGAATTCCCATTTGAGAAAAAGTTTAAGTATTGGAAAATTCAGACAAATAACAAGAATTTCTCGGAAATTGTTCACTTCACAAAAGGAGTATATGATATTTTTACATTTTTTGTGTAGAAACATTTGGCTATCTCTTTACGGTTTACCAGTTATGCAAAATTCATTCAGAATGAAAAGGACTTTTGGGGATATTCCCAGAAAATTCATGATATACATTTCATTTGCCATGAAAGTGTCTTAAACAGTTGATATTTTACTCAAAATTGTTAGAACCATTTTTGAGAAAATCAAAATTTTCGAAACATTTTCCATTTAAAGGGTGGTCTGGAGTGAAGGGATTTTCTTGAAAATGTTCGTGTCGCATCTTTGAAACATACTGGACCTAAATACCAAGTTTGGTATTTATGCAACACGGACTTTATTCTAAAATGACTTTTTATGGATTCAGGGGGCCTCAAAACATGTATTTCCGGTGAAATCTCGGTATAAAATTTTTGGGTGGAATGCAAGATACGTAGTAGAGAAAGTAAAAACTTCAGGCAAACCTGTGTACGTAAATATCTAAGCACAAGCGCCTTGTAAATCGGCTTAAAAGACATAGCATGGTACAGGACATAGGTAAGACTAGAACAATATATTCTAGATTTTCAAATAAGGAGGTAGTGAGAGAAAATGTAATTACCACGTTATAAGCAAAGCAACTTAGGAATCATTAGCATGAGCGTTCTATGAAGGTTAGGTAGAGCTGTTTATTGCATAATATATGACTTAATAATCCGGAGTTCAAGAAGTCAACGACAGCTTGGCATTGTCAATGTAGACAGGTTTTAGATGCGAACATAAATCACTATTCTACCGGGTTACTAAAGGGCACACCGTATGTATACCTGAGCGCCTCCTAGTATTATCAAACCTTTCATTGTCTGCCACTCCCCTCCAACCTTCGGTTTGACACCGCCTTTCAATCTACATTCGAAATATACTCTCCTCGGGAAAGTGGATGACTTGGTTTACACCGTTTCTCTTCTAAGGGAGTACACATTCCTTTCCTTGGGTTTAAAACTATTTTCATTCCTTTGTTGACCACAAAGAACCCATTGACTTACTCATCCTTCTGGAATCCCACGTATTTTGTGTTGTAGTGTGCATCCTCTTGCATTTTGGATCACTAAACTAAAAATCTGATGTGTTACACTGACATGGCTTTCTCTACTCTTGTACAAACTACGCTTATTCTCCATCTACTTCATGTTAATCGAGATAAACATTTGCAGACTCTATCTTATTGCTAATTTTCTTGTAGATGTAAGGGGAATATATATTTATAAGGGCAATATAGAAATACAGTAGCCTTTAAACATATACATATCTCTTAAACGCTGGTTGTTAGGTGCAGCACCATTCCCTTTGTCACAGATTAATACTCTTTGCATATCAAAGACAAAAAAATGAATAACGAATCCCCATTTAAGAAAATAAGTATTGAAAAATTTAAGGGAATAACAAGCAATATCTCGAAAATGGCTCACTCAACAAAAAAAATGTATATGACATAAATTGTGTATGTTAACGCGATCTACATTTTTTGTGTAGTAAAATTTTGTCTATCTCTTATGGTATACCGGTTATGCAAAAGTCGTTCAGAATGAAGAACACGTTTGGAGACATTCCCAGAAAATTCAAGATATACGTTTTATTTGTCATGAAAATATCTTAAACATATGATATTTTAATCAAAATCGTTAGAGCCGTTTTTGAGAAAATTAAAATTTTCGAAAACTCTTCCATGTAAAGGGTATCCTGGGGTGGGGGATTTTATTGAAAACCTTCGTGTCGCATCCCTCGAAGATTTTGAACCTAAATACCAAGTTTGGTGTTTATCCGACTGTTCGTTTCTGAGTTATGCTGTTCACAGACACACACACATACACACGGACATGTTTCCAAAAATGCTTTTTTTGGATTCAGGGGGTCTCAAAACACATATTTCCGGTGAAATCTCGGTATCGAAATTTTGGGTGGAATACAATACTTCCCCTACTTACTATACGTAGTAGAGAAAGTAAAAATGCAAATATTCATACCGAGGATGTTTCTACTACGTACTGTGAAGTACTTATGTCACCCTCGATGCGTCTTCCTTGTAATATTGAAAAATTTGATGTGTTGCATTCACATGACTTTCTCTACTACGTATAGTAAGTAGGGGAAGTATTGCATTCCACCCAAAAATTCGATACCGAGATTTCACCGGAAATAGGTACATGTTTTGAGGTTCACTCAATCCCCCCCAAAACAACATTTTTAGAAAAAGGTGCGTGTGTCTGTCTGTGAACAGCATAACTCAAAAACGAGAAGTCGGATAAATACCAAACTTGGTATTTAGGATTAGTATCTTTCAGAGATGGGACACGAACAATTTAAGAAAATTTCCCCACCACAGATTATCCTTTACATAGAAAATGTTTCGAACATTTTTATTTTCTCTAAAATGACTCTAACGATTCTGATTAAAATATGATATGTTTATGATATTTTCATGGCAAATGAAATGTATATGATGAATTTTTTGGAAATATCCCCAAAAGTCCTCTTCATTCTGAAAAATGTAGATCTCGTTAAAATACACAATTCAGTTCATATACATTTTTTGGGGTCAAGTAAACTTTTTCCGAGTTATTCTTTGTTTTTTGTTTGAACTTTCCAATACTTACACTTTTTCTCAAGTGAGAATTCGTTATTGGTTTTTTACTTTCTCTACTACGTGTAGTAAGTAGGGGAAGTATTGTATTCCACCAAAAAATTCGATATCGAGAGTTCACCGGAAATATATATTTTGAGACCCCCTGAATCCAAAAAAAAACATTTTTGGAAACATGTCCTCTGTGTGTGTGTGTGTGTGTGTGTCTGTGAACAGCATAACTCAGAAACGAACAGTCGGATAAACACCAAACTTGGTATTTAGGTAGAGTATCTTCCAGAGATGCGACACGAAGGTTTTCAAGAAAATCCCCCACCCCAGAATACCCCTTAAATGGAACATTTTTCGAAATTTTTAATTTTCTCAAAAATGGCTCTAACGACTTTGATTAAAATATCATATGTTTAAGATAGTTTCATGACAAATGAAATGTATATCTCGAATTTTCCGAAAATGTCTCCAAAAGTATTCTTCATTGTGAATGACTTTTGTATAACTGGTAAACCATAAGAGATAGAGTTTTACTACACAAAAAATGTAGATAGCGTTAAAATACACAATTTATGTCATATACATGTTTTTTGGTTGAGTGAACCATTTTCGAGATATTGTTGTTATTCCCTTAAATTTTCCAATGCTTATACTTTTTCTCAAATGGAAATTCTTTATTCGTTTTTTTTTTGGCCTGGTAATGCAAAGGGAATGGAATACTCCACATAGCAACCAGCTCTTAAAATATTTGACTATCACTTAAAGCCTACCAATTACCCTTGCATCTACAAGAAAATTAGCAATAAGATTAACATTTCGATATCTCGATTGACATGAAGCATATGCAGAATAAGGTTTGTAAAAATAGTTTGTACAAGAGTAGAGAAAGTCATGTGAGTGTAACACATCAGATTTTTTATTTATACAAAAGTAATTTAGAATAAAGAGGGCTTATCAAGCTATTCCCAGGAAATTCAGGATAATCATTTTATTTATCATGAAAATAGCTTAAATATATGGCATTTTAAACAAAATCGTTAGGTGGCATTTTTGAGAAAATCAAAAACAATGAAAATTCTTCCAAGCAAAGCGTAGTTTGGGGTGGGGGAGTTTGTTCAAAATCTTTGTGTCGCAGCATTGGATTTTCCTGTACCTAAATACCAAGGTTCATATTTAACCGACGTTTCCTTTTGGAGTTGTGTTGCTCATAGACATACACACGGATCTTTTTATAAAACTTCTTTTTTGGGTTTAGGGGACTTAAAGCATGTGAAATCTCGACATACACTTTCTGAATGGAATATAATACTTCCTCTAGGTACTATAAGTACATAGTAGAGCTCGAAAAAAGTCACTCAGAATGATGATCACTTCACACTCCATTCCCAGTAAATTCAAGTATTTTATTTGGTACGCAAATATCATAAACATATCGCATTTTAATAAAAACTGTTACAGCCATTTTTGACAAAATAAAGATAACGAAAATGTTTCCATGTAAAGGGTAGCTTGGGTATGGGATTTTTTTTGGGGAGGGGGAAATCTTCGTATTGCATCCGTTGAAGATGTCAAACTTAAAAAATTAAGCTTGGTATTTATTTTAGTTTTTGAAAATAGAAATAAGTTGAGTTTTATTTGTGGACGCTCTTTAACGGCTGTGGTCCTTAGCGTCCCATTCCAATTTGAGCGTGAAAGATCAGTAACTTGAGGCAGTATTTTTAACACTTAAATAATTTCAGTTTAGTTATTTAATATTAAATTTAATAACAGCCCGCCTTGAAGCAATATGTGTATGTAATAATTTGTAAAATGTATGTAACAGTCATTTCATATGCTTATATTATTGTATACATGTTTAATAATGATATGTGAATATATTACTGTAATTTAATAATGTAGGAGCTGTGAGAATAATAAGTTAAAAGTTGCTAACAATGAGGTAACAATGAGGTAACATTGAAGCAATAATGAGTTTGAGAGTTTAACAATACTACTTGTGATTCCGAAAGCAATAATGTAATTTTAGTGACAGTTTATAAAATAGCCAATCAATAACCAGAAAAAGCTTTAATAAAATGAAGGTGTTCTATTGCAGTAGGATTAGCCAATCAGAGACTTTAAATACATAAATTTACAAAGTTTAGGCGTTTGAAATCAGTTCAGTTGCCTGCAGACAGTGATTATAACTGGATGCGTGATGCGTCCTCGAGAAAATAATACGTATTCCTGTGAGACGAAAATAGTTTACGTGTTAAAAAGTGCAAGTATTTAATGATAAAAAGAATCTCACAGCTCTCTATATTAGTTAAGTGTTATTTAAATCGTGTCAAGCAGTAATAAAAGGAGTGAAGTAAAATTATAATCTTTGTAAGCCTATATTCTTGTCGCACCACAACCCTGCCAAGACATCCATGTCTCTAAAACAACAATACTGACGCAGCCGAGGCAAACATAATATTTTAAGAAACAATTTAATTACAAAGTTAATATTTTTTAAATTTGGGGCGAAGCCTACCGGAAAGCGGGTACCATAAGTGCGGTTGCAACTACTTCAAGTATTCGGCTCCCCAACGGTTGAAATATAATACAACTCCTACTTCAAATCAGCTGTTCCATACGTGAAACAATAACTTTCACAAACTTTGCTCAGAGGCCGCTATCAGGCATGAGGTTATTTTATGTGCCGTAAATCTACGACGCGGGACCACCGGCTTTGCTTCCCTTCCGAAGGAAGCCATGCTAAGGATATTTTTACGCCCGGGTTTGAACTGAGACCTCAGGAACCAGACACATTCAACACATAAGGCTTTTTTTATTATTTCAGATTATGTTTTGATGCTTTGCTGTAGACTGTGAACACCGCATCTGCCCTATAAAGCCGTATTATAAGGAATATACTTTTATGTCCTCATGCAGAAGGACTCAGTGTTCTTCTTCTAAAAGGGTATTAAACGTAACACAATTTTTGTCAGAGGTTTAGAAGCGAAGGTTCCAAGCCCTCGGCATTAAACCACGGGTCGGAATGTTGAATCTAGCAGCACTCTCCATAATGGATGACAGATATGATTCAAGTAGGATAAAGACGCCAAAGGAAATCTCCTGAGTCCGGAACCCTCGTAGCCACGTGCCCTGCTGTAGTTGAAAAATCGTATAAATCACCGACGCACCCAACTTTGTGAGTTCATTCAATTATAAAGTAATTTAAGCTTCACTGAAAAAGACATGAAGGGAGAAGGGTAAAAGGAATTTGGCCGCGCCCCAAAAGAAATCCGTTTTATCTCCACACCAAGCTGGCGGTCACAGAAATTCAACACTTCTGAAGACCCTGCTGCAAACTTCTTAATGTGTTTTGTTTCTCCAGAAAGCAGGGAAAGACAAGGCGTTATTTTAATGAATTGATAACTGTCTTAGCAGCCCCCAAAATGAAGTCATTCTAGATAATTATTATATACGGGCCCAGCAGTTATTGTGCTGTAAGATATACACACCGAGCGGGATGGTTCAGACAGAAACATCTGTGGCACGGATTCGATCCCCAGAGATTGTGCACTCTGATCCATGGGTTTTTCGTGCTTTCCTCGGTGTCGCTGGGCGGTTACCTTCTCATATTTCAGGCGTGCTTCTACGTCTCGTGGTGCCGGATACATGGCGCGGAAAGCACACTCGCCGTGGACACCAGAAGGCTGCTCGACTGGGCCCTCTCTCGGCAGCTCCGGTGATGATACACAAGTCTGCGAGCATGGAAATGTAAAGGACTTCCGCGCGTCTTTGTGGTCTCTCTGCCTACGGCCGGCACCTGCTGCGTGTTTCCTTCATCCCTTCCTCCTGGGGGCGTGGTAGGCATAATAGACCTCTGTAGGCGGCGATGCCGAAGTGTCCCCCTCCGATCCTTGTAAATGGGGGGTCCGACCACTTCCGCTGCCGTGTTGCGGGCGCTGCGGATCCTGAGCACTTGTGGCACTTCTGACATTACTAGAAGTACACCGGGCCGAACATTCGAGCCCATCCCGATAGGGAGTTGTTCTGATTGGGTTGGACTCGGCGGGGCAGTAGTTCTCGATACCCATGGGAGATTGGGTACGTCAGGGGGGTTGTTAGACGCCTCAAAGTCCTCCGGTAACGCCCTGGATAGCCGGTACACAGGTGCTAGCTCATGTCGATCCTACCGGGGTTATTCGGTAGTCTTCCCTTTCGGGGGTTGACGCGCGTAAGTGGCGTATCCACCTGCGGATTAGGAACAAGGTGCCAGACTATGGAATAGCTCTCGGGATTGGGAGTATTACTCCACAGACGCGTACTCCCCTGGGTCACGTGGGGGTGCAGTCCCCTTGTGCTTATGTCCCCCTTCGATGAACAGCCTATAACCTATAAGATATACAGAGCACACCATTTAAGTTGAGACTGTACAATATCCCCAAAACTAAGCATTGTGGAAAGAAATGTCTTTGATAAATGTTGTTTGATATCATAGGGGAACGTAAATGTCATTAGTCGTGTCTTATATGGAGGACGTTGTGATGGTTATCTTAGGGTCAATGTAAATTTAAATTGACCCTAAAATGACAGTTACAACGTTCTCCAAACAAAACACGACTAATGGCATTTACTTTCCCCCATAATATCAAGCAACTTTTATTGAAGGCATTTCTTTCTACAATGCTTAGTTTTGGGGATATTGTACAGTCTCCACCCTGTTTACGTTTTTCACGACGCATTTGTTCCTCCAGGTGGGAACACCTGATTACGTTTACAAACGTTTTGCATTACGTAATACTTTGTATATTCGAGTAGTTGGGGTTTTAATGAAAGGGAATATAATAATTACAGAAAATTTAATTATAATTGTATTAATTTTGATGTGCTTAAACTACTTCTGTTCTTTTCCTATCACTAAAAATACTATTTCTTCTCAATATGATGCGCCGTTCCTCTCAAAGCCTTCTTCTGCCGTGTCACTGATTTTAATTTCGATTTTCCTGTTCGAGGACACATTTCGTTCTCTAATTCTTGCTCTTGTTTTAATTCAGGACTTTTAAGCATCTTATAACTTGGACAAAATATTAGTGGTTATATGTCATCTTAAAATATCCACAGAGAAAGTGAAATTTTCATGGAAAATTGCTTTCATGAAAAATTCCGGATAGCAAAAAATAGTGTTAAATAGAACGATCGAGCAATTTAATTTTAGTATTTAGGATATACTATAAGATATAATTTGAACTACAATATACAAAAGAAAATAGTAGATTTCAAACAATTTGTGCTACTAATGAATATTAAAGACGGAAGCAAGGAAGAACATCCTTCTCAAATTATACAAAGTTTGATGGTTCCTGTTTTGCAAAAGAAGCCCTGGGCGCCCAAAATGAGGTCAAAAAAATCTTTTGAGGCCGGAACGGGTATGGATGCTCGAACCCTAAAGGAAGACAACATTGATGATTTTTAAGGAACTTAACGAAGCATTACCTACCTGTCTTCCCATATTATTATCCGTTATTTTCTTTTTTTCCCTCTTTGGTTTTTCTTTAGTATATCGCTGTCAAAATTCCACACTGTTTCCATGCAATCGCGAGAAACAACTGAATGCTGAAAGGACTTCAAAGAATCACAAAGTAATGCACAATTCAAACCTTTAATAATAGATATCTCAGAAATGGCTTATGCCACAAAAAAGTTACTTATAGTAAATTGTGTGTTTCAAAGAGATCTACATTTTTTGTGTAGTACGTTTTCGTGTATTGCTTAACGTTTAGCAGTTGTACAAGATTACACAAAATTTCTTCCAACTGAAGGGAACTTCACAGGCTATTCCCAGAAAATTCAAGATATACATTTCATTTGTCATGTAAATATGTTTGATATATGGTATTTTAATAAAAATCGTTACAGCCATTTTTTAAAAAAAAATCTGATGTGTTACACTCACATGACTTTCTCTACTCTTGTACAAACTATTTATACAAACGCTTATTCTTCATATGCTTCATGTTAATCGAGATAAACATTTATAGACTCTATCTTATTGCTAATTTTCTTGTAGATGTAAGAGGAATATATATTTACAAGGGCAATATACAAATACAGTAGTCTTTAAGCACATACATAGCTCTTATTAGTGGTTGCTAGGTGCAGCACCATTCGCTTTGCCACAGATTAATATTCTTTGCATATCGAAGACAAAAAAATGAATAACGAATTCCCATTTGAGAAAAGTATTGAAAAATTTAAGGGAATAACAAGTAATATCTCGAAAATGGTTCACTCAACAAAAAAAATGTATATGCCATAAATTGTGTATTTTAACACGATCTACATTTTTTGTGTAGTAAAATTTTGTCTATCTCTTATGGTTTACCAGTTATGTAAAAGTCGTTCACAATAAAGAATACTTTTGGAGACATTCCCAGGAAATTCAAGATATACATTTTATTTGTCATAAAAATATCTTAAACATATGATATTTTAATCAAAATCGTTAGAGCCATTTTTGAGAAAATTAAAATTTTCGAAAAATCTTCCATGTAAAGGGTACTCTGGGATGGGGGGATTTTCTTGAAAACCTTCGTGTCGCATCCTTGGAAGATACTGAACCCAAATACCAAGTTTGGTGTTTATCCGACTGTTCCTTTCTGAGTTATGCTGTTCACAGACACACAGACACACACACAAACAGACACACAGACACACACACGGACATGTTTCCAAAAATGCTTTTCTTGGATTCAGGGGGTCTCAAAACATGTATTTCCGGTGAAATCTAGGTATCGAAATTTTGGGTGTAATACAATACTTCCCCTACTTACTATACGTAGTAGAGAAAGTAATAAAAATTTCGAAATATGTTGCATGTATAGGATAGTTTGGGGTGGGTGATTTTCTTTAAAACCTTCGTGTTGCATCCGTGCAAGGTACTGATCGTAAATACCATGTTTGGTATTTATCCCTTTTCCTTTTTGAGTTATGCTGCTCACAGACACACACACACACACACACACACACACACACACACATACACGGACCTTTTTCTAAAAATGCTTTTCTTTTTGGATTCAGAGGCCTCAAAACATATATTTCCGGTGAAATCTCGGTATTGAATTTTTGGGTGGAATACATTACTTCCCCTACTTACTATACATAGTAGAGAAAGTAAAAAGAACAAGTTTAAGAAAATTAGTGTGTTGGATCATTTTCATTTATGACAATGAAATTCCGGTAAGGAAATCTATGGCTGCACTTGTTTTTAAGTGTTGCTAAATGCGGTGACTGGCTTAGAAGGGTTGTGAATAGAATTTGCTTTGAATAACTGAAGGGGAATAAGAGGAGGGTGTCACTATCCCCCTGCAATCCTTTCAGTAATAGAAACCGCAGCGATTTACACTCCCCAGGCTCGAACAGGAACCCTTTGTCCTAAGTGAATCCCTATAACGTCGCCTAATATACTGCTGACCTGTAAAATAAAAATAATACTAGTGCATCATTTTGTATTTTCGTCGCTGTCATACAATATGTCTGAACTATGTAGTTTAAGAAACTACAAGAATGATTAACTGAAATAAAACACCTGTTACTGCTCTAAAGTGAAACATAATACTGTAACAGTTGTTGCTAAGCACACTCTGTCACCTAAGTGCTCAGCGTAGCACAAACATTATACTTGAGGCACTTTTGACTCACACTCAGAGCAGAACACAACCGATCCGTCGAATCGAATCACAACTGAACTGCTGAGTCACAGACCAACAACTGAACTACGCTCGGCACTGTCGAAAGTTTTCGACTTCTCGGCGTTAATTTTCGTAACTTCTTAACTGAACTGAACTCATGGGCAGAGCTGCCTCTTATATAGATCATGCTTTAAAGAGATTTCTTGTGTGGTGCGTTTTTCTCTTCGACGAAGGTGAAGTGGGATTATTGCCTGTGATGTTGTGCTCAGTCCAGCAGAGTCGTCGCAGTTGTAGGGTCCAGGTTCAATCTCAGGGTCGTCCCTTCTCTCCTCGGCAATCATGAGCTGTAATTTGGATTGTAGTGTCCAGGATGGGGATGTAGGTTGATGGTGCACCAACAAACAATGGCTCACTTTCACTAGAATCACCGTGTTACTTGCAATGTACATCTATGTTGCACTAAAATATTTTCCTGTGCTGCTCTGCCATTCTTTTGATCTCCCAGCTACTCGTGTACTTAACTCACGCGCAGGATTTATTGTTAATCACACTGTATTTAGGTTTACCTTAATAAAAACTCACACGCTTAATATTTCCCTAGTTAATTATTCATAATTTGTCACACTTTACTGCACGTAACTATTTAACTGTGAGAGATTAAGGATCTCCTCCCGCAGAAATTGACTGTTACATATTTCTTAGGCGTCGGTTTTTTTTTTACTTTCTTACTATGTATAGTAAGTAGGGGAAGTATTCCACCCAAAAATTCGATACCAAGATTTCACCGAAAATACATGTTTTGAGATCCCCTGAATCCAAAAAAAGCATTTTTGGAAACATGTCCGTGTGTGTCTGTCTGTCTGTGTGTTTGTCTGTCCGTGAACAGCATAATTCAGAAACGAACAGTCGGATAAATACCAAACTTGGTATTTAGGTTCAGTATCTTCCAGAGATGCGACACGAAGGTTTTCAAGAAAATCCCCCCACCCCAGACTACCCTTTACATGGAACATTTTTCGAAAATTTTAATTTTCTCAAAAATGGCTCTAACGGTTTTGATTAAAATATCATATGTTTAAGATATTGTCATGGGAAATGAAATGTATATCTCGAATTTTCTGGGAATGTCTCCAAAAGTATTCTTCATTGTGAACGACTTTTGCATATCTGGTAAACCATAAGAGATAGACAAAATTTTACTACACACAAAATGTAGATCGCGTTAAAATACACAATTTATGTCATATACATTTTTGTTGTTGAGTGAACCATTTTCGAGATATTGCTTGTTATTCCCTTAAATGTTTCAATATTTTCTCAAATGGGAATTCGTTATTCATTGTTTTATCTTGTATATGCAAAGAGTATTAATCTGTGGCAAAGGGAATGGTGCGACACCTAGCAACCAACTATTAAGAGATATGTATGTGCTTAAAGGCTACTGTATTTCTATATTGCCCCTGTAAATATATATTCCCCTTACATCTACAAGAAACTTAGCAATAAGATAGTCTTCAAATGTTTATCTCGATTAACGTGAAGTAGATGGAGAATAAGCGTTTGTAAGAATAGTTTGTACAAGAGTAGAGAAAGTATGTGAGTGTAACACATCAGATTTTTGTTCTTTTTTTTTCCATATGGACCTGACCTTTTTTTTTGTTATATTTTTGTTTTATTTTATTTGTTTTTTAAATTTTTTGTATAGGTTATATAAATAATGGTGTTCCCTATAATAATCATAACAATAATAATAATAATTAAAAAAAAGTAACAGAAAACCACGCATTACATGGGATTTCATCCACGTTTCGCCGTCACTGTTTTTTTGTCTTTTTTTTAATATGCAAGTAATGTGGTTTTTTTTTTAGTTTTTTTAATGTCCTTTTTTATATTTTACTTTACAACAGCATTAACTAGTGACCTCAAAACGTGAAATAAAGGGCTGCATTGAGCGGATGAAACCGGACTTTATCAGCTTCCACCATTCCTGTCTCAAGAAACCAAATCATTCCATCCTCTTTGCTACTTTGTCGACATTCCGTTTAAAGGTCCAGTGTAACGTTGGCTTAAAATGGCCACTTACGTTGAACTAAACTGAAGTGAAGTGAAGAAGAATTACGACTGACTGTTTCATCCCCCGCTAATCTTTGTATATTGCTAGCAGCAAACCTTCGTGATTTCGACACGTCGCCAATCTTTATCGTCTTTCCATTGGTTATTTTCCTTTCTGTTAATTTTTTGAGATTTCTCTTTGGTTACTTCAAAGATTTTGTATTTTTAACTGCCTTTTAAACGACACTCTGTATCCCCAACGGCTCGCCGAAACCCCTAACTGTACGCAATAGACTACGCGTCACCCACGCTACCGTGTTTGAAATATAACAAAGACATGAACGGTCCCTAAACTTTATTTTCTGCTGAAAATCTTGCAAGTAACACTACATGATTACTGGTTATTTATTGATTAATATATACATGGTTTATAACATAGTGGTAGTTTTCTGCGGGCTTTCTAATGGAGCTAATTTTAATTCTATAATGCCAAAACTGTTTTTATTTTAATTAACGTCTGATAATATTTCAATGAGTGGTATTTAACTATTTATTTTCTTACCATTAGAATTATCGCCTCTAGTTATATAAGAGTATACAAAACTTCCTACGAATGAAGAGAGCTTCACAGGCTATTCCCAGAAAATTCAAGCTATACATTTTATTTTTCATATTAGTACCTTAAACATACGATATTTTAATCAAAATCATCATATACATATTTGAGAAAAATGCAAATTTCGAAACATTTTCCATATAAAAGGTAATTTGATTTGACGGATTTTCTTGAAAACCTTCGTGTGGCATCATTGAAAGATGCTGAATCTAAATACCAAGTTTGGTATTTATCGACGTTTCGTTTTTGTGTTATAGCTGTCCACTCACATACACACACACACACGCGTACGGCCTTTTTGTTACTTTCTCTACTACGTATAGTAAGTAGGGGAAGTATTGCATTCCACCCAAAAATTCGATACCGAGATTTCGCCGGAAATACATGTTTTGAGACCTCCTGAAACCAAAAAAAGCATTTTTGGAAACATGTCCGTGTGTGTGTCTGTGTGTGTGTGTGTGTGTGTGTGTGTGTCTGTGTGTCTGTGAACAGCATAACTCAAAAACGAACAGTCGGATAAGCACCAAACTTGGTATTTAGGTTCAGTATCTTTCCAGAGATGCGACACGAAGGTTTTCAAGAAAATCCCCCCCAAACTACCCTTTACATGGAAGATTTTTCGAAAATTTTAATTTTCTCAAAAATGGCTCTAACGATTTTGATGAAAATATCATATGTTTAACATAATGTCATGAGAAATGAAATGTATATCTCGAATTTTCTGGGAATGTCTCCAAAAGTATTCTTCATTGTGAACGACTTTTGCATAACTGGTAAACCATAAGAGATAGACAAAATTTTACTACACAAAAAATGTAGATCGCGTTAAAATACACAACTTATGTCATATACATTTGTTTTGTTGAGTGAACCGTTTTCGAGATATTGCTTGTTATTTCCTTAAATTTTCCAATACTTATACTTTTTCTCAAATGCGTTATTCATTTTTTTTATGTCCTGGACATGCAAAGAGAATGGAATGCGTCACATAGCAACCAGCGTTAAAATATTTGACTATCGCTTAAAAGCTACCATATTTCCCTTGCATCTACAAGAAAATTACCAATAAGATTGACATCTCGATATCTCGATTAACATGAAGCATATGGAGAATAGGCGTTTGTAAAACTAGATTGTACAAGAGTAGAGAAAGTCATGTGAGTGTAACACATCAGATTTTTTTTATTGAGGTGCCTCAAAACATGTATTCCCGGTTAAATCTTTGAGAAGAATGCAATACGTTTTCCATGTACTAGGTACGTGGAAGAGAAAGTAAAAATGAACGGACTACATTTGATGTTCATAAGTTAGGTTTTCTAAACGATGCCTCCAAGCCTGATAGCTGCCTATCCATTTCATGGAACTTGTCCACCTCGTCCTCGGTTTATCAGGCTCCAGCCATAAAACTGGAGACATTGCACCTCTCAAGCGAATGGGCTATAATGTTTCATTGAGGACGACTTAACCTCTCAGCTCTTGATTTATGGCACTCTTGATGAACTGCACCTTGCATCGTTCTCTAACGATTTGTATCAGCTCATTGAGGAACAGAAAGGTTACAGACATACAGGGTGGACCATTTAAGTTGAGACTGTGCAGTATCTCCAGAACTAAGCGTTGTAGAAAGAAATGTCCTTAATAAAATTTGCTTGATATTATGGGGGAAAGTACATGTCTTAGTCGTGTTTTGTTTGGAGGACATTATGATGGTCATTTTAGTGTCAATTTAATTTTTACTTTCTCTACAAAAGCATTTTGGAAACATGTCCGTGTGTCTGTGAACAGCATAACTCAAAAACGAACAGTTGGATAAACACCAAACTTGGTATTTAGGTTCAGTATCTTTCAGAGATGCGACACGAAGGTTTTCAACAAAATCCGCCCACCACAGAGTACCCTTTACATGGAACATTTTTCGAAAATTTTAATTTTCTCAAAAATGGCTCTAACGATTTTGATTAAAATATCATATGTTTAAGGTATTTTCATGCAAAATAAAATGTATATCTTGAATTTTCTGGGAATGTCTCCAAAAGTATTCTTCATTCTGAACGACTTTTGCATAACTGGTAAACCATAAGAGATAGACAAAATTTTACTACACAAAAATGTAGATCTCGTTAAAATACACAATTTATGTCATATACATTTTTTTGTTGAGTGAACCGTTTTCGAGATATTGCTTGTTATTCCTTTAAAGTTTTCAAGACTTATTTTCTCAAATGGGAATTCGTTATTCATTTTTTTGTCTTGTATATGCAAAGAGTATTAATCTGTGGCAAAGAGAATGGTGCTGCACATAGCAACCAGCTATTAAGAGATATGTATGTGCTTAAAGGCTACTGTATTTCTATATTTCCCTTGTAAATATATTTTCCCCTTAAATCTACAAGAAAATTAGCAATAAGATAGTCTGCAAATGTTTATCTCAGTAACATGAAGTAGATGGAGAATAAGTGTTTGTATAAATAATTTGTACAAGAGTAGAGAAAGTCATGTGAGTGTAACACATCAGATTTTTTTAAATGGTAACCTGCATTTTGTTTGTTGTTTGCTCATCAGAAAATGGTTTATAAAAAGCTGTTTGTTTTGTTAGGAGAAATAAGCAAACAAAATAAAGAAAGTTGATTCCCAATTACGAAACGTAACTTGACCCTCAAATGACCATCCATGGATAGTCCAGCCCTTAATTGCGCTCTTCATACGCATTTTCTTGTTATTTACTTTGGTGTAAGAACAATTTCAAAGTGCTTTGTATATATAAATGGGGTTTAGTTTTTATGAGGAGTGAGAAAACAACATAAAAAGTTGGTGCCTATTTTAAGAACAAAATCATCCTAAAATGGCCATCACAATGTCCTCCAAATAAAACACGACCAATGGCATTTACTTTCCCGCATAACATCAAGCAACTTTTATACAAGAAATTTCTTTCTACAACGCTTAGTTTTGGAGAAAATTAAATTAAATTGAGTTTTATATATGGACGCTCTTTAACTACTATGGCTCTTAGCGTCCCATTCTATATTGGGGGTGAAAGATCGGAAATTTGGCTCAGATGCCTCTTTATCAGGCTTGAGGTTCTTTTACGTGCCGTAAATCTACGACACGGGACCACCGGCTTTACTTCCCTTCCGAAGGAAGCCATGCTAAGAATTTTTACGCCCCAAAAAAATCATCGCCCTCCGCCGGGTTTGAACCAGCGACCTTGAGAACAAGAGGCTAGCACGGTAGCACTAGTTTTGGAGATGTGCAGTTTCAACTTAAATGGTCCATCCTGTATATCAGTGTTCTGTTGCCACCCAAGGTGACAGCTTATCTCCGGACAGCAAATTTCAGCAGAATTTCTGTTTCGCCTCTCCCCCCTCTCTTTATAAATCACCTGACCCGTTGATAGACATTTAATGCTATGCAATTATCAATAATGTATGCTAATTGCTTTTTACTTTCTCTACCGCGGTACATACTTAGGAGGTATAGAAAGTATTGTATTCCACCCAAAAATTCAATACCAAGATTTCACCGGAAATACATGTTTTGAGACCCCCTGAATCCAAAAAAAGCATTTTCGGAAACATGTCCGTGTGTGTGTGTCTTTGTGTCTGTGTGTGTCTGTCTGTATGTGTGTGTCTATCTGTGAACAGCATAAATCAGAAACGAACAGTTGGATAAACACCAAACTCGGTATTTAGGTTCAGTATCTTCCAAGGATGCGACACGAAGGTTTTCAAGAAAATTCCCCCACCCCAGATTACCCTTTACATGGAAGATTTTTCGAAAATTTTAATTTTCTCAAAAATGGCTCTAACGATTTTGATTAAAATATCATATGTTTAAGATATTTTTATGAGAAATAAAATGTATATCTTGAATTTCCTGGGAATGTCTCCAAAAGTATTCTTCATTGTGAACGACTTTTGCATAACTGGTAAACCATAAGAGATAGACAAAATGTTACTACACAAAAAAATGTAGATCGCGTTAAAATACACAATTTATATCATATACTTTTTTTTGTTGAGTGGACCATTTTCGAGGTATTACTTGTTATTCCCTTAAATGTTTCAATACTTATTTTCTCAAATGGGAATTCGTTATTTATTTTTTTGTCTTGGATATGCAAAGAGTATTAATCTGTGGGAAAGGGAATGGTGCTGCACCTAGCAACCAGCTATTAAGAGATATGTATGTATTTAAAGGCTACTGTTTTTCCAAATTGCCCTTGTAAATATATATTCCCCTTACATATACAAGAAAATTAACAATAAGGTAGACTCTGCAAATGTTTATCTCGATTAACATGAAGTAGATGGAGAATAAGCGTTTGTATAAATAGTTTGTACAAGAGTAGAGAAAGTCATGTGAGTGTAACACATCAGATTTTTAGAACCTTGTATAGCCGGTAAAGTTAATGGAAGTCTTGACAACATTCATTTGTTTCTCGTGAATGCATGGAAACAGCATGGAATTCTAAGGCCAGCATATAGCCAGCATTTGTATTAAAATGTAGTAGACATAGAAATAAACTTTAGTAAGACTAGTTTATATACCCGCTAATAAAGATAGAGGATATAGAATGTCATGTGAATGTATCACCTCCGATTATTGTTCATTCGTTATTGCTCCTTTACAAAGTTCAAAGAATTTTGCAATGTTAATCTTGATACAGTAAGTTAAGTCTGCATATTGGAATAATATGACTTAAAAGAAAGAAAAACACACTTTTTCGTCAATTTACATTAACTAAAACACAAAGGATAAAACTAATCTCCATAAATACCTACCTGCGCGGACACACTCCACCAGGTAGCAAACATAACGTGTTCCTAATTTCTTGACAATGGTTCATCTATATCGCAAAATTTCATTGAAATGACCTTTGACATATCGTGTGTCAACTCTGTGTTTTAATAAGCCACTGGAAGAAAACGGGAACAAAGAAGGAGTATAAATTGTTCGATAATTGTTAGCCCAGAAAGAAATATAAAAAGAAGCAAAAGTAAAAATCAGAGTAATAAAAAGTAACAAGGAAAAAGAAAATACAAAACCCGTAGAAACAAAAGAAAAATTAAAGAAAGGACGATGTAGTGGAAAAGAAGAACAACTCAAGCAGATCAAAGATCCGTGAGCTTTGATATCGTTTGTTTCAAGTCAAGTGATGTCTAGGGCAGCATTGACGTTTCCGTGTCAACTGGTGATGAACCTTAGGAAGCGCAGTGATGCAGAATGTTTGCGTCTCTGTCTCTCTCTCTCTCTTGGCCTTCACAGTAATTACTGTAAGAGCAGTTGTAGAGGAGGGCAATCCTACTACCAGAAATGTCAGTAGCTTGGCTTATTAGTGTCAGACAGCTTCCCTCCTTATGAATAATTTCCACTGCAAACCAGACACCAAACATGAAATCACTTTGTCTGTATTTCGCTCGACATAAAAGAAGGGGAGCAAAGAAAGACAGGGGAAGAAACTTTGATGAAGAGGACAGCCATTTATTGTGACGCTGATACATGGCACGCGTGTAGGATTTTTTTATCTACATTGTTATATGAGTTTAAGTCCTTTTTTCCCTCGCAAATTTATTGACGTGATAGAAGGCCGCTCAGCTCAAGGGAGGGGGTGTGGTTGGGTGAAAGGAGGGGAAGTGATATACAAGCAAATTGTAACAAACTATATCAACAGAGAAAAGCTACCCTTGGCTCAACAGGTTGCTAGCTCTACCTCTGAACGTACAGAAATCTTACAAAAGACCTTCATTTGATCATCTCATAATGTTTAATCTAATTATTTTTACTTTCTCTACTACGTATAGTAAGTAGGGGAAGTATTGCATTCCACCCAAAAATTCGATACCGAGATTTCACCGGAAATACATGTTTTGAGACTCCCTGAATCCAAAAAAAGCATTTTTGGAAACATGTCCGTGTGTGTGTGTGTCTGTGTGTCTGTGAACAGCATAACTCAGAAACGAACAGTCGGATAAACACCAAACTTGATATTTAGGTTCAGTATCTTCCAGAGATGCGACACGAAGGTTTTCAAGAAAATCCCTCCACCCCAGACTACCCTTTACATGGAACATTTTTCGAAAATTTTAATTTTCTCAAAAATGGCTTTAACGATTTTGATTAAAATATCATATGTTTAAGGTATTTTCATGACAAATGAAATGTATATCTCGAATTTTTTGGGAATGTCCCTAAAAGTGTTCTTCATTCTGAACGACTTTTGCATAACTGGTAAACCATAAGAGATAGACAAAATTTTACTACACAAAAAATGTAGAACGCGTTACAATACACAATTTATATCATATACATTTTTTTGTTGAGTGAACCGTTTTCGAGATATTGCTTGTTATTCCCTTAAATTTTCCAATACTTATACTTTTTCTCAAATTCGTTACTCATTTTTTTTGCAACGAGAATGGAATGCGCCACATAGCAACCAGCGCTTAAATATTTGACTATCGCTTAAAACCTACCATATTCCCCTTGCATCTACAAGAAAATACCAATAAGATTGGCATCTCGATATCTCGATTAACATGAAGCATATGCAGAATAAGCGTTTGTAATAATAGTTTGTACAAGAGTAGAGAAAGTCATGTGAGAGTAACACATCAGATTTTTTTTTAACCTTAATCGCTTTAACCTAAAGTCATATCGCGACTTTACCTATTTGTACATTGACACTATACATCTTTATTCTTTTGAAGAACTAAATCAACTTGAGAAAGTAAGGGGAGGAATTAAGTGCTAAATTGAACCCACCGAGGCGGCCTGGGTTCAATCCCAGGGACCTGCATGTGGGATTTGTGGTGGACAAAGCGGCGTCTGGGCGGGTTTTCTCCGGGTTCTCCGGTTTCCCCCGCCATTCATTCCACCAACTGCTCCATCATCACCTTTCCTTTCATCCATTTCACCAACATTTCGTTTCATCTACTTCCTTCCTCCCATACCAGGCATCGGGCTGATCACCCATCCTGGATGCTCTGTCTGATCCATGAGTGTCTGCTCCTCGACGGGCCTCTGACACCAGGCACCCGCTTGTAAGTCCTGGGGGGTGTAAGTCCTACATAAGAGGAGGGTAAACAGATAATGAATGAAAAAGTTGGGTTACAGTATTGGAATTATAGGATAGGATAGGAGTAGGAGCGGAGGGGGCTTAGTACCTAGTCCCCGGGAGGAAAGGATGAGCTGGGCGGCCTGATCAAGAGACACGACAGGCAGAGGGCAGGGTCCCTACCACTTACAGATTTAAACTCTCCGGATGGCGGCTGGTGTAGCTATCCAGCACATTCAGTATACCTATAGGTTTTATTTGTCATGCAAGTACCTTAAACATATTTTATTTTAATCAAAATGGTTTATTTTTTCATGCACTTTCTGGAAAATGAAGGGAACAAAGATCTGTTGAAAGCCTACAACCGAATCATTAAAGCAACGTTGTCAATGCAGAAACTTTTTCTAGCCTCTTTGAAATATAAGACTTATGGAATTATAATCGATGGGCTGATAAACTGACGTAATAGATATTTAAGTAATTTGGAGATAATTTATGTAAGTATTTTACTATTTCCTTTGTATAATATGGCTCAATAAGTAATGCACTCGATTGTTTATCGTCGCAGGTTTGTTTATTTGCAACTGGAGAGCTGCCAAGTTATTCACAAATTCATTAACTGTAAGTAATTCGACTTCAGTTTAAATCTGCGACTTTCCTCCACCGAATTGCTAAGATTGCTGTATATTGTTGCAGTGCCATTCAGTTGGTTTTCTTCCCAGCCACGTCCGAACATGCCTATGACCTCCTTATTAGTATAGTATAGCTTCCTACGGAGTGCATTTTTAATGGAACCAAACAAATAAAAATCAGATGGTGCACGGTCCGAGGTGTAGGGTGGATAAGGAAGAACAGTCCTCCCAAGTTTTGAGATTGCTTTACGTGAACACGGGCTTGTTGGTGGTCATGGGTTGTATATTTTTTTCTTTTTACAACACCATTAATTAGTGACCTCAAAACGTGAGATGAAGGGCTGCATTGAGCGGATGAATCCGGACTTTATCAGCTTCCACCGTTCCAAATGTTAGTCATTTTTATAAAAATAAAAAAAGAATGAAGATTTTTCCACGTAAAGGGTAGTCTAGGATGAGGAAAGTTTCTTTAAAAACTTCGTGTAACATCCTTAGAAAACGTTTTGTTTTTGAGTTATGCTGTTCAGACAGACAAACAGAAACACACACTCACAGGGGAACATACATACTCATTTAAAACTTTTCCTAAAATGCTTATTTTTAGATTTCAGGGAAAGGGGAGCTGTTCGGATTGGGTTGGACTCGGCGGGGCAATGGTTCCCGAAACCCATGGTAAATTGGGTACGCCTAGCTGGTTTACCGCCCAGGCGGCGTTGTTAGACGCCCAGATGTTCTCCGGCACCAACCATGAGCGAGAGCTGGTAGACGGTGGTTAGACACTGTCACCCCCACCGAGATCTTCGATAGTCTTTCCCTATAGGGTTTTACCTATATTTCCTGATCTCGTCTGGCGAAGCAGGGGGGCCGGTGTATAAAATAGGTACTGGCTAACGGAAATCCCCACGGTTTGACCCTGGGGTGCAGAGAGTAACAAACTTGGCTTCCGGGGGACGAAGGTTTTCTCAGGGCATCCTTTTCCCTCGCCATGCACACGCCTAGACCTCCCGCCGACACTTGCAACCCTGGAGGAGACCAAGCTGATTAAAGGTGAAGTGAAATAAGAATGGAGGTAAAATGGAGAGACAGAAAATTCAGGGGATGTATTGAAGCTTCTCAGCATTCGCCTAACGACCCGGAGAAACCCCTGAAAAACCCATGCAACAGGAAGGTCGACCACGCGAATCGAACGGACGACTTGTAGTAGACGGGCCACAGAGGTTGGCCCCTGAGCCATCCCGCTCGATACTGGACATTATATTTCGCAGTTTGGATTGGTGTCGAGCCTTATCGTCTTCAACTCTTGAAGCACCATTCTTGTCACTGCAGGGTATAGCAATTGTTGGATCACTTAAGAGGATTTTCGTAGCTTCTTTTGCTGCCCGGTCGGCCGATTCGTTACCCTCATTTCCAAAATGTAAAGATACCCACACTAGCGTTGCATGTTTAGCTTCACTGTTTAACTTTGTGAAGAAGCAGCTCGATTTTCTTGTTTTGAGGATATTGGATGCTGATAAATTGTGAATTGCAAGCAATGAAATTTTAGAGTCTAATGATATTCCATTCTGGTACGGCATGGTTCTTGTGGATGATGCTTAGAATTTATAAGTTATCTTCCAACCGCAATTTTTCGTATCTAATTGGCATTTACAGTTAGGTTTGAAATACTGATAAATATTGCGTTAATGCACGTAAAGCATCGAGCTCTTGTGAAGGAAATGACTTTCTCTACTCTTGTACAAACTATTTTTACAAACGCTTATTCTCCATATGCTTCATGTTAATCGAGATGTTAATCTCATTCCTAATTTTCTTGTAGATGCAAGGGGAATTGGTAGGCTTTAAGCGATAGTCAAATATTTTAAGAGCGAGCTGATATGTGGAGTATTCCATTCTCTTTGCATTACTAGGACAAAAAAATGAATAACGAATTCCCATTTGAGAAAAAGTTTTGGAAAACTTAAGGGAATAACAAGCAATATCTCGAAAATGGTTCACTCAACAACAAAACATGTATATGACATAAATTGTTTATTTTAACGCAATCTAAACTTTTTGTGTAGTAAAATGCAAAAGTCGTGCACAATGGAGAATACTTTTGGAGATATTCCCAGAAAATTCAAGATATACATTTTCCGACTGTTAGTTTCTGAGTTATGCTGTTCACAGACAGACACACTCACGGACATGTTTCCTAAAATGCTTTATATGCATTCAGTGCACCTCAAAACATGTATTTCTGGTGAAATCTCGGTATCGAAATTTTGGGTGGAATACAATACTTTCCCTACTTACTATACGTAGTAGAGAAAGTAAAAATTAGTTCACATAAACTACGTGCTTTGACCAGATCTACATTTTTGTGTAGTAAGATTCCCTTCACGACAGCCTTTTCTTACCCCATCCATTAATTTGGAGGAGTCGCACATATCAAACTACACAACAATGCCAAAATTAGTACTTCTGCCAATGAAATCTTTGTTTCACCAAAAATATCACAATCATCACAAATGGATCAAAACGAGACTCAAAATCTGGATGAGTCATAGTCAACACTTCACCTTCAGAAACTAACTCTCTTATCCCTTACCAGATTACTTCTCCATCATTTCATGCGAAGCCTGGGCCGTCCTCAAAACAAATGAAATAAATACTCAAAGGGCCAAAAATCGCCTAATTGTGATCTCCACAGACATGTCAACTATTACTGCTGTTGCTAATATTTCCTAAGAAACACTCATTCAGAGTATTCAAGAACGTTTATTTCTTGTAGATGCAAGGGAAATATGGTAGCTTTTAAGCGATAGTCAAATATTTTAACCCTGGTTGCTATGTGGCGCATTCCATTCTCTTTGCATGTCCAGGACATAAAAAAAATGAATAACGCATTTGAGAAAAATTATAAGTATTGGAAAATTTAAGGAAATAACAAGCAATATCTCGAAAACGGTTCACTCAACAAAAGAAATGTATATGACATAAGTTGTGTATTTTAACGCGATCTACATTTTTTGTATAGTAAAATTTTGTCTATCTCTTATGGTTTACCAGTTATGCAAAAGTCGTTCACAATGAAGAATACTTTTGGAGACATTCCCAGAAAATTCGATATGTACATTTCATTTCTCATGACATCTTAAACATATGATATTTTCATCAAAATCGTTAGAGCCATTTTTGAGAAAATTAAAATTTTCGAAAAATCTTCCATGTAAAGGGTAGTCTTGGGTGGGGGGATTTTCTTGAAAACCTTCATGTCGCATCTCTGTAAGATACTGAACCTAAATACCAAGTTTGCTGTTTATCCGACTGTTCGTTTTTGAGTTATGCTGTTCACAGACACACAGACACACAGACACACACACACAGACACACACACACACACAGACACACACACGGACATGTTTCCAAAAATGCTTTTTTTGGATTCAGGAGGTCTCAAAACATGTATTTCCGGCGAAATCTCGGTATCGAATTTTTGGGTGGAATGCAATACTTCCCCTACTTACTATACGTAGTAGAGAAAGTAAAAAGCATTTTTGGAAACATGTGCGTGTGTGTGTGTGTCTGTGAACAGCATAACTCAGAAACCAACAGTCAGATAAACACCAAACTTGGTATTTAGGTTCAATATCTTCCAGAGATGCTACACGAAGGTTTGCAAGAAAATCCCCCCACCCCAGATTACCCTTTACATGGAACAATTTTCGAAAATTTTAATTTTCTCAAAAATGGCTCTTACGATTTTGATTAAAATATCATATGTTTAAGATATTTTCATGACAAATATAATGTATATCTCGAATTTTCTGGGAATGTCTCCAAAAGTATTCTTCATTGTGAACGACTTTTGCATAACTGGTAAACCACAAAATTTTACTACACAAAAATGTAGATTGCGTTAAAATACACAATTTATGCCATATACATTTTTTTGTTGTTGAGTGAACCATTTTCGAGTTATTGCTTCTTATTTATTCCTTTAAATTTTCCAATACTGTTTCTCAAATGGGAATTCGTTATTCATTTTTTTTATGTCCTGGACATACAAAGAGAATGGAATACTCCACATAGCAACCAGCTCTTAAAATATTTGACTATCGCTTAAAGCCCACCAATTCCTCTTGCATCTACAAGAAAATTAGCAATAAGATTAACATTCGATTAACATGAAGCATATGGAGAGTAAGCGTTTGTAAAAATAGTTTGTACAAGAGTAGATAAAGTCATGTGAGTGTAACACATCAATTTTTTGTATCTATTACATTTTAATCCAAATAAACCTTTACAGAAATAGCTACATTACAACTTTAGTTATAGATTCAAAGAAAACAGCGATAGTCAAAAGTTTTTAAGTATTGGACGCTATACGTTGGCCTCAATTACATACTGTTTCCATGCAACCGCAAGAAACAACTGAATGTTGACAGGACTTTAAGAGAATGACAAAGGAATGAACAATTTGAACCTTTAATATCGGATATCTCAGAAATGTCTTATGCCACAAAAAACTTATTTCAAATAAACTGTGTGTTTTAACCATATTTACATTTTTTGTGAAGTACATTTTCGTCTATGAGCTTTACCAGCTATACAAGATTATACAAAATTCCTTCCTAATGAAGGGGACTTCATAGGCTATTCCCAGAAAACTCAGGTTATAAATTTTATTTCTCATGTAAATATCTTTAATGTACAGTATTTCAATCAAAATGCTTAAAACAAATTTTAAGAAAATCAAAAATTTTGAAAAATGTAATATGCCAAATAGTTTATATATATATATATATATATATATATATTCAAGATATTTACATGGCAAATAAAACTGTATCTGGTATTTTCTGGGAATAGCCTAGGAAGTCCTCTTATAAATGTTAAGCAATAGATGAAAACGCATTGCACAAAAATAAAGGTCTCATTAAAACATACTATTTATTTCAAATAACATATAATTTCTGAGATATCCGTTATTAAAGGTTCGAATTGTTCATTTCTTGATCATTCTCCTGAAGTCTTGTCAACATTCAGTTGTTTCTCGCGATGTCATTGAAACAGTATGGAATTTTAAGGCCCGCATATAGCATCCAGTTGTTAAACATTTGACTATCGCTGTTCTCTTTGTGTCTATAACGAAATGTGTAATGTAGCTATTTGTGCAAAGTTTTATGTGGATTAAAATATAGTAAATAGGAGAATAAGCTTAAGTAAGAAAGGTTTGTATACGCACTAATAAACGATAGAAATTAGAGAAAGTCATGTGAATGTATCACATCAGAGTTTTTATTTCACGTTTCAGTGGGTCAAGTATGTGTTATTTTAATCAAAGCGGCGCCGTGGCCGAGTGGTTTCCCCCGCCATTCATTCCACCAACTGCTCCATCATCACCTTTCCTTTCATCCATTTCACCACCATTTCGTTTCATCTACTTCCTTCATCCCATACCAGGCTTCGGGCTGATCCTGGATGTTCTGTCTGATCCATGAATGTCTGCTGCTCGACGGGCCTCTGACCCCAGGCACCCGCTTGTAAGTCCTGGGGGTGTAAGTCCTATATAAGAGGAGGGTAAACAGATAATGAATGAATTTTAAGAATCGTTTAGGTAAAATATAAAATTACAAAATTTCCTCACATAAAGGGTAGGTTGGGGTGAGGGTATTTCGTGAAAAATCGTCTTGCTGTATCCCTAAAGATGAACGTAAATACCAGTAAGTTTTAATGTGAAGTCAACTGAAAAATTCAACGCCACAGCCGGGAATTGAACACGATTCTCGCGCTCTTCTTGCGGTTGCTCTAACCATTGAGCTACTGTGCGAACACGCCTGTGGGGCATTGAAGTACTTGCAATAAGCAGGTCGCCGCTAAGTTTGCACGGAGAGCGGGAGAACCGTGTTCAAATCCCGGCTGTGGCGTTGAATTTTTCAGTTGACTCTACATTAAAAACTTGCCTAGGCCAGGTTAGGGTCTATTAAAAGTATAATTAATTTATACAATAACGATAAAAAATTAAAAACCAGTAATTTGTTTGTAATTCAGTAATTCCTTTACCTGCTAAGCAGTCAAAAATGGATAACATTTTACAGCCACACAAGGGCGCCGGATGAGTGAAGATTAATGCTCAGCGTTGGATGAAATGAAACACCGAACGATTCTTCATTGTCTTATGGGGTGAAAGAAAGCTATAATGCTAACCTAGACGTGCGCACGCGCATGCCAGAGAAAGAGGGAGAATATGAGTCATCTGGATCCCTTTCGGTGTTAGAGCTGTTTGATTTCCTGTAAAAATAAAGCAGCAGTAGCAGAATTAAGGATCACACCCCCCAGCAGCCCAACCCCTGCCTGGTGTACAAGCCCAGATCATTTGACCTCCTCCTCCACCCTCGTCGTGGTAAATTCCTTCCCCTTGTCTCTCCACCCTTCTCACCCCTTCAATAAGCACTTTAGCAATGCGAGGGCGAATAATACCATCAGTCCATCACAAACAGAAAACTGAGCAACCGACAATATATATTTTCAATCCCCGCGCGGTTCAAGCGGCAGTTGTTTCTACTTATCTCCACTTGAGCCTAAATAGTAAATAATAATTATAATTTCAAATCAAAATTTTCAGAAACACAAGCGTTAAAGTGACAAATGCTTGCGCTATAAATATCATCAACACAATTTAAATAACATTTAAAAAGTGAGATGTAAGTCCGTTCAAATTAGGAACGTGGTCCTTAAATTGAACCACTCGTGTCTTAAAATGAACCACATACTTTTAAGTTTAAAGTACTTTTATTAATACAAAATACATATATTTTATTGTACATTCAAAACAAATATGCTATCAGCAACAAAAGCAGAATCCAAAATTGTGATAAGAATAGCAATTTCCTTGAACATTTTGAATTTTTATATAATGACAATCACTTGGTTTGTGGAATAGGTATTATTTGCAAATATAGAGTTTTTACTAATTTTTACTCTCATACAAAAGAGTCCAATTATACACAGTCTTCACAATAAGACACTTTCTTCTAGCACTAACTTTTGCACACTATTGGTGAAGTCATATCCTACAACTCACACACTGGATCACATCCATAATTTCAAACAATTCACATTCACATATTCATGTCAGCCACTGTTTTTAACATGTTTTTTTTAACTTAACATATTATATCGATATTCATTCACAAAATGTACTATTCGCAGTTGACCAATCCTAGAACTTCAATCGGTTTCCTAAATTGGACCAGTTCAATATAGGGTTCAAACAGTGGTTCAATTTACGAGCCATGCCATTTTGGAAGCTTTAGCATTTATGTGATAAGGAGAGACGCTGCTTGAAAAAACGTATGCATGAATTATGTTGCTAAATAAACACTTCATAACATGCAATATATATATATATATATATATATATATATATAGATCATCTCAAATTTATCTAATTGGTCGTATAAGCTTAGCTAGATGAGTCAAATATTACTTCTGAAGCACCAAAAACATACAACACTTTATACAACTGAAACCACAGCTCAGAATGCAAAGTCAACAACTCCGAGCATTTATAAAAATAATTACATAACAAATAAAATGTATATCTTCAATTTTTTAGGAATAGCTTACGAAGCCGTATTCGTTCGGGAGAAATTTTGTATAAACTTATATAACTGGTATAGGTTAAGCGATAGATGAAAACCTACCGCAAAAAGAAAAGGCGGAAAATGTAGACCTCTTTAAAACACACAATTTATTTCAAATAACTATGATTGTGGTATCAGCCATTTTTGAGATATCCATTATTAATGATTCAATTTGCTCAATACTTTGTTACTTTCTCTACTACGTATAGTTAAGTAGGGGAAGTATTGTACTCCACACAAAAATTCGATACCGAGATTTCACCAGAAATATATGTTTTGAGGTCCCCTGAATCCAAAAAAAAGCATTTTTGGAAACATGTCTGTGTGTGTGTGTGTGTGTGTGTGTGTCTGTCTGTCTGTGAACAGCATAACTCAGAAACGAACGGTCTCATAAACACCAAACTTGGTATTTAGGTCCAGTATCTTCCAGAGATGCGACACGAAGGTTTTCAAGAAAATCCCCCCACTCCAGATTACCCTTTACATGGAACATTTCTCGAAAATTTTAATTTTCTCAAAAATGGCTCTAGCGATTTTGATTAAAATATCATATGTTTAAGATATTTTCATGACAAATAAAATGTATATCTTGAATTTTCTGTGAATGTCTCCAAAAGTATTCTTCATTGTGAACGACTTTTGCTTAACTGGTAAACCATAAGAGATAGACAAACTTTTACTACAAAAAATGTAGATCGCGTTAAACTACACAATTTATGTCATATACATTTTTTTGTTGTTGAGTGAACCATTTTCGAGATATTGCTTGTTATGCTCTTAAATTTTTCAGTACTTATTTTCTCAAATGGGAATTCGTCATTCATTTTTTTGTCCTGGTAATGCAAAGAGAATGGAATACTCCACATAGCAACCAGCTCTTAAAATATTTGACTATCGCTTAAAGCCTTGCAATTCCCCTTGCATGTACAAGAAAATTAGCAGTAAGATTAACATCTCGATATCTGGATTAACATGAAAAATAAGCGATTATAAAAATAGTTTGTATAAGAGTAGAGAAAGTCATGTGAGTGTAACACATCAGATTCTTTTTCTTTCAAGTCTTCGCGATGTCACGGAAACAGTATGAAATTTTAAGGCCAGCGTATAGCGTCCAGTTCTAAAATACTTGACTATCGCTGATCCCTTTGTATCTACAATGAAATGTGTAATGTAGCTATTTCTGCAAAGATTTATCTCGATTAAAATGAAATAGAAAAACAAAGTTCGGTAAGAATAATCTTTATAGCAACTAATAAAACATAGAGGAAGAGAAAGTCGTGTGAATTTTGTATTACGTAATCAATTATGTAATTGAAGGAATTTTGATTCTAGAGCTCAAGATATTCCGAAATATTTCTTCTAAGTTCCGAAAGCATGCTCTCAAAGGTATCTCGTAAATTTAGCAGTAAATTGTGATCATTATAAATGCATGTCTGTTCCCTAAAAGGTCATTTGATGTACTAGGGTTCAAATACGTTGTAGAATGAATAATAATATTAATAATAATAATGTATGTCTGTATTAGACTGCAGACATAAAAACAATTCTCCCTTTGTTTCATACCTTTTCTCTTACCAGAAAGATCCAAGCGCAGACAAGTGGGCCGTTTTTCTTCGCAGCGTAAATATGTTTAAAGGTGCCTAACCAAATGTCAGCACCAACCACATGTATGCCCATCAACTGCAGGAATGTCTTTAAGAATTAATGCCTTAGAACGTTACGGTGGGCAGATATAACGGTGAAGAATGAACATCTTTGGCTTCGGTTAAGACCGTACGGTGTAATATCGGAAAAGGTTGTAAGAATCGCGATGGAAAGAAGAACAGCAATATCGACAGATTTGCGGCTGCATTCGTGTTGGCCAGCTTCCAGTTGAGGTAATGCATCATCCTGCAACTCGATGACAGAAACAAAACTAAGAGGAAAGAGGGTTCAGCATATCTTTGAGGGAAAGGAAGAAAGCGAAAGGAAGAGGGTGGATCTGTACATCCATGTTTTCTCTCTTTCCCCAAACAAGATGGATGTAATCGTTTGTAACAAATGGGTCGGTTCGCTGCAACGGCGTTGACATTTAGTGGCGAACTGCAAGTAAAATAAAAGTGGCGCTTTGTTGCCTGTAAACTCTATTAAAACTCACGTAACGTTTTCGCAAACTGAAGGTACTGTATAGAGAAGTTCAGCAACGTTCATTACAGCAAAAATCTAATGTGTTACACTCACATGACTTTCTCTACTCTTGTACAAACTATTTTTACAAACGCTTATTCTCCATATGCTTCATGTTAATCGAGATGTTAATCTTATTGCTAATTTTCTTGTAGATGCAAGGGAAATTGGTAGGTTTTAATCTATAGTCAAATATTTTAAGAGCTGGTTGCTATGTGGAGTATTCCATTCTCTTTGCATTACCAGGACAAAAAAAATGTATAAGTATTGGAAAATTTAAGGGAATAACAAGCAATATCTCGAAAATTGTTCACTCAACAACAAAAATGTGTATGACATAAATTGTGTATTTTAACGCGATCTAATTTTTTGTATAGTAAAATTTTGTTTATCTCTTATGGTTTACCAGTTATGCAAAAGTCGTTCACAATGAAGAACACTTTTGGAGACATTCCCAGGAAATTCAAGATATACATTTTATTTGTCATAAAAATATCTTAAACATATGATATTTTAATCAAAATCGTTAGAGCCATTTTTGAGAAAATTAAAATTTTCGAAAAATCTTCCATGTAAAGGGTAATCTGGAGTGGGGGGATTTTCTTGAAAACGTCGTGTCGCATCCTTGGAAGATACTGAACCTAAATACCAAGTTTGGTGTTTATCCGACTGTTCGTTTCTGAGTTATGCTGTTCACAGACAGACAGACAGACACACAGACACACACACACACACACACACACACAGACACACACACAGACGAACATGTTTCCAAAAATGTTTTTTTGGATTCAGGGGGTCTCAAAACATGTATTTCCGGTGAAATCTCGGTATCGAATTTTTGGGTGGAGTACAATACTTCCCCTACTTACTATACGTGGTAGAGAAAGTAAAAAAAATCTGATGCGTTACACTCACATGAGTTTCTATACTCCTGTACAAACTATTTTTACAAACCCTTATTCTCCATATGGTTCATGTTAATCGAGATATCGAGATGTCAATCTTATTGCTAATGTTCTTGTAGATGCAAGGGGAATATGGTAGGTTTTAAACGATAGTCAAATATTTTAAGCACTGGTTGCTATGTGGCGCATTCCATTCTCTTTGCATGTCCAGGACATAAAAAAATGAATAACGAATTTGAGATATAAGTATTGGAAAATTTAAGGGAATAACAAGCAATATCTCGAAAACGGTTCACTCAAAAAAAGTGTATATAACATAAATTGTGTATTTTAACGCGATCTACATTTTTTGTGTAGTAAAATTTTGTCTATCTCTTATGGTTTACCAGTTATGCAAAATTCGTTCACAATGTAGAATACTTTTGGAGACATTCAGAAAATTCGAGATATGCATTTCATTTCTCATGACAATATCTTAAACATATGATATTTTAATCAAAATCGATAGAGCCATTTTTGATAACATTAACATTTTCGAAAAATGTGCCATGTAACGTGTAATCTGGGGTGGGGGGATTTTCTTGAAAACCTTTGTGTCGCATGTCTGGAAAATACTGAACCTAAATACCAAGTTTGGTGTTTATCCGACTGTTCGTTTCTGAGTTATGCTGTTCGCAGACACACACACACAGCACACACACGGAGATGTTTCCAAAAATGCTTTTTTTTTATTCAGGGGGTCTCAAAACATATATTTTCGGTGAAATCCCGGTATCGAACTTTTGGGTGGAATACAATACTTCCCCTACTTACTATACGTAGTAGAGAAAGTAAAAGTATATGGCAACCTCAGCGTACATAGTTTTTACTTTCCCTACACGTACATAGTAGGATATAATTATCGAAGGGGGACACCTCGCCACTGCAATCAACTAGATCTATTGTGGTTCACACTCGGGAGGCAGGGATGAAGTGAAGGAGCCGCAGGAAGTCGCAGATCCATAGGTGGACAGTATCCCAGAGACGCAGGAGGTGCCTATCATTTCCATTACGAAACACCCGCTCTCGCCAGTAGACGCAGAGCCCCGTGAGAGGGCGACGAAGCAGCCCTTGCAGGCAGGCCAACGCGACCTATCGTTGGCGGGGAGAAATCTTTCCAAAGCGCAGCAACCATGCCATTTGGCCATCAATAGACGCACGACTGAACCCAGAGACACTGCCTCAAAGATGAAATGACAGGAAATGAGGCAAAGGAGAAATCGTGGTAGAATAAACCACCCCAGCATTCGGCTAGGCGACGAGAAGTAAACCACGAAAAAACACTTGTCAGAGTGGCCGGCCACCAGGACCTCCCGAATGCGGGCAGCAGACGTTACATAGTGGGCAGAGAAGGCATTGCATTCCACCCAAAAATTCGATATCGATATTTCACCGGAAATAACACGTTTTGAGACCTTTTGAACCCCCCAAAATGGTGTTTTTGGAAAAAGCTCCGTGTGTGTGAGAACTCAAAAACTAAAAGTAGGATAAGTACCAAACACCGTCATTTAGATTCAGCACCTTCCAAAGATGGGACAAAAAGATTTTCAAGAAACTCCCCCCACCCCAAAGTGGAAAATTTTTCAAAATGTTTGATTGTCCAAAAAATGGCTCCTTTGTGTAAAATACCATATATTAAACATATTTACATTACAAATAGAATTTATAGCTTGATTTTGAGGAATTTTGTACAACCGATAAACGCTAAGTGGTAGACGAAAACATACTATACAAAAAATGTATCTCTTTTTACCTATAATATTGAATTTATTTTAAATAACTTTTTTCGCGACATAAGCCATTTCTGAGATATCCGTTATTAACGGTTCGAATTGTTCATAAGTCCCGTAGGTTTTCAACTGTTTCTCGCGATGTCATGGAAACAGTATGGAACTGTAAGGTCAGCGTGTTGTGCTCAGTTTAAAAACATTTGCCTATCGCTATTCTCTTTGTATCTATAACGAAATGTGTAATGCGGCTATTTCTAGAAAGATTAATTTGGATTAAAATGAAGTAGATAAGAAAATAATTTTTTGTAAGATTAATTTGTGTACCCACTAATAAGCTATAGAGTTGAAGGTCATGTGAATGTAACACATCAGATTTTCTTTTAAACCAATACAGCAGCTTTTGGCTGATGGTGCAGCTACAATAGCCCAGGGTGGTTTAAGAACGGTGCCACAGATTCTCCACGCCTTCATAAATAGAAACTCTGATGTGCTGTGTTCACACGACTTTCTCTACCCACTCTTCTGCGAACTACTCTTACAAAAACTTACTCTTCTGTTACTTATTATTAATCGAGATAAACTTTCATTGTACTTTACACATTTCGTTGTAGGCATAAGAAGAACACAGTAGACTAAAGTGATGTCAACCGAGTGGGATGGCTTAAGCGGCAAGTCTGTGCCCTGCGTTCGATTCCACTCTGATCATAGAATTTCTCGTGGTTTTCCCCTGGTCTAGCACGATTTCCCCTTTCCCCATTTACTCTCATTTCATCTCTCTCTTTCACATTTAAGATGTGTTTTCAGGTCCTGAGGTGTTGGTGGTGCCGGGCAGATGAGGTAGATGATTGCGCATTGTAAAGATTTCTCCCCGTAACACCAGGGTGCGTTATCCCGCCTGTTAGAGTCGCTTCGTCGCCCTCTCTCGGGATTCTTTGCTGTACTGATGTGCGAGTGTTCAAACTGGAAATATGTATTATGGACTTCTGCGCATCTCTTCGGCCTGTCTGCCTGCGGACTTGAGACCTCTTACGGCGTGAAGTGTCCCCCTCCGATAAACACATCCTACATCCTGAAGTGATACTCAAATTTTTAAAAAGTGTGTCACTATGTGATGGCTCGCATTCGACGACGCTCAACCACCCACCGCTCACAAGCCCCCAGACCCTCGGCGGTCTCCCCCTGGTGGGGCCACTCGGAGGCGGGTCTTATCTGAGCAGTTCCGCAATGACACCAGGGAAGAAACCTCTACAAAGCACACATCCACCGCCCAACCGCAACCGGCAGAACGCCGTCGCACTGGTCCTATAATCCTGAAACTAATGACTATGGGGATGGTGGGTACAGAGGGCCAGGAGAGTCATGATAGAAGAGGAAACGCCCCAGAATTCGCCTACCGACCCGGTGAAACCACGAAAACCCATGGATCAGAGTGGGCAGTCGCACACGTTACCGCGGCGCCTTTTCTCTCGATTAGAAAAAATCTGAATGTTTTACACTCACATGACTTTTGCTACTCTTGTACAAACTATTTTTACAGACGCTTATTCCCCATATGCTTCATGTTAAGCGAGATATCCTGATCTTAATCTTATTGCTAATTTTCTTGTAGATGCAAGGGGAATTGATAGGCTTTAAGCGATAGTCAAATATTGCTATGTGGAGTATTCCATTCTCTTTACATTACCAGGACAAGAAAAATGAATAACGGATTCATATTTGAGAAAAAGTGTATTGGAAAATTTAAGGGAATAACAAGCAATATCTCGAAAATGGTTCACTCAACAACAAAAATGTATATGACATAAAGTGTGTATTTTAACGCGGTCTACATTTTTTGTGTAGTAAACTTTTGTCTATCTCTTATGGTTAACCAGTTATGCAAAAGTCGTTCACAATGAATGATACTTTTGGAGACATTCCCAAACAATTCGAGATATACATTTCATTTGTCATGAAAATATCTTAAACATTTGATATTTTAATCAAAATCGTTAGAGCCGGTTTTGAGAAAATTAAAATTTTCGAAAGATGTTCCATGTAAAGGGTAATCTGGGGTGGGGGGATTTTCTTGAAAACTTTCGTGTCGCATCTCTGGAAGATACTGAACCTAAATACCAAGTTTGGTGTTCGACTGTTCGTTTCTGAGTTATGCTGTTCACACACAGACACACACACACACGGACATGTTTCCAAGTATGCTATTTTTGGATTCAGGGGCCTCAAAACATGTATTTCCGGTGAAATCTTGGTATGGAATTCAATACTTCCCCTACTTACTATACGTAGTAGAGAAAGTAAAAAGAGTAGATAAGGTCATATGAATGCAGCACACCAGATTCTTAAAGCTTCTGTTTCTACCTTCTGGATAACATACTGTATACACTTGCCAAGTGTGCCTTCCAGCTCCGCCATAAGGACGTACAACATTATAGTAAAATCATAGGTTGAAAGTTGTTCATCTCGGGGATGGGCTGATGGCTGGCGGTGACTACTTAATTATATGTCTGCTCAGCTAATCACGGAGGAGGCTTCTGTAGGAAGCAAACTGCATCATTAGGGTTTTAATTTTTTACATAAGCTGAATTGAATGAGGCGTTGTTGTTTGTGAGAGAGGAATACTAAAATACGCAGTAACGAAACGCTAAAGAGAAATGCTTGAAGTTAAAGATTAGCCTTCAATATAGTGGGTAGAGAATATAATGTGCATGTAGCACATTCCGTTTTTACATTTACCAAATCTATATATCATCAAAGTATAGACGTTGTCTCATAAGTACTGTCGGTTTTTAAGCAAAGCTTTATTTGGTACTTTTCTGACAAGAAATTAAACTACTCTTCAAACTACAGACCATCAGGTTTAGCCATATTTCAGGGAGGTTTATTTTCCCACGACGATACCAGTCTCTGGTTTTTGATGCGAAGAATTCGGCGGGACCCACTTCCACAGCTTCAATGTTTTCGAAATTTCTTCCACGCAAGAAATGGGCCATGGATCGAAACAGATGTTAATCTGAAGGCGTTAGATCAGGGCTGCATACTGGGTGTTGTAGCAGTTCGACTACTTCCAATTCCTGAATTTTTGTCATGGTTGTTCGTGTAGTATGGGGTGTTGCATTGTCCTGTTGCAAGAGAATTCTATCTCGGTTAACTAATGCTGGGTGTCTCTGTCTCAAAATTTCATGAACTCGTTCCAGTTGTTGAGAATAACAATCCGCATTGACTGCACGTCCGTTTGGAACAAAGTTCCAATGAAGACACATTACTGTGTGGCCGAACTGATTCCTTTTTAACGATGACTTTGGCAGCTTGAGGGTGACTGAGACACTGTTTCGAGGCGTCAGGGTTGCGGTAACAGACCCATTTTTCATCACATGTGACAATTCTTCTGATAAATCTATCATCCATGGGTTACAGATAAATTGACAACAGATATCCACTCTACGATGAGCCTTATGAGGTGTCAATTCATGAGGTAAAGATCTACAGCTTCTGTTTGATTTTCCAAGTTTCTTAATCTGCCGATGTATGGTATCTTTTGATGGACCAATTCTTCTGACAACCTACGAGTACTTTTTTGCGGATTTTCTTCCAAAACTCTGCGTGTATTCTCAATATCCCATAATTTAGGTCTTCCAGAACGTGGTAAATCTTTAGTGTTTTCTTCTCCAGTGTTGAAACGCTGGAAACATCCTTGTGCCACACCTCTCCTACGACACCTTCTCCTTCCACTTCACATATTTAAGAGCCGTGGCAGCAGCTTTATAATCTTGTTTCCAGTAGTGCTTTAGAAAGACTCTAACCTCAAACTTTGTAACTTCCATTTTATGATTGTGTATTAACAACTGACGACTGCACATTCTCACAATTTACGCAATACTGACAATAGCATCTTGTAAATAGCATTGGCGAACCAAAGAAAACCAATTCTATCTTATAAAACACCAAACATAAAACTGACATTACTTAAGAGACAGCGTAATACAATTATCCATTCTGTTAATTGAACAAAGTGGAGGTCAGTGTTGGAATTGGAACTGCGTCAGCAGGTTGCAACACCCATCGTGTATGAGTCTATTATTGTGCATAATATTCATACAGTTAAGTGTTTATTGTAACAAATGACTAACGAAACAGTAAAGCTCAAATTTAGATTTCGGTACCAAATTATTAGTTTCTCTACCACGATAGAGAAGGTATTGCATTCCACTCAAAAATTCGATTGCGAAATTTCACGGAAATACATGCTTTGAGGCCCCTAATTTAAAAAAAAAGTAGCATTTTTAGAAAACAGTCCGTGTGAGTATGTGTGTGTCTGTGAACAGCATAACTCAAACAAAAGTGGATCAACACCAAACTTGGATTTGGGTTCACTATCTTCCAAAGATGCGAAACGAGGATTTTCAAGAAAATCCCCCTACTTTCAACTACTTCTTACAAGGAAGAGTTTTCGTAATTTTTGATTCTCTGAAAATGGCTATAACGATTTAGATTAAAATACCACATATTAAAGATGCTTACAAAACAAATAAAATATATATCTTGAATTTTCTGGGTATAACCTGCGAAGTCCACTCCATTCGTAAAGAATTTTGTATAATCTTGTATAACTCGTAAACGTTAAGCGATAAACGAAAACGTACTACACAAAAAATGTAGATCTCATTAAAACACACAAAAGACTTTTTTGTGCCATCTTTCATAGGTATCCTTTATTAATAGTTCAAAAGCGATTCTTTCAGTCAAGTTGATTTTCAGTTGTTTCTTGTGATGTCAAGGAAAGTGTATGGAAGTCTAAGGCCAGCATATAGCGTCCAGTTCTGAAACATTTGACTATCGGTATTCCCTTTGTATCTTTACGAAATGTGGGCTGCAGCTATTTCCGGAAATAATAAATAAACACAGCACAATAAACTTTCGTAAGAATAATTTATGTACACTAATAAGCGATAGAGGGTAGACTTTTTTTGTTCATTCTTTCTTACCTTTTTAACTCCTACTCTGTCGTTTGTAACCCGATTTTTTTGGGTGTGTAAAATATCTTTAGCCGTAGAATTACGGCACATAAAAGAAGCTCAAGCCTGATAAAGGGCCTCTAAGCAAACTTCCCGGTCTTTCACCCCATATAGAATGAGACGCTAAGAACTGTGGTAGTTAAAGAGCGTCTATAAATAAAACTCAATTTAATGTTCTCCGTCGTTTGTGTTAAGTGCAGTTCTATTAGGCCGAGTTCTGCATTATTATTATTATTATTATTATTATTATTATTATTATTATTATTACTAATATGACAGTATGACGAGGATAGTCACAAAACGTAAGACTAGGTGTTTATTTTCACGAAGAATGTGCTAGAAGTTCCGTAAGAAGATTGAAATAGTCTCCGCCCCTTACAGTTTCCCCTGAAGAGTCTTCTCCACCGCACCTCTAAGGAGGAAGTCCCACCAAGCAAGTAGATATATGACGTACTCACTCGCACGGTGTCTCCCTTGTCATATGCCTGCTATTTAAATGCCATGCCACTTAATCCTGCTTCTCTCCCTCCCTATTTAAGAGCCTTTTCGAGTGCGAGGCGCCGCACCCTCCCCCGCCGCCCCGCAACCCTGCGCTAAACACATACAGACACACATACACACATGCGCACACACACACACGAGAGCGCGTGCACCAGTGGCGTGCGGCTTTTCCTCGCAAAAAGCTCTGTCCTATGTTCACATGACTTTCTCTACTCACTCTTCTTACAAAACCTTTCTATCTACTTCTTGTTAGCCGAAATAAAACCTGCATTATATGTTTACGCATTTTGAATACGCATAACCCTTGAAAAAGGTATTTCAAAATTCAAATTAATAACAAAGAATATCTTGGAAATGGTTAATGCTGCAAAAAATGTTTTTTTTATATAAACTGTGTGTTTTAACGAGATCTGCTTTTCTTGTGTGGTAAGATTTTGTCTATCTCTTACAGTAATTATACTGAAGTTAAATATCAAGTTTGGGATTTATCCAACATATCATTTTTGAGTTACGCTCATCATTCTGTGTGCGCGTGTCTATTGCTGTCCGTCTGTCTATAAACAACATAACTCAAAAACGCAACGTTGTTTAAATACAAAACTTTGTATTTAAGTTGAGTATCCTGCAGGGATGCCACTCCAAACTACCTTTTACATGGAACATTTCCGTTATTTTTTATTTTTCCCCAAAACAGCTCTAGTGATTTTGATTAAAATACCATATATTCAAGATATTTGCATGACAAAATGTAAATCTTGGATTTCCTGGGCATAGCCTGTGAAGTGTACATAATTTTTTGTGACCTTTATATTTCTGAGATATTCTTTGTTAATGGTGTGCATTTTCAAATACTTACACTTTTCTCAAGTGGTAAGTCGCAAAGATCTGATGTGATACATTAACATGATTTTTCTCCACCCTCTGTCGCTTATTAATAGGTATTCGAACTATTCATACTAATTTTTTTCCCTCTACTACATTTTAATCTAAATGAACCTCTGCAGAAATAGCTACAAATAGAAAGGAAACAGCGATGGTCAAATATTTTAAGAACTGGACGCTTTACGATGGTCTTAAAATTCCATACTGATTCCACGCAATCACGAGAAACAACTGAATGTTGACAGGACTTAAAGAGAATGGCCAAGTATTGAACATTTCGAACCATTGATAACGGATATCTCAGAAATGATTATGCCACAAGAAAACTTATTTGAAATAAATTGTGAATTTTGAAGAAATATATATTTTTTGTGAAGTACGCTTTCGTCTATCGTTTAACGTTTACTAGTTATACAAGATTATACAAAATTCCTTACGAATAAAGAAGGCTTATAAGGCTATTCCCAGAAAATTCAAGATATACATTTTATTTGCTATGTAAATATCTTTAATACGTAGTATTTTAATTAAAATCGTTACGCCAGGTTTTATAAAATAAAGAATTTCGAAAAATGCTCCATGTAAAGGGTAGTTAGGGTGGAGGATTTTTTTAAAATATTTTTGTCGCATCTCTGAAAGGTACTGAACCTAAATACCAAGTTTGATATTTATCTAACTTTTCGTTTTTGAGTTATGCTGTTCAAAGGCACACATACTCTGGACATTTTTCTAAAAATGCTTTTTTGGATTCTAGGGGCCTTAAAACATGCATTTCCGGTGAAACCTTAATGTAAAAATTTCGAATGGAATGCAATAAATTCCTGCCTACTAGGTACGTGGTAGAGAAAGTAAAAATCTGACAATCGCTTTCTACTTATGCCTACAACGAGATGTTTAAATGTATAATGCAAGTTCGTCTCGGTTAACAAAAGGTATTTGAATAGAAGAATAAACTGCTTATGGAAAAATAGTTTGGAGACGAGTGAATAGAGAATGTCACGTGAATGCAACATATCCTGGATTTTTCTCTTCTATTTTCTATGTTAAAAAATATTTGAACTTATGTTCATATGTGAACGAAACGAAATAACTAAAACAACATATATGTCTTGCTTCTTTCACTTACGACCGTTTAACCTTATGAGAGAGAAATCTCTGTGTGCTTGAACAAAGGTGTGACAGAGAAGGCGACACTCTCTTGCAGCGATTGATTAATTTCCTTCATGTGCAACCAGAATGTCGCCGTTATTAGCACCCCTCACTTGTTTCGACGCACTTCAATTTTTCACTGAATGGTGCTCAGCGCATGCGCGGAATTCAGCGAGAGGGAATAATTTTTGTCACTTCAAAGCACAACATAAGAACATAAAGCGACAGCGTCGCAATAGTGCAATTTCGGAAAATTTTCCAAAAGGATAAACTTTATAAAAGAGAGTATACAGGGCACCACTGAATTAAAATTTTACTAGCCAAATTTACACATTTACAACGAAACTCTCACAGCCAAGCTGCACTTAAAACTCTTAGTTCCCAATCACTTTAAATCCAAACTAGAATGGGAATATCAAAAACGATTATTAAATCTCTCCTTCCGAAATACCACAGAATTGCGATGGGTACCTGGACACACGGGTGTCTTGGAAAATGTAAAAACTGACGTCCTAGAAAAGAAAGGAGCATCTCTCGCCTTTATAGGACCAGAGCTGTCAACGAATAAGCACTTTAGAGGCAACAGCAGTAAAACATTAGATTTGAAAAGAAATGGAAAACAATTCATACAAATAAACCTTTCAGGCAAATAATTAATATGACTTGTGAAAAATTAAAGTAACTCACTTATTAGACCAAATAAACCTTTACTTAGGAAAGTTATGAACTTTATAACTGGACATGAGTTTTAGAAAACATCTGAAGACAATTGGGCTACACATTTGTCGTCTGTGTTTACGAACCAATGAAACGATTAGAACCTCGTTTTAAATTCCTACTTTACGTTAGTTGCTTTGTTAACGTTCTGAAGTGTAATCTTTTTGATTAACAATTTCTGGACATTTACCTATTATAATTGCATTTAGGCTTAAAGAAAATATTCACATGCGCGAGGCATATTCAGTGCGCAAGGATTCAGTTTTGAGAAAGTTGTGCTATATATTTTGATCAAATAGCATTCTGTAAGACCAAGTACGCATCTATGACATATCTTTAGTACACTCGCTTCCATTTATGCTGCCACTGCAGCTTCGGAAGGCATTTTACCAACCTTCTCAGCGGGCGCGTACATAGCAGGGAGCCGTGTGTCAGGAGCGTTCAGTCTTTGTTGTTCGACCAAGCAGGTGTGTGTGTTAACTGTAGCTCACGGGATGTATGTAAATATTTCGGAGGTGCATCGCGGAAGGATTGCGGGTATGTGGGAAGCCAATTTGCCATTTGAAGATATTACTGCGGCAATTCCATGCAGCATTCGCATGGATAGGTTATTAATGTCTAGTAAATGCGTCCCCTTTGAGAGTAAAAAGTATAATTTACTACAGTTTTGCATTATAATTATTGTCATTAAAATACTCTGTCATTGAGTTTTTTTAGTTTAACGTCCTTAACTTTTAAGGTAATATCGCACAATGAATAAAATATCCTCAAATGAGCCCGGGATCCACAGAGCTTAAAGTTACACGGCATTTTCAGGATAAAGAAAACTTATCCAGGTAACTCACCCATTCGAGGTTCGAGTTCGGGATCTCTGGAATGTGAGGCAGACCACACCACACAGGATGGAGAAATTGTGCAAAACAGTTGTTTTATTTAGTTGTATATAATGATTCCAATAATGTCTGGTAAATATGTCCAGAGAGTAAAAGGTATAATGCATTTCATGGCTATTATATGTAAATAATGATGAGTAAAGCTATTGCTCAAATTTATATATTTATATGCGAATAATCTAGAATTGTGCACATAAAACAGAACGCCACTGCATGCGCGAAAAGGTAAACAGATACACACAGTTGTTCCTTGCTATACATACTCCACCTGTAAAGGTCAATAGAATGCCGCCTAAAGCTGCGGCAATGGCATAAATGAAAGCGAGTGTACAAGACTGTATGAAAATTAGTAAAATAATAGCAGTAATACAATAATAATGGTGATGATCATGAAGAAGAATGGAAAAACGTTTTCTCAAACCCGCCCCAGTAATTATCCTTAACCATGTTGTCGATCTGCAAACTGTTACAACATTAAGGCCATATTACACTTAGCAACTCTTCATGATGTTGTTTCCCATCAGCCGGGCATCCAAAACTGTGGTTCTTTTACGTGTTGCCTATTGATTAGTTCACAACACATTAGATAGTAAGGAGTATTACAATACTTAAAGTAGTTTCGCAACATCAGTGGACTGTATTGTTTCGCCAACAAAAGCAAGAAGATGCTTTGCGACTCCTATACTTAAATGTGTTCATTTCGATACAGATTTCGGCGCTTGCGCGTTGTCCTACTTAGAGCCACTGAAAAATAGTTTATTCAATAATATGAATTTATATTAGCCTTATTTAACTGTTTTCATTCTTTACAATGAGATTCTAATAAATTTCTGTTCACATTTTACAAAAGTTTGATAACAAAGACTTTAAAAACACTTTGTCGAAAATGTTTTTGCTTTTTTCCCTCTGTACCCCTCTGTTTTAACAGGTAATACAACTTTTTATACTTGGATATATCATGTTTCACATTTAGAGTAGCCTTTAATATAGAATAATTTGTCCACAAGGTTGGGGATTTCATTGTTTTTGACATTTCTTCAAAGTAAACTATGAAGAAGGTGTTTTGTTGGAGTTGTTTATTTATTTAGCTCTACGTATGGACGTCAATTTAAAGAAAGATTGTTTTGTTAAGTTATTTGCACCACGCTTTGGGCGTCAATTATATTTATATTTTAACTGTTGGGGAGCCGAACTTGTAGTAGTTGCAACAGCATGTATAGTAAACATTTTCCGGTAGCCTTCGCCCCAAATGTATTTTTAGGTGGCTTTTGCCCCAAGTTTAAAAAATATTAATTTTGTAATTAAACTGTTTCTTTAAGTATTAAATATTTATGTTTGCCTCGGCTGTGTCATTATTATTGTTAGAGACAAGGAAGTCTTGATAGGGCGTGATGAAACAGGAATGTAGGCTTACACAGATTTTAAGTTTTAATTCAGTCGTTTTTATTAATCCTTCACACAAATTAAATAGCACTTCACTGATATTGAGAGCTGTGAGATTCTTTTATTTAATACTCGCACTTTTTAACACTTATACTATTTTCGTCTCATGCAAATACGTAATTAATTCCTCGAGGTCACATCTCGCGTCTGGTTAGTAACTCTGTCTGCAGGCAACTGAATAGATTTCAACCATCTAAACTTTGTAAATTATGTATTTCAAGTCTGTAATTGGCTAATCCTACTCCAATAGAATACCTGCATTTAACTAAAGGTTTTTCTGGTTGTTGATGGCTATTTTTAAACTGTCACTAAAATTACATTATTGTTACTCTAATAATGGCTAGTAGCATTTAAACTTCCTTACTCATTGTTACCTCATTGTTAGCAACCTTTAACGTATTATTCTCACAGCTCCTACATTATTAAATTACGTAATGCATTCACATAGCATTATTGAACATGTTTACAATAATATAAGCATATGCAATGACTGTTACATACATTTTACAAATTATTGTTACATACACATATTGTTTTAAGACGGGCTGTTATTGTATTTACTAATTATATATTTTGAATGAAATCATTTAAGTGTTAAAACACTGCCTCAACTATGGGCACATTTTCTGACAATGAAGTTACATTTTTTCTTGCTCGTCAAACCATGAATTGTAATACAACTTTGCATATATTTTCTTTGATTTTTCAGGAAGTAAATTCTTGTTTACATTCCTCGCCTCCTCCAGGATGTAAGGAAGTGTGGAACTGAATTCCACATCTTCAGATTCACTCACTCGAGTCTTAACTCTCATTATAGGATCGTTGCATAAACAACTATTAACAGTCACACAGAAAGTCACAGACTTGAATAATATAGGGTTATATGTTATATAATATCACAGTAAGTATGAGAAGTAGGTAAGCGTCTATTGGACGCCTGTCGAAAGCTGTTGTATGAGAAACCTGTTGCTCGCTGTCAGAGGATTAAGGACATCAAATACCTTGCCACATGTGAAAAGCCACATTCTCGCTGTTCGAAATGTGGCGGGATAGTCGGGTCGGGATGTGTTTTAATAGTGTGAATAATTTGTCAAGGATTTCTGAGACGTGTATCGCTAGGGCTGCAGCTAGATGGATTATTAACTGTCAGGACTTGTTGCTTAAATCTCCATTTTTATTGGCACCTGTATTTTATAAACTCACGACTCTTTATCCCTTCCACTCGCTCGTCTTAACAATATTTATCATTACACTTAATCACATGCACGTCCCATAACGTGAGGAGTGAACGCCTATACCCGCCTCGTCCTATTTTATGAAGTGAGTTTCCTGAATCTTCTTCACTGCTCTCATTAGGCTATACGTTTATGTGATATTTTGTTTGGAGAAATTATAAGTTTCGCCTGCTAAATCGTTTATTTCTATTTCCTCCCGTTTCTGTTTCGTGAGAAAATCGTTGTTTTAAGAGTGCATTTCTGGCTGACTGTTATGTATTGCTTTCTCTCGTAGTTTCTGTGATATTTAAAAAGAAGGAACAGATTTTAAATATTCATTTTTAATGAACAACAATAGATAGCGACACATACGACACATCATTGAATAGAGGAAAGCTCAAAGTTCAAAACCCCGCCTATTAGTTCCATTCACTGCCTATAGGGGCGTTGAGTATGTTTACGAGAAAATGGCGACGGCACAGGAAAAGTCCTTTGGTGTGCTGCAGTATGCAAAGAGTGAATCCATTGTTTCATTGCAGCGTGCATTTCGTTGCAAGTTCAACAATGAGCCGCCTTGTCATAAAAAATTTACAATTGACAAAAAATGCAATTTTGAACTTTCTTCTATTCAGTGATGTATCACATGTGCCGCCATCTATTGTTCATTAGAAATAAATATTTAAAGTCTGCTCCTTCTTTCGGAATAACCCTGTACTTTGAAAATTACACACTTCTTGTAAGATTCAGAAAATGTTGAAACGATATCCGCTTCTTTGGAAGAGACTACAAACACAAACTTTAAAAATATGATGTGTTACACTCACATGGCTTTCTCTACTCTTGTACAAATTATTTTTACAAACGCTTATTCTCCATATGCTTCATGTTAACCAAGATGTTAATCTTATTGCTAATTTTCTTGTAGATGCAAGGGAATATGGTAGCTTTTAAGCGATAGTCAAATATTTTATCGCTGGTTGCTATGCGGAGCATTCCATTCTCTTTATATGTCCAGGACATAAAAAAATGAATAACGAATTTGAGAAAAAGTATATAAGTATTGGAAAAATTAAGGGAATAACAAGCAATATCTCGAAAATGGTTCACTCAAAAAAAAATGTATATGACAAATTGTGTATTTTAACGCGATCTACATTTTTTGTGTAGCAAAATTTTGTCTATCTCTTATGGTTTGCCAGTTATACAAAAGTCGTTCACAATAAAGAATACTTTTGGAGATATTCCCAGAAAATTCGAGATATACATTTCATTTGTCATGAAAATATCTTAAACATATGATATTTTAATCAAAATCGTTAGAGCCGTTTTTGAGAAAATTAAAATTTTCGAAAAATGTTCCACGTAAAGGGTAATCTGGGGTGGGGGATTTTCTTGAAAACCTTCGTGTCGCATCTCTGGAAGATACTGAACCTAAATACCAAGCTTGGTGTTTATCCGACTGTTCGTTTCTGAGTTATGCTGTTCACAGACACACACACGGACAGACACACAGGCACACACACGGACATGTTTCCAAAAGTGCTTTTTTTTGGATTCAGGGGGTCTGAAAACATGTATTTCCGGTGAAATCTCGGTACCGAATTTTTGGGTGGAATACAACACTTTCCCTACTTACTATACGTAGTAGAGAAAGTAAAAAAGGGATGTGTCATTCCGCGTCTTTGTTGGAGGTTATAAATGCTGATATGTCCTTGTTATAGCGGTATGGTCAAGAAAAAATCCAACTTTGTTCACTTATTTCAAGTGGCATATCGTTTGAACCTTTTCTAATCGATTCTCTTAGACAATTATGTCTTTTATGTGCAAAGTCGTATAATTCTCTGCCTTAGGTTGTTCTCGCTTGGGTTTTTCCTGCCTTAAGTCCGTTTCATTACATTTATTTTCCCAATTCTGTTATTATTTATACTTTTGCATTTATTGTTTAGAACCTCCCGATTGTGTTATTAAATAAATTCATAACAGTATTTACTTATACACGAAAGGGTGATAACGCTTCAGAAAATATGGTTGGCTCTGCATGGTCGCTATCAGGCTATCTCGGCTCGTGTTGGACGAGGGTTGTTGGGATTAATTCAAGTACGCCACTGACGAACACATACATGCCCACGCACTCACCACGCAACCGCTACCAGAAGAGCCACTTCTCACGAATGTTCTCAAGTTGGCCGAAACAAGAGTCAAGAATTAGTTGTTCATCCCCCACCGTCACATTGCATAAAAATGACTTCATGGTCCGTCAGCCCTTGACCTGCACATGCATTGCACTTTCTCCAGAATGCACCGACACTGGCGTGTGAGAGTACTCCTGTGTAGTGAAAAAGGGTAAAGGTGTCTAAGGCCTCTCCAAGGAGAAAAGGTGCTACGCTCATCCTGAAAATTCCTCTGTTCTGAAATACATAAAGGGTGAAATAATAAATAATTGGGAAACACCAGATGCATACACAAGATTCCATATCTTGATGGTTTTCAGATCTTCATCATACTTGATGCTGTGATTTTTGGTAGGAGCACACGCATTGTATTTGGACTAAATGGGGATTTAATCGGGAATTTTCCTCAATTCAATTACGTTTTGCAAATAGGCGAAATTTTACTCTTCATTTCTATCAACAACTGCTGTATTTTTAATGTTTCAGAATACTTTAGAAATAAGCTGATAGCAAACTGATGAAAAAGCACATAAAGCAGTGGATTAAATGGATTGTCTCTGGAAAGAAATGATAGCGATTTTCACTTCTTAAACCTAATCTTGCATAAGAAAAAATATAACTAATCATAAATGGTCAACATCCACCTTCTTTTTACTTTCTCTACTACGTATAGTAAGTAGGGGAAGTATTGTATTCCACCCAAAAATTCCATACCGAGATTTCACCGGAAATACATGTTTTGAGACACCCTGAATCCAAAAAAAGCATTTTTGGAAACATGTCCGTGTGTGTTTGTTTGTATGTGAACAGCATAACTCAGAAACGAACAGTCGGATAAACACCAAACTTGGTACTTAAGTTCTGTATCTTCCAGAGATGCGACACGAAGGTTTTCAAGAAAATCCCCCTACCCCAGATTACCCTTTACATGGAACATTTTTCGAAAATTTTAATTTTCTCAAAACTGGCTCTAACGACTTTGATTAAAATATCATATGTTTAAGATATTTTTATGAAAAATGAAATGTATATCTCGAATTTTCTGGGAATGTCTCCAAAAGCATTCTTCATTGTGAACGACTTTTGCATAACTGGTAAACCATAAGAGATAGACAACATTTTACTACACAAAAAATGTAGATCGCGTTAAACTACACAATTTATGTCATATACATTTTTTTTGTTGAGTGAACCATTTTCGAGATATTACTTGTTATTCCCTTAAATTTTCCAATACTTATACTTTTTCTCAAATTCGTTATTCATTTTTTTGTCCTGGTAATGCAAAGAGAATGGAATGCTCCACATAGCAACCAGCTCTTAAAATATTTGACTATCGCTTAAAGCCTAGCAATTCCCCTTGCATCTACAAGAAAATTAGCAATAAGATTAACATCGCGATATCTCGATTAACATGAAGCGTATGGAAAATAAGCGTTTGTAAAAATAGTTTGTACAAGAGTAGAGAAAGTCATGTGAGTGTAACACATCAGACTTTTCTTTAATGTATTCCCTCATCATTGTAGGATTTAGGTTTACAAGCCAATTCCTTGGATTAGTATCCTATCGAGAAGCAAGCAAACTCTAGATCATGGCTTGTAGAGGATGGATGATTAGCTCAATGTCTGGTATAGCGGCGAAGAAGAAGGAAGTGAAATGTAATGGTGAAAGAGATGTTAATAAAATTCGCGAATCAAATTATTCAACCCTACATTAGCCTAGCGTCCTTTGGTCAGATTAGTTGGCCCCAGGTGTTTGAATACAGGACCTTCCGAATGTGGGCCTTACCGCCTGAGCCATCTCTCTCGATAAATGGTCAACATCATTACTTAAATAAATATTTAAAATATCTCAAACGATCGCTAATATTTCATACAATTCTATTATACAGCTTCTACTCATGCTGTCTTGTGCATCACGGGCGCCAGGAGCTAAACAGAACCAGATCCATTAGCGTGGAATGTTAATAATGAAATGTAAATAGCAGTTGGTCGACCAGCGTCATTTCTAACATAATAGGTGAGGCAGTATTTTTAACACCTAAATGATTTTAGTCAAATTATATAATATATAAATTCAATAACTGCCCGCCTAAAAGCAATTTGTGTATGTAACAATGTATAAAAGGTGTATATTACAGTCATTATATATGTTTAAATTATTGTATACATGTGTAATAATTATGTGAATGTATTACGTAATTTAATAATGTAGGAGCTGTGAGAATAATAGGTTAAAAGTTGCTAACAATGAGGTAACCTTGAGGCAATAATGAATTTGAAAGTTTAAATCCTACTGGTAATTCTTGGAGCAACAGTAATGTAATTTTTTGAGACAGTTTAATAAAGAGTCAATCAACAACCAGAAAAAGCTTTAGTTAAATGAAGGTATTCTATTGGACTAGGATTAGCCAATCAGAAACTAAAATGGAGCAAAATTTACAAATTCAGAAGTCATTTGCTTGTAGACAGCGTTCCTAAACGGACGCATGATGTGTCCTCGAGAAATTTAATACGTATTCAGTGTGAGAAAAAAATAATTTACATGTTAAAAAGTGTTAAAAAGTGCAAGTAATTAATAAAAAAAATCTCACAGCTCTCTCTCTATCTCTATATATCAGTGAAGTGTTATTTAAATCGTGTCAAGCATTAATAAAAGGAGTGAAGTAAAATTATAATCTGTGTAATCCTACATTCTTCAGTCGCACCACTCCCTGCTAAGACATTCATGTCTCTAAAAAAAATATAAATACTGACGCAGCCGAGGCAAACATAAATATATCATATTTAAAGAAACAGTCAAAATTACAAAGTTAATTTTTTTAAACTTGGGGCAAAGGCCACCGGAAAGTACATTTGGGGCGAAGGCTACCGGAAACTTTTTACCATACGTGCGGTTGCAACTACTTCAAGTTTGGCTCCGCAACAGTCGAAATATAATACATCTTCTTCAAATTGACTCCTAAAGCGTGGGGCAAATAATAATACAACAAAATCACATCTACATAGGCCACCTGTTACATTTTCTTTCTGTACATACTTAAAAGCTCGTGAGAAGTGTTTGAATGGATATGTGCCTGCTATTTAAACAACCAGGCATGCCTGCCCTCCTAACAGTATTTGTTGCTGTGAGTTTTGGTGATGTATTTACTGATGAATTCTTCTTCTTGTCTTGCAGGGAGGCAATCAAGTTGCGACAGTTGACTGACGGTATCCATTTCATCCAGTTGATTCTGGGCTCAGACAACGAGATAAGAGACTGTGAATTCCTTAGACAGAAAAAAATAGTAAGAGACTTCTTAGAAACATTCCGAAAAGACGTGGAGAGAGCGAAAACCCACGAGGAACTAGCTCCCGATCTCCGCAACGTCACCTTCCTCATTCTGGACGACGGCGTACCACTGCCTGAAGATGTAGCTCAGTGGCTGAACTTCCATAAGCTCAAACATCAATGTCAGGAAAATCACCGGGAAATGAAGAAGCTTCTGAGGCATAAAGAACATGGTACTGAACAACAGAGGCTAGATGCCACTGAGCATTTAGAAAGGTGAGTTCTTGAGTCGCTTCCTTTCTGTGTGGCTGCCAAATTGTACAAATATGTGTAGTTTCCAGGAAAATTCAGGCACACTTTTCTGTACATATAGACTTTCATTATAATATAACAGCATCTCCTTGTAACCAAAATTCCTAATATATAGGAAGTTACAAAATTAAACCGACAAACTCTGTAGCGGTAATTCTTGTTGTTGATTGTGGGCCCCACGTTAGGGAGCCAATTTGGGGTGGTATTTGACGGTACGGGATTTGTAGGAATGGTCCCGGGTTCGGTACTAGCTCAGGGTTCTTGCATGGACCTTGGATCTCGGGTTAGTGGTGAATACGACTGTTTTGTTTTCCTGCTCGTTGATTTCCCGTCACCGTTCTTAACATTTGATTCCTGTTAATACTTCGACACACACACACGCATTTCCTATTTGTTACGCTTCATATCATTGTGGCTATCCGCCGACACTTGTCTAACAAACATCTCCAAGGAACTACCACTGCCAAGTGTGTATTCTAAACGTCTCCCGTTTCTCTATTTCAAACGCTCCACATCTCCCCATTCTACTATCACCTGATTTCTAGTTTCTTTCATTGGAGGCCTAAGGCTATCTTTTGGCGAACATTGACCCTTTTCTACACCTCTGCGTTCCAGTAACCCAACGGCACACTTAACAATAGAGGGATAAACCACCCGTTTCCGGCCGCTGATGACCTTGTCTCTCTCAACCCTCCGACAAATTTACAGTCACACTTGCTTTCCATTTTTATTTAACACTATACTTACTGTTATTCATTTTATTCTCCCTATGATTGTAATTTTATTTAATTACTCAAAACGTACTGCTTCAACTCTCAGGGGTTATCAAGAGTGTTAGGCGAACACTTTGGGTTCATGTTTGTTTCCAATAGATCAAAATCAATAACAAGCCAGTACGCCACTGATAAACTTCCCTGAGTTGCTGCTTCTTGCAGGTAATTGCGGCTTTACTAAGTTGAAACACTCCATGTAAATTCCTTGTAACATATACTTAAACTTTTAAAGAAACGCCTAAATTAAAATTGGGTTCACTCCAAACGTATGCCATTTATCTATTTGGAGGAAGAAAAAAAAGGGTTAACCTTTTGTAGGGGGCTTCAACCTACCAGATTACAACGGAGGACGCTAATGACTGCGCTATTACTACAGCCAACTGCTGTTTGTTTCTCTGATAAGTATGATTCTTTATGTGAAAGTGGGAGCGAGGAGCGGTAATCAGTGGTGCACTGGCTCTTGCTGACTATTTTTCCAGAAAAATCTAAGCTCATAATTTTGAAAATACCATAATGGTGCTATTTCCAGCCGTCCTCCTGGTCTAGGGGTACCATGTTAGCTTCTAGTTCCTGAGGTCGCGGGTTGAAACCCGGAGGAGGACGATGGATTTTTCGGGGTAAAAATGCTATAATGGCTTCCTTCAGAAGAGAAGGCTTTGTGGTCCCGAGTCGCAGATTTACGGCACGTGAAAGAACCATAGTAGTTAAGCAACGTCCGTAAATAAAACTCAATTTATTTTGTAGCCATTTTCAGGTTCTGGAAGAGAGGAAATCAGTACCGCATTCGTATTAGGACTTTATTTATTTGCATTTATCATTAGAATATCAGATAAAAAATCATTACGAATTCAAAGTTTGTCGTCACAGACCTCAGGTATCTTATACCACCTCTCTGTAGCCCCTGAAAGTTTGTCAGTTGAATTCTATAACGCCCTGTATACATAACGTAATCCGCAAACATCGTAATTCTTTCGATGAAGTGTGAAACGTTTACATCGGTGTTGAGAAACAGTTTAGTTTATCCATCGATAACTTTGAGAAGGCCAAGACCCGAAAATGGCCTGTCGTGCCATAGTAGTAGCATTGATGACCTTTGAAAATGTTCACTAAATTCATCTGTTTTAATCTTCTTTATTAATATGAAAATCACGTAAGTCTCCCCACCTAGATGTTGGGAATCCATTCTTCTCGTAAGGTTAATGTAAAGTGATCAAATATCCCTTAAAAGTTAAGAAATAGACAAGCATAAGGATAGTTAATAGTAGTCCTAATAGAGTTATATCTATCACCTATTAAGCCAATAATAATTCATCTAAAATTCTGTATGCTCTCTCAAGTTCTTTTAGTTGCATTTAATGTTTGAAATGAATGAATTCAACATTTCATAGTTTCTGTATTCTGGTTTAGCCTCAGGGCAATAATGAACAATAATCCAAATTTTCAATTATCTCAGTTTTTTAACCAGCTCTATCCTGGAAACTATTGATGTACTGTATATAATAGCTTGCTTCTCGAATGGGGTCTATTTATATTCCTTGCATGATTAGAATAAGGCTGAACTAATTTTAATTTGCATGATGGGTCGTTAAAAGCATGTTCTTTGGTTAGAGATTAAACTCTAAGCTAATAAGCATGCTCCGTTTTCTGACTGTGCTAACCAAAACAGGCTCTCTAGATGTTTTGCATGTCTATTGCTTAATTAATACCCTGGCTCCAGCACTGGCTGTGTAACGGTATAACGTACCAACTTCTATTTCCTCCTCTTTTTCCATTCTCCTTTCAAACCTCTCGTTTAAAAAGGGCAGTCATGTTTTTGTAAATACGAATTTCTTCTGGTACATTTTTGTGCACATATCTACCCATTTTATAAAAAAATATACAAAACTTTTATTAGGTTTGCCAGAAAGCTTCATTTCTAAAGAATATTTTACTTTATGAAGACAAAATCATAAGCTGGAAAAGTATGGCATGTAGAAAATAACAGTATGTTCCATAGAAGAGCAACAAAATGACCCAAAATGATCAGTAAGTTGATGCTGACAAGTACTCGGAGCAAATGGACACAATTTATGAAACACAAGGTCTGGTCAACATTACTCCATTTAAATGTTTACATGATCTTTTTCAAAGTAAACTCCTTCTACTTTAATGCACTTTTTATAACGTCTCTGCCAGTCCACGAACACGTTGTGCAGACTATTCTTTCTGAGGTCCTTGAGGATCTCCTCACTTTTCTTGAGCACTGCTTCAGAGTTCTCAATCGAATGCCCCGGAGCTTTGCCTTTAATAATGGAAATAAAAGAAAGATCGGGCTATAAGGCGGATGCACTACACAGGCAATGTTCCATTTAACCAAGAACTGCACGGCTTGATGTGCGACATAAGGCCGTGCGTTATGATGAAGTAGCCACTCAGTCCGATGAAGTTCTGGTCGTTTCCTTACAATGTGTTTCCTCAGTTTAGCCAATACTGACGTGTAGTATGCTGCTGCACAGCAGAAGCCGAACACCAGGCCACGTTGCTTAACACAGAGAACCACATAAACACTGTTGCACGAGGTAGTGCATCTTCAACGTGCGTTTACTGCAGCTCTCGCGTCACTTCCATTTCGTGGCATGTGAAATGCAAGCAGGGTCTACAAAACAGCATTATTACCAACCTCCTGCCGGCGATGGACCCGCTGTTTTCAAATATTCAGCCCTCTATTCTATTTTAAGATGTATATTCGAGTTTAATTCTAAGCAAGCGTTCTTTACGCAGCAGCGCAATTCCTGTCTAAGAATCAACCGTAAGGAATAAAGATTGGTTTAGCCAGTGAACGGAGAGCAGAACAGTGCAGGTACAACAATGTGGTTCACAATACCCGGAAACGAGAACGAGAATGCATAACGATGACCACCCGAGGTGGCAGGCTTAAACCCGGCGGAAGGCGAAGGACTTTTCGGGCGTAAAAATCCTTAGCATGGTTTCCTTCTGAAGGGAAGTAAAGCCGGTGGTCCCGTGTAGATTTACGGCACGTAAAAGAATCTCAAGCCTGATACAGGGGCCTCAGAGCAAAATTGGGACGTCCATAAATAGAACTCAATTCAATTGTTTATGAGATGACCAAAATGGGAAGTTAATTTTGCGTATTTGGACGTCATCGGGACAATCCTATTCCTTCATCTGTTTCCTGCAAGTTGCCGCCGTCAAAACTTGATAGAGTAAACATTTCCAAAATGCAAATGCATTACTATTTCCGACGCCTCTAGCCATCATATAAATGAACTAGGGATGGCGCTTTCACTAGAAGAACCAAGGTTCAATGAATCCAGTTTCATTTTCCCAGCTTGCGACTACAGAGAGGCATCTAGCGGCTGTTTCGTGTCATGGCCACCTTGAGTAATTCTAAAGTGAAGAATCTAATATGCCGTGCCCAGGAAGGAGAGCGAGAAAGTTAAAGTTTTGCCAAGTCTTCTTTCCTGTTCCTGAGAAGGCGATCGCGTAGTTTATAAGCATAATGAATATTACTTTTGTTGTTACTATATGTAACAACAACCTTTCTGGCCAACCTAATAAAATCTCAGACATGCTTGTGCTTGTTTTATTCCCGTACAATATAGAAGTAGTTTAAAAGTGCACAGTCGTATGGAAGATTTTCGCCATGCGGTCCAGTTGGTTTATAACTTCCAAAAGCTTTATCCGCTCATAATGTGTGGGAATTAAATAGGTGCAGTCTATATGTGCCTTATATAAGTAAATGTGACCACCAGCATGATCTTCAAAATTAGTTACAATGCAGGCCTGATGCTTCTGTGCTGTACACATGCATTAGTTCCTAAAAGACTATGATCATTTTTGGTTAAACTACAGATAGGTACAGATTTATTTATGTATATAAATGTGCATCTAGAACCATGCTGAGGTAAGAAATTTATTTTCTTTGATAGCTTTGTCTTTTCTGAAGCCTCCATGTCTTATTTCTGTTTTCCATAGTTGATGCAATATACAAAGAACATAGATGGTGTCTTCTGGAGACTGAGAAAGCATAAACAGTAAAACAAAAAGGGTCTTTGAGTTATGCCTGACAATTTCTTTGAGTAAACTCTAGGAGTGAGTAATGCTAGAATGATAAAATGTGCTATTATAAGAAATATTAGTGTGTTAAATTGAATATAATGATAAAACATAGCCACTCATATGTTAAAAATGGTTTGGTGGTCACTTATCATAGTCCTTCTCACTCTTAGAATGATCCTGACAGAAACAAATGACTGTTATTTGCTTACAGTAATTATAATATTTAGTTTTGCAAACTGATGTTAAAACACCAGAGTAGGTGCTATAAAACTAAACCAGCCACCATGTTGTGAATATCGTATATCTACAGGTCTTGCACAAGTCGTTAGAACCGCACTGGTTTATTTATTTGCGTGACATCCCTCTTTAGGAAACTGACGTTCTCAGCTTAAATGTATGAGCAGATCTTCCTTAGCAGTTGATATAGTGATACTAATACAGAGAGGCGTAAACATCCTTAGCAGGCTTCCTTCGGAAGGGAAGTAAAGCCGGTGGTCCCCTGTCGTAGATTTACGGCACGTAAAAGAACGTCAAGCCTGATAAAGAGACCTCTTTCACGCCCAATATAGAATGGTACGCTAAGAACCACAGCAGTTAAAGAGCGTCCATAAATAAAAAAAATTAATATAACCTTCCTAAATAACAAGCCTGTTTAGTTTTGCAGCACTAAGTATGGAAGCATAAATAATGTTCTTTTAGAAAACAATGCTAATATACAAAATTTTAAAATCTGGTATGTTACATTCACATGACTTTCTCTACCCTCTATCGCTTATTAGTGGTATACAAATTATTCTTATGAACCTGAGATATACCTTTCGGAAATACTCGTTATTAATACAAAGAGAACAGTGATAGTAAAATGTTTAAGAGCTGGACGCTATATGCTGGCCTTACAATAGTATAGTGTTTCCATGATATTGAGAGAAACAACTGATAATCGACAGGATTTAAAGTATTGAACAATTCGAACCATTAACAACGGATCCATTAATCTCGGAAATGGCTGATGCTACGAAAAAGTTATTTGAAATAAATTGTGTTTTTTAAAGAGATCTACATTTTTATGCAATATGTCTTGGTCCATCGGTTAACGTTTACTGGTTATACAAGGTTATACAACGTTCCTTTCGAATAAAGAGGACTTCACATGTGATTCCCAAAAAATTCAAGATATGCAATTTATTTGTAATGAAAATATATTTAATATATGTGTTTTAATCAACATCTTTAGAACCGTTTTTTATGAAACCAAACATTTCGAAAAATGTTCCAGGTAAAGGGGTGTGGTATTTTCTTAAAAATTTTCGTGTCGCATCTTTGGAAGGTACTGAGCCTAAATACCAAGTTTGGCGTTTATCTGACTTTTGAGTTATGAGTTATGCTGTTCATAGACACATATGGACCTTTTTCTAAAAATGCTTTTTTTTTATTCAGGGTGCCTTAAAACGTGTATTTCCAGTGAAATCTTGGTATAAAATTTTGGGTGGAATGCAATATCTCTACCTACTAGGTACATGGTAGAGAAAGTGAAACTCTAATGTGATCGTTTCCATGACTTTTCCTACTCATTATCGTTTATTTTTATAAACTACGCTTACGAAAGCTTGATTTTTCTACCTACTCCATATTAGTAGAGATAAACATTTGCAGAAATAGTTCCATTATACATTTTGTTGTGGGTAAAAGGGACATACAGGAAACCGAATCGATAGTCGGTATATGCTGACCTTGAAATTCCACTCTCCTTTTGCAACATTACGAGAGAGTTGGATTAACACTAAGTAGACAGATAAATAAACTTTCATAAGAGCGGCCCTTAGAAGTTACATAAAAAAATTCTGAAGCGTTACACTCACATGACTTTCTCTACTCTTGAACAAAGTATTTTTACAAACTCTTATTCTCCATCTATTTCATATTAATCGAGATAAACATTTGCATAAACGATCTTTTGACATGCAAAGAGAATTACATTTTACACATAGCGACCAGTTCTAAAAATATTTTACTATCGCTTAAGGCGTACTATGTTCCCCTTGTTTTGTAATTGCAAGGCAATATAGAAATACAGTAGCCTTTAAGCATCCACATTCTATTTGCCAGAGATTAATACTCTTTGCATATCCAAGACAAAAAAAAATGAATAACGAATTCCCAATTGAGAAAATAAGTATTGAAAAATTTAAGGGAACAACAAGCAATATCTCGAAAATGGTTGACTCAACAACAAAAAATGTATATGACATAAATTGTGTATTTTAACGTGAGCTACAATTTTTGTGTAGTAAAATTTTGTCTATCTCTTATGGTTTACCAGTTATGCAAAAGTCGTTCACAATGAAGAATACTTTTGGAGAAATTCCCAGAAAATTCAAGATATACATTTCATTTGTCATGAAAATATCTTAAACATATGATATTTTAATCAAAATCGTTAGAGCCATTTTTGAGAAAATTAAAATTTTCGAAAAATATTCCATGTAAAGTGTAATCTGGGGTGGGGGGATTTTCTTGAAAACCTTCGTGTCGCATCTCTGGAAGATGCTGAACCTAAATACCTAGTTTGGTGTTTATCCGACTGTTCGTTTCTGAGTCATGTTGTTCACACACAGACAGACACACACGGACATGTTTCCAAAAATGCTTTTTTGGATTCAGGGAGTCTCAAAACATATATTTCCGGTGAAATTTCGGTATCGAATTTTTGGGTGGAATACAATACTTCCCCTACCTACTATACGTAGTAGAGAAAGTAATAAATAATGGTGGATAGAGAAAGTCATATATGTAACATCAGAAAAAGCTATTCAAGCAAAAATGAAGAAAAACAAAGTTCATATATTTGTAAAAAAGTAACCACACGGCTTGAGCATATGGAAGCTGCCATATTTAATAGTAATACCAACTTGTAGAGAAAAACTTCCGTAAAAGATAGGTTAAATTTACCTCTCTACTCCAAAGTATGTATGAGTTTGTTTTTTACTTTCTCTACCACGTACCTAGCAGGTAGAGAAAGTATTGCAATCCACTCAAAAATTCTCTACCGATTCTATGTTTTGGGGTCTAAATATCCCCTCCCCAAAATTGGTATTTTAATTCAGTACCTTACAAAGATGCGACACGAAGATTTTCAAGAAAACTCCCCTACCCTAAACTACCCTTTTTATGTAACATTTTTCAAAATTTTTGTTTTTCTAAAAATGGCTTTAACGATTTTGATTAAAATATCATGAAAAATAAAATGTACATCTTGAATTTTCTGCAAGTAGCCTTTGAAGTCCTCTTCATTCGGAAGCAATTTTGTATAATGCTGTATAACTGCTAAACGTTAAGGGATAGACGAAAACGTACTACACAAAAAATGTAGATCCCTTTAAAACACACAATTTATTTCAAATAACATTTTTTGTAGCATCAGCCATTTCTGAGATATCCGTTATTAGTGGTTCGAATTTTCAGTGCTTAGCCATTCTTTTAAAGTCCTTTCAACATTCAGTTGTTTCTCGCGATTGCACGGAAACAATTTTAAGGCCAGTGTATATCGTCCAGTTATTAAACATTTACTATTGTTATTCCCTTTATTAAATTTAAGTAGATATTTAAATAAGTTTTAGTAAGGCAGTTCGTATACCCATTAATAAACGATAGAGGATAGAGAAAGGCATGTGAATGTACCACATCAGTTTTTTTTAATATATATTTAAAATAGAAGTATTGTGTCCACATTATATCAAATTAAGGAGGAAATTCCAAATAAAAGAATGAACAAAAAGTAAAAATGGCACCTTTTGGAAATTTTCTTAATGTTTTAGTCTCCCCATAAATACTAGTAATGCGCAAGCACTTTTTGCCTAATATATATGTTACATTATCACAGTAGGCCTTGTCATGTTCACTATAAATAGGGCATCATGGATAGGCACAGCATTATTGATATACGACCAATAAAATTCGTTGCTTTAATTTGTTACTAAGACGACATTTTGTGGCATCAAGAAAGGAACAGCGCCACATATGTTCATTTGTTAGAGGATCATTCTAAGAGTGACGCACAAACTTTATGAATAGAATGCACTAAATCCACCGTACCGTCTGCACAAGAGAGTGAAAATCCATTACGGATTCTCCGTCGTCACCAACGGAAGGAAGCTTGAGGATTCACGACTGCCAATCCGACAAGTAGTTTTCTGTGTTCAAGCTTTTTCCTGCAATGGCACCGGTGTTTCCTTCTTTCCCCTTTCCCAAAGTATTATACCTCTTATTTACGCCTGTTACACTCCGAGTGAAAGCCGTCGCAACTTCTCCCGTTCTCTGTTGTTTTTGTGCTTGGGTTCTGGACTGGATTTCACGAGCCTGTTATTTCCTTCCATGATTGGCGATAATGAGGTGTTTGGTTTTTATATGTTAATTTTAGACACCTAGGTATGTATTTCACAACGCCGATCATTTTTACTAATACATTATTTCCTGATAGGAACAACAGTAGATGATAATAATTTAATCTGCTTTCTAAAAGTGCGTAATTAAATTTCAAAGACAATACGTTATTATTAACCTCTGTAGAACTAAGATATAACATTTTAGAAAGCTTGCTTAACAATACTTGTTGTGATTTTGCTACATATAAATTACAACTTTTGCTTGATTTGACATTAACAGTTTTGAAAGTGTGTTTACGGTAAGAGAGTAAATGACCGCTGCTTTATTTTAATTAAATATATTTATCGTTTGCTGTTTATTTAAATATGACGTATAATATACATACCACGGGGTTAAGAACGTTTGTTTGCATTTCTTTCTGTTTTTTGTTTTTGTTCTTCTACCTATAAATATTTTCTTCAAAGCGGAACAGCCTGAAGAAAAACTAAATTGATACATTTGTTTGAAATTTGAAAACAATGGACTGGATGAGGATTATTTCATGAAGAATAAAATAAAATAAAATCTGAAACACATCGAACTGGTATCTGGTTCCCAAAACAGTTTTATTGTACAGATTTGCCTTATAACGACAGAGCGGTTTTAGTAAGTAAACAGAGCAATCGTGTTACCGCACGGAGTATAGGTAACGTCAGGTACTGTGACGGACACTCGCCTCCCTAACCCGACAGACGGTTTCGTTACGACTGTTCCATTTATTCGATGTATATATATATATATGTGTGTGTGTGTGTGTGTGTGTGTGTGTGTGTGTGTAGATCAGTGGAGGTCGTGGCAATATGTCCAAATTAAAGAAGAGTTCATACATTAAAAACATATCACTTAAGCATCGTTTGCACCGGAATTTGACATGGAACACTTCAGCACAGTTGCGAAACCATCAGATGTAACAGAGCTCAAAGGACGTTTAAAACTTCATGATAAACAACCTGTAGTTCAATGACACACAAGGAACATGTGACATTATTAGAATGGAACAATGAAAAACGTGGGCTTCCAGCCTCCCCAGCTTCAAACTCCATGTCATACGCTAAAATTGTTTTAAAATGTACAGCTTTCGATGTAAAAGAAAAGGCTGTGAGAAGACTATCAATAGTTAAACATACATTTTTTTCCCTTTAATACTCCTTAATTCTGGTCTACCTGCTATCGAAGTAGGTACTGTTTTCAAACACTACATCATTTGTTTACAGAGAACACTGCAAGGTTACAAGCGCTTCCACCTTCCCTCGCCACCAACCCTCAGTGTGTTCCTAACTTGATGGATTACTTACTAAAACCCATCTGCCTGCTTATAATTAAGCAACCAAAAATACATCAAGACAGAAAATAGTAATAGTAACAATAATAATAGTAATGTTTTTAAAAATATTTAAAATTCACTCTAAAATAAAGCTACTACCCACTCTAAATCATCAACTACTTGCTAGGAGTCAGCAAACACATAACTGGTATCCAGTTATTACTCTATTAGCCCAAGATTTTAACACTAATTTACTAGCCACTGATTTCTAGTGATATAAATGTGCTGGTGTCCAGTACAATCTTCTAATTCATTTTTTCCATTATTTCAGTTAAATCCTTTAAGAGTTTGTTTAGTTTTATTATTTCGTTTTTCATATTAGCATTAACGCTATCCATATATAGTTTAATTAAACTTCTCAACAATTTGTTTTGTACTATAGCTCTTAAAGTAATACACTGTCCACAATAGATGTTAATTTCCTTCCGATTAATCATGTCTTTTAACCTTAATTCACCTCAATATATCACAACAAAATTATTCATAACATTAAAGGTTCATGAAGAATTGAAATAATTCACAATATTGTCGTATTTTTCTCATGCACTGATATATAATTTTCGAAAAACACCCGGTTTTTTTCTTTATCAGTGGCCCTATGTAAGTAAAGTCTAGAAGGTTGAATCCGATTTGAAAAAAAAAAGACCACAGGGTAATAACTAGGATTGAAAATTAGCTTTTATGATAATATGGTCAATTAAGAGCTCGTAATTAAAAATAATTGCAGTATCGTAAGTGATCTTGAAGGTACGATACCATATATCAGAGAAATAGAAGCTGTCTTGGAGGCTAAACGGCATATACTGTGGCGGACTGGTGTCAAAATTATTTTGAACACTCAAGAAATTTGAAGCGAGAGAATGCACTAACAGCTCCCCGGTCGTTCAGTCTTTATAGTTGCGAGCACATAAACGCGGGTTGGAGAAAGCCACTGCACAGAGATAGTACTTTCTTTCATTCTCGCTCGCTATGCGCTGGCAGGTCAGGTCACGTGACTCAGCGCAGTACTACTGCGCAACCTGCACCCACTCGCCTTCGTATGACTATAGTGTATACAGAATTGGTGGTCATTGCCAGAGAACGGAGCGCATGACTCTATACGGAGGTACCCTTGACCGAAGAGTACTGCGTTTCGACGTCAGCGGCACACCACCAAAATTTCTCTTTTCTCTTTTTTGAAATTCTCTTTAATGGACTCTCTTTTGAAGAGTGCTTTTGTGGTTCTCTTGACCTCTCTCGTTTTGCTTCTGCAGGCCATAAATACCACAATAAAGGTGTACGTTTGGAACCACCACATTCCTTCAGGGCAAGAGTACACCCGTGTTTAACTTCCTAATAGGTTCATTAGAGCTGCATTTCATCGCGTTATAAGACGAGTAACCTGACAGTTTGATTCAACTCCGAGCGTATAGCCACAATGGAGTGCTGTTGCACAGTACTCAGAATTTCCCGGTATATGCTGTGGCCAACCCGCGTAATACAGTCGGCCAAGCCCATAGGTGCTGTCGGCCAGACATTGGAAGAAATCTTACCTGGCTACTTTTCGAGAAATTTCGTTGTGTGCATTCTGATAAATTCTGGAGCATTGCATTAAAGTGTTCTCCTGCACTATAAAAAGACAGCACAAAATAAATGTGAATCAGTTGCGAGATAGTTGCCAGCGAGTTATGAGCGATTTCTAAATTAGAGCTGTATAGCGACGCTTGTAACACCTTACGCCCAATAAATAATAGTCTATTATGCAACAATACTATAATGGTAGTAATTAAAACATGAGTATCCTTATGAAACAAGCGGTAGCAGTTTCATAATTTGTATACGAGTGTCTTTCAAATTTATGAGTTGTTAGAAAAAGATTTTACTTTGTTAATTTTGTGGAATTAAATACTGATTGAATGGCAGCACCGCTGGTAGGACCTTGAGCACGTTTGCGAGTAGTGCAATAGATGGCAGCACTGTTAAGTCCACGTTGTATTTATTGATTTTTGCAGGTAACGTGAAAACAACACATATTGAAGCAAAGGAAATGAACTCAATTTATTAGGATATTAAATTTATAAGAACAGGATATATTTTATTTTAAATACACATATGCCATTGTTTACCTGGGGAATGGACTGCTGCTTTAAAGGTGTTAAAAGGAATGAGCGATAGAGGACCACGCGCGCCGAGTAAGATCATAATGAGTCACTGAAGTATTATGGATGTCATAACAGTTCCGTTACGTCACATGTAAATAGCGTATTGTAGTGTGGTCGACCAAAAAGTATTTTGTCACAATATTGAAATTGACATTTTCATTTCTGATTGAACCTTATAATTTTATCTGTGCTTATTTTCATAATGATTAAGTTCTGGTTTGCCCTAATCCCGATCAGGATGTACGACTTAAGCAGAACATTTGAATTGGTTTTCTGTTGACCCAGTCGAGATGAATGATTTAAACAAAATTGAAACTTAGGTGCCTCCAGCAATGCAAAATGTGTTATACACTACTGGCAATTGATGAAACAATAGGTGTGATGAAAGACTAGCAAAGAAAGAAGTTAATAATAATGAGTACTTGTCCATTGCCATTGGAATACCCAAACAGGGAATCACCTTCAACGAAATGCACCTGTTTTGAAAACTAAATTTAAAAGTAGTTACCTTGCTATTCCCTTAATATTTAAGATCACCAACAAAATTACACTTAAGGATTCTCGGTTACCAGGTTCGGTTTTCTGAATGGCACAGGATACTGGCCAGTCCTTAAGATAATATGGGTCTTTAGATTTATTCGGTCGTTGCCGCCAGTCGGTTGTCTGCGCATGACGTCAGTACTTTGAACCGAGTGTATTACCAATGCCTCTCGCAGAGGACTAACGAAAGATGAGTGGAAAGGGGTGGATGTCAACAGTTTCGAGGTCAACTTAGTGAAATAGGACTTGCATCGTACCTTTCCAGTATTTACATTTGGAACTTCTTTCGTTTGCGTTTCGTAAACTCGCAATCTCAGCACGTATGCTGATTAGTAACTCAAATAATTGGACGGTTTTTGTAGCGGATTTTGTCTCGGATTTAATGACACAATTTTAAGTTTTTAAATAAAAACAACTGAAGTAATTTTATAAATATTTGAAATATTTTAGTTCTTTCTCCTTTTTTAATAAAAAGCCAACTTTCTTTCTTCTCATGTTGTGTCTCGGGACTTGATAAATGGTGGACAAGAACTGAGAAAACCATTCACACAGCGGCGAATATCGTAACGATAGACTCCCTCAGTTCGGGAGTAACCTTCAACCATGCAAATTCTGCGGTCCGTGGTCACCTCCATCTCGCATGCAAAGAACGCATAAAATGTCCTAGTGAATGACAGTTCTACACCGTCCAGTCAGAGTTTCAATTCCGCACCTCCGCTTTGAGACAACGGCCTCACTGAATTAATAATGACGTCACTTATTTAAATCGACTAGCGACAAAGGCCGAATTAATGTGAACACCCGGTATAAGGCAGTTATAGGTTATCGTGCTGATTTGGGCATTCATTTCTTACTTTCATTCATCGTTCTGTATTACGTTTCCGGTTAATATACAGGGTGAACCATTTAAGTTGAGACTGTACAATGTCTCCAAAACTAAATGTTGTAATAAAAATGCCTTTAATAAAAGATGCTTAATATTATGAGGAAAGTAAATACCATTAGTCGTGTTTTGTATGTAGGAAGTCATTTTAGAGTAAATTAATTTTTTAAAATGGGAACCTGCCTCTTTACTTTCTCTACTAGTATAGTAAGTAGGGGAAGTATTGTATTCCACCCAAAAATTCGTTACCGAGATTTCACCGGAAATATATGTTTTGAGACCCCCTGAATAAAAAAAAGCATTTTTTGAAACATGTCCGTGTGTGTGTGCCTGTGTGTCTGTGAACAGCATAACTCAGAAGCGAACAGTCAGACAAACACCAAACTTGGTATTTAGGTTCAGTATCTTCTAGAGATGCGACACGAAGGTTTTCAAGAAAATCCCCCCAACCAAGATTACACTTTACATGGAACATTTTTCGAAAATTTTAATTTTCTCAAAAATGACTAACGATTTTGATTAAAATATCATATGCTTAAGATATTTTCATGACAATTGAAATGTATATCTCGAATTTTCTGGGAATGTCTCCAAAAGTATTCTCTATTATGAACGACTTTTGCACAACTTGTAAACCATAAGAGATAGACAAAATTGTACTACACAAAAATGTAGATCTCGTTAAAGTACACAATTTATGTCATATATATTTTTGTTGTTGAGTGAATCATTTTCGAGATATTGCTTGTTATTCTCTTAAATTTTCCAATATTTATACTTTTTCTCAAATGGGAATTCGTTATTCATTTTTTTTGTCCTGGTAATGTAAAGAGAATGCAATGCGCCACATAGCAACCAGCTCTTAAAATATTTGACTATCGCTTAAAACCTACCATATTCCGCTTGCATCTACAAGAAAAATAGCAATAACATTAACATCTGGATTAACATGAAGTACATGGAGAATAAGCGTTTGTAAAAACAGTTTTACAAGAGTAGATTGTGAGTGTAACACATCAGATTTTTTACGTTGTTTTCTCGCTCCTTATAAGAGCTAAATAACATTTGTATAAAGTACCTTGAAATTGTTCTTACACCAACGTAAATAACAACGAAAATTCTGAATGGCTGTGTACCAAGAGGGCAATGAAGGGTTGAATCATCCATGGTTGATCATTTGAGAGTCAAGTTGGGTTTGGTAATTGGTAACCAACATTTTTACTTTATTTGCTTATTCCTCATCACAAAACAAGCATCTTTTTATAAACCTTTTGTAATGAGAAAACAACATACAAAATTAAATTGACCCTAAAATAACCATCATAACGTCCTTCAAACAAAACACGACTAATGGCATTTAATTTTCCAAATAATATCAAGCAACTTTTACTAAAGACATTTCTTTCTACAACGCTTAGTTTTGGAGATGTTGTACAGTCTCAACTTAAATGGTCCACCCTGTATATATATTGCTGAAATGTCATCTTCGAAAGAAGCTTATCATCATCTCGAAAACGTTCAACTGCCGAACTAAACTGACTTTCTTTACTTTCTTGCTACAAATTAAAGCCAATTGGCCATTCTTTGTTTTAGCTATTTTTATCACATTAACCGCACGTATATAAATTCTATATAGACGTCCTGCTTCCCTGTAAAGCAAACCACGCCAATCTACTAGTCGGTCTTCAGTAATTGATAAGCGGTTCAAAGGCAGAGTGAGTGGTAGGAGCTGCTTTTCATTGAGTACATGAGTTTAAGACGCTTGCTGTATCTGGGTATGACACAGTTTAACTTCATAACAAAGTGTGATTCAACCAAGCATAGAACATTCACTAATACGTGATGTTTAGAAAAACAGCAGGTCCATGCCAGTGCACAGTTTCAAGAGCGTATGAAACTATCACAGTTAATAAAATTAATGCAGTATTTATCACTACGCGTGATCACTAAGCATAATATACACTACGTGATCAAAAGTATCCGGACACCTGGCTGAAAATGACGCACAAGTTCGTGGCGCCCTCCATCGATAATGGTGTTGGCCCACCCTTAACCTTGATGACAGCGTTCACTCTCGCAGGCATACTTTCAATCAGGTGCTGGAAGGTTTCTTGGGGAATGGCAGCCCATTCTTCACGGAGTGTGGAACTGAGGAGAGGTATCGATGTAGGTCGGTGAGGCCTGGCACGAAGTCGGCGCTCCAATACATCCCAAAGGTGTTCTATAGGATTCAAGTCAGGACTCTGTGCTGGCAAGTCCATTACGGGGATGTTATTGTCGTGTAACCACTCCGCCACAGCCCGTGCAGTATGAGCAGGTGCTCGATCGTGTTGAAAGATGCAATCGCCATCCCCGAATTGCTCCTCAACAGTGGGAAGCAAGAAGGTGCTTAAAATATCAATGTAGGTCTGCGCTGTGATCGTGCCACGCAAAACAATAAGGGGTGCAAGCCCCCTCCAGGAAAAACACGACCACACCATAACACCACCAGCTCCGAATTTCACTGTTGGCACCACACCCGCTGGCAGATGACGTTCTCCGGGCATTCGCCATAACCACACCCTGCCATCGGATCGCCACATTGTGTACCGTGATTCGTCACTCCACACAACGTTTTGCCACTGTTCAATCATGTAATGTTGACGCCCCTTACACCAAACGAGGCGTCGTTTGGCATTTTCCTGCGTGATGTGTGGCTTTTGAGCAGCCTCTCGACCATGGAACCCAAGGTTTCTCACCTCACGCCTAACTGTCATAGTACTTGGAGTGGATCCTAATGCAATTTGAAATTCCTGTGTGATGGTTTGGATAGGTGTCTGCCTATTACTCTTTACGACCCTCTTCAAATGTCGGCGGTCTCTGTCAATCAACAGACGAGGTCGGCCTGTACGCTTTTGTGCTGTACATGTCCCTTCACGTTTCCACTTCACTATCACATCAGAAACAGTGGACCTAGGGATGTTTAGGAGCGTGAAAATCTCGCGTACAGACTTCTGATACAAGTGACACCCAATCACCTGACCACGTTCGAAGTCCGTGAGTTCTACGGAGCATCCCATTCTGCTGTTTCACGATGTGTAATGACTACTGAGGTCCGGGATAATGAGTACCAGGCAGTAGGTGGCAACACAAGGCACCTAAGATGAAAAACATATGTTTGTGGAGGTGTCCGGATACTTTTGATCACATTGTGTATCTATAGCAAGGAAGAGGTGTGTGTGTGTCTGTTTATCTTTTCACGCATGCAGTGGCGTCCTGTTTTACGTGTGCAATTCTAGACTATTTACATATGAATATATAACTTTAAGCAATATCTTTACATCGTATACTAAACATGCTTAAATATATGTTTTGAACAATACTTCAACGAAAAAATATTTTAATGGTAACATAACATAAAAATGAAGTAAATTATACTTTTTACTCTCGAAGAGAACACATTTACTAAACATTATTTTAATAATTCGTCCAGTCTACATTCTTGTCCAACACCTAATTTAGCCGCCTAGGTACTGAACCACTCGTCGCCCTCTGCGAACACTGTCGCGAGATGTGGGATTATTTGCGTTTATAGCCAGAGTTTTTCCAACACCTAAGTGATCATAGCATATACAGGATGGGTGATCAGCCCAATGCCTGGTATGGGGGTGAAGAAGGAAATGAAAGTAGTAATGAAAGGAATGATAGGAAAATTCGTGGATCAAATTATCCAATCCAGCATTCAACAAGTAAGCGAAGAAAACCGCAAAAAAAGACCTTGTTCAGGTTGGTCGCCCCCCCCCGCCAGAGCCATCCCGTTTAGTAGTTATATATTCATATGTGAAAAATCTAGAGTTGTGTACGTAAAACAGGACGCCACTACGTGTGCGAAAAGGTAAACAGATACACACACACACCTCCTCTTTGCTATACATACTCCACCTGTGAAGGCCAGTAAAATTCCTCCCAAAGCTGAGGTGATGCATAAATATTAAGCGAGTGTATTTACAAATGTTAATTAGCAAGTTCATGTCGAATTCATTACCAATAAGTGAATCTAAACAGCAGAAACCAATTTAGGAAGGCGCCAAGGTGAATAGCTTTGACAGATGAAACTGTTGAAGTCAACAGTTTACTCTGCACCAGTCCCTTTGGCTATAATCACCCAATAATTCACCATTAAACAATGAACTTAATTGATCTGCATGTGATATCAACTCATATTCACCAAGCAGCACCGACAACACTGGTCTATAGCGACACGAACAACCAATGGGTTATTTTAAATGTATGCTGAAGTCAATCAAAATTATTGTTTTGTGAATCTTTCAACAATAACGCTAATAAGAAAGGGCGCCGGGATAGCGAAATACGAGGGCTGATCAACAAAGACTGAGACTGATTTTTTTTCATAGAAGTTTATTACTCCAATTCAATCTTTACATGATCTTTTTCAAAGTAGTCCCATCCTACATCAATGCACTTTTTATAGCGTCTCTGTCAGTCCTTGAACACGTGCTGCAGACCATTCTTTGTCAGCTCCTTGAGAATCGCCTCACTTTTCTTGAGCACTGCTTCAGAGTTCTCAAATCGAATACCCCTAAGCTTTGCCTTTAGTTGGAGGGAATAAAAAAAAGTCACAGGGTGCAAGATCGGGGCTATAAGGTGGATGTGGTACACAGGTAATGTTGAATCGAGCCAGAAACTGCATGACTTGATTTGCGACGCGAGGCCGTGGATTGTCATGATGAAGTCGCCACCCAGTCCGAGAAAGCTCTGGTCGTTTCTTTGCAATGTGCTTCCTCAGTATAGCCAATACTGACGTGTAGTATGCTGCTGTAACAGTAGTGTAGGGGGAACTGCATGCTGGTAAATCATTCCATTACAGTAAAAAAATGTGATCACCATCACTTTGCCTGCAGATGGAACAACTTTTGCCTTTTCTGGTGTTGGAGAACCTGGCGATTTCCACACTGTGCTGGCTTGTTTTCCTTCAGGACCATAATGATGCAGTCATGACTCATCACCGGTGATAATCGATTTAAAAAATGCATCACCTTCATTGTCTGGTATGCGAAATGCACGTAGGGTCGACAAAATAGAGCATTACTACCAACCTACCAATACGAGAGTGCTGCCACCTACCAACATTATTTATAAAAACCGCTCTTTTCAAATATTTATGTTATAGATACGAAACTATCACAGAAGCTACAGGAAAAAATCAGTCTCAGTCTTTGTTGATCAGCCCTCGTAGATATTTTCGTTCCGGTTCTCCTACTACGATTCCCCGCTCCGGGCGGGATTATTAAGTCGGCTCTATCCACAGCTTCACCTCTGACTTCCTCTTGTGACGTATTTCTAAGGCCCAACGCGTCCGGAGTCCACAGTAATACCGCCATCCTCATTATCAACCTACCATCGGAGGCAACGCCCACTGGGTGCCCCCAACTCAGAGATGGGCCCAGTCATCGCTTGTTGGAATCAGTATCCCCCGAAGGTCATAGTCCATATGGGTAGCGTTAGAAACAACGACGACGTTAATAAGAAGCAGCTTGAACTGCCCCTGCGGAGGGCGATGGATTTTTTCGGGCGTAAAAATTCTTAGCATGGCTTCCTTCGGAAGGGAAGTAAAGCCGGTGGTCCCGTGTCGTAGATTTACGGCACGTAAAAGAACCTCAAGCCTGATAAAGAGGCCTCTGAGCAAAATTGCTGGTCTTTGACGCCCAATATAGAATGGGACGCTAAGGACCACAGCAGTTAAAGAGCGTCCATAAATAAAACTCAATTTAATTTAATTTAATTTGCCCCTGCAGTTGAGTGGTGAGAGTTCGGCTTTTCAACTCAGAGGTCCCGAGTGCAGTTCCTGGCTGGGACGGGGAATTCCCCTTCAACCAGAATCATTTCCTATCCCCCGCAGAATCTGGAAGTATGAATGTGATAGTGTTTAATGTTAAAAAAATTATAAAAAGCCTACAGTTCAGCATGCAATAGTTGATTCTCAAGTCAAAGCCTCCGATAGACAAAAGAAGCTAAAGGTGGCTATACAAATGAAATAACTTTAAAAAGAAACAAAAATAGTCTAAGGTGTATTGCATTAGAACACCATCATATTTTACTTTCTCTACTACGTATAGTAAGTAGGGGAAGTATTGCATTCCACCCAAAAATTCGATATCGAGATTTCACCGGAAATATATGTTTTGAGACCCACTGAATCCAAAAAAAGCATTTTTGGAAACATGTCCGTGTGTGTGTCTGTGTGTGTGTCTGTGTGTGTGTGTGTCTGTGTGTGTGTCTGTGTGTGTGTCTGTGAACAGCATAACTCAAAAACGAACAGTCGGATAAACACCAAACTTGGTATTTACGTTCAGTATCTTCCAGAGATGCGACACGAAGGTTTTCAAGAAAATCCCCCCACCCCAGACTACCCTTTACATGGAACATTTTTCGAAAATTTTAATTTTCTCAAAAATGGCTCTAACGATTTTGATGAAAATATCATATGTTTAAGATAATGTCATGAGAAATGAAATGTATATCTCGAATTTTCTGGGAATGTCTCCAAAAGTATTCTTCATTGTGAACGACTTTTGCATAACTGGTAAACCGTAAGAGATAGACAGAATTTTACTACACAAAAAATGTAGATCGCGTTAAAATACACAACTTATGTCATATACATTTCTTTTGTGGAGTGAACCGTTTTCGAGATATTGCTTGTTATTTCCTTAAATTTTCCAATACTTATACTTTTTCTCAAATTCGTTATTCATTTTTTTATGTCCTGGACATGCAAAGAGAATGAAATGCGCCACATAGCAACCAGCGTTAAAATATTTGACTATTGCTTATAACCTACCATATTCCCCTTGCATCCACAAGAAAATTACCAATAAGATTGACATCTCGATATCTCGATTAACATGAAGCATATGGAGAATAGGCGTTTGTAAAAATAGATTGTACAGGAGCAGAGAAAGTCATGTGAGTGTAACACATCAGATTTTTTAACGTAGGATTGTCGCTGTTGAAGCGCAGTTGCTTGTTTCTAAAACTACGAATAACCAGCAATTATACCAGGTGTCGGATAAAAAAGGTTCCAAGATTTACGGAGGAGGTAGTACGCAACAAAAGAAGAAAAACAGTTCCGATAAACATTGGTCGTAAGTTAATATCTTCTGAGTTATGGTGTTATTTTGTACGAGGAACATATCTTGCACTCCGAGCGCTTTGATACGAAACAAATGAGAACACATTGTACATAGAGGTTTGCATATGGTGTATCAAGTAAGAACAGAACACAAGAATAGTCAAACTACAGTATTCCACTGCGTACTACATACGTATTGTTCTATTAGTCACGTATATTATTCACGTCTAGTGTACGGCAGGGCTCAAATGGCGCATGTTTTGTTGAGACACTGCAGTACTGTATAATTTATTTTCTTGTCCTCTAGACTTACAGCACAGACCCATTTTCATCATAGGGTTAGGCGACAGCTAATACAATTCTTTCATGAGCGATGGATAGGTCGGGGAGGGCCAGTACCTTGGCCTTCCCGTTCTTCTGACCTTAACCCTTTAGATTTTTAACTTTGGGGACTTTGAAGAACACGGTGTATGCAGTTGTCATAAATGATGTGCAGACACTAGAGAACGCGTTTTCAATGCCTGTAACGCAATCGGGCAACACCATAATCAGCAGATATTATTTACAACCAATGTTTATTGAACTGTTTTTCTTCTTTTGTTACATGCTACCTTCTCTGTAAATATTGGAATCTTTTATCCGGACATCCCTTATATACTGGTCACTGCAAAATCTGGGATTCACCAAAATTACGTCTCGTAATACAAATAATTGCGTCACCAGTTAAAATGCTTCATTCGATGATATGCAATATAGAATTAAATAATTGATAAAAATGTTTTGATTCCCCGAGAAAGAGCAATATGCAATGTGCATAGCGCCACCTAGTAGCACCTAAAAGAAAATGGAAATCAGGACTGTCGTTTAGAGAACACAGTCCAAATGTGTGTAATTAGGAGATACATTTACACCACTTTTGCATTACTGCACTCATATCTGTACTGGCTACTTCGGGTATTATCTTCATAAACCTTGAAACCCAAAAAATAATGAGAATCAAAGTTTTTCTCACAAATGAGATGTTTTTTGTTTTTTTTTTTTTGTCATGAGGCAGCAATAACAATTCTTATTTTACTACCAAACTCAAATATCACCATACTCGTCCTCTTGACTTGAGCCTCTTGTATGTGTTATTTATTAATAGTTTACCATTACGTTCTTTTCAAACGAACCTGTTTTTTCCAACGAAATACTGGCTTTCCTAAAAGTCCGCTTCCTTTAGCCTTGAAAGCTAAAAGTTCCTCGTCCAATCTTAAAAACAGCTTTTTCCCTTCTCTCCGGCTTATTCTGAGTTAAGGTTATAGCTGTCCATTCTTTATACCAAGTAGCTCGTAATATTGTAAAATATAGCTATCTTTCCTGTGTGCAAATTTGCCTATTTCATACATACTAGGAGACGAATCAGGCATGAACTAGATAGCTCCATGAGAATGCAGTTTGTTAATATAAGGATGCCGACGTAAACATAACCATTTCATAAACAGTTTTAACACAGAATTGCTATTCTAAATGTGTTCTGCAAACCTGGTGCCATAAAGTTACGCGGTAAACTTAAAGACAGATTATGCAACTCCAATGTCGTCGCTTCTAACGCTCCCGATATGACCTATGACCTTCGGGGTTACCTCATTGTGATGAGCGGATCCATTTCTGAGGTGGAGGCACCCAGCGGGCGGAATCTTGCCTCCTATGGTAGGGCGGTGAGGATGGCGAAGGAATGAGAGGGCCTACAGCTTTTACCGTAGACTCCGAACCACCTTAGGCCTTGAAGATACTTCATATGAATAAGTTAGAGGTGAAGGCGTGGCTAAACCAGAGCCGGAAGCTAAACTATTGTGCTACCCAGGCGCCTAGCCAATGTTAAATTCATGACCCATTATCTCAGTAAATATTTAAGACACCAGACTGAAATTTTTACAGGATTTCGATGAATGCTTTCTAAGTACATTGACGTGTGTTTATGCAATAAGTTTGTTTATTAAGAAAGAGATTTTTCTTCAATTATACCACCCTTTGATTAAAATTTATCAATAATTATTTTTTAAATAGTTAAATATATTATTAATACCAAAGTAGACTAGTAGATACCACAACGTGGACCTGGAGGTTGTTTTTATCATCTTAAAATTTAATTTAGCTATCTTTAATAGTTTGAGAAAACGGATCCTTTATATCAGAAAATATTATTCACAGAAAAAGCTGTTCAAAATGGACAAAACAAGCTCCCAAAGAAACCACATTACTCGAGCACATAGAAGTTTACATTTGTATCCAAAATGTGCAGGAATTATATATATTTTTCTCTGTCAAGCCATACAGTATTTACAGTAAAAATGCCACTTGCAGTAACCATTAAAAAGAATATATTTAAAATATAGATATTGTGCCTACAATGTTAAAATCCGTATTAAAGTGGATATTCCAACTAGTAAGACTGCACAAAAAACTAAAAACGTAATATTTACTTTCTCTACTACGTAAAGTAAGTAAAGGGAGTATTGTGTTCCAACCAAAACTTCGATACCGAGATTTCACCGGAAATATATGTTTTGGGACCCCCTGAATACAAATAAAGCATTTTTGGAAACGTCCGTGTGTGTCTTGTCTGTGTGTCTGTGAACAGCATAACTCGGAAACGAACAGTCGGATAAACACCAAACTTGGTATTTAGCTTCAGTATCTTCCAAAGATGCGACAAGAAGGTTTTCAAGAAAATCCCCCCACCCCAGATTACACTTTACATGGAACATTTTTCGAAAATTTTAATTTTCTCAAAAATGGCTGTAACGATTTTGATTAAAATATTATATATTTAAGATATTTTCATGACAAATAAAATGTATATCTTGAATTTTCTGTGAATGTCTCCAAAAGTATTCTTCATTGTGAACGACTTTTGCATAACCGGTAAACCATAAGAGATAGACAAAATTTTACTACACAAAAAATGTAGATCGCGTTAAAATACACAATTTATGTCATATACATTTCTTTTGTTGAGTGAACCATTTTCGAGATATTGCTGGTTACTCCCTTAGATTTTTCAATACTTATACTTTTTCTGAAATGGAAATTCGTTATTCATTTGTTTTATGTCCTGGACATGCAAAGAGAATGAAATGCTCCACATAGCAACCAGCTCTTAAAATACTTGACTATCGCTTAAAGTCTACCATATTCCCCTTGCATCTACATGAATATTACCAATAAGATTGACATCTCGATATCTCGATTAACATGAAGCATATGGAGAAAAAGCGTTTGTAAAAATAATTCGTACAATAGTAGAGAAAGTCATGTGAGTGTAACACACCAGATTTTTTATTACAGTCACCACATATTAAATTTATTTACATGACAAATAAAATGTATATCTTGAAGTTTCCGGGAATAGCCTAGAAAGTCCCCTTCATTAGGAAGGAATTCTGTATAATCTTGTATAACTTCTAAAGTTGAAGCAATAGACGAAAACGTACCATACAAAAATTGTGGATGTCTTTAAAACACAGAATTTTTTTAAAATAAGTGTTTTTATGCCATAAGCCATTTCTGAGATATCCGTTATTAAAGGTTCGAACTATTCAATACTTATTCTTTTAAGTTCCCATCGATCTTCAGTTGTTTCTCGCGATTACATGGAAGCAGTATGGAATTTTAAGGCCAGCATATAGCGTCCAGTTCTTAAACATTTGACTATCACTGTTCTCTTTGTATCTATAACGAAATGACTCATTTTAACATTATTTAACCAATTCAATTAATACAATTCTAAATCAGTCCAATGAATTTAAAGTTTCTTTAAACGTAAAGGTAGCTTTATTTTATTTATTTTGTTTTTAATTTCTGCGGTTTGGTTTCCCCTTAGTGTTCAGAGTCGCAATCCTCATCTAAAAGAAAATCTTAGAGAAAGAAAAGCAAATTATATCAAAAGTTTCACAACTTACGTGCTTGTAGAGTTTGTGATGAAAACTTTAGAACTTGGCCACTAGCTGAGATTGAACTACATCCGGAAGAACAATACCCAAAGAGTGCAACAGACGTTCCTAGCCCTATTCCGACTTGAATCCCAACCTCTGAAACTCCTTATTATGCAATATTGCAGGAAAAAGCGCGCCATTACTGACATGCTCATAGCACCAGACACGAAGTGGTGTGGACACGATCAGCTAGCGAGGGACTACGTGGAACTTGGTGGCTTGTCCAACTTGGATCGTTGCTGTCGACGTCACGACCATTGTCCGTTCTCCATTCCGGGCTTCAGTACCAAGTACCATTTGGTCAACTACAGGCCCTTCTCAATCAGCCACTGCCACTGTGACAGAAGGTAACAATCACACTTACCTCAAGCTTCCACAACACGTACAATGCACTTCCTCGCCTGGACACCCCTGCTTCGGTTTCGACACCCCTCAACTCTCTTCCTGACATATAAATTCATTTCGAAAATGCCAGAGCAAATGGAATGCAACCTTGGGAGGGAAAAGATCGTAGGGGTGAGGAAATGAAGAAACGTTGATAACCATCAAATGTCTAAACAAAATAGGTCTCTTGGAATCGATTCCTCTACAAACAAGCCAAGGGAGAACTTACAACATCAATTTAAACCATTGGGTATCTAGACGTTTCTGTTTTATATCCTTGCTCTATTTACCCCATGAAACATGGAGAAAAGACTGTATTATCTTACACAACGTGCAGGATGGAATGCTGTTTAAGTGAATTTCATTTACTTCTTTTTTGTCCCGTAATTCTTTGGTTTTATTCTTTTCTATTTTTTCTCGTTTAACTGGCGCGTCCTTTCTGTCTGCTGTAGGGTTTATCTTGAAATAAAAATCGCTCTGATATTACAATCTCAGTTTCTAATTTTCATTATGTTGAGGTTTTTATTTTGGAGACGGAACCTTAGGCAAGAGGCGACCAACCCTAGGCCCACAGACCAAGTAATGACCCATTAAGGCATTTTGAATTGCCCCCTATGTGCCCTTATACATACTCTTCCTTGTTCATAAATCCATTTTGAATTATAGAGTCTGAGATTCATAAATACTCTACATCCTTGCAATAGCTAGAAATAATCAAAATTCAAAACTACTCAGGACTTTGTACTTAATTTAAAGTTGTGGGTCACTCACATCTTCTAATTGAATTTTGAAGTATCTCTTCTCAGACCGGTTTCCTGAAATTTAAAATTACACCTAATATTGAAAAATTCGTAAATAAAAAGCAAGTACAAAATTCATATTAACATGATAGGTCTTCAAAATGTATTGAAATTTTCTAATAAGGAGTATTTCTATTACAATTCAATGTGTTTCCTTCTTTTAATTTTTTAAAAAATCTGTAAATTATATTATGTTCTTTCAAAATAACAAAGTGGATTTTAAGACCTTGGTTTGTATATTTACTTATAGCTATACTTACCTCAATACTTTGATATTCAAAATAGTTATTAATATAAACTTAGATGTTCCTTCAACAAAATTCTATCAATCTACTAGCCCAGGCTCATGATAAGTTGGCCACCCCTGCCGTAGACAATTCAACTAAGCTTTGAAACAAGTTTGGGAAACCCTGATTAGAAGAACATTTCTCTTTGAGAAGGAAACCTCCTAAACATCGATTGGCTCTCTCGAATATCTCACTATCCATCCGGTGAGTGTATTTTGGCCTTCTGGGTATGTATCCCATGTATGGAACTCAAATAAATACCTATCCAAAGAGGTGAATTTCCCCATAAATTCTGAGTGGGAGAGAAATAAACTCAAATGTTTTATTTTCCCTTACGAAAGGAGAAGACAGCACACTATTCCGTTTTGCTTTCATACTACTCTATTCATAGATTAGTGTTTTAAATGACTGTAGGCTGGCGTTGCATTCCTTCATAATGAAGATGATTCGGAGTTGTTGTTCTTCCCAGCCTTGTTATCGCGAGTTCGGTAGAAGGAAAACATAAAAAAGCACTGGGACAAGCAGACGTATTAACACATAAAAGGTATTGTTTGATCTATCACTCTCAATCGGTTCTTTCCCAAGCCATAAGTTCTCAGAATTTGTTCATCGGAAGCATAACTTAAAACGATTCAACCAACATTTTGTATATATTATATATGTTATATCATCTGTCACAAAAATAAACTTAATTTGGATTATCCTCTGTTTTGATTTAAAATTTAATCTATCTTCAAATTCGTCTTAATATATTTTTCTACGGTTACAAATATTAGCTTTCACTTACAGAGATGTGACAATTATTACACTCAAAGCAAAGTTTTGGTAATGTATTTTGTTGTCCGAGGTTATTTCTCCAAATTGAAACTTAAACGTGATAACTGCTTATAGAATTCTCCACCAAACAGGATTAGAGGACTGCCTATATGAAAAAGCCAACCTTTTATCTTGTACTACTTACTGGACAGGCGGGGATAATTTTTCTTCAAAAATGGGTCTTAGATGATCGCTTTCGGATATTCTTACCCTTGTAATATTTGTGAAAATTTCAAAATCATATCTGGAAATTAAATAATAGACATTTTTTTTATATTTGTGTTGTGTAGATTTTTGAATCATTGGATTGGAAAAGTTACTAATGCAAATTTATACATGCGTAAATTATTTTCACATTCAGAGCTTACAATAATTTTTACCGCAAAAATGTTCTTGAGCGTATGTTCATACCTCTACAGACAGGCAAGCGTTAGGTACCACAATATCCATTACTTTATCCTCGCTTTTGCGTTAGAACTGGTCTTAGTGTTCTCTCTTCCACTTAAAAAAATGTCATTAGGATCTATTGCTCTCAATTGGTACTTTCCTAAGCTCTGGTTTCTCAGAATGGGATATTCTAGTGGCCCGAAAGAAAAAGGTGAAGACCATGTGACCATGACAAGGAAGTGCATTGTTGACAAAGCGGGTGGTGATGGCGGTATCTTTGCAGACGGTCCGATGGTTCCTGGTCAGCTACCATGAAGGTAAGGTAAAATGCCAAACTTTACAGGAGGAAACGAGAACTGATGGACATTCTCCGAGTGCCAGGCACACAGTGGTGCGGCAAGGGTCAGTCCGCCTCCAAGTACACCCATCTCGGAGGCTTCAGCAAGGCCGATAAGTGCTGCAGAACGCACGATACGGCCTGTCCATTCTTTATTAACGCCTTTGAAGAGAAATTTGGTCTCTTCAATTGGCGCGTCAGTACCATCATGCATTGCACCTGCGATGAACGGTAAGTAGTGTGCTTTGAATTAATTTTACAAATAGGTGCTGTTGTGTTTGTATTCTTTTTCAGGTAGTATTCTTACATATTTTAGCATTTGAAAATTTAGAAGACATTTATTCGTAATGATAGGTTCACTTAAATTGGCATTATGTGTACTGCACTGATAAATTTTCTGTTAATATTCCTCAGCAAAGATTTCATCTCTCATTTCGCCTGTAAAGTGAAGATGGTTTCAAATCAGGTCGAAGCCACCTGATCTGCTTAAAACAATCAACTTGTGCTGTAATATTCGTTTCTCAAAAATAGACAAATGCCATAAATTAGGTAAGAAATGTTTAAGAGGAGTAACTGCTACTGAAACCTCCAAAACAGGTTTTCAAAGCTGCTTTGGGACATTAATCATATCTTGGAGGCTTCTTGCCGCAACTGCGAATGTTTTAAGGTAACCGCTACGATTTGAATACACGCACTCACACCAAAAGAGAGAAAACGAAAGAAAGAAAGAAAAACTAGCTCCATCCAGTGACAATTCAAGGCTTCCTAGATGACCGCTCCTTCCTCCGTTTTGGACTTCATGGGCTGAGGAGCATAATTTGAATTCCGAACTCTAGGCTAACACCAAAAGTGAAGATGTCAAATTTTCAATAAATAACTCCTTAATTTCCATCAAGAGATCTCAGCCCGCTCCAGATACACTATCAGGGACCGAATGCGAGACACTCACTCAGCCGACGCAACGCTATCGCCTTAACAAGCTTGACAATGTTTATTTTCGTCATTGTATCATAAGTATTTTCTTTCTTTCTTTTTGTTTAACATACACAGGACTTCGGTACAATGAGTAAGTATAGCTTCTTCCTCCTATTTTGCTGTCCTGTCTAGGAGTACCATTCTAGTTCCCGAGGTTGCAGGTTCAAACATTGAGACAGTAACTATGGTTATATATACCATGCATATAATAATATAAATTATAAGGTAAAATAATATTAATAAGCTAAATATTGGTTATATAAATAGAAGTTAAGGCATAAGTTTTATGTATGTGCAACTGTTGAGCTGGAGCTATGGAACCCTTGATAAAAGCCGACAAACATATCTTTATGTTAGAATTAGGGCCCAGGCAAAATGGACTTGTACGGGAAGTCATAAAAGCCTTGAGTCTTTGTGAAATAGAAAAGGCGACAAGCGAACACAACATATTTTTGTAGAGAGGTTGCAAACAACGAACAATAACGATGTAAGTCTTCTAGAAGGTTCCAAGCTGAACGAAGACAGACAATGAGATTTTAAGAAAGAAATGTTTAAAATGTTTAAGTGCAGCAAAGTCAGTTGTAGCGTCCCCATCAGCTAAGGCGGTTGCGTATCAAGTGCTGCAATGTGAATAACATACATGTAAGCTCTCCGAAGCATGCATAATTAGTTACTTCTCATAAGGTAGTAGGAACTTTGAAAGGTTATTAATTTAAAACTTCATAGGAACGTGTGATAAATACTACCATTATTTCTAGAACACATAAAATACTTGACTGCTCAGCGACCGCAAGTATGACGCACGAACGTGGTAGGGCTCGACCGTTCTACAGCTCCAACTACCTGTGTAACTGTGTAGATTATTACTAAGACAGTAAATGTGTGTGCCATTAAAGCATAGTATTCTTCACTAACTTAATCTATTGTTAGGGTTGTTACTTATTACCTTCCTTCCCGTATCACACCCTGCAAAGTTAAACAAGCTCTACCAAAAACCCAAATAACAGCAGCCGTGGCAAGAAATAAAAATAACACTTTAAGAGTAACAACTAAAACACAAGATGATTATCAGTATCACCATAATTCATATATTAATATACTGCGAGTTATTCTCTCCCACCAAGAGTATACCGCAACCTGGCGGAGGGCGATGGATTCTCCGGGCGTAAAAATCACTAGCATAGCTTCCTTCGGAAGGAAAGCAAAGCCGGTGGTCCCGCGTTTTAGATTTATGACACGTAAAAGAACCTCAAGCCTGATAGAGACCTCTGAGCAAAATTTCCGGTCTTTCACGCTCAATATAGAATGGGACGCTAAAAACCATAGTAGTTATGAGCGCCCATAAATAAAACTATTTTTATCTTCGTATTTTAAAGTAAACCTTTGGAAGGCATGAACTAACAAACAATTGGTATTATATCTGGTTATAATAGAGCCCGAATGTTTGGCAATACCGTGCAATAATGTGCATATACCGTGTTTTGAGGTATTCGCAAATGATAAACCCAAATTTTAATTTGCCTATTTTTCCTTTTTAAGGTCTAGCTGACTATTTGAATTATGTACCAATTTTGCCTGTTTTAAATCAACTTAAACTTACCTGGCTCAAGGTTTTGAACTATGCGATTGATAGACAAACTTGCTGACTGACTTACACGTAGACACACAAAATTCAGTCAATTGTTTTTTTCTTCTTCCTCATTCAGAGGATTCCAAAACGCGTACTTGCAGAAACATCCTGATATAGAAATTTTGATTCAAATGCGACATTTTCTAAGAGACAGAGAAAGTAATAAACATATTTCCGTTTCTGACGCTCATTTTTACTTTCTCTACCACGTATAGTAAGTAGGGGATGTATAGTATTCCACACAAAAATTCGATACTGAGATTTCACCGGAAATACATGTTTTGAGACCCTCTGAATAAAAAAAAAGCATTTTTAGAAACATGTCCGTGTGTGTGTTTATGTGTCTGTGAACAGCATAACTCAGAAACGAACAATCGGATAAACACCAAACTTGGTATTTAGGTTCAGTATCTTCCAGAGATGCGACACAAAGGTTTTTGAAGGAAACCCCCCACCCAAGATTACCCTTTACATGGAACATTTTTCGAAAACTTTAATTTTCTCAAAAATGGCTCTAACGATTTTGATTAAAATATCATATGTTTAAGATATTTTCATGACAAATGAAATGTATATCTCGAATTTTCTGGGAATGTCCCCAAAAGTATTCTTCATTGTGAACGACTTTTGCATAACTGGTAAACCATAAGAGATAGACAAAAGTTTACTACATATAAATGTAGATGGCGTTAAAATACACAATTTATGTCACATACATTTTTGTTACTTTTTCTCAAATACCTTATTCATTTTTTGTATGTCCTGGACATGCAAAGAGAATGGAATGCGCCACATAGCAACCAGCGCTTAAAAGATTTGGCTATCGCTTAAAAGCTACGATATTTCCCTTGCATCTACAAGAAAATTAGCAATAAGATTAACATCTCGATTAACATGAAGCATATGGAGAATACGCGTTTGTAAAAATGGTTTGTACAAGAGTAGAGAAAGTCATGTGAGTGTAACACATCAGATTTTTACTTTCTCTACTACTTATTTCAAGAAGGGGAAGTATGGCATTCCACCCAAAAATTCGATGCCGAGATTTCACCGGAAATAGATGTTTTGAGGCACCCTGAATTCACATAAAGCATTTTTGGAAAAATGTCCGTGTGGTCTATGTCTGTGAACATAATTAGTCAGAAACGAAAAGTCGTACAAATACCAAAATTGGTATTTGAGCTTATCACTTTCAAGGAAGCGATAACCAAAATGTTCAAGAAAATCCCCCCACCCCAGACTAACCTTTACATGAAACATTTTTCGAAAAAATTTATTTTCTCAAAAATAGCTCCAACAATTTTAATTCAAATATCATATGTTTAAGATATTTTCATAGCAAATGAAATGTATATCTTGAATTTTCTGGGAATGTCCCGAATAGTAATCTTCATTCTGAATGACTCTTGCATAACTGGTAAATCGTAAGAGATACACAAAATTCTACTACACAAAAAATGTAGATCCCGTTAAAACACTCAATTTATGTCAGTAGCATATATAGAGGTATTCTGGCGCAGAAAAATGCGTTTATATGGGAAACGATAGGGAAAACGAAGGTATATACGACGGTTCAAGGAGGAAAATGCTTTTATATGGGGAAGATAGGGAAAACGTGGACAGATGAAAGGCTAGATAGATGCTGAAGGAGGGGGAATATGGACTTATATACAGAAGAGATAGGGAATACGAGGAGAGGTACTAGACTAGACAGGGCTTGAAGGGTAGAATATGGCTTTTATATGGGAGAGCTAGCAAACCGAGGAGAGGCATTAGGCCAGGAGCCCTATCTCTCCCATATAAGCCCATATTCCCCCTCCTTCAGTATCTGTCTATCATACCATCTGTCCACCTTTTCCCTATCTTTCCCATAAAAACGCATACTCCACACCTCAAACTCTGTCTTGTCTAGCCTAGCACTTCTCCTCGTATTCCCTACCTCTCTCATATAAGGCGTATTCTCCTACTTTAGCCCCTGCCTAGCCTATCATCTGTCCACGTTTTCCCTATCTTCCGCATATAAACGCATTTTCCTTCTTGAATCGTCGCATCTACCCTCGTTTTCCCTATCTTTTCCCATGCAAACGCATTTTTCTGCACCAGAATACCTCTATATATGCTACTCTTGGATATGCAAAGAGACTGGAATACTCCGCATAGCAACCAGCTCTTAAAATATTTGATTATCGCTTAAAGCCTGCCATATTCCCCTTGCACCTACAAGAAAATTAGCAATAAGATAGTTTCTGCAAATGTTTATCTCGATTAACATGAAGTAGATGGAGAATAAGCGTTTGTAAAAATAGTTTGTAGAAGAATAGAGAAAACCATGGGAATGCAATACGTCACAGTTTTTATATTCACATTTAGGTGTGGTTTGTAGCATTTTGGTTATTGTCAACCGCTTAGCAGGTCTCAAATGTTCGGAACTCCAGGAATGCTTTTATTGAAATTCCTTTGTAAAGTAAACAAGCGTGTTACTTTCTTCAACATTCACAGATGAGCGGCAGCGCTTCTGACGATCAAAGCGTCTTGAGTGGTATTCTTCAGAACGGTCATTAGATAGTGACAGTTGACGAGGGGTAGAGCAAACACTCAGCAGGTCGGTCCTGGACATGTACTTCCCTCCAAAATTGTAAGGTTGGAGCTCGATGCCATGGCAGTGGTCCAGAACTGTAACCCGAGATGCCTGAACATCTGCCGCCACTCCGTAGTTAGTCGCTTGGATACCCTCAGATCAGAGTTCGTTCATTCAGTAAATCATTTCAGCGTACAATTAAACCATGGGCTTGGCGATAACACGAGGAAAAGGAAGAGAAAAAGGCTAGTGCCAGAAACTGCGCAAACTTTTAATTCCCGTAATAATGGACAACTTTATAATATGACCCTTTAACGTAACCCCCAAAAAGGCATCTCTAATGTGCTACGCAGCAGCTGTTAAATTTGGTATGTATTCCTTCTTCGAGGACATTCATAATAACGTTGAAGTGCCGCTGAGAACAGCTGAAGGCGGAATATGCTAAGATTAACAGCAACTTATGCGCTATGTATAATCAAATGCATATCAACCAACTGTAGTGCAAACTACAGTTTGTGAACTATGATGAGATACCTGGTTACTATTTCTGTCCAGAGAAGCAGGGAGATTGGTTCGGTGATCATGGCGGAATACAAGCAATGCATCAGTAAAAAATCTGATGTGTTACACTCACATGACTTTCTCTACTCTTGTACAAACTATTTATACAAACGCTTATTCTCCATCTACTTCATGTTAATCGAGATAAACATTTGCAGACTCTATCTCATTGCTAATTTTATTGTAGATGTAAGGGGAATATATATTTACAAGGGCAGTATCGAAATACAGTAGCCTTTAAGCACATACATATCTCTTAATAGCTGGTTTCTAGGTGCAGCACCATTCCCTATGCCACAGAGTAATACACTTTGCATATCCAAGACAAAAAAATTGAATAACGAATTCCCTTTTGAGAAAATAAGTATTGAAAATTATAAGGGAATAACAAGCAATGTCTCGAAAATGGTCCACTCAACAAAAAAACTGTATATGACATAAATTGTGTATTTTAACGCGATCTACATTTTTTGTGTAGTAAAATTTTGTCTATCTCTTATAGTTTACCAGTTATGCAAACGTCGTTCATAATGAAGAATACTTTTGGAGACATTCCCAAAAATTCAAGATATACATTTTATTTGTCATAAAAATATCTTAAACATATGATATTTTAATCAAAATCGTTAGAGCCATTTTTGAGAAAAGTAAATTTTTCGAAAAATGATCCATGTAAAGGGTAATCTGGGGTGGGGGATTTTCTTGAAAACCTTCGTGTCGCATCTCTGGAAGATACTGAACCTAAATACCAAGTTTGGTGTTTATCCGACTGTTTGTTTCCGAGTTATGCTGTTCACAGACAGACAGACACACACACACACACACACACACAGACAGACACACAGGCACACAGACACACACACGGACATGTTTCCAAAAATGCTTTTTTTGGATTCAGGGGTCTCAAAACATGCATTTCCGGTGAAATCTGGGTATCGAATTTTTGGGTGGAATACAATACTTCCCCTACTAGTAATACGTAGTAGAGAAAGTAATAAAGTTAAAATTATATGTTAAGTCCTAAATCTTATTTTCAGTGAGAAAAACATAGCAAAATAAAGTAAAGCTTAAGCATACACAAACTATAATAAACTGTTGAATAAAATTCAACAAACCATGGTAATATACAGGCATGTAACCTGTAAAAATTATCATCATGTACAAATCTATGCAGAAACCTAATGTTGTCGAGATATGACTGTAAAGTTCAGGCGACTTAAATAAAATTAACAAAAAATATACGGTCACACTTTCAGGACACATTCTTCACATGTAGAAGAAACAAATATGTTATATGGACATTAACTCTTCATAGTACAGTAATCATGAGAAATCACAGGAACAGAGCATACCAGCACACCATGAAACCATTTCTTACATGAAAAGTTTAAAATACCCCCAGTTAGCATTGATACAAGGATCAACTCACCATGGCGTTGAATCCCGGATGTGCTGATGTATCCCTGGAGAAATGCGTATTGTTTTGCAGCCTCCACAATACAACACAAAGACTCTTTGCATTTTGTACTTCAAATGACCATCTGCTAACTTCGCAGATGGCCGGCTCAAGGGGATGGGTCGACGCGGGCCACGGCCCAGGGCGGCTGCTTTAGGGATGGAAAAATCTTAAAACATTAACAAGATTTTGAAAAAAAGGACGGAATTATAATTCATGTTCAAATTCTTGCGAATTCTCGAGATTTTTTGTTATGAAACTGGAGAAAAATGAAGCGCCAGAGTTGGTCACTTTGGATGTGACACTCATTGTCACTGATGATTATCGTCAAAACATCCCGTGCGCGGCAGGTGTTCAAAAATAGGCATCACGTTTATAAACAGGAGTGATTCAAGCCACTGTAGCTTTATCCCTTCTTTCTGGGGGGGAAGAATGGTGGCCGAAATAGTCCTCACGTAGATCACAGTGCACGAGATATCAGCCTATTTATATCTATACCTTGTGTAATCAGTGCAGTGTATGTTTTTAATTTTTTAAACTCCTAATGAAGGGGTAAACCCTAAGTATTGAGCATTTTTAAAGCGCCTTTGCCTGTTTTTATTTTTTGCTTAGAACAACCTTGTTCTTGCAGATATTATATACCGGATGGGTCTTCTCAGCATGCGGATTGCGAAGTTATGCATTCTCGGCGTTGTACAGGCTATTCTGTAAACACTGTCCACTGCATTGCGTCGTAACAATTTCGGCCGAAATGAATGTTCTGGACCGCTCTGAGTGCAGTGACTTGCACTCGTAGCGCAACAGGGTGCGCGTTATCCTTCAGTGGTGAAGCTTCCAGGTTCAAATACTGTCACTTTAAGGTACTTTTTATGTTTAGAAAATATAACGAGAACTAATAGTTTGGCATATAAGTTTCGTTTCACTTAATTAGTTTAATTATGTGAATTTCATTAAAAATACAAATTGTTACTTGTTAGAATATGCTTTAATGAACATCATACATAAATGCAAGAAATGAATTAAGTACTCATTCGCAAGTATTCGCAAGTGGGCTTCGAACTTCCGACCTTCACCATAACTTTCCAGCCTGTTAACCATTGCGATACTAGAGCACTTTAGCAACCAGCACCACTGTAGCCCTAATCAGCGGGTGGTGAATGCCGTGTCAGCACCTGTATTTCGCATCGTCTGTTAAATGCAGGGTTGCCTAGTTACCAATTCGCAGGAGACTTACAATATCTCCAAAACTAAGCGTTGTAGAAAAAAAGTCTTGAATAAAAGTTGCTTGATATTATGCGAGAAAGTAAATGTCCTTAGCCATGTTTTGTTTGGAGGACGTTATGATGGTCATTTTTGAGTCAATTTCATTTTTACTTTCTCTGCTACTTATAGTAAGTAGGGGAAGTATTGCATTCCACTCAAAAATTCGATACCGAAATTTCACAGGAAATGCATGTTTTGAGGCCTCCTAAATCCATAACTCAGAAACGAACAGTCGGATAAACACCAAACTTGGTATTTAGGTTCAGTATCTTCCAGAGATGCGACACGAAGGTTTTCAAGAAAATCCCCCCACCCCAGATTACATGGAACATTTTTCGAAAATTTTAATTTTCTTAATAATGGCTGTAACGATTTTGAATAAAATACCATAAGTTTAATACATTTTTATGGCAAAGGAATTGTACATCTCGAATTTTCTGGGAATGTCTCCAAAAGTATTCTTCATTGTGAACGACTTTGGCATAACTGGTAAACCATAACAGATAGACAAAATTTTACTATACAAAAATAATGTAGATCACGTTAAAATACACAATATATGTCATATGCATTTTTTGTTGTTGAGTGAACCATTTTCAAGATATTGCTTGTTATTCCCTTAAATTTTCCAATACTTATACTTTTTCTCAAAAGGGAATTCGTTATTCATTTTTTTTTGTCCTGGTAATGCAAAGAGAATAGAATACTCCACATAGCAACCACCTCTTAAAATATTTGACTATTGCTTAAAGCCTACCAATTCTCCTTGCATCTACAAGAAAATTAACAATAAGATTAACATCATAGTTTGTACAAGAGTAGAGAAGTCATGTGAGTGTAACACATCAGATTTTTTAAAACGAGAAGCTACAATTAGGGTCAATTTAAATTAAAGTGCAGTGAAGTGAGTCGCTTGTCAACGTTACTTTGGTCAAAATGGAACACAAAACACTGCTGGTCAACCAAAGAATTACTACTCATTTTGAACATTTCGTGCAAGGAAAAGTTTTATCTGGTATGTTGATACGTTCCATTCCTGTGTGTTTCCTATGTACATGAAGCGTTTTGGAAAATGACTTTTAACATAGAAATAAAACGCTTCTGGACCCATGTCTATTATTTCGTTCTTCTACATGCGAGGAAAGTGTCCTGAAATTCTTTCCGAGCTTATTGTTACATTATTATTCAATTATACCCACCTGTGATGCCGTATGAGGTATGAGCGGGTGTTAAACACTATTTAAAAAATTTTATACAACATTTTTCTGTCTTTCTAGTTTGTTTACCAGCCGCAAATAGTTGAAAATCAGGTACAACATTTCTTAGAAAGTTAACAGACAAGCACGATTTCATCCAGTATTCTCTGATCGGTTTCTTGTTGGCTTACATAAGTATTAAGGCAGTGTGACAGATACGGCATTCCAGCGTTCCGATAAACCGGCTATGATTTAGCCAGAAACGTAGCATACAGTATTTATCAAATCCACCCAGCGGATTGTCGCAGGCGGCAACGCCTATGGTATTCGGATGTCCCGGGTTCGATCCCCGCGACCGCCCAATCTGACAATGGGTTTTGGTGGTTTCCCCGGGGTCGACAGGGATTTCCTTTCCGACACTTCCCTTTCATTCCGTTTCCTTCTCGTCTTTTTCGCGTGCTTTTAGGTCTCTTGGTGTATGGCAGTACCAGACAGAGACGTGTTTACTAGAAAGAATGCTCCCGGTGGACACAGAGGGCTGCTAGATTAGTGGGTCGTACATCGCTCTCTGTTGGCGGCACTGTGAGATGTATTATATTTTTGTAGGAGTTGTATCGTATTTCAACTGTTGGGGAGCCGAACTTGTAATAGTTGCAACCGCACGTATGGTAAACAGTTACCAGTAGACTTCGCCCCAAATGTGCTTTCAGGTGGCCTTTGCCCCAAGTTTGAAAAAAATATTAACTTTGTAATTTGACTGTTACTTTAAATATTATATACTTATGTTTGCCTCAGCTGCGTCAGTATTATTGTTACAGACACGTTTCTCTTAGCAGGGTTTTGGTGCGACAAGATTATAATTTTACTTCACTCCTTTTATTACTACTTCATACGATTTAAATAGCACTTCACTGATATATATATATATATATATATATATATATATTTATATATATATGTAGAGAGAGAGAGCGAGAGAGAGAGCTGTGACATGTTTTTATTAAATACTTGCAGTTTTTAATACGTAAACTAGTTTTCGTCTCACACGAATACGTATTAAATCTCTCGAGGATGTGTCTCGCGTCCGGTTAGGAACACTGTTTCCAGGCAACTGAACTGATTTCAACCGACTTAACTTGTAAATTTCTGTATTTCAAGTCTCTGATTGGCTATTCCTAATCAAATAGTATACCTTCATTTAAATAAAGCTTTTTCTGGTTGTTGATTGGCCTGCTGTGTGGGGGATCCCGGGTTCGATTCCCGGCTGGGGATGAGAATGTTTCTCTAGCCTAGATTATTCCCTATCCTCTCCATAGTCTGGAAGTATGAATGGCAGTGTAAGCGAGAGAGGGGGATGAAAGCCCAAAGTTTACTAGAAACCCAAAGACAAGCGAATACGAGTCAACACCATTGCCTATAGGCAACAATATGTTCCAAAGGAAAGGCCGTCAATAATACTATTGTAGTTAAAGGCGGGGTGAAAATTGGGCTAAAAAGAAAGAAAGAAAAACAAAAAAGCCCGCTCACACTAATTCGACAATTCCCCACTGACCTGTGACTTGGAATTGCCCCGTTGAGTTCTGCAACTCCTTTAGCGCACGAAGAGTTATCTACACACTTGAAATACGGTGCGGTTCCGCCACATAGTGCAATGGCTGGTCAGAAATTGCTTATTGGAATAAAACTATTACTTATTTTGGAGAGGTTACAGCAATAGAAGCCGTGACTAACAGGGTAATGTTTAACAGTAGATAATTACTCCTCTCTTATCACGTCCAATGATGGCATCAGAAATTTATTAGTCACACTTTTGACAAAACTGATGCAGAAGATTCATCCTGAATAAAAAAGATCTTATGTGTTTCATTCACATGACTTTCTCTATCCTCTATCGCTTATTAGTAAGCATACAAATTATTCTTACGAAAGTTTATTTTCCTATCCACCTAATTTAATCGAGATAAACCTTACCGAAAATAACTGCATTATACATTTCGTTATAGATACAAAGGAAATAGCGATAGTCAAATGTTTAAGAACTGGACGCTATACGCTGCCTTAAAATTTCAGTTACCATGATTGCGCGAGAAACAGATGAGAACCGACAGGAATTTAAAAGAATGGCTAAATATTGAACAATTATAACCATTAAGAACGGATATCTAGGAAATGGTTGATGCCACAAAAAAACTATTTGAAATAAATTGTGTTTTTTTAAAGAGATATATGTTTATTTTCTCGTGTAGTACCCTTTTGTCTATTGCTTACGGCTTACCAGTTATACAAGATTATACACAATTCCTTGTAAATGAAGAGGACTCCAGGCTATTCCCAGAAAATTCAAGATGTACATTTTATCTGTTATGTAAATTGCTTTAATGCGAGGTATTTTAATCAATCGTTAGAACCTTTTGTTTTAGAAAATCAAAATTTTTTAAAAACTTTTCACGTAAAGGTTAGTTGGGGTGGGAGGTTTTTCTTGAAAATCTTCGTGTCGTCTCTTTAGACTTTTCGTTTTTGAATTATGCTGTTCACAGTCGCACATACAGACACACACACGGATCTTTTTCTAAAAATGTTTTTTTTCGTATTCGGGTATCGAATTTTTGGGTGGAATGCAATACCTTCTCTGCTGCTGTGTACGTGGGTAGAGAAAGTAAAACTATGTGACAAATTATTGAGGTTATTTGTAAATCCTGCGTTCATCCATGTGTTCATTAATTTATATATTTCACTTTGTTTGGATTTTAAAATCAACAAATGAAAGCTAAGACAAATTGATGCAGGGAAAAGAAATGTGGCACCTCTCCAAATAGTCGCTCCTGTGATACCAGTGCCAAAAATAAAAGTAAAAAAGTTAATGTTTTTGTTTACACTACGAAATCGATTATTTTGGTGTTGGCAGCTTCGTTTTGTTTTGTACGTAGAGATGCTGGTTTTCTTCTTTCAATCTGAATGTAAAGTACAATTCTGAAACTCAGTGCTTTGTAATGCAGCTTTGTTGTTTACGAAATTTGTCAGGGGTTAGCATTCACGTAGAGTTATTTAAGGAATAATTATAAAATGTATTCTGAACTAAAACAAAATAGTTTTATATTTAAAGTTAAATATAAATATCTCCACAAAATCAGTGATGGTTACTGCTAAAGAATTGGCCATAGTTTAAAGTAATTTTTGCTGTTGCTCTCGCTATTGCAATATTAATGGGGCCCGGATTGACTATATTAAAACTCTGATGTTAAAGGTAAAGGTACGTATCACGGGGGGGGGGGAACCACACCGGGGCAGGAAGGATGAGGGGAGAGACCCGAAAGGTGACGAGATCCATAAGCCTGAAAGGGGTCCCTAACGTTTCCGATAGAACACATCCGATGCCCCACAGTCCCTACCCACAAGCCACCAACCTCCCGGAGCGGAGCCGCACGTTGAGGAGAAACCTATCTGAGCGGTACCGCAGCGACTCCAGAGAAGAAACCTTTACAGAGCGCAAGCCACCGCCCAGCCGCAACCCGCCGAACACCGTCGCCTGGTCCTACAACCCTGAAACAAATGACAAGGAAGATTATGGGTACAGGAAATGAGAGGAAGGAGAGTCGTGGTAGAAGATGAACCACCCCAGGATTCGCTTGGCGACAGACATAACCGCCTGAGTCATCCCGCTAAATAAAACAATTCTGATGTTACATTCAAATGACTTTCTCTACCCATTGTCTTTTATTGCTATATACCTTCTCCAAATTGTTCTTATAAAAGGTTATTTTTCTATCTTTGTACTTTATTAATCGAGATAAACATGTACAAGAATATTTTAATAACACAGTTTGCTGGACGTACAAGAGGGATAGAGAAAACCGAATCGATAGTCAAATGTTTAAAGATAGTCACTAAATGCTCATTCCTTCGAATCGCGAGAAAAAACTGAATAGCCGAGCACTTTAAAAATATGTGAACAATTCAAACCAATAACAACAAATACGTCAGAAATGACTTATACTAAAAAAAAGTGGTTTGAAATAAATTGTGTTTTAAAGAGAAGTACAGTTTTTGTGTAGTAACCTTTTGTCTATATGTTATGGTTTACCAGTGATACAAATTATACAAAATTGCTTCCGAATGAAGAGATATTATGGGAGAATGTAAATGCCATTAGTCGTGTTTTATTTGGAAGACGTCATGATAGTCATTTTACGGTCAATTTAATTTTTTTAAATGGAAACCTACATTTTACATGTTGTTTTCTCATACAAAATGGTTTATAAAAAACTGTTTATTTTGTGATGAGGAATAACGAAACAAAATAAAGAATGTTGGTTCCCAATTACGAAACGTAACTTGACCCTCAAATGACCATCCATGGATGGTCCAACCATTCATTGAGCTCTTCGCACACAGCCATTCAGTTTTTGTGAGGAATGTGAACCCCCCCCCCCCAAAAAAAAGGTAGGTTGCCATTTAAAAAAAATTAAATTGACCCTAAAATGCCCATCACTACGTCCTCCAAACAAAACACAACTAATAATACTTTCCCCCATAATATCAAGCAGCTTTTATCAAAGACATTTCTTTCTACAACGCTTGGTTTTGGAGATATTGTAAAGTCACAATTTAAATGGTCGACATTGTATATTTAATTTGTCATGTAAATATCTAAAATACACGGTATTTATAAAAATCGTTAGAGTCGCTCATGAAAAACCAAAATATATAAAAAATGTTTCCATATAAAGGGGTTTGGGGTCAGAGGATTTTGTTGAAAATCTGCGTGTTGTATCTTTTGAAGATACTGAAGTTAACACCAAGTTTGATGTTTATCGAACATTTTGTTTTAAACTTATGCTGTTAATACAAATACATGGAGTTTTTTTCCCCCAAAAAGAATGGATGGACTGCGCCGTTAATTCTACCTCCTCTATGTATGTAGTAGAGAAAACAATATGAAATGATTTATCCTTCTTTGAGCACACAATATACCGATAGGAATGGTCGATGACCTCGTCAGGAATACATGGCATATAGGCAGGAATTAGGGTTTAATGCGGGCATAGCAAGTTGTTTACGTTATTAAAAAGTTACAACAAAGAAATACGAAGTTTATTTTCTATGCAGAGCCTACGCTGCTTCTAGCATCAGTATAGTTCCAATAATGATCCAATCGAAGCAATACAGTCTGGTGATAATCTTCCGGAGAGAACCCAGGCTCTAATTCCATTTTGCTGCTATACAAGCACGAAGTTGCTCATGGACAAATCCCCTCCAGTCCTTCACACTAAGCTTATTCTTAACCGGGATGGTAGACAAGCACATTGATTGTGGGGAGAGGTCGTCTCGACACTTGCTGCAACATCCACCTCACCCTGATCAGTTTTCACGTCTGGAACAAGTCTTCCTTCCCCTTGGGTCGAGTTACAGCCTTGTGTTTATTGGATGTGCCGTGCGAGACAGGTGGCACTGCAATTATAAACACGAGGTAGATAAATGTGTCCTAATAGACTATCACAAAGCCTTTGACAACGCGAATCGCTGGAAATTACGGGACATTAAAGAACAATGGAGCTCATGTGAGGTTTAAAAAAAATTAAAGCAGATGTAACCATCGAGGACGATTTAAGGATTAAAACAGGGAGATATTTTTTCACCCATTTCATTTTATATATTTGTTGACTAAGTTTTGCAAGATTGGCATTACTTTTAACGTTTTTAAACAGCTTCTGGCCATTTTCACTGATTCTGAGAAAAATTTAGGAACGTACTTGTTGCATCTAATGATGGAGAAATATAATTTAAAATGTTCTGCCAAAGATGCTGCATTATAAATATTACTGAACGAGCAAAGTGGCGCCACAGTAACATGTGTGACTCGCATTCGGGAGGTCCCGTGTTCAATCCCTGGCGACGCCCGTTCTGATCCATGGGTTTTATGTGGTTTCCCCGGGTCGGCAGATGAATACTGGGGTGGTGTTCAACGGGTTGCGGCTGGGTGATGGTTGAGCGCTTTATAGAGGTTTCTTTCTTGATGTTGTTGGAGGACTGCTCAGGTTTCGTCTCCGAGTGGGTCTCAGGCGAGGGGACCGCCGGGGGTTCGGTGACTTGTGGGTCGGCCAGGGTGGCGTCGGATGCATATATCTGGAAACGTTAGGGACCCCGTCCATGCTTACGTGCATCACCAAAATTTAAATTGAGTTTTAATTATGGACGCTCTTTAACTGCTGTGGTCCTTAGCGTCCCATTCTATATTGGACGTGTAAGACTGGTAATTTTGCTCAGAGACCTCTTTATCGGGCTTGAGGTTATTTTACGTGCCGTAAATCTACGACACGAGACCACCGGCTTTACTTCCCTTACGAATGAAGCCATGCTAAGGATATTTACGCCCGAAAAAATACATCGCTCTCCGCCTGGTTTGAATCCGCGATCTCGGGAACTAGAGGCTACCTCCACACCACGGAGGACGGCCTCCATCGTCATCCGGATATAATCACCCTTCGTTTTTCTCCCCTTATACCTCTCTCCCAGGGGTCACGGCAGAAGCAAAATTGCACTACTTGCGGTGCTCTACCCCGTTGGGAACCCTCCAATCGTCCTTACCTTTCTCTTTGCCTTATAAATACTACTGAAGATAATCTCAAAGTGAGGCGAGAGACAATACTTAAATGTTAAAAAGTAACGGTCATTGATTTATGGATGAGAAATTTGGGCATTGGAAACAAATTAAAATGAAGAGTCGCCACACAACATTATAGAGGCCACTGCCATGCTATGAGCTAAGTAACCGAAACGTAATTAAGATGTATTGGTTTTCATATTGGTTATTAAAGTGCATTAACCTGAAACCTAAACTAATATAGCCTAAATCATACTAGTATGCATTAAGCAAGCGACTTACAAAACAAAGTGCTCATATAAGTGAGTATTTGCATACAAATGCAAAAAAATGTCACGATAAAATTGTTTTACAATGCTTTAAAAACAAATGAATAAGCCTGTACTACATGATAAAGTTGAAACAAATTAAATCGAAAAAATTCGTCAGTTAAGTCTGACTTAGATCAAGGTGAAATGCTCTTGAATTAACTTTTATGCAACCAAAACTTAGCTTTATTGAAGACATAGAAAAGTGTCTTTCAAGAATGTCAAGGCACGCAGCATGAGACACGCAGTTCTCACAGATAACAGATTGGGCGCCACTCGCAAACCAAGATTCTAAACCGCGAAATGTGACGTCGATTTATAGGATTACAGTAATCTTTGTCGGCATACCAGTTCGAGTTACATAACTTCAACCACCACCACCACCTGCATAAAACGGTGTTTTAAGTGTTTTGTTTGTGGTAATAATGTCTGAAGAAAGAGTAGAGATTCATTTTACATCCGCAGTGTAGCCATTTTATAAAATAAATCTGATTTGTTGCACTCACATGGCATTCTCCACTATTGTACAAACTATTTTTACAAACACTTATTCTCGTCTGCTTCATGTTAATCGAGATAAACTTTTTCAGAAACTATCTTATGGCTAATTTTCTTGTAGGTGCAAGGGAAATATGGTAGGATTTAAGCGATAGTTCAAATGTTTTAAGAGCTGGTTGCTATGTGGAGCATTCCGTTCTCTTTGCATGTCCAGGACATAAATAAAAAAATAATAACGCATTCCATTTGACGAAAAGTATAAGTATCTATCTCTTACGGTTTTCCAGTTGTGAAAAAGTAATTCAGAATGAAGGGGATTTTTGGGAACATTCCCAGAAAGTTCATGATACACATTTATTTGCCATAAAACATCTTAAACATATGATATTTTATTCAAATTCTGAGAAAACCAAAAGTTTCCAAAAATGTTCCACGTAAAGGGTAGTCTGGAGTGGGGATTTCCTTGAAAATCTTCGTATCGCATCGTTTTAAGATAGTGAACCTAAATACCAAGTTTGCTATTTATCCGACTTTTCGTTTTTGAGTTATGCTGTTCACAAACACATAGACACACATTCACACAGACACACACACACGGACCTTTTTCTACAAATGATTTTTTTATTCAGGGGGTCTCAAAACATGTATTTCCGGTGAAATCTCGGTATCGAATTTTTGGGTGGAATGTAATACTTCCCCTACTTAGTATACGTAGTAGGGAAAATAAAAATTGCTGCCAATTGGAGAAATTGAAACAGAAACTACTTCGGAATTAGTATACATACAGAATTAATAAGAAATAATTCAGTGAACAAGCTATCCCTAACAGTTTTTATAAGGGAGTATCGAGTATCGATATCGAGTATCGAGAAATAGTGGGTATCGTCTAAATCAATACTAATGGGGATAGACTGGAGCCTTGCCTAACATGTTGATTCATTTAAAACAATAAATTCCATTCCTCGCCCCATGCGTTTTAAAGTCTTGCCGCATTGAACTCCCATCGTAGCAAGGAAAAGAGCTGCATTCCAGATTCCTATGCAGACAAACTGGTTGTTGAAGGGGGACCGGTGACAGTATCAGACGGCCCGCCAGCTCCAAGGAAACCATCGACGATATTTTCTATCACAGTCATGTTATTTATCGGTTTACAAGCAAAACAAGCCTCTGTCTCTGACATAATGTACGTCTTTAACGACGAAAGAATCAAATGTTGGCTCACCTTCTCACTCTCCCGCAATGGAGGTAGTGCCCTGACAACCAAAATTATTCATTAAATTCACAGCAAAATATTTCAGAATATCCCTCAAATAAATACTAAACACAGGTATCTCCGACATATTATTCAATTTAATAAAGCAAGGGCTAACGTGCTATTAAAATATGGAATCTTCGATTTACTTTTCAACTTGAAATATTGAAAGAAGGAAAGTGATGATTAACATTAAGGTAGATCATAGACAGCTAAGCTGTGAAGTCGTTAGCTTGTTGGGTCACCGCAGTGATGCTTTCTGTAATCAGGTGAATTTCTAGTCACTGATTCCACCATTAGGCGAGAATAGTGGCAGGTGATTAGCCCACCATCCATAGATAGCACCACAAGGCTAGTAGGACGCTCCATGAACTTGCCGACAATTTTGCACAGGATCCTTCTCTTTCAAAAGTATGAGGTTCGTTTACGTGAAAATAAACATTAAATAGGAGCAACGACAGTTTTACTTCCTCCATTGCTTACCAGTAGTCAGTGTTTTATTCCACCCAAAAATTTGATACCAAGATTTCACCACAAATACACCTTGGTGGGTTGAGCCGTCTAACCACTCGGACACGGGAACGCCCCCCTTTTTACTATAGAATAAATTAAAGCAAGCACTTTATTAAGACTTAGCAATGGAACGGGGAAAAACGGCGCACCTTGAAGTAATAAACGTATTCCCATTGTGTCGTTTAGCATTGCGGATAAGGCAGTCTTCTCGCGCCGCCGCTTCCTTTGTGTCGTATTGCAATAATGATTTATCTTTCGTTACATAGCAACAATCTCACCTAGCTAGTAAAAACCTCAAAGCCTTTGCGGTAAGCTTTCATTCATACAATTTTGTAGCTTTTGCACCTGTGCAACTTAGCATTAAAATAGCGTTAGAGCGTGAAGTGGATCGTAATGCACTAGCACTAGCGGGGTGCCTCGGAACCGGTCTCTGAAAAACAAAACAAATGACAGGCGTAGGGAACGCTATAAACTCAAGCAGGCTGTAGGACTCGGTTGAATTAAAATACCGTAAGTTATTTTCATAACGTGACGCATTCCCTCTAGTGACCCTATAATTTAGGAGGCAATCGTTTAGCTGTGGAGGAACATGAGACGGTCTTCAGGCTTTTGTTTCTTCTGTGCATACAAGTGGTGTATTATTTCCCTTGCGTATTCTAAGTTTATTAAAGTGATCATGCCTATTATTTATTATCATTATTATTATTGCAAGAAGAAGAAAAATCTTATTGCTGATTTTCTTGTAGATGCAAGGGGAATATGGTAGGCTTTAAGCGATAGTCAAATCTTTTAAGAGCTGGTTGCTATGTGCAGCATTCCATTCTCTTTGCATGTCCAGGAAAGAGAATTATAAAAGTATAGGTATTGGAAAATTCAAACAAATAACAAGGCATATCTCGGAAATGGGTCACTCCACAAAAAATATACACGGCATAAATTGTGTGTTTTAACGAGATCTACATTTTCTGTGTAGAAAACTTTTGTCTATCTTTTATGGTTTACCAGTTATGCAAAAGTCATTCAGAAAGAAGAGGGCTTATGGGTACATTCTCAGCAAATTCAAGATATACATTTTATTTGTCACGAAAATATCTTAAATATATGATAATTTAATCAACGTCATTAGAGCCATTTTTGAGCAAAAAATGTTTTCGAAAAATGTTCCATTTAAAGGGTAGTCTGGGAAGGGAGGGGGGTTCTTGAAAATCTTGTATGGCATCTTTGAAAGACATTTAACCTAAATACCAAGTTTAGTATCTATCCGAATTTTCGTTTTTGGGTTATGCTGTTCACAGGTACACACGGATCTTTTTTCTAAAAGGGCCTTTTTTAGATTTAGGGGTTTTAAAACTTGTATTTCCAGTGAAATCTCGGTATCGAGTTTTTGAGTTGAAAGCAATATTTCCCCTGCTTACTATATGTAGTAGAAAAAGCAAAAATTAGTATTACTAACTTACAAACTGAAGGCTAAAGCAAAAGAATATAAAACAAAGTGCACAGAGAAATGACATCTGAAAGATTATCACATGGCTTTATGAAATTATAAACTAAGAATAAAGAGAGCTATAGGAAGACTTATTAATAGATAGCAAAGGTAAGAAATCTCTAAAGCGAGAAGGAAGGAAGTTTATTATTATTTTCGTGATTCAGACCTTTCGATTCGTTTAGGTTCCAACAATTCCATTTTTTAATTGGGTATAAGTATAAGTTATAGAACGGAGGAAAAACCTTATACAGGGTGAATCACCTAAAACTTGCACCGCAAACATTTCGGAAACGGATAGTGGTATTGATGTGCAGTTTTCACAGCATTGATTGGTAGTCAGGGGCTCGTACATTTACATTATAAACAGATTTTAATAATACTGGGAAAGTGTATATTTTGAGCAACCATACAATTTTTAAATGGAACAATGCCTAGTTACATCAACAGAATAAAATTAGGGTAAATTAGAATGTCAGTAGCGTTTGTTGCAAGACTCTAATGCAAGTGGTTTAGGAGAAATCTTATTTTGAAACTTTTACACATCGGCGCTTGTACAACCTGTGATAGCACAAACTAAAGAAAAACAAAAGGGAATTACAATACTTCTGTGGATTCTTACACGTAAAGAGAACATAGTCCCTTGAAGGTTGTGTTCAAACTGACCTCCGGCAGCTTCAATACACGCTTCCAGTCTGCTATGGAAAGACTGCTGCACACGTTCTAGCATTTCAGCGGAAATTTCAGAGCAGGCAGCAGTAATACGTCGCTTCATATCGTCTGGTGTAGTTGGAACATCCTTGTAGACAGAGTCTTTCAGCCTTCCCCACATAAAAAAGTCTAAAGGGGTCAGATCCGGCGAACGGCCGGCCAAGGTACAGGACCTCTTCGCCCAATCCAACGATTTGGAAACAATCCGTTAAGACAAACTGTAGTACTTCGTGCACTATGGGCTGGACAGCCATCATGTAGGTACCATAGGTTCCTCCTAATCTGCAAAGGAACGTCTTCTAGCATCTGTGGCAGATGGTCCGTCAGGAGGCTGCGACACTTGTGCGAGTTCATTGTTCCTTCTATGAACAAAGGGCCTATGAGCCGATGGTCCACTATCCCACACCATACGTTTAAATCCATGGACGCTGACGTTCCCTTGATGAAGCCAACGGGGATTGTCAACAGACCAATAGTGCATGTTTCTGCGGTTTACCTGGCCTGTTTAGTAAATGTTGCCTCATCACTAAACAAGATACATGCTGAATCTGGAGTATCATGTCTTAATGCCCAAGTACAAAAGTTAACACGATTCTCAAAATCGTTTCCATGCAGATCTTGATGGAGAGAGATGTGATAGGGATGGAACCTATGTCGATGGAGAATGCGCAGTACACTTGCCTGACTTGTGCCACTTCCACGTGTGATTGTGCGGGAACTATATTTGCGGATCTACTGCAACGGCAGCCAAAACATTAATTTCTGCTTCTTCTCTAGTCACTTGTTTGTTTCTGTTACGTTTTCTAGGTGTTACAGTACCACTTTCACGTAATTGGTTAAAGAGGTTGATAAATAATTGCCGAGATGGTTGACGTCTATTGGGATACGTTTCCGCATACACCGTAAAGGAACGAACTGCATTCTTCCTACACTCTCCATACACCATGAGCATGTCGGCTTTTTCTGCATTAGTAAACACCATCTTCCACTCACGACTTACTGCTTCAACTGTCATAAACTAACTGACCAGAAAGTCGCAACGCACTCAATGAATTGAAAACACAATGCAAACAAACATAACAGCATCATACCTAGAAACTAAACAATTGGGGTGGAAACTTTTCAAAATACGATTTCTCGTAAACCACTGACCTCCTGTAACAAAGACCGTTGACATTCTAATTTAACCTACCTTTATTCTGTTGATGTAACTAGGCATTGTTTGTTCCATTTAAAAATTTGTATGTTCTCTCAAAAAACACTTTCTCAGTATTATGAAAATCTGTTTATACTCGTAGATTAAATGTACGAGCCCCTGACTACCAATCAATGCTGTGAAAACTGCGCATCAAAAGCACTTATCATTTCCGAAATATTTGCGGTGCAAGTTTTAGGTGATTCACTCTGTATACATGGAGATCCTGAAAATTTTATTCCAGTTAATCCACTTGTTACTCCAGTACATATTCAACCAGAAAGATATTTTCTATTCGCCTTTGCTATCTTACTCTCTATTCCCAATAAATTAGGAGAATGTTTGCTTTAGTTATATCTGTTGCTCTAAGCACGTTAGCGTCGAAAGTTACTCGTCACTAGCGTCTTAGTAACTCTCGTTGCATAAATAACTATTCTGTAGAAGTCACAACCCTTTTCTGATTTATAATTAGCTTAAACCTATTTGGATTTTAACGATGATGTGCGGGTTTATTTGCGGCGCGCCTGTCTCGTGTTGGAAAGTGCTGTAAATGGCTATCCTAGGAATTAAATATGTTATTCTCAGTAGTCACCTTGGGAAATCACCTCAGTCAGTTGTCAAGGTCAGCGAACCGCAGTTTGCTTGCCTTGAAAGCCGACCCGACACCGATTTTAACGCTTACAGGAATGCGGCGTTTCAGACGAGAAATCACATGACTGCAAGGTTCTTGAGAGAGCTGCTTTCAGCTGATTGGTCAATGAACGAATCATACGATATCTGAAAGTAGCCAGACTGTCGTCGTTCATAACCGGATCTGTGGCGAAAGGAAGTCGAAACGTGTGCAGTTACGAATCCGATTAGCTAAGGCAAATGTACAGCTTGCAGTTTAAGGAAGTTTAAACAGCCATTAAAAGTGAAATGTTTCTCGTTTCGGTCTGTTACCTACGCCATTTTAATATCCGGATATGAAGCGTTTGCTTATTTCTTAATGCTTACGTTAGATATGAAATAAGATTTTTCAAAAACACAGTTTTTATTCTCTTTCCCCCTACGTACCTATAGTATGTGAGAGGAGTATTTGTTCCACCCAAACGTTATTAAGATTTCCCGGAAATACAGGTTTTGAGGTCCGCTGAATAAAAACGCTGTTTAGAAAAATATCTGTGTATATATATCTGTGTGGTTCATGTGAACAGAATAACTCGGAAACAATACCTCGGATAAATACTAAACTTGGTTATTAAAGTTCAGTGTCTTCAAGATGTGACCGCGGATTTTCAACAAAATCCTTCCGCCCTAAACCATCCTATATATTGGAAAATTTTTGGATTGCTTTTAAATATTCTCAAAAATGGCTATAACGATTTTGATTAAAACATTATATGTTTGAGGTGTTTACATAACAAATAAAATATATATCTTGAATGTTCTTGGAATAGCCTGTGAATTCCTCTTCATTTGGAAGGACTTTTTATAACTGATAAACCATAAGACTCAAACAAAACCTTACTACACAACAAATGTAGATATCTGTAAAACACGTGGTTTACTTCAGCTCTTTTTAGTGGCTTCAAGGATTTCCGAGACATCTATTATTATTGGTTATTATTGTGTTCTTAAAAAGACCAACTTTTACTTTTGTAGTACGCCTTTATTTATCTTTTATGGTTTAATCGTTATACAAAATTATATAAAATTCCTCCAAATGAAGAGGAATTCACAGATTATTGCCTGAAAGTTCAAGATATAACTTTAGTTTTCATGTAAATATCTTTAATAAAAATCTTAGAGCCATTTTTGAAGAAATAAACAATACGGAAAATTTTTCCATGTAAAGGGTAGTTCATAATATTGGGTATTTACTCGAAAATCTACGTGATACATACTTGGAGGAAGATACTGAAGTTAAACACCAAAGTTTATATTCATCCGATATTTTTACTTTCTCTACTACGTATAGTATGTAGTGGAAGTATTGTATTCCACCCAAAAATTCGATACAGAGATTTCACCGGAAATATATGTTTTGAGACACCCTGAATCCAAAAAAAAAAGCATTTTTGGAAACATGTCCGTGTGTCTGTGCGTCTGAACAGCATAACTCAGAAACAAACAGTCAGATAAACGCCAAACTTGGTATTTAGGTTCAGTATCTTCCAGAGATGCGACACGAAGGTTTTCAAGAAAATCCCCCACCCCAAAGTACCCTTTACATGGGACATTTTTCGAAGATTTTAATTTTGTCAAAAATGGCTCTAACGAATTTGATTAAAATATCATATGTTTAAGGTATTTTCATAACAAATAAAATGTATATCCAAAAGTGTTCTTCATTCTGAACGACTTTTGCATAACTGGTAAACCATAAGAGATAGACAAAATTTTACTACACAAAAAATGTAGATCGCGTTAAAATACACAATTTATGTAATATACATTTTTTTGTTGAGTGAACCATTTTCGAGATATTGCTTGTTATTCCCTTAAAGTTTTCAATACTTATACTTTTTCTCAAATTCGTTATTCATTTTTTTTGTACTGGTAATGCAAAGAGAATGGAATACTCCACATAGCGACCAGCTCTTAAAAGATTTGACTATCGCTTAAAGCCTAGCAATTCCCCTTGCATCTACAGGAAAATTAGCAATAAGATTAACATCTCGATATCTCGATTAACATGAAGTTTATGGAGAATAAGCGTTTTTAAAAATAGTTTGTACAAGAGTAAAGAAAGTCATGTGAAAATAACACATCAGATTTTTATTGTTCGCACACATACGTATACACACGGGCCTTTTTCTAAAAATGTTTTTTTGGTTTTAGGAAACCTCAAAACATGTATTTCCAGCGAAGTTCGGTATTGAATTTTTGGGTGGAGTACCTCTACTGAGCGAGATGCCTAAGGTTACAACGCCGTTCGACCACCCACTCTGGTCCATGGGTTTGTTTGTGGTTTTCCCGGGTCGATAGGCGAATGCTGCGGTGGTTCATCTTCTACCACGACTCTTCTCCCTCACATGTTTTGCAACATCATCTTCCTTGTCATCTTTTTCAGGATTGTAGGCTGGGACAACCGTGTTCGGCGGGTTGCGGCTGGGCGTTGCCTTTGTGTTCTGCCTTGGCATCGCTGCGGGGACTACTCAGTTAGGTCTCTCCTCCGAGTGGGCTCCACCCCGGGGGGACAGCTTCGGTGGCTTGTGGGCAGGAACCCATATGGAAACATTAGAGACTCCGTCTGTACTTGCGCCCGACCAGATCCGGTGGACCTTCGGGCCTCTCCCCTCACCCCTCCCACCTAGTGGTCACTAATAAAAGCACAAGGAGCTGTTTGCGGTGCTCTGCCACTTCGGGGACCACCTCCGTTCGATTTTACCTTCACCTTTTACTGTAAGCACGTAGAAGAGAAATTAACAAAGATGTTTCCTTTGAACAGGCCAAAGACAATTACATATGAAGTTGCTGCACGTAAATAGTAATACGAAGCATTTCAGCATTTCTGTAACTACATTACTAAAACGGCAGAATAGTGTATGGAAATCAAAACACTGACCGTTCGAGTTGAGTTATAGTAGCTGGAAAGCTAATGATCAGAGAGGGGCTGAGAAAAAGAGAGAACGAGGGCATAAAACCAGGAAATTTATGTTATAAGGTGAATAGAGTCCTCCCTGTCTACTTATTGTGTAATAGGGACAGAAGAAGCCATCACTTTTTCGGTCAGTGTAATATACACGAAATATGATTATGTCTACAATATTAAGGCAGAAGAGGTTATTAGATGAACGCATTATATTATTCCCCGTGGCAAGGCATTCTGAGATTCTACGGATAACTTGCCTGTCTTGAAGTCGGTCTCTTGCTGTATGTACCTCTATTGACTAGCCACAAGGCTACTTCAAGGCCGGAACTTTGCTAGATTAACATCCAGTCTTGATCAACAGGTAACAGGAACCAGTTCCTGTTCCTTTCAGTCCTACTTATAGCTAGTGGAATACTGAAGAGAAGTCTATTAATCTAAAATACATGTACATTTTTACTTTCTCTTTTTACACAGTTTTACTTGAATGACCACGAGGGAAAAAGAAAAAAAACTGATGTGCTGCACTCACATGACGTTCTCTACCTTGTACAAATTATTTTTACCAACGCTTATTCTCCATCTACTTCATGTTAATCGAGATAAACCTTTGCAGAAACTTATTGCTAATTTTCTTGTAGGTGCAAGGGGAATATGGTAGGCTTTAAGAGATAGTCAAGTCTTTTAAGAGCTGGTTGCTGTGTGAAGCATTCCATTCTCTTTGCATGTCCAGGACATAAAAAAATGAATAACGAATTCCCATTTGTGAGAAAAAATATAAGAATTGGAAAATTTAAGGGAATAACAAGCAATATCTCGAAAATGTTTCACTCAACAAAAAGAATGTATACGACATAAATTGTGTATTTTAACGCGATCTACATTTTTTTTTGTGTAGTAAAAGTTTGTCTATCTCTTATCGTTTACCAGTTATGCAAAAGTCGTTCACAATGAAGAATACTTTTGGAGACATTCCCAGAAAATTCAAGATATACATTTTATTTGTCATGAAAGTATCTTAAATATATGATATTTTAATCAAAATCGTTAGAGCCATTTTTCAGGAAATCAAAAGTTTCGAAAAATGTTCCATGTAAAGGGTAGTCTGGAGTGGGGGGATTTTCTTGAAAACCCTGTGTCGCATCTTTGAAAGGTAGTGAACCTAAGTACCAAGTTTGGTATTTGTTTTCACATTATACTATAAACTGCGGGTTGCATAGATACGAATACTTAGGGGCAGCTGACTCACCTGGTATAGTTAAGCAGCAGAGAAAGTGAAAATGTAAAGCAATTCTGTTTTATTAATGTCCAGCTTCATGGAATGGCTATTGTTGTTTGGTATTTTGGGTGAAATTGCTTTCCTTTTGAATATGCACTTCTAAACGTGAATACAAACAATAGCTTTTTTTTTTACTTTCTCTGCCACCTACATAATAGGTAGATGAGGTATTGCACTCTACCAAAAGATTCGTTACCGAGATTTCACTGTAAATACATGCTTTGAGATCTCCTGAATAAAAAAAAATTAGAAAAAGGTCCATATATGTGTATGTAAACAGCATAACTTAAAAACTAAAAGTCGGATAAGTACCAAATTTGGTATTTAAGTTCAGCATCCTCGAACGATACGACACTACATTTTCAAAAAAATCTCCCAACCCAAACTACACTTTGCATGGCACAATTTCGAAAAAAAAATATTTTCTAAAAAATGGCTTTCACTAATTTGATTAAATTACCATATATTAATGATATTTACATGACAAATAACATAAATATCTTGAATTTTCTGGGAATAGTCTGTGAAGCCCTCTTCATTAGGGAGGAAGTTTGTATAATCTTGAATAATTGGTAAACGTTAAACGATAGATGAAAATACTGCACAAAAAATGTCAATCTCTTTAAAACACACAATTTATTGCAAATAATCCTTTCTGTGGCATAAGCCGTTATTAATAGTTTGAATTGTTCAATGCTTTGGTCATTCTCCTGAAGTCGTGTCAACGTTCAGTTGTTTCTCGCGATTGCATGGAAGCAGTATGGAATTTTAAGGCCAGCATATAGCGTCTAGTTCTTAAACATTTGACTATCGCTGTTGTCTTTGTATCTATAACGAAATGTGTAACGTAGCTATTTCTGCAAAGGTTTATTTGGATTAAAATGTGGTAGACAGGAAAATAAGCTTTAATAAGAACAGTTTGTATACCCACTAATAAACGATAAAGAGTAGCGAAATGTGAATGTATCACAGATATGTTTTTTTTTTTTTTTCAAAAGATCAGGAAAGAAATTAACGATTAGCCCTTGAAGACGACCTTCATAACGGGTTCATGTACTCGTACCATGTGACACGCCTATATCGTTAAATATGAAATGTAACGGTATATTCACGCTAGCTTATCGGCAGTATGTTAATTTTTACTTTCTCTAATGCGTATAGTAAGTAGGGAAAGTATTGTATTCCACCCAAAAACTCGATACCGAGATTTCACCGGAAATACATGTTTTGAGACCCACTGAATAAAAAAAAAGCATTTTTCGAAACATGTCCGTGTGTGTGTGTGTGTGTGTGTGTGTGTGTCTGTGTGTGTATGCCTGTGAACAGCATAACTCAGAAACGAACAGTCGGATAAACACCAAACTTGGTATCTAGGTTCAGTATCTTCCAGAGATGCGACACGGTTTTCAACATAATCCCCCCACCCCAGGATACCCTTTACATGGAAGACTTTTCGAAAATTTTAATTTTCTCAAAAACGGCTCTAACGATTTTGAATAAAATATCATATGCTTAAGATATTTTCATGACAAATGAAATGTATATCTCGAATTTTCTGGGAATGTCTCCAAAAGTATTCTTCATGGCGAACGACTTTTGCATAACTGGTAAACCATAAGAGATGTAGATCTCGTTAAAATACACAATTTATGTCACATACATTTTTTTTGAGTGAACAATTTCCGAGATATTCCTTGTTATTTGTTTGAACCTTACAATACTTTATCTCAAATGGGAATCCGTTATTGTTTACTTATGTCCTGGAGATGCAAAGAGAATGGAATACTCCACATAGCAACCAGCTCTTAAAAGATCTGACTATCGCTTTAAGTCTACCATTTGCCCCCTTCTACCTACAAGAAAATTTGCAATAAGATAGTGTCTGCAAATGTTTATCTCGATTTACATGAAGTAGATGGAGAATAAGCGTTTGTAAAAATAGTTTCTACAAGAGTAGAAAAGTTTGGATTTTATTGTAATCGTTATACCTTAAAATTTTAGTTATTTTACAGGTCATTATTCAAGTATTTTTAGGTCGTCAATATCCGAGCCCTGGTAATTAGCATAGCATATTATGGTTACAACGAGTGTGTTACAACATGCTGTAAAGGTGATTCACGTGATTGTGACACCAGGAGCATTGTGTTTCTGTCATTTGTGGGTTGTGGTCGGTTAGAAGTTGCTTCTGGAAAGCCTTTGTATCATCCGATGCTTACTGAAGAAAAAGACCAAATAGACCATTGTTTCTCTTATTATTCCTTGCTTTAAACTGCACAGAAGAGCATTTAACACTTCGTTTGCAATAATAACAAGATTCTATGGTCTCTGTCACACGAAGATCAGATAAACGTTTCTTTGCATTGCCGTGAGTGAATCAAGATACTTATTCAAGGCAGGAAAACGCAAGTTTCCTTAAAATATTGAGAAGATATTCAAACACAAAGAAATATTTGCGTATATTTTTCTTCCGCGTTGGAATCATGAAAGAGAAAATGTTTTAATGCCGCGAGAAAATGGTTCACGGAGTTTGCTCGTGTTATTGCATTAAAAACGACATTATTTTCTGTTTTCTCCCTCTCTCACTGTTTCCCACAGTCTTATTCTCTTTCTTCCTTCATCTCCGTCTCTCTATATGCTCCTCTCTCTCTCTCTCTCTTTCCACTCTCACTTCGTCGCACTTACCTCTCTCTTCGCTTCTGGTGTAACTTACATGCTTTTTTGAAAAAATGGTAATAAAATGTCTTTTTCTGTGGGGGGGTGTTATTGGTCCTCGGATGTTTGTAAATAAAGCAACTTTCAGAAATATAGTTATAGATTTTTGTTATAAAACATTTTTTAAAATCATAATAAGCGAAATATTTCCATTTTTAAAATTTGTGCCTCAACAGATTCAAAAGCCTGTTTTCTAGTAAAGGAAACTTAAATGCAATTTGACTTCCGTGTAACTCTGTATGCAAGTGAGCGCAATATGTATTTTCTGGAGTGGGGTGGTTGTTACACGAAGGCTAGGTTACGAATAGCTTGCGTATCATGCAAACCAAACAACTTTGTGGTGTAGAAATGAAGCGTTTCTAAATCTTTGTTGACATAACATAGTTCTAACATGATTCCATGCAATCACGAGAAACAACTGAAAATCAACAGGACTTGAAAAGGCTGAAAAAGTAATGACAAAAGGAGTACAAACTATTCGAATCATTAATAAATGATATCTCGGAAATGGCATATGTCACAAAAAAGGTGGTTTTTTTTCGATCGCCGGGGTGGAGCAGTAGTTTCATTTTCAGTTCTCGTACTGACGGTCCGGGTTTCCATTTCCGGATCTGGGGTAGCAATTTTAAGTCATCCCTATCCACGCCTTCACATTTGACTTGCCCATGTAAAGTATCCCCAAGGCCTAAACTGGTTCGGAGTCCAGTCATATAGGGAGTGTTAGAAACGACAACGGCGATACTTTTTGTGTAGTACGTTTTCGGTTATCGCTTAACGTTTACCGTTATACAAGATTTTACAAAGTTCCTTTCCAGGCTATTCCCAGAAATTTCAAGCTATACATTTTGTTTGACATGTAAATATCTATAATGTATGCTATTTTAATCAAAGTTCTTAGTGCCATTTTTTATAACACAAAAACATTCGAAACATCTTCCATGTAAAGGGTAGTTTTGGATAGGGAGATTTTCTTGATTTATCCGACTTTTCTTATTACTTTCTCTGCTACATATAGTAAGTAGGGGAAGTACTGTATTTCGCCCAAAAATTCGATACTGAGGTTTCACCGGAAATACATGTTTTGAGACCCCCTGAATCCAAATAAAAGCATTTTTGGAAACATTTCCGTGTGTGTGTCTCTGTGTGTGTTTGTGTTTGTCTGTCTGTCTGTGAACAGCATAACTCAGAAACGAACAGTCGGATAAACACCAAACTTGGTATTTAGGTTCAGTATCTTCCAGAGATGCGACACGAACGTTTTCAAGAAAATCCCCCACCCCAGATTACCCTTTACATGGAACAATTTTTAGAAAATTTTAATTTTCTCAAAAATGGCTCCAACGATTTTGATTAAAATATCACATGTTTAAGATATTTTCATGACAAATGAAATGTATATCTCGAATTTTATGGGAATGTCTCCAAAAGTATTCTTCATTGTGAACGACTTTTGCACAATTGGTAAACCATAAGAGAAAGACAAAATTTTACTACACAAAAAAATGTAGATCGCGTTAAAATACGCAATCTATGTCATATACATTTTTTGTTGTTGAGTGAACCATTTTCGAGATATTGCTTGTTATTCCCTTAAATGTTCTAGTACTTATACTTTTTCTCAAATGGAATTTCGTTATTCATTTTTTTTTGTCCTGCTAATGCAAAGAGAATAGAATACTCCACATAGCAACCAGCTCTTAAAATATTTGACTATCACTTAAAGCCTACCAATTCCCCTTGCATCTACAAGAAAATTAGCAATAAGATTAACATCTCGATTAACATGAAGCAATGGAGAATAAGCGTTTGTAAAAATAGTTTGGGGCCTCAAAACATTTATCTCCGTTGAAATCTCAGTTTGGAACTTTTGGGTGGAATGTAATACCTTCTCTACCTACTGTGTACATGGTAGGGAAAATAAAAGGCTTCTAAAATTAAAATTAGGTTCTGTTGTGGCAAATAAGAGCTTTCCTAAGCATACAAACCGCTGTTACATATAAGAAACATGTCACCACACACGTGTGTTTCATTTTATTAATGGTAACAATAAATGCTAGTAAAAACACAAAGAATAAGGTACATAAAGGCCGAAGCTGAAGAAAGATTAACTGACTGCCAGGAATAGCAACCGAGGAGGCTAGAAATGTGTGAAGACTAGCTGCGAGGCGGAAGCAAACTACTTTAACAAGGATATAAATGTTTCGGTAACAATTCTTGTTATGCATCACATTCGTCACCAACACTATTGTGTTTCGGATTACACGTGTTTGTCTGAAGAGCACGCTTTTAGCTTCAGTCTGAGCGTCAAAAGCCGCTGCGCAGATGAATGGAGAGCAAACAAATAAGGCGCATGCCACTTTGGAACCTGTCCATAATACATTCCACTTTTTATATCCCCCCCCCCACCTGCTATGTTCCAGCCAACCAAAGTCACTACAAAAACCTGTTCTGGCGGCCTCGTATGTTGTCTGTAGTAATGCGTAGTAGAAAATGGGCTCGCCAAAAGAAAACGAGGGTGTGTATACCGTTCCTGAAGCGCCATTGGTCGAGCATCGTGTGGCGTGATTGTGCTAGACGACCACGTCACGCGTATCCTAAGGCGCTGATCTGAAAACTACAGTACTCTATCATTATCTCCTAGAAGCAATCGAGGTCAACTAACTCAAGGTATTTTTAGCGAATGTACACCTGTAATAAAACCGAAGTGAAATTTCTGGGAATAGCAGGAAGCTTTCTGGAAGTTTTCCATACCTCAGGCACAGTTTTGATAAACCACGCCTTCCGATATAACGAGACTTGCCAGAGGAAAAAACGCAAGCAGAAAAATGTAGCAATCGTGAATCATGACTGTTTACGGAAGGAAAATTCCTTCTCTGTGCCCTGGAGCATGTCTTCATAATTATATGCATTTGCTGATGCATGCTTCTACCGCAATCAAACGGACAGTGGCGGCGCGCGCTAAAAGGCACAGGTGCACGTGTTATTCCTTTAATCTTGAAGTATAAATACCTTTATTTATATCTGCTTTGTCAACTCAAAACATTATGAAATTTTATACGCAAACCCTGATTTTTCAGCACCTTTATTATAGTATACAAGCGCGCTCGGTGTGACAACTTGGTGTGTGTGTACGAGGGGCACTATTTATATTTTGAGCCTTGGCAATCCTGAATGTTGTAGGTGCCATCTAACGTTTCCAATGGAAAGTTTGACATTTTTGACCATAATCTACCTCAAACATTTTGTCAATAGAGCGACATTTGTTTTGTTTACACTAACTTGAAAATTGTGTGTCAACAAAAACATGAAATTAACTCGTGAAAATGTTCGTGCAAGCATTTATTACGACTTTCGACATGGGTTATCAAGACAAGAGTGCATCGATCAACTAACTTCCACATCCTTTGCCACTGTGAAACGCTGGTATAACGAAGTTAATCGTGGCCGCCGTCCGCTCGATGATGAAGTTCGTGAAGGTCGTCCAAAATCAGTTGTTGCGCCAGAAAACACTGATGCTGTGCAAAAACTAATAATAAAAGATCGTCATGCGACATGTTGTGAGATTGAGGCAAGCCTAGGTATTAGTTGCACCAGCATATATAAAATATTGCATGATTATTTAGCCGTGAAAAAGGTTTGCTCTCGTTGGATCCCACATAATTTGACGCAATCTCAAAAAGATGCTCGTGTCGATTGGTGAACAAAAATGCTCAAGAATACAATGGCGGTGCCTCAAAAGATCTATATAAGATTGTAATAGGTGACGAATCATGGAACTATGCGTATGAGCCGGAACGAAAACAGCACTCGACTGTATGGGTGTTTCAACATGAAGCAAATCCAACAAAAGTTGTTCGCACTCGAAGCACTTCAAAGCAAATGGTCGGCTTTTGAAGCAAAACTTGCCATGTGGCAACAGTGCCTTTAGAGGAACGTAAAAACGGTCAATGCCGAATGGTACACAACCATTTGTTTGCCGGAAGTCTTCGGTGAAGTAAGGAAAACCAACAAGAACCGTAGGATCGTTCTTCAAGACAATGCGAACACACACACACACATCTCGTCTAACAACAGAGCATTTGAAGGCTCAAAAAATCGAATTGATGGTCATCCGCCATACAGTTCGGATTTGGCACCCAATGAATTCTTTTTGTTCCCGAACATAAAGAATGAATTGCGTGGACAACGGTTTTCGTAGGCAGAAGAAGCCGTTGATGCGTTCAAAAACCATGTTTTGGAGGTGTCTCAAGAAGACTGGAATAAATGTTTTGACAAATGGTTCAAACGGATGCAAAAGGAGAATATTTTTAAAACCAATAAAGCAGTTTCCAATCAGAAATTACTTTGTTTTATTTATTAGGCTCAAAATATAAATAGTACTCCTTGTACGTGTGAAGAGAACGGGCCAGGCCACCTTCTCCTTGTGTCCGAGCATAACAGGGCAGAATGCTTTGGTTTTAAAAGAGTTATGGTGAGAAAGTGATGACAGGAGTGTCGCAGGGAGGGTTCACCAAGGGCACAAAGAATTTCTGGTCTTTCTTTGCACATGACCACTGAGTCTGTCCGCCCTACTGGAGCACCTACATGAGGAGCTTCCATAAGCAATTTGTTGTGAGGTCAACATTATTACGTCCATCAGGTGTTTTCTCTTTCACGCCAATGGCTTATGAGGAATCTAAACTACAGTGCCTAGGTTTTATGCCAAAGCCGCGGATCGCCCAATTACGTGCTCCGTGCACAGTGGCATGCACTACACTGCGGGGTTTTCCGTCTCGTAACACCTGCGTTACTTACGAGTGTTAGTAACATATATGTAACGAGTACCAACCTTGTTATAAGTGTTGTTGAAAGTGCGAAGACATTCTTTACATCACCGGATTAAATTAGCATTCACACGCATAAACTCTTGTTTCGTAATGTTCATAATTCCTGCTATTATATTGTCCTTACGTCCGTCTATGGTGTGGGAATTGTTACTATAAACTTCATTTTTAGCGTTTAATAATCCCGTTGTTCTAAATTTATTGACCACACATCTCACAGTCTCTCTTCCCGGAACTGGATAACCGGAAATTGCTGCCGAAATTGCCCACACCTGTCTACATGATTCAGTTTTCACGTATGCAGGAACTTCCCTGAACTAATAAAACAATAACATTCCTAAGAAATCACACACAACACATGTATTGTCGAAACACTTCACAACACGAAGACAAAACAACGTCCGAGACAGCTCACAGCTGATAAACGTACACTTGACACGTCCTGCGCCGCTATTGCACTGTGGCGTAATAACGAGGTCACTGTCATCTCGACCGATACATATATAAGGCGATTGTGGCCTTGGCATAAAACGAAGGCACTGTATAAGAAGCTTCTCCACTATAAAGCCAGCTCAGCTAGCGTATCTTTAAATAACATTACAACCAGGATTATCATAAGAGTAAACTTCAATGTTAGTGAGAGGAGGATCCAACATGGGCTTAATTTATAAATAGTGAATACGTTATTGTCTTTGCGTGTTGTAGGAGTTTGCACCACGCTTTGGGCGTCAATTTGTAGTAGATATTTGTTACGTTATTTATTAGCACCACGCTTTGGGCGTCAATTTGAAGTAGTTTGTATTGAAGGAGTATTGTTATTTGCCCCAAGTGTACTTTCAGGTGGCCTTTGCCCAAAGTTTAAAAAATTGACTGTTTCTTTAAATATTATATATTTTTTTTGTTTGCCCCGACTGCGTCAGTATCTGTTAGAGACACGTTTCTCTTGGCAGGGCTTTGGTACGACTAAGAATGTAGGCTTACACAGGTTTTAAGTTTTAATTCACTTATTTTTATTAACCCTTGACACAAATGAAATAACACTTCACTGATATCGAGAGCTTTGAGATTGTTTTATTTAATACTTGCACTTCTTAACAAGTATACTATTTTCGTCTCACACGAATACGTAATTAATTTTTCGAGGACACATCTCGCGTCTGGTTATGATCACTGTCTAGAAGCAACACGTCTGGTTATGAGCACTGTTTGGAGGCAACTGAATTGATTTCAACCGCCTAAACTTGTAAATTTCTGTATTTCAAGTCTCTGATTGGCTATTTTTACTCCAATAGAATATCTGCATTTAACTAAAGCTTTTTCAGGTTGTTGATTGGCTATTTTTATAAAGTGTAACTAAAATTACATTAATGCTTCCAAGAATCACAAGTAACTCATTATTGCCTCAAGGTTACCTTATTGTTACCTCATTGTTAGCAACTTTTAACCTATTTCTCACAGCTCCTACATTATTAAATGTGAACATGTTTACAAGAATATAAGCATATGCAATGACTGTTACATACATTTTACGAATTACTACATACACATATTGCTTCAAGGCGGGCTGTTATTGAATTTACATATTATATAATTTGACTGAAATCATTTAAATGTTAAAAATACTGCCTCAATAGACGGTTAGTGTTTATTGCAACCTTTTTGCATTTTACTGATGTTTTTAAGACCTGCACTTTAAAGCCTCCCCCAATAAAAACAGTAACGCCGCAGACAGTAATGTTATTTAAATGTGCTGCTTCATCCTATGTGTTTATATTTATTGCTGACATAATTTCTTACATGTGGTTCTGAACAAGAGTACGTAATAAAACCATTAATAAAGAACTTAAATGTGTGAGAAACTTAAGTGAAGGTGAATTATTTATTTTAGTAAACGCGTAGTGTGTAGTGAATATTTTACGCCAAATAAAAATTCGATACGGATATTTTTGACAGATCTCTATTCTTAGTATAAAGGATAAAGTTTCCTCCCTCTTCTGGGATATAGGAAATGTGTTGTTTTCGCCGTTAAGTTGGCACCATAAGCTGCCCCACCATGAAGCATCTATTATTGCTTCCACCGTGGAAAGAAAGTGCTTCTTTACGTAATGTATGCCTTAAACGTTTTGTGTAAAACGACTTAATTCTTTTATTTGTCTCACTTACTATTCCTGTGGCAAAATACTTAGTGTTGTTCTGGTTCTTTCGTGTTCAAAACATGATAGGGAGAGGTGTATTAACCTCGGAGTGATAAGCGGCTCGGTAGGTTCCATTCCAACTATCCTACGTATCTGGCAGCAAAGTGATGCGTATTATATACCGGATGAATAACTTAAAAAGGTAAAGATGCGATCGAACGAAAGGGCTCCCGCAACCGGGGCAGAACACCGTAAGTAGGCCGCATCGGAGGCGTGGACGGGGTCCCTAACGTTTCCAAATCGAACACATTCGACACGCCCGGGACCACCCACTAGCCACCGAACTCCCGGAGGTCCCCCTTCCCACAATGCCTCTCGGAGGCGGGTCCAAACTGAGTAGTCCCGCAACGACAACAGGGAAGAAACCTCTACAGAGCGCACAGCTACCGTCCAGCCGCAACCCGCCGAACACCGCCGCCTGGTCCTACAACTCTGTTACAGATAACAATGAAGATTATACGTACAGGAAATGAGGGTCAGAAAAGACGTGATAGAACATAAACCACCCCAGCATTCGCCTGTCAACCTGGGGAAACCAAGAAAAACCCATGGGTCAGATTGGATCTATAGGGTTGTCTCATAAGTTCGTTCGCTTTTCAATACGTTTTAATCACTAAGAACGCCTGGGAACACACCTCACCCGCAGCACAGCTACGACAGCGTAGTTGCCGAACTTTACGTTTACAAACATTAAACACAAGGTCGTTCAAAAGATAAATACCTACGGCAGTTTGGTTTTGTAAACAAACTATTTATTTCCTGCAGTAGATACCATTATTGTCGACAATATATTGCCAAGTTCCTGGCTACAGTAGCACGAGCTAAATTGAGCTCCAACGCCAACACCGAGTTGTAATTCGTGGATTATTGACTACTGTTTCATGAATTCTTTCCACGTCCGTAACCATTGGCCGTCCAGACCGAGGTTTGTCTTTTAGGGAGAATTTCCCAGCTCGAAATCGACTAAACCACTTTTGACATGCTCGCTTCGTTACTGCATCTTCCCCGTAGACAGCACAAATTTTCTGCCGGCATTGTGAGGCGGTTTTACCCTTACGATAGTAAAACAGCATAAGATGTCGGAAATGTTCGTTTTTGCTTTCCATAGTTTGTAAACACAAGTTTACGCCGTTCTATCCAACGTCAGTCACAAATACACACTGACATATCCAATAGTGTGTCTGGTTGTTGTTTTCTAAGTCGTAGGGTTGTTAGGCAACTAGGATAACTTGAGTGTACAGAGGGTTCAGGGTTTTCAGGCGCTATAGATGGAACTTGCGAGCAAAACGAACTTGTGAGACAACCCAATAGAATGCCTGTGTGCATTGCTTATGATTGTGCATATGGTTGTCCAATTCCGGCGTATACAAAAGCGTTGGTTACGTTTCCATTCCCTGAAGGATAAGAATTTCTGTACAGCAAATGGCTCTAACGATTTTGATTAAAATATCACATATTAAAGATATTTACATGGCAAATAAAATGTATATCTTGAATTTTCTGGGATAGCCTATTAAGTCCTCCATTCAGAAGGCATTTTCTATTATCTTGTATAAATGATAAACGTTAGCATAGTCGAAAACGTACTACACAACAAATGTAGATCTCTTTAATACACTGAATTTATTTCAAATAAGTTTTTTTGTGGCATAATTCACTTCTGAGATATCGGTTATTAATTTTTCGAATTATTCATTTTGCTCATTGTCTTAGCGTCCAGTTCTTAAACATTTGACTATCGCTGTTTCCTTTGTATCTATAACGAAATGTGTAATGTAGCTGTTTCTGCAAAGGTTTTTTTGGATTAAAATGTAGTAGACAGAAAAACGAGTTTTAGTAAGAATAATTTGTATACGCACTAATAAACGATAGAGGGTAGAGAAACTCATGCGAATGTACCACATCAGATTTTTATAGCTACATCGTTTTACATAAACATCAGTTATTTATGGTTCTATAAGTTATACACTTTTTAAAGGAGTTATTTGTGTTTCTGCATCATTTTTACAACGAGATTGCACCCTTTTCCTTCAATTGTGAGATGCATAGGTTTCTAGCGCATTTTCTACCCTTAAAAGATGCAGGTGGAATCCAGAAGCACTACAATAAAATTCTGGCACTTCATGGAAAGCTCCCTAACTGGCTGAATCGCCGCGGGCGGTACGCAAGGATGCTCAAACCCCAAGCACATACCTTTGTGTCAAACAAGCGGAAACTTTACGAGAAGCATAGCCTTTTAAATTGTAATGTTTTAAATTAGTTTAAGGAGACACAGCTGTGAAATTTCTAAAATACGTAGTTTCAGTCGATTCTTTGAAGTTTTAATATAGCAATCAGGGTTTAATTTATAATCTGTAGACCATATTTCATGTATATTTTTACTTTTTTTTACCACATACCTAGTACTTAGAGAAGGAAGTTCGATACCGAGATTTCAGCGGAAATACGTGTTTGAGGCTGCTGAATCCAAGTAAAGCAATTTTAGAAAAATGTCTGTGTGTTGTGTCTGTGAGCAGCATGTGTTGCAATGTGCTGCAATCACATGGCTTTCTCTACTCTTGTACAAACTATTTTTACAAACGCTCATTCTCCATCTACTTCATGTTAATCGAGGCTTTAAGCGATAGTCAAATATTTTAAGAGCTGGTTGCTATGTGGAGCATTCGATTCTCTTTGTATATCCAGGACATAAAAAAACGAATAACGAATTCCCATTTGAGAAAAAGTATAAGTATTGGAAAATTCAAACAAATAACTAGGAATATCTCGGAAATGGTTCACTGGACAAAAAAAAAAATGTATATGACATAAATTGTATATTTTAACGAGATCTACATTTATTGTGCCGTAAAATTTTGTCTATCTCTTACGGTTTACCAGTTATGCGAAAGTCATTCAGAATGAAGAGGGCTTTTGCGGATATTCCCAGAAAATCAAAATTTTCGAAAAATGTTCCATGTTAAAGGTAATCTGGGGTGGTGCATTTTCTTGAACATCTTCATGTTGCATTTTTGGAACTAAATTCAAATCCGAAGTTTGGTATTTGTCCGGCTTTTCGTTTTTGAGTTATGCTGTTCAGACGCGCGCACACACACATGGACATGCTACCAAAAATACTTTATTTGGATTCAGGGCAGCTCAAAACATGTATTTCCGCGAAATCTCGGTATCGAATATATGGAATGCAATACTTCCTACTTACTATAAGTAATAGAGAAAGTAAAAACGAAATTCCGCAGATGCGACACGAAGATTTTCAACAAAACTCCTACTCCGAACATTTATCGAATTTTTTTATTTTCTAACGATTTTGATTAAAATATTAAAGATATTTACATGAAAAATAAAATGTATATAATGAATTTTCTGGGAATAGCCTGAGGTCCTCTTCATTGGAAAGGAATTTTGTATAGTCTTGTGCAATTAGTAAACGTTAAGCGATAGACAAATCTTACTACACAAAACATGTTGATCACTTTAAAGCACACAATTTATTTCAAACAACTTTTTGGTAGCATAAGAATTTTCGAGATATTCGTTATTAATGCTTCGTATTGTTCAATAATTTGTGATTCTTTTCAAGTCCTTCCGGTATTCAGTTGTTTTTCGAATTGCACGCAAAGGGGATGGAATTTTAAGATCAGTACATAGGGTTCAGTTTATAAACATTTGGCTATCGCTATTCTATTTATAGCTATAACGTGAAGCAGTAATTTGTATCACAATAATGTAGATGTCAAAGTGATTGTAGTGTGAATATGCATTGTTGTGTGATATTGATTTGAGATGTTTGTTGATTGTAAGCATTGTTGAGAAATGGGTTTATACGGCCTTACTGAAACTGACAATAATAGTGTGCAATAATGTAGCGAGGGGGTGAGCTGTTTATCATTATTAGAGACGAGCAAATGACGTCAGAGTGGCGCGTTTTTCTTAGAATTTGCTGGAACATTTTCCCCAGAGCATATGTTTTCGTAATTTTCATTGGATATAAATATAGACGCTAATGTTGGCGCGTTTTACTAACCAATAGCAGCTCGGTTATAATCTTTAGGCATATTGGGGCGAGGAAGTATAAATTCAGTGTCAGAATCAAGTTTCACGTAGTTCAACGAAGGCATTCATGGAGTATGCGTCGCACGCAGTTCAAGGTTACGCGTAGCAAATTTGTGAAAAATCTCTCGTGTCGTAAAGTTAATTACACAAAAAGTTGAAGTACGCGAATTAATAATGGGCAGTAAAGAAGTTATTATAACAGTTTCAGTTCGGCGAGTGTCAAGATTAATAGGTGAAAGTGAATAATGTGTTACGACAATAAAAGTGTAAAACAAATTCTTTTATCAGTGTTATCTTTGGATAAAAACTCCTTTCCGTTTACACACCTGTATAAGATAAGTGTTTGACCGAGAAATCATAGCTAGCCGGAGGACAGTGAACCCAAAATTAAATACAATAACAGGCGCCCAGTAAAAGATAACACGAAGTGGCCGCGACAAATTGTCTTTCTTACGTGCGGCAGATAAATAGTAGCATCTATCGAACACAAACAATAATACCGCCGCAAACGGGATGTGCAATGCAGGTATTTCCGGAAAGTTTTATCTCGTTGAAATAAATAAGATAGGAAAATAAACTTTCATAAGAGTAATTTGTAGAGCTGCGACATCGGAGTCGCTACGTGGAGGAAATCCTATAGAATAGGAAGGTAAGGGTGTAGCGATAAGGGCTGACATTGACCGCGCACGGTACAGTCTATACAAAAAGAATCACGCATGTCTCGCGAACATTTACTTTATTTTTGCAATACTATTTATGACATATACAGCTGACGTATATAACTGAAATGTCTTTATTAAATCATTAATACAAAACTCTACGTCACAGTTTGCACGTGGATAAGATTTTATGTCAGTTACCTGCAACTTTGTATCCTGTTGTTTATATAACGGAATATCGACAGAAATAAATACCGTGCACAGTTCTTCATGAAACGTTTGATTTGATGGAGGTAACTCTTACTGTAGCAGTTTATCCTCAACGCTTATTTGTTTCTGTGTTGACATGTCTTCGCACATTACTCGATCTACTATGCGCAGAAGCAATTGTGCTATTGCACGACTTGCAATAAAGGTTTTCATTAATAATACAGAAAACATGTTCCTCATACTCCAATATATAGTTATGCAACGTTGTTGACTTTATTACCCTTTCCTCTGGCATTTCGTCTACTCTGTATTCACCCTTAGGTTGATCCGCGTCAAAATAAGCCCACGTGACCAGTCAACCGGGCTACAACACAGTAGTAATGCGCGCAGTAAAGTAGTCCCATGCTAATAATCAAAATTTTAGAATGAATTTATCCTATACAAATACTTAAGAGTTTAATTAACGGTGATTTATGCCGTTTAACAAATCTACAAGTCCCAACATGCAATTTTTATGCCACCTGGCATCTGGGTATGCGCAGACTATTGTTTAGAGCCAGAAATCACCACTTTCTATTATTATCATCGCGGGAAAATTTGCTCTTGCATCTTCGTCGACTTACGTAAAGCATGAACCATTGACTAATGGTGAAAAAACAAGTGTCGAATGTTTATTATAATTTATGTGAGAAATATCCAACACTTCCTGTGAAAGAAGTGGGGAAAATAACTCCTGAGTTCACCGGTGTTTCAGTACAAGTATAAACAGTGCTCGTAAAGAAAAATCTGAAACGCGAAAAGTGGTTACACCCAGGAAAAAAAGAATGCGTATGGAATATGCGATGCAAGAATGTGACAATTTTGTGAAGAATGCAATTCGCGTAACAGTGCACAATTTATTTTTTAAAAATCTGATGTGTTACACTCACATGACTTTCTCTACTCTTATACAAACTATTTTTACAAACGCTTATTCTCCATATGCTTAATATTAATCGAGATGTTAATCTTATTGCTAATTTTCTTGTAGATGCAAGGGGATTTGGTACGCTTTAATCGATAGTCAGATATTTTAAGAGCTGGTTGCTATGTGGAGTATTTCATTCTCTTTGCATTACCAGGACAAAAAAAATGAATAACAAATATGAGAAAAAGTATAAGTATTGGAAAATTTAAGGGAATAACAAGCAATATCTCGAAAATGTTTCACTCAACAAAAAAATGTATATGATATAAATTGTGTATTTTAACGCGATATACATTTTTTGTGAAGTAACATTTTGTCTATCTCTTATGGTTTACCAGTTATTGAAAAGTCGTTCACAATGAAGAATACTTTTGGAGACATTCCCAGCAAATTCGAGATTACATTTCATTTGTCATGAAAATATCTTAAACTTACGATATTTTAATCAAAATCGTTACAATCATTTTTGAGAAAATAAAAATTTTCGAAAAATGTTCCATGTAAAGGGTAATTTGGGGTGGGGGATTTTCTTGAAAACCTTCGTGTCACATCTCTGGAAGATGCTGAACCTAAATGCCAAGTTTGGTGTTTATCCGACTGTTCGTTTCTGAGTTATGCTGTTCACTGACACACACACACACGGACATGTTTTCAAAAATGCTTTTTTTGGATTCAGGGGGCCTCAAAACATATATTCCCGGTGAAATCTCGGTATCGAATTTTTTGGTGGAATACAATACTTCCCCTACTTACTATAACCTAGTAGAGAAAGTAAAAATGAGCCGTCAATAGTTGATAAAGTGGCGCTTCCAGAAAGGGCATAAACGTAGGTTATTGGATACCTATTACTTTAATTTTCGCTCATTTCTTTTAGAATTAAAATTAGCTATTACATGTGCGCTCATTTATTTTGTTGTAACTATCATATCTCGTCTAACCCCTAATAGAATATGCCAGTCAGCGTTTGTTGTCGGAATAAGGGCTCTGTTCTTTTTGCATTATGTACCGCGTGTATTTGCGACATGGCCACGAAAGTATGTCTATTTCTGACGCGAATGGCGGAAGGATACTTTATAAGGGTGCACCCGTCACGGGCTTTGTTTAGGCGCGGATCAACCTAAGAGTAAATACAGTATACGTGAACACTGCGGCAGTATACTTGCTGTACAGGTAACCCTCTCGCTGTAAACAGTCGACTACATGAGGCCTATAAACAAACGTAACGACTCCGATGTCGCAGCCTTAGCAATTTATATACGCACTAATAAGCACTACAGGGTAGAGAAAGGCATGTGAATGTAACACATGAGGTTTTTAATTATAAAATAAAAGCGTTGGGACGCTGGTTAGTTGCAATTTACCGTGAACATCCTCTTTAATTTACTTGTTTTATCGATAATTTGAGGTAGAACAGGATGTCGCTAAGACAAACTTCAACCGAAACATTGTGAGGATGGGTGTTGGTTTAAGGACGATAACTTTTGTTACCGAAGGACAGAGCATTGTTTACAGGTGAGTTGGACACTGGAGTAGGCATTAAACCCTGAAAGACCATCACACGTTATCGGTGCTGAAGATTTTTTCCCACCCTTGAACTTCTCTTCGTGGTCATGTAACATCACCACTCAGCAACCACCGCTTCGGCCATTATATCCATCCAACCCTTTCCCTAACAACTCTCATCTGTTGGCCTCATTTCTTTGCCCTTGCTACCACCGCCGTCTCTGCGGAGATCCGAACCGTAAATCTAATTGTTGACTGTGAAAGGGGGGGCTCAATTAGCCAGGAACGAATCCATTGTCTCGACGCCTACCTTCAACTCAGAGGCATTAATAATTGAGGCTCGGGTTCCGTCCGACTCTCTGTGGAGAGGGTGTCGTTCTTGTTACAACTTACGTAGAGTGGGTTTAGCTTGTTATTACATCAATAATTTCCCGGAGACTTAAAGGCAGTATTTGCTGAGGATGTGAAGCTAGTTAGCAGAGCTTTAGGGGGTTCCGCCTCGCCGTGGGTAAGGTCACCGAAAAAGAGAGACGCACAAGAGAGTTCAAATGCCACTCGTGTTCTGGATAAGAAACGCGTAATTTTCTCATCATCGCTTGCAAGAAACCAGAGTGCACATTAAAGCGAGATGAAACGTTTGGCCACTTCGAAGACGAGCATTTTCTAACGCAGAATGTTTTTCGTTTGTTTCTATACGCGAGCGACTTTCAACCGATGTACGGTTTCATTGATGTCTCATTTTCCAATCAGAATCGAACTTAATCGATAGTTTTAAAGCATGGTCTCAAAAACCAATAACTGTTAGTTTTTTTCCCACATTAATTTTTTTACTTTCCCTATCACGTACACAATAGGCAGAGAAAGTATTGCATTGCACCCAAAAATTCGATACAGAGATTTTATTGGATATACGTGTTTTGAGGACCCCTGAATCCAGAAAAAGGTTTTTTAGAAAAAGATCCGTGAACAGCATAACTCAAGAACGAAATGTGAATACCAAACTTGGCATTCCAAACTTCCAAAGAAGCTACACAAAGATTTTCAAAACCTTTTCGAAATTTTTTAATTTTCTAAAAAATGGCTCTAACGATGTTGAATAAAGTACCATATATTAAAATTTTACATAGCAAATATAATGCATATTTTGGATTTTCTGGGAATAGCCTGTGAATTCCTCTTTATTCGGTAGGAATTTTTGTGTAAGCCTGTATAAGTTGTAAACGTTGTGATAGGAAACACAAAAACGCATGTAGACCTCTTTAAAACACACAATTTATTTTAAAGAACTTTTTGTGGCATTAGCCATTTCCGAGGTATCCGCTATTAATGGTTCGATTTGTTTAATACTTTGTCATTGTTTTTAAGTCCCATCGATTTTCAGTTGTTTCTGGTGATTACATAGAAACAGTATGGAATTTTAAGGCCAGCGTGTAGCGTCCAGTTCTTAAACATTTAGCTGTCATGTTTTCTTTGTCATCATCTGTGATTACTTAACGGTCTGTTACCGAGCGGGATGTTTTAGGCCGAATTTCTTATCCCTCCATTCTCATTTCACTTCACCTTTCATCTACTTAGTTGTTTCAGGGATATAAGTGTCGGCGGGAGACCCGGCGTTACATGGCAGGGGAAAAGGATGCTTTATATAACACCTCGTCCTCCGGAATAGGTGCGGTCTCCGAGCCCCGGGCCCCCAGTGGGATGTGCAACACTACAGGGGGGAGGGTAGCCGGTTGTACCAGTTGCCATCCGGGGAATTTCAATCTGGAAAAAGGTAGGGAGTCTGCCCTCTGCCCTGCCGTGCCTCTTGTCCGGCCGCCCTCCCGAGAGCGCCCCGTTATGGGCTTAGATACTAAAGGTGTTCGTATGTCGAGCAACTAAGTACCCCTCCGTACCAAGCCCTAGTCTGCTAAAATGCCTAATGAGAATGTCGTTCCTCACAAGAAGGGAAACAACATTAAATATATTTTATCTAGGTAGCGGTATGATTTTGGAAGACTAGTTCATGACTGTTGAGGCAGCATTTTTTAACACTTGAATAATTTCAATTAAATTATATAATATGTAAATTCAATAACAGCCCGCCTTGAAGCAATATGTATGTAATAATTTTTTTAAAAATGTATGTAACGGTCATTGCATATGCTTATATTATTGTAAACATGTTCAATAATGTTATGTAAATGCATCACGTAATTTAATAATGTAAGAGCTGTGAGAATAATAAGTTTAAAGTTGCTAACAATGAGGTAACCTTGAGGCAATAATGAGTTTGAGAGTTTAAATGTTAATAGTCATGATTAGAGCAACGATAATGTAAATTTTGTGAGAGTTTAAAAATACCCAATCAACAGCCAGAAAAAGTCTTAGGTATTCTATTGGACTAGGATTAGCCAATCAGAGGCTTGAAATACAAAAGTTTACGGGTTTGAACGGTTGAAATATGTTCAGTTGCCTGCAGACCTTGGTAGTGACCGGATGGAAGATGTGTTCTCTAAATAAATATTACGTATTCGTGTGAAACGAAAATTATGTATACGCGTTAACAAAGTATAAATTAAAAGAATCTCACAGCTCTTAATATCAGTATTTAATTTGTGTCAAGGATTAATAAAAATAAGTGAATTAAAACTTAAAATCCGCGTAAGCCTACATTCTTGTCGCACCACGCCCTGATTAAGAGAAACGTGTCTCTAAAGTAATACTGACGCAGCCGAGGCAAACATAAACATAAATAGTTAAAGAAGCAGTTTAACAAAATTACATCTTCAAATCAGCTTCTCATACATAACAGCATATTACGTAACAAACAATCTTCTTCAAATTAACGCCCAAAGCGTGGTGCAAACTTCAACAACAGTAACACTACTCTGTATTCACTCTTAGGTTGATCCGCGTCAAGACAAACCTCAGGTGACCAGTGCACCGCTATAATGTATCCTTCCGCCATTCGCACTAGAAATACTGGCACACTTTCAGACCATGTGGCGAGTACAAGAGGCACGTATTGCAAAAAAGAACAAGAGTCCTTATTTCGACAACTGAAACGGTGACTAGCATATTCTGTTAAGGGTTAAAGGTGATAAGATTGATAGTTGCAACAAAATAAACGTTTGCACATACAGTAATATTTAATTCTAAAATAAATGAGCGAAAAATAAAGTAACAGGTATGCGATAACCTAATTTATTCGCTCTCTGGAAGCAGCACTTAATTAACTGTTGGCGGCTCATTTTAAAAAAGAAATTGTGCACTGTTACGCGAATTTCATTCTTCTCAAAATCACTACATTCTTGCATCACGTATTTCATATGCTTTCTTTTTTTTCCGGATGTAGCCACTTTTTTCGTTTCAGATTTTTCTGCACAAGCACTGTTTATACTTGTAGTCGAAACACCGGTGAACTCAGAAGTTAATTTCACCATTTCTTTCGCGGAAAGTGTTGAATATTTCTCGCATAACTTATAATAAACATTCAACACTATTGATTTTTCAACACTAGTCAATGCTAATGCTTTACGTAATTCGACGAAAACAAGAGCAAATTCACCATGATACTAAACACAACTGCTGGTTTCTGGCTGTAAACAATATTCTGCGCCTACCCGGATGTCAGGTGACTCATACGAATTGCGTCATGGGACTTGTAGCTCTGTTTTACGGTATACATCAGTGTTAAATAAACTCTTAGGTATTTGTATAGAATATTATACTATTTAAGGATAAATTTATTCTAAAATTCAGAGTATTAGCATGGGACTACTTTCCTAGGCGCATTGTTACCGTGTTGCACCGCGGTGCACTGACCACGTGGGTTTGTTTTGCCGCGGATCAACCTAAGAGTGAATATAGTGTACTTCAAATTGCCGTCCATACGTGGAGAGAAATTAAAAAATAAACTAATCTATCTTCTTCACTGTTCATATCCAACGTCTCAAGCCAAACCAGCTAAGGACTCTAATACATACACCAAACTGAAAAAAATTAACCACCCAATAAAATATAAATGTTTGTAAGGAGTTTGCCTGCGTGAGAGGAGCTAAATATTTCGCAAAAGTAGACTAAATTCTGCCAAGAATTGCTTATAGTATACAACAGGAATTTATTTATGTCATAAATGATTCACAACATTGCGAAGCTGCAAGTCAAATCCTTATCAAAATCTGAATGTCAACTTGGACAACATGTGTTTTGGAAGATGCCAGAGACGCGGAACATAAAAAAACAATAATTTCTAAAGTTGATGTCCCAAAATCCGAAAAACTTGATATTTAATGTTACCAGCACTGTGACGTTGCACGATATAGAGCTGAGGGAGATAACAATTCTGCCACAAATGGAAACTCTACTTTGCTACAAGGCCAGCTCCTCTTTCCCTTTCCCGATCATTAACCGCATTAAACCAGACGTGAACTTCGCAAATTACCCGCAAGTCTTAATCTTGGCGTCAGTGAAAGATCTCTGGCGCCAGCTTAAAGACAGTATGCGGACTTTTCTTCATGTTGGGACAACTTCTAGAGACATTTGGCTATTGATTGTTGGTGTAATTAGTGTAATATCCCGGGTCGTTGTGTCACGCAAATATGTTTGGGGATAGTTGGATCCCGCCCGAGTACAATATGAAAAGGAAATACAACACACGCACTGTGCGAAAATGGCGATACATTGGCAGTTGTGCTGCTGATAACCAGAGCGTGAAACTACGATACAAATCTGGTGTGTTGCACTCACATGACTTTCTCTACTCTTGTAAAACTATCTTATTGCTAATTTTCTTGTTGTTGCAAGGGGAATATGGTAGCGATAGTCAAATATTTTAACAGCTGGTTGCTATGTGGAGCATTCCATTCTTTTGCATGTCCTGGACATAAAAAAAATGAATAACGAATTCCCAATTGAGAAAAAGTATTGGAAAATTCAAATAAATAACAAGGAATATCTCGGAAATGGTACACTCGACAAAAAAATGTATAGGACATAAATCTTTTACGGTTTACCAGTTATGCAAAACCCATTCAGAAAAAGAGGACTTTTAGGGACATTCCCAGAAAATTAAAGGTATACATTTTGTTATGAAAATATTTTAAGTATACGATACTTTAATCAAAATCGTTAGAGCCATTTTTGGGAAAATAAAAATGTTCGAAAAATGTTCCGTGTAAAGGGTAGTCTAGGGTGGGGGGATTATATTGAAAATCTTCGTGTCCCATCTTTGGAAAATACTAAATCTAAATACCAAGCTTAGTGTTTATCCAACTTTAGTTTTTGAGTTAAGGCTGGTTCACAACCGCCCGAGAACGGTAACCAGAACGGAAACGAGAACGGGAATGCATATCGATCACAAAGTGAAAGTCGATTTTGCACACTGGGATTTCATTTGTTTTTAACTGACCAATGAGATTTTTCACCTACTTCCAATTTAGCCAAGCCAACGTGAAAATTCGATAGAGTAAACATTATCTAAATGTATATCCATTACATTTCTGATCCCTCTAGTTATGCCAAGCCTTCATTCCCTTATTTAATGGCACACATTAAAATTGTTTATTGTTCTTTTTTCATTTCCACTGGTTTTAGCTGTTCTTTGTAGCTTTTGCCATTGTTTTTTAGGTAATAGCCAGTTTTGAGTTGCATATAAACAAACTACAAATGACCCCTTCGATTTGCGGATGTCGGGATGAGGTTAGGAAGCACATTTACTACTAATTCCTTCCACTTTCATGTTTCCAGCTTGTGACTATAGAGAGCAATACTGCTGTTTCATGTCACGGCCGCCTAGAATAACCTCTAGAGTGAAGAGTCTAATATGCACAATAGGGATCTAATATGCCGTGTCCGGGAACGAGAACGAGAAAGTTAAAAGGTGGACAACTCTTCTTTCCCGTCGGTTGTGAACACTCCCATTTGAATACATGTATTTCAACTTTCTTGTTCTCGTTCTGGTTACCGTTCTCGTTGGTTGTGAACCAGCCTTTATGCTGCTCACAGGCACACATACAAGGACGTTTTTCTAAAGGTGCTTTTTTGGATTTAGGGGGCATCAAAACATGTATTTCCGGTGAAATCTCGGACTCGAATTTTTAGTTGGAATTAATAAAAGGTAAAGGGGTCCCCGCAACCGGGACAGAGCACCATAAGTAGGCTGCGACAACCCGTTTTGCTTCTACCGTGACACCCCTGAGAGGGAGGGATGGGGGGAGAGATCCGAAGGGCGACGAGATTCAGACGGGAGCAAGCATGGCCGGGGCCCCTAACGTTTCGAGATCGAACGTATCCGACAATATCAGGGTCCACCCACAAGCCACCGAACCCCCGGCGGTCCCTCGAGGGCGGGGCCAACAAGGTAGCGAGACATAACTGAGCAGTCCCGCAAGGACGCCAGAGAAGAAACCTCTACAAAGCGCACAGCCCGCCCCAACCGACGAACATTGGTGGTACAACCCTGAAAAGATAAGGAAGATGGTGGGTATAGGAAATGAGGGACAGGAGGGTCGTGGTAGAAAATATACCCGGTTAAACCACGAAAAATCCATGGGTCAGAGTGTGCGGTCCCCGGGGCTCGAACACGACTCCTCCACGTTACAGGTGGAATGTAATACTTTGTTTTCTTACTAAGGTAAGCAGTGGAAAAAGTAAACTTACCTTAAAGGGCTGTAAAAGCTCAAAACGGCATCTGGGCGGGTTTTCTCCGGGTTCTCCGGTTACCCCCGCCATTCATTCCACCAACTGCTACATCACCACATTTCCCTTCATCCATTTCACCATCATTTCATATCATCTACTTCCTCGCTGTCACACAACGCACCGGATTGATCACCCATCTTGGATACTCTTGCTGATCCAAAGTGTGTGCTCCTCGACAGGCCTCTGACCCCAGGCACCCGCTTTAAGTCCTTCATGCAAGGAGGGTAAACAGAGAAAGACTCAGAAAATTTTAGGTTTAAATGTGACATATTCCTTGGGATTTTTTGCACGCAGAAGAACTTTCTGAAAGATCGCTTCGACATTACCGGAAGCAATAGCAAACTTAAATATGGAAGCTGAAGCAGCCCATGCCGATAGCCACAAACAAGGACGTTAATCATTTCCCGTTGTTCTTTTAGTAACGAGGTCTGGAAGTTAGTGCATGAACACACGAAAAGTGGCTGTAGGGAAGCCACCAATGTTCCCTCAGAGGTGAGTTATAACTTCGGAACAGGTAGGGTAGGAAAATATTTTACTTGGATTACTACTATGTAAAGGTTGAAGGGTGTGATGAATGCCTTTTATAAAGAGGGTGATTTTTCAGCTCCTTCGGCTCTCTCTCCATGTCTTGTCATGTCCTTCCTTGTGGTGTTCGCATAGCCTAAGAGATTCCCAGGCGTGTTGCGTAGAACAACAGAGATTCCTCGGAAGGATCACATTCCTTTATAATTGTTTCAACTCACACACTTCTTTACCTTAGACGAGGGATGAGTAAACTATGGATAGAAATTGTTATTTGGGTTCAAGGAACACAAAGACAACATTGAGGCAGTATTTTTAACACTTAAATGATTTCATCAAATTATATAATATGTAAATTCAATAACAGCGCGCCTTGAAGCTATATGTATATGTAATAATTTGTAAAATGTATGTAACAGTCATTGCGTATGCTTATATTATTGTAAACATCTTCAATAATGTTATGTGAATGCATTACGTAATTTAATAATGTAGGAGCTGTGAGAATAATAAGTTAAACGTTGCTAACAATGAGGTAGCAATGAGGTAACCTTGAGGCAATAATGAATTTAAAAGTTTAAATGCTACTAGTCATTATTGGAGCAACAATAATGTAGATTTTTGAGACAGTTTAAAAATAGCCAATCAACAACCAGAAAAAGCTTTAGTTAAATGATGGTATTCTATTGGAGTAGGATTAGCCAATCAGAGACTTGAAATACAGAAATTTACAAGTTTAGACGGTTGAAATCAATTCAGTGGCCTGCAGACAGTGCTCACAAGGATGTGTTGCTTGTGCGTCCTGAAGAAATATAATATATATTCGTGTGAGACGAAAATAGTTTTACGTGTTAAAAAAGTGTAATTAATTAAATAAAAAGAATCTCACAGCTCTCTACATCAGTGAAGTGTTATTTTAATCTATCAAGTATTAATAAAAAGAGTGAAGTAAAATTATAATCTGTGTAAGCCTGCATTCTTGTCGCACCAAAGCCCTGCCAAGAGAAACGTGTCTCTAACAATAATACTGACGCAGCCGAGGCAAACATAAATATAGTAGCTAAAGAAGCAGTTAAATTACAAAGTTAATTTTTTTTTAAACTTGGGGCAAACCACCTGAAAGTACATTTGGGGTGAAGGCTACCGGATACCGGGTACTATACGTGCGGTTGCAAATACTACAATTTCGGCTCCCCAACAGTCGAAATATATTACAACTCCTTCTAAAATACTCCTTTCTCAACATTTGTGATTATCATTATATCCTACCTATTAAAGTCATCACAAAATTGGCTTTGATTCTCTGATATTCTTAAACACCATATGGGATACTTAGAATGCACCACTTTACTTTAGTAATTATCATTTCCTCCCCTCTAAAGAGTTTGAAGCAAAAAGTGAAAATTCAATGTAGTAGCTATTCATTATTGTAGAAAGAACGTTTTTGTTTATGGAACCTGTAAGTTTTAGGATCTGTAATAGGATTTGTGTTTTCTAGACTATTACTTCGTCTACTGCGAGATTTCGCCGGAAATGCATGTTTTCAGGCTGCCTGAATAAAAAAACCTGATGTGTTACACTCACATGACTTTCTCTACTCCTGTACAAACTATTTTACAAACACTTATTCTCCTATTGCTAATTTTCTTGTAGGTGCAAGGGGAATTGGTAGACTTTAAGCGTTAGTCAAATGTTTTAAGAGCTGGTTGCTATGTGGAGCATTCTTATCCAGGACTTAAAAAAACGAATAACGAATTCGCATTTGAGAAAGAGTGTAAGAATTGGAAAATTCAAACAAATAACAAGGAATATCTCGGAAGTGGTTCATTCCACGAAAAAAATGCATATGACGTAAATTGTGTGTTTTAACGAGATCCACATTTTTTGTGTAGTAAGCTTTTGTCTATCTCTTACAGTTTACCAGTTATACGAAAATCATTCAGAATGAAGAGCACCTTTGGTGATATTCTCAGAAAACACAAGATATACATTTGAAAATGTCTGAAAGATATGATATTTTAATCACAATTGTTAGAGCCATTTTTGAGAAAATCAAAATCTTCAATTTTGTCGAAAATCTTTGTGTCGAATCCAAGTTTGGTATTTATCCGAATTTTCATTTTTGAGTTATGCTGTACACAGATAGACAGACAGACACAGGGCAATGTTTCCAAAAATGCAGAGCACCTCAAAACATGTATTTCAAGTGAAATCTCGGTATCGAATTTTTGGGTGAAATGCAATACTTTTCCTACTTACTATATTTATTTTATTTATTTATTTACTGTGGCAGAGCTAAGGCCATATGGCCTTCTTTTCCACTTAGCCACATAGTAAAATCCTGAATACAATATTCTGATCACAGATTGATGGATTGATCGTACACAGATAAAAGATAAAATCTAAAGAAACACAAAACAGAAATAACACAAATATAGAGGAACAGTAAAGTTAAGTTAATAGGAAATATAAAGAAACTAAGTTAATACTAATAAATATGTTTATATATATATATATATACTATACGTAGTAGAGAAAGTAAAAACTCTGATGTGTTACAGTCACATGACTTTCTACCCTCTGTCGTGGGTATACAAACTATCTTTACGAAAGTTTATTTTCCTATTTTCTTCATTTTAATCGAGATAAAACTTTCCGGAAATACCTGCATTACATATTTCGTTATAGATACAAAGGGAATAGCGATGGTCATATGTTTTAGAACTGAACGCTATCTGGCCTTAAAATTCCATGCTCTTTGCGTGCAATCGCGAGAAACAACTGAACATCGAAAGAACTTGAAAATAATGACAAAACTGGTAAACAATTCGAACCATTAACAACGGATATCTCGGAAATTGTTGATGCCATAAAAAAAGTTACTTGAAATAAATTGTGTGTTTTTAAGAGATCTGAAGTTTTTGTATTGTACCTTTTCGTCAATCGCTTAACGTTTACCAGTTATACAAGATTATACAAAATTCCTTCCAAATGAAGACTTCACAGGTTATTACCAGAAAATTCAAGAGATACATTTTATTTATATTGTAAATATTTTTAATATATGGTATTATAATCAAAATAGAATTCTCTTAAAAATCTTCGTGTCGCACCTTTGGAAGATACTGAAGCTAAATACCAGGTTTGATATTTATTCTAATTTTATTTTTGAGTTATGCTGTTCACAGGCACGCACACAGACTTTTTCTAAAAATGTTTTTTTTTTGGACTCGAAATTTTGGATGGAATGCAATGCTTCTCTTCCTATAGCTACGTGGTAGAGAAAGTAAAACGAATAGCGACTTCCAACTTGATAAAACTATAAGCATTTGAAAGTTCACACTCATAACAGAATATTTGGAAATGAAAAGGCCCCTCCCCCCAAAAAATTACTTGTCATAAATTGTGTGCTTAACGAGATTTAGATGTTTGTGTAGTAAGATTTTGTCTGTCTGTCTGTCTTATGATTTTCAGTTATATTAAGTCATTAAGAATGAAGAGAACTTCACAACTGTTCCTAGAAAATTAAAACTATAAATTTTATTTGTCATTAAAATAATTTAAGTATATGGTATTTTAATCAAAATCATTAAAGCCAATTCTGAGAAAATAAAAAATAATGAAAATTTTCCATGTTAAGGGTAGTTTTGGGGTGCGGATATTTTCTTTAAAATCTTCATGTCGCATCTTTAAATACCAAGTTTGGTAGTTAACCGAGTTTTTGTTTACATGCTAGAGAAAATAAAAACACTATGAGCAGTCTGCCAAGAATACAAATTAAATAGATTTCGATTGAAACTTAACATCTATCAAACTGTAGAGTCCATATGTAAAGCCACGTGATCAAATTTCATCTTGAAATGCCTTCTGAAATTTAACTATGAGCGTGTATACGTAACAAAGCTCGGCAGCAGTATCTTTTGTTCCTTTATGCTCTCAGTCCATTAGATCTAAGCTGCATCTCAACGGGTGACCTAATTAAAGTTGTTTCAAAGCTATTTCTGAATGCAGTTATATTATATCGTGAGAAACCTTTCAGATTCATCGTCGTTTGCATGCAAGTTACTACGCCTGTCTTCTCAATGTGAACGGATTTAAACCTATTAGTTTCCGCGTGTTCAAACACACTTCAGTTCTAGTTGCAGTCAAGAAACTGGCTACTTATTTCCTTAATCATATTGCATTTCCAAAGGATAATTAGATTAATGTTAACAAAGTTAAGCAAACTCTCTTTGTTCTTTTGTGTTTCCATTCTTCGGTTGACTTTGCATGATTCAATTTTGCGAACGTACAGAGCACTTAAAAGGCTAATACCAGTCCGCTGTTATATAATGCAGATCTCTCTTATAAATTCTGGGTTTATAATGCAGTACAAAATCTTCTGTAAGATTGTGCGAATGCATTTCATTCAGAACTAAACCCGATTGCTTATTAAGCACTATAAAGGCCTCTCCAATCTATAAATACATTTCAGTACACGTTCTCTCAGGCCGCTAAAGTGTTCTTTAGATACGTAATAAACAAAAGACGTATGGCTGGCTCCGTAACTAAGTCGGTAGAGCATCTGCCTGTTGTACGAGGGGTCGCGGGTTCGATTCTCGGCTGGGAATGGTAATTTTTATCTAGTTACGATTATTCCCTATCCTCCCTAGAGTCTGAAGTATGAATGAGGGTGTGGATTAAAACCCAAAAAGTGAAAAAATTCCAACGAGTTAACAAGCCAAATGACATAAAAAAAGTATCACATTTTCGTTCACAAGTATATTTCTTCTCACTTTGCTGGCAGCAGCTCCGATCCAAAGCTACTGGCTCGGATTGAAATTTCCGTATTTTCAAGCTTGTTGTTTAGAAATGAGGCGGCGCCGTGGCCGAGTGGTTAGATCGCTCGCCTCCCACCGAGGCGGCCCGGGTTCAATCCCAGGGACCTGCATGTGGGATTTGTGGTGGACGAAGCGGCGTCTGGGTTCTCCGGTTTCCCCCGCCATTCATTCCACCAACATTTCGTTTCATCTACTTCCTTCATCCCTGCTCTGTCTGATCCATGAGTGTCTGCTCCTCGACGGGCCTCTGACCCCAGGCACCCGCTTGTAAGTCCTGGGGGGTGTAAGTCCTACATAAGAGGAGGGTAAACAGATAATGAATGAATGAAAAATTGTTTAGAAACGAGCCTTGAGAATATACACCGCCCATCTACATCCACACCTCGATCTTCCTAAGCGTAATATTCAGGCGGCTGTGAGAATATATCAACAAATGACTGATAATGCATTGTGTATTTATACAATACTTATAGTATAGTACATTGAAGGTATTGCATTCCACCCAAAAATTCGATACCGAATGCATGTTTTGAATACTTTGAATCCAGAAAAAACATTTTTTAGAAAGAGGTCCGTGTGTGTGAACAGCATTACTCAAAAACGAAAAGTCGGATAAATACCAAACCTTTTTTGGTTAAATACCTTCTAAAGATACCACAGAAAGATTTTCAAGAAAATCTACACCACACAAATTACTCTTTATATAGAACATTTTTGATTTTCTAAAAATGCCTCTATTTTGATTAAAATACCATATATTAAAGATGTTTACATGAAAAATAAAATGTATATTTTGGGAATATCCTTTAAAGTCATCTTCATTCTCGAGGAAATTTGTACAAACTTGTGTAACTGGTAAACGTTAAGCTATAGACGAGAATGTATTACATAACAAATGTAGACCTTTTTAAAACGCACAATTTATTCCAAATACTTTTTTTGTGGTTTGAACTATTTTTAGATATTCCTTATTAATGCTTCGAATTGCTCAAGATCTTGTCATTTTTTCCAAAATGTCGATTTACAGTTGTTTCTCCGATATCATGGAAAGAGTATGGAATTTCAAGGCGAGCGTAAATAGAAAGAATAGTTTTTTATACCAATTAATTAAAGATAGAGGGTAGAGAAAGTCATGGAGATGTAACACATCAGATGTTTTAGAATACTTATCCGATCACAGTTCCAAACACTGAACTGTAGTACTCATGCTAGTTAAATGCCTCGTTTTCGTTTAGCTTTCATTTCTTTTATTTGCGGTTTTAACATTAAAAGTTGTTTATTAATAATTTAGAATACGTTATCATAATTACACCGTTTTGTCAATCTATGAAATACTAGCGTTATGTTACTCTCAAAACCTCTTTCATCCAGCAAATGTTTAAGCATATTAAACGAGGAACCCTGATCATTCAAAACTTTTTTTCCAAAGTACCATATTTCATAGAATATTGTGTTTCAACTTCAGTTTTATGAAGACTGAGCCTGCAATGCGAGATCGGGGGAACCATTTTTCTCCCATTACAATCCATAGTGATAAATAAGACCAGTTCCGGATATTTTATGGCTAGGGTGGGGCGAATACCACAGATAGTCCTAATTTCGTTGTACATTTTCTCAGCATATAAAGTATTTTACAGCTAAACGAAAGCAGGTCCTTGTTGAGAATAAAACTTTTATTGCTCTCACCATTTAATTATCCGAGTATTTTATATCTAGGGTGGTGTATAGGATATAAATCAAAACTTTCAACTGGTCTGGTTTACTACACCTTAAAATTAAAGAATTTTAACGTTTGTATAAAAAAGAATCAAATAAATATTATAGCCCATGAGGGAAGTGGAATTATTATTATTATTATTATTATTATTATTATTATTATCCATTATTATTGTTATTATTGTCCACATCTGAGCTTCGACTAATGAGATGCCGCTCTCTCTGTCTACCGAGTGCGAGGCTCAGGCGATTGCGTCTGTGGCTCGCATTCGGGAGGTCCCGGGATCGATCCCCAGCGACCGTCCATTCTGGTCCATGGGTTTTTCATGGTTTCCCCAGGTCGCCAGACGAACACTGGGGTGGTTCATCTTTTAGCACGACTCTCCTTCCTTTCATTTCCTGTACCTATCATCTTCCTTGTCAACTGTTTCAGGTTTGTAGGCCCAGGCGACGGTTATCGGCGGGTTGCGGCTGGGCGGTGGCTTGCGCTCTGTAAAGGCTTCATCCCTGGCGTCGTTGCGGTACCGCTCAGTTAGGTCTCTCCTCAGCGTGGGGCTCCGCTCCGGGGGACCCTGGAGGTTGGTGCCTGTGGGCAGGGATCGTGCGGCATTAGATGTGTTATATCTGGAAATGTTGGTCGCCCTTCGGGTATATCCCCTCATCCTTCCCTCCTAGGGGTCACGGATCTGATTGCGTAAGGGGCAAAGGGGAGGATTAAATATAAAAATCCTCCACATTATTATGCAATAACTTCATAAAGAATGGGGTAGGTAAATGAAGTTAATTAATTCATCGTTGAGGTCAGGAAAAGGTAAAGGTGATGGTACGCATGCTGGAAGGACCCCGAAACCGGGGTAGAGCACCGCAATTAGGCCGTAACGCCCTTTTCGCTACCATCGTGACCCCTAGGAGGGAAGGATGAGGGCAGAGACTGGAAGGACAACCAGATCCGGATGACGACAGGAAGAGTGTGGACGGCGTCCCTAACATTTCCAGATAGCACGCATCCGAAGCCGCCCGGACCCTGCCCACAAGCCACCAACCTCCAGATGCCCGGGGCGGAGCCCACTCGGAGGAGACCTATTGAGCGGTACCGTAACAACGCCAGGGAACAAACCTTTACAGAGCGCAAGCCACCGCCCAGCCGCAACCCGCCGAACAACATCGCCGGGGCCTACAACCCTGAAACAGATGACAAGGACCATGATGGGTACAAGTAATGGGAGGGAGGGGAGTCGTAGTAGAAGATAAACTACTCCAACATTCGCCTGACGATCCAGGTAAACCACGAAAAACCCATGATCCAGAGCGGGTGATTGCCGGGAATCGATCCGCCGTTGCCGCCTGAGCCATCCCGCTCCGTTTAGTTCAGGAAGTTAACCGTTGTAACATCGGGTAAGCCAGCTAATAAGCCGATATTAACTGGAAACGTTTTCTTTTCTTTTCTTTTCTTTCTTTCTACTACGTATAGTAAGTAGGGCAAGTATTGCATTCCACCCAAAAATTCGATACCGAGATTTAACCGGAAATACATGTTTTTAGATACCCTGAATCTAAATAAAGCATTTTTGAAACTTTCGCGCGCGCGTGTGTGAACAGCATAACTCAAAAACGAAAAGTCGGATAAATCCAAACAAGTATTTAGATTCAATATCTTCCTAAGATGAGACACGAAGATTTTCAACTAAATCCCCCCACACTAAACTACCCTTTACATGGAACATTTTTCGAAAATTTTTATTTTCTATAAAATGGCTCTAACGATTTTTATTAAAATGCCATATATTAAAGATATTTACACGACAAATAAAATATATATCTTGAATTTTCTGGGAACAGCCTGTGAAGTCCTCTTCATTTGGAAGGAATTTTGTATAATAATATATAACGGGTAAACTTTAAGCGACAGACGAAAACATACTACACAAAGAATGTACATCCCTTTTAAACACACAATTTATTTAAAATAAGTTTTCTTTGTGTGGTATAAGTCGTTTCTGAGCTATCCGTTATTGAAGGTTCGAATTGTTCATTTCTTGGCCATTCTCTTAAAAGTGCTTTAAGCATTAGTTGTTTCTCGTGATTGTATAGAAACAGTATATAGCGCCCAGTTCTTAAACATTTGACTATCGCTGTTCTCTTTGTATCTATAACGAAATGTGTAATGTGACTATTTCTGCAAAGGTTTATTTGGATTAAAATGTAGTAGATAGCAAAATAAGCTTTAGTAAGAATGATTTGTCTACCCACTAATAAACGATAATGGGTAGAAGAAGTTATGTGAATCAGACATTTCTTTTTCTTTTTCCCTTTACATGCCGTCTTTAACATTTAAGGTCATATCGGGGGCTTTATACCTTTGGAACAATTGTTCATCGACAATGATGTTCTCTCGTTTTACTATGGTGTTAATAGTTGGATTTTGTATTTAAGCATTAATTTCACACACACATTTATACTCTCACTCATACATTTTGTTATAGTTTCAATACATATACAATACTCCGGTTCAATACAAGAATAAATTAGCTAGGTACAGCTTAAAACCGTCAAAAAATCTACTATTCAAATTATTTATTATTGGACTGATCATACATTTAAGTGTGTATTGCAGAAATAACATTTTATTCATTCATTATCTGTTTACCCTCCTCTTATGTAGGACTTACACCCCCAGGACTTACAGGCGGGTGCCTGGGGTCAGAGGCCCGTCGAGGAGCAGACACTCATGGATCAGACAGAGCATCCAGGATGGGTGATCAGCCCGATGCCTGGTATGGGAGGAAGGAAGTAGATGAAACGAAATGTGGGTGAAATGGATGAAAGGAAAGGTGATGATGGACCAGTTGTGGAATGAATGGCGGGGGAAACCCGAAAAAAAAAACCCCGCCGCCGCTTCGTCCACCACAAATCGCACATGCAGGTGCCTGGGATTGAACCCGGGTCGCCTCGGTGGGAGGCGAGCGGTCTAACCACTCGGCCACGGCGCCGCCAAATAACCTTTTAAATATATGAAATAGTTTCAAAGTTATGAATTAAGAGATGGAGACACTGCAAAGTAGTGTAGCTACTGTCAATAACAGCCACGCCCACATTTCAGGTAATTTGTATCGATTTCTTTCGACTTTAGCTTGTTTGGAAGTGACGATTCTCATACAAACTGTGCACAATACTTTGGAGGTGAAGTTTGTCATACCTCTGCCATTTTGGCTTGGTGTCTTCTTTATTTTGTTATGTGTAAACACATACCACGTGTATTGTTTCTGTTGTGATGTCATAACTTCAAAACTTATTTACTGTGAAATATTTTCTTCAAAAGTTTTTCCCTTATAATTAAAGGAATTTTATTTTCCTCTGTTTGATACTTTGAGAACAAATTAATTGTAGAATACATAGAAAATCCGCTGTGCTCGTTTTAAAATAAAATCTATAATACTGTTTATAGAGATAGAAGTCTAATTTTGGCGATTTCTCTAAAACTAAACTTAGGATTTCAAATGAAAAACGGAATTTAAATAGCTTTAAAATTGCTTCTCTTATCAGCGAAAATGTTTGATTTTAGCTCAGAGAGGAGCCCCCCTTTTAATAATTAAATTAGGCGTTAAATTTGATTGTAGGAAAGTGAAATCAGACTTATTATTCATGAGAGATGTAGTACTTTTGATTACTTAAATGCGAAGTTTATAAGTCTTGTGAATATTATGCACAAAATTATTAATTATCATTAATTTTTTAGCCTCTTCAGCTGTATCTGCATCTTTAAGTGGGATTATTCCTTAAATTAAAAGACATATGTCATTTAATTCTAGCTATTTTTGCATACTGCGGTTCAAAGTATGCTATTCCGAGATTTCTTGAGAATTCTAAACAAATAAATCTACGAGTCTTGGATTCAGTCTAACGAGAGACAAGCCATTTAGATGTTCGAGGTTTTATTGCAAGGAAAGTGAACATTTGATTATAGTGAGGGCCACATTCCGGAGGTATCAGGAAGGGAGATCTGTCCTCTTGCGGTAGATAGCGCCTTCAACCGAACAATTTGACCAAGTCCACTAAAATAACGAAGCATCTGGGGGCAGCCCTCCCGCCATCACACAATCAGACGCCCTATTCATCATTTCCTTGCAGCATCGCCCTTCCCTGTCTCACAAAATGGGCTCGCTCAAGTGTAAAGATACTTCTATATCAGATAATAATTGTCGTGCCACAAATGGCTACTCCCTCTCTCTTCATGATCATGACTTCTGCTCGTGTGGGTAGAGCTAACTGAAATGCGACTGGTGATTGTTCACTGACACCATAACGACGAAAATAGTAAGATACAGGGCTATTCTGTAACCTTTTGTTAAGGCTTAACAAATTTTAAAAGACGCTAATTAAGTTTCGGCATTCTGTATCCTGCAACAAAACAAAATGTTGTTAAGAATAAAGATTTGGTTGTTGAACGCAACAAACACCGAGATCGTCTTGTTAACACGTTTGTTACACAACCGATTAGCATAGGCGTGGTTTTAATGCTGCTATAGAAGGAAAATCATGATAGAAGTTTGACATTAATTATCAAACGTTTATTTATTCGTTTTAGGTAAAATATGAATGTTAAATTTTAAGATACGAAGCTTAATAAGAATATAAATAATGTGTAATCTGGTATCGTAATAAAAAATAACAGTTAATGATTTACAAATTTTAGGTTAAAACAGTGAGAAATCTTTTGTAGATTTGTATGGTTTATATTATTTCCCTCATTTTAGGTTAAGATTAGGAACTGAGCACTTTTTGAAGGTGTAGGATATTACAGCGATATGTTTTCTTCCCAGAATTATTTTAAGATAATCTCCAACCTGCTAAAAGAGTTGTCTAGCAGAAAGGTACTTAATAATTTCTCGTAACCACAGAAAATTGTATTTCTACTGATGTTGCTGAAAGAGGAAGAACATAACAGAAGGCAGTCACCTGGGTTATAACGTGATAATTTATGCTTAATAAATTTGCGTATGAAAAATAATTCGGAATAAAATACTTGTAGCTATAACATTCCCCAGATGACACATCTAGTGAAACTAACCTTTCCTTTCACTACGACCTTTCACTTAACGAATGTCTAAAATAATCAGATACAAATTATGATTTTCAACCATAGATTAAGATGCAAGAACGTTTCCACAGAATTCAACTAAAGCTGAACATTGCCAAACCATGAATAAAAAAAATAAGTACGTAGTTGTGCTTGAACATCTTTAAAACGTTTAACTAAAAGCCAAAACCATAAAAAAATCTGATGTGTTACACTCACATGACTTTCTCTACTCTTGTACAAACTGTTTTTACAAACGCTTATTCTCCATATGCTTCATGTTAATCGAGATGTTAATCTTATTGATAATTTTCTTGTAGATGCAAGGGGAATATGGTAGCTTTTAAGTGATAGTCAAGTATTTTAAGAACTGGTTGCTATGTGGCGCATTCCATTCTCTTTGCATTTCCAGGACATAAAAAATGAATAGTGAATTCCCATTTGAGAAAACGTACAAGTATTGCAAAGTGTAAGGGAATAACAAGCAATATCTCGAAAATGGTTCACTCACCAAAACCAATGTATATGACATAAATTGTGTATTTTAACGCGATCTACATTTTTTGTGTAGTAAAATTTTGTCTATCTCTTATGGTTTACCTGTTATGCAAAAGTCGTTCACAATGAAGAATTCTTTTGGAAACATAGCCAGAAAATTCGAGATATAAATTTCATTTTATCATGAAAATATCTTAAATTTATAATATTTTAATCAAAATCGTTAGAGCCATTTTTGAGAAAATGAAAAGTTTCGAAAAATGTTCCATGTAAAGGGTAATCTGGGGTGGGGGGATTTTCTGTAAACCTTCGTGTCGCATCTCTGAAAGATACTGAACCTAAATACCAAGTTTGGTGTTTATCAGACTGTTCGTTTCTGAGTTATGCTGCTCACAGACAGACAGACAGACACACACGGACGTTTCCAAAAATGCTTTTTTTTTGGATCCAGGGGGTCTCAAAACATATATTTCCGGTGAAATCTCGGAATCGAATTTTTGGGTGGAATACAATACTTCCCCTGCTTACTATAGGTAGTAGAGAAAGTAATTAAGCAATTAGTTATGTTTCTCGTGTCTGTGTTTCCTAACCTAAAATTTAAACTTATTTTACAGGACCACTGCCGCAGGTGTTCAATAGCATGGCGATTTTTCTTCATAAAAAAATTAATTCTTTGAGGACACAAGAAGATACGTCTTGCTATTCTAAGCAATGAGTGCTAATTTTAAAAATCCACATATATTTTATATTTTTCGTGTGAGATTTTCACAGCTCGCTTGTCTCAATCTTGGCAAGAAAAATTAACAAAACCATTCGGCAGTTGGTATTCCGGCGCTAGTGGCAATGTGAAACAAAACGCTATCACAGAGCTCACGAGGTTTCGGTTAAATACTCCAGTGCGCTAACAAGCCGCGAAAAAACAAATAGCGGCACATTTGTTGAGAAGGGTTCTTTAAGCTTAACAAATAATTATTGTGGTCGCCCTCTTAACAACGCCCTAAGTCCATCAAGAGGAGCATGAACAACTTAAGTTAATCTGGTAATGTTGGTGATTATTTTGTGCAAAATAATACATTGAAACTTTTCATTGCTTGATTCTAAATATTTAGCCGCGCAATGAAATATATATTTTAGTTTCTCTACTACGTACTTAGTAACTACAAGAAGTATTGTTTCTCCCAAAAATTTGTATCGAGATTTCACGAAAAATACAAGACCTCTGAATCCAAAGAAAGCATTCTTAGAAAAAGGTGCAAGTATGCGTCGTTATCTGTTTGTCCAATGAAATATTAGATAAAACCAAACAGAGGGAGATGGCCCCGCGGTAGCGTGTGAGACTCGAATTTGGGAGGCCCCGGGATCGATTTCCCTCACTGCCCACTTTGACCTTGGGTTTTTCATGGTTTTCCCTGGTCGGTAGGCGAATGCTGGGGTGGTTTCTCATCTACCACGATTTCATCTGGAACATTTTTCTTTCATTTCGTTTCCTTCCCATCTTTAATGGTGCTTCTAAATTTGTGGCATATGGCGGTGCCAAATACATGTGCTTGCTCCAAGAAAAGAGTATTCCTCATGGACACTAGAGGGCTGCCTGGTCATCGGGTCGTTCACCCTCACTAGATAGCTCCAGCAGTGAGATGGGTCTTGAGCCTGGAATTGTTAGGACCTCCGCGCGTCTTTGTGGCATGTCTACTTGCGACCTATAGCCTCCTGTGGTTCCTGTACTTAATCCCTTCTTCCTGGGGAGTGGTAGCCACAATAGCCCCCCTCGTTGGTTAACCTATACCGAGATAAAACCAAATTTGGTATTTAAATTTAGTACCTTTAAACGACACGATACGAAGATTTGCAATAGGATTCCCCCGCCTCAAGCTAACCTTTACGTAAAAAAATCGTTAGTTGTGATTTTCTAAAAAATGTCTAATAATTTTGATTAAAATACTATATAATTAAGGTATATACATGACAAATAAAACGTATATCTTGAATTTTATGGGAATCGCCTGTGAAGAGCTCTTAATTCGAAGAGAGGTTTGTATAATTTGGATAACTGATAAACTATAAGAGATAGACAAAATCTTGTCACACACACAATGTACTCAACGTTGTAAAACAGTTGTTTTACCTATAACGAAATGTGTAATGAAACTATTTCTGAAAAGGTTCATAGGTAAATGAAATTAAGTATATCGTTATTGAAGTGGGTGTATTTTGCTGCTACGTATGGTAAGCCAGTTTGAAGATGTATTATATTTCAACTGTTGGGGAGCCGAACTTGAAGAATGTTTGTTGCAACCGCACGTATGGTAAAAAGTTTCCGCTAGCCTTCGCCCTAAATGTACTTTCCGGTGGCCTTTGCCCCAATGTTAATAAAAAGTGTTAATTTTGTATTTTGACTGTTTCTTTAAATATTATATATTTATGTTTGCCTCGGCTGCGTCAGTATTTATTTTTAGAGACATGAATGTCTTAGCAGGGAGTGGTGCGACTGAAGAATGTAGGCTTACACAGATTATAATTTTACTTCACTCCATTTATTAATGCTTGACACAAATTAAATAACACTTCACTGATATAGAGGGAGAGAGCTGTGAATTTTTTTTTGTTTAATTACTAGAATTTTTTAACACGTAAATATGTTTTTCTCACACTGGATACGTATTAAATTTCTCGAGGACGCATCTCGCGTCCGGTTAGGAACACTGTCTACAACCAACTGACTTCTGAATTTGTAAATTTTGCTATATTTCAGTTTCTGATTGGCTAATCCTACTCCAATAGAATACCTTCATTTAACTAAAGCTTTTTCAGGTTGTTGATTGGCTATTTATTAACTGTCTCAAAGTTTACATTATTGTTGCTCCAATAATGACTAGTAGCATTATTAAACTTTCTTATTCATTATTGCCTCAAGGTTACCTCATTGTTAGCAACTTTTAACCTATTATTCTCACAGCTCCTACATTATTAAATTATGCAATACATTCACATAACATTATTACACATGTATACAATAATGTAAACATATACAATGACTGTAATATACACTTTTTATATTTTGTTACATACACATATTGCTTTAAGGCGGGTTGTTATTGAATTTATCTATTATATAATTAGACTGAAATCATTTAAGTGTTAAAAATACTGCCTCATCATTCGAGTTTAAAAATCAATTAGTGAAACGTCGTGTAAACCAACTAGTACGAATATAAAAGGCCGATTGGAGAGGACGAATCGCTTACAACCTTTAAAAGTTGTTCCGTTTCACGATAAACTAAAACTGACTCCTTGCTTATATACATCAACAACTAAAAAAGGTAAACTAAAGCTTACGTAAACGTTTTGTGAAAGTCCTGGGGGTTGATAAACTGGTACACGAGAGGGGGGGTGGTTACTTCTTGCCTGAACAATTCCTTTCTTTCCACACTCCTTGGCGGCGTCGTGTGCCGTCAACTGGAAGGGAAATTGATAAAGCCACGTCTCGTCTTCTATTCGAAGCCAGGGGAACAAAGATGCGGTGCGTGATACGCCGACATTTAAAAGCAAACGGCTTTTTCGCAACAAAAGCATTTTGCTAAAATGTGGAACACATACAAGACACGCGCGACGGTTTTGTTTTGTTAATGTATGGCGTGACAATCGAAGGACGCCAGAAACTTCGTCAGAACCTGAACATCTGCATTTAGTATTTTCATTTGCATACCTGGGCTGATATTGCCTTTTTATATTTATTTGTACCTCAGTAATTTTAGTGGTTTGAGCCAAAAGGAACAGAAGTAAAAACAGTGTTGCCAGGTTTTGTGCTTTTGTAAACTGCTCCTATTTCATGAGTTTTTATTTCTTCCCAACCATTTCTTGCATCTTGCATTTTAAAGAAACAGAAAATTATTTTGCAGTTTGTAATAGTCTACGCTGTTCAGTGGCGGCTTGTGCAGCTTTTAGGTTAGTGGGGCACAAGGCTTGTATAATACACTTCATAGAATACACGAACATGAATTTAATACACTGCACTGCAAAACTGAAGCCACCCAAAAAATCGTTTACCTTTCTCTAAAATATATCAAAAGTACTTTTATGTACCGGTATTCAATTTTTATTTTACGCAAAATATTCACTACACACTATATTTTTACTAAAACAAGTAGTTCACATTTAATTAAGTTCACTACGCATTTCAGGTCTTTTTAATAGTTTTTAACTACTCTTGTTCAGTAACTACATACAAGAATTAATGTCAGCAATAAATATAAATACTTCGAAGCAGCATACTTTAACATTATTCTCGTCACTGTTTTTTGCAGAGGAAAAATTAAATTGAGTTTTATTTATACTGGGCTATGAAAGACCGGAAAATAACATCGCCTTCGCCGGGTTTGAACCCACGACCTAGGGGACTAGAGGCTATCATTGTACCCCTAGACCACAGAGAATGTCTTTTTTTTCCGGGCGGGTAGAAGCTTTAAATTGTATTAAAACAACAGTAAAATGTAACGTTAAAGAGTTGGTTTTTACTTTCTCTACTGCGTATAGTAAGTAGAGGAAGTATTGCATTTCACCCAAAAATTCGATACCGAGATTACACCGGAAATACATGTTTTGAGACCCCTGAATCCAAAAAAAGCATTTTTGGAAACATGTCCGTGTGTGTGTGTGTGTGTCTGTGAACAGCATAACTCAGAAACGAACAGTCGGATAAACACCAAACTTGGTATTTAGGTTCAGTATCTTTCAGAGATGCAACACGAAAGTTTTCAAGAAAATCCCCCACCCCAGACTACCCTTTACATGGCTCTAACGATTTTGATTAAAATATCACATGTTTAAGATATTTTCATGACAAACAAAATGTATATCTTGAATTTTCTGGGAATGTCTCCAAAAGTATTCTTCATTGTGAACGACTTTTGCATAACTGGTAAACCATAAGAGATAGACAAAATTTTACTACACAATAAATGTAGAACGCGTTAAAATACACAATTTATGTCATATTCATTTGTTTTGTTGAGTGAACCATTTTCGAGATATTGCTTGTTATTCCCTTAAACTTTCCAATACTTATACTTTTTCTCAAATTCGTTATTCATTTTTTTTTTGGTTCCGGTAATGCAAAGAGAATGGAATGCTTCACATAGCAACCAGCTCTTAAAACATTTGACTATCCCTTAAAGCCTACCATATTCCCCTTGCACCTACAAGAAAATTAGCAATATTATTAACATCTCGATGTCTCGATTAACATGAAGCATATGGAGAATAAGCGTTTGTAAAAATACTTTGTACAAGAGTAGAGAAAGTCATGTGAGTGTAACACATCAGATTTGTTTATTTATGGACGACCTTTAACTGCTGTGGTCCTTAGCGTCCCATTCCATATTGGGGTGAAAGACTGGTAATTTTGCTCAGAGGCCTCTTTATCAGGCTTGAGATTCTTTTACGTGCCGTAAATCTACGACACGGGACCACCGGCTTTACTTCCCCGAAGGAAGGCATGCTAAGGATTTTACATCCTTCGCCCTCCGCTGAGTTTGAACCCCGAACCTCGGGAACTAGAGGCTAGCAAGGTAACCAGTACATCATGGAGAACGACAATGTTAAAGAGTGCAATGAACACTAACCTCTCTATTTATAGATAAAGTCCATTCTTCTATCCTCTTTCCTAACCATTCAATTTTACTCTTTTTAAGCGTAATGCTATTTAAGGATACGTCAATTGTGTTGCCTTTATAGTGGAAGAGTTTCTCATAAGTAGAGCTAGGACATATATTCATTGACGAGGAATCAACATAACTACCAACCTACCTAGTACAGATCAATGTTTTCGTCGTGACATGGCAGAAACGTAGAGGAGGAGAAGGTAGTCTAGGGTGGGAGGAGAACGGCTGACAGTATTCCCCTTGGGTGGAACAATATTCACTCGGAACGCGTAATGATGTCAGTTTATCTCACATTGTGCACGCGCCTGCTGCTCTGTTCCTACTGACCCAACATCCCTCCCGAAGATAAATGGACTTGCCCAACTACTGCGAAAACAGATAGTGTCACGACGAAAAAATCGACCTTTACCGTGGTGTCGTACCGAATACACGGACCCAGCACTGCTGGGTGATAAAGTTGCTCTTTGTGAGCTCTGTGTTCATGTTCTGTTCTACATCTGACGCTACTGTTTACTTGCCGCACTGTCGATACAAAGTCGCTGCGTGCACACATTGTAAGCAGCGGGATATTTGTCCTAGCTCTACTCATAAGCCATTGTCGTCTAAGAGCAAACAGCTGATAGGAAATAATAAGGCTGAACTTACGACAAATAACTTAGTAAAGCTCCTCTTACAGCTGCTCCGATAGGGAGGTAGGTGCGCATGTGCAAGGTAGGTGCATAAATTTTGCTAGCCTTTAGTAAAGCCTCTCTGCGACACACATGTCATCCCCTTGTCTATCCTAACAGTTCCTTTTAAATAAAAACATTCTGCCCTGCTAAACCTGGACACAAGGAGAATGTGCCCCGGCCCGTTCTCTCTTAGAAGCAAATATCATAAGAACACTCAGTTAAGTTGCATCAGATAGTAGCATTCGATGGTTTTCGGCTAGTTCTTTTGGGGCAGCAAAAAGTTTATAGAAAAGCCATCAAAATGGAGGATATTATTAAGAATATTGTTTTCAGTATTAGCAACACTGACGCCATAGTCAACGTGCTTTTCAAGTACACGTAGTGTATTGCTCAAACTGCATAGTGATATATGGCCAGTACTGTAACAGAAGGTTACGTAGAAACTCGTTTTCAAAACCAATAACTAATTAATATTCCATGGAAGAGCTCAGAGTTGATATGCATTAATTGTAGTTCACTTCAGTCAATAACTTATTAATGTTAATGAATGGTTTTCGAAAGTTTGTGCGTATTATGAAGTCGTTAAATTTAGCAAGCTTAAACAGGGCAGGAGTTAAGTGTTACTGATCCTTGAACTAATTGGGGTGAGTAATTAAAACATGCACTTGCAGCAGAGCTTGTGTTACCAACGTTCAAACAGAAATACACGCTTTGTAAGCATACAACCAGCTGACTTTATGGGAAACTGATGTAAAACCTGTTGCGGGTGCTCACTGAAGATTAACATGAGACCCCCTATTAAGGATGGGCAGAAAATAACGTAATAGGTATACTGTAACGGTTACCAAATTAACGAATAGAAAGAACTAGTTACACAATAACGGTTACCAAAATAACAAGTACAAAATAATTAGTTACTAGTAACGGTTACTAAAATAACAAATACCAAGTACCTAATTACTCAATAACCTTTACAAAAATAACGAATACAAAGTAATTAGTTACTCAATAATGGTTACCGAAATAACTAATACAACTAGCTAATTACTCAATAACGGTTACCGAAATAACGAATACAAAGTAACTAGTTACTCAATAACGGTTGCCAAAATAACGAATACAAAGTAACTAGTTACTCAATAACAGTTACCAAAATAACGAATACAAACTAACTGGTTACTGAATAACTGTTACCGAAATAACGAATACAAAGTAACTAGTTACTCAATAACGTTTACCGAAATAACGAATACAAAGTAGCTAGTTACTCAGTAACGGTTACCGAAATAACAAATACAATGTAACTAGTTAATAACAGTTACCAAAATAACGAATACAAACTAACTAATTACTCAATAACGGTTAGAGAAATAGCAAATACAAAGTATTAACTAGTTATCGAGATAAACGTTTGCAGAAACTATCTTATTGCTAATTTTCTTGTAGGTGCAAGGGGAATATGGTAGGCTTTAAGCGATAGTCGAATCTTTTAAGATGCTATGTGGAGTATTCCATTCTCTTTGTATGTCCAGGACATAAAAAACGAATAACGAATTCTCATTTGAGAAAAAGTATAAGTATTGGAAAATTCAAACAAATAACAAGGAATATCTCGGAAATGGTTTACTCGACAAAAAAGGTACGACATAAATCGTGTGTTTTAACGAGCTCTGCATTTTTTGCATACTAAAATTTTGTCTCTCTCTCTTTTACGGTTTGCCAGTCATGGTGCATGTAATTCAGAATGAAGAGGACTTTTGGGGAATTCCCAGAAAATTCAAGATATGCATTTCATTTTCCATGAAAATATCTTAAACATATGTTATTTTAATCAAGATCCTTACAGCCATTTTCGAATAATGTTCCGTGTAAAGCGTAGCCTAGGGATTTTCTTGAAAATCTACGTGTCGCGTTTGTTATTTGTCCGACTTTTCGTTTTTGAGTTATGCTGTTCGCAGACGGACACATACGGACATGTTTCCAAAAATGCTTTATTGGAATGCAATACTTCCCCTACATACTATACGTAGTAGAGAAAGTATAAATACTTAAATCTGTGGCAACACAGTCCTTCAGGGCCTTGACCTTGACCCAGCTGCCGACCTCACGCCCACATAGTAAGGAAGAGTTCGACGATCATCCACCAATGCAAGCCAGTTGGTACAGTAACAGCACTGAAGCTTATCCGTGTTTCAAATCCCATCTGTCATTCTACCCATTCTTCCCATCGATTCTACCTTCCCAACTTTAGCCTGCACACAGCTTGTGTGGAAGAATAATTAATTATCAGCACCAACCTTCCCCCGACCGGAACGCTAGCTTTCATACGTACAGACCTCTACCTATCGTAGTTCCTTAAATTTACCACAATGTTGAGTGAGTACAATCCTATATAAGGGCTGAAAAATCCGTACTTCCGTGATTGTGAACCGCAGCATCACGCCCTAACCCACTACGCCACAGCGCACGACCACCGTTTTGGCACAAGGTTAAAATTTATCGCCGGAATTCACTCACCCAAGAAAGGCATAAATAGGGCATTTTATGTTTACAGACCAGGAGGGTTTATAAGGCTCATGCATAAAGACATTCAGCTTGTCAATACACCTTTCCTTTTCTTCCCTTCCATCACCGGTAACGGCTTCGGCTGCTGTTGTGTCCCGCGATGTTGAGATAAGGGCGGTATTAAAAAGCGGGTTTTATGACTCACTCAGCACTAGGAAACCAGTCGAAAAGAATTATCTGTCGGTCATACAGTAAGGAAACGGAGGAAAGGGAGAAAATCAAATGGAAATGAAATGAAGCGATTTATCCTTTAGTACTTCTTCATCGTCCTTTCGCCCACTCACATTATTTCCCTTTGTTTGGAGGTCTCCACTCAGAAGCAGTAACGCTGTTGCATACAGACAGAGACCAGTATTATGCGCTCTAAATATAGCTTGTTACAGACAGGACAACAACTAATGAGATACTCAAAAGTTCTCTAATAAACAGTGTTAATGATTTGCTGTTTAGCCTTCGATAATCAAATGAAACATTCTATTATGTTGAAAAACAACAGAATATGCATGCAGTATAATACAGCCCGACCACAGGGTTATGGGGGGGAAGCCGTACTTGAGGTCGTATTTGACGATTTTATTCTGGACCCGACGTTGGGCGACCAATTTGCAGTGGTTCCTTCTTGTCGCCAATTTGCGGTAGTATTTTCGCCTATTTGTGGTGGTATGTGGATCTCGGGTTAGTGGTGAATACGACTGTTTTGTTTTCCTGCTCGTTTATTTCTCGTCACCGTTTTTAACATTTGATTTCTGCTAACACTTCGACACACACACACACACACACACACACACACACACACACACACACACACACGCACATTTCCTATTTGTTACGCTTCATATCATCGCGCCTATCCGCCGACACTTTTCTGACAACCATCTCCCAGGAACTATACAGCTAAGTGTGTATTCTAAAATCTCCTGTTTCTCTATTTCAAACGTTCTATATCTCCCCATTCCATTATCACCAGATTTCTAGCTTCTTTCATTGAATGACTAAGGCTATCTCGCTTTTGGCGAACATTGACCCTTTTCTACACCTCTGCGTTCCAGCAACCTAACGGGACACTTAACAATAGAGGGAAATACACCCCTTTCCGGCCGCTGATGCCCTTGTCTCAACCCTTCGACAAAATTACAGTCACACTCGCTCCCCAGTTTTATTTAACACTATCCTTACTGTTATTGATACTTATTCTCCCTATGATTTTAATTTTCTTTAACTACTCAAAACGTACTGCTTCATACTGAAGGCAACATAGTGGGAAAGGATGTTCCAAAATTCAATTCGAGCCTTTAATGTGGAGGTTGTACGAGGGATTGGTAATGACAGGTCATACGGAAGAATGGAAAAAATGAAAATATTTGTTTTCAATGTCCAAGCACTAATAAGGAGGCAGAATTAAAAAGAATCCCTACTATTTTATAAAAATACAGATATATCATATTGATAAAAGAATGTCTCATTTTCGACAGAAGTACGGAACTATGTACAAACATTAAAAACGAAAACTTCTGCAATGCTCAATAGAAGATCTATAAGGTTATTAAGGGCATTTAACGAAGAAAGACAAGTCCAGAATACAAGTAGCAGTTTTTAAGGTCAGTTGCAGGATACACACCAAATGATAAATAAAGAATTAATACAGACATAAGGGAAGAACTAAATATATTTGAATTGAATAAAAAGATAATATATAGAGAAAAGTCTAATGTGTTGCACTCACATTACTTTCTCTTCTCTTATGAAAACTATTTTTACAAACGCTTATTCTCCACCTACTTCATGCTAATAGAGATAAACATTTGCAGAAATCGCTTTAAGCTATACTCAAATCTTTTAACAGCTGGTTTCTGTGGTGTATTCCATTCTCTTCGCATGTCCAGGATATAAAAAGGTTAATAACAAATTCCCATTTGAGAAAAAGTATAGGTAAGTATTGGAAAATTCAAACAAATAACAAGGAATATCTCGGAAATGGTTCACTCGACAAAAAAACGTGTAAGACATAAAGTGTGTTCTTTAACGAGATCTACATTTTTTGTGGAGTAAAATTTTGTCTATCTCTTACGGTTTACTAATTATGCGAAAGTCATTCAGAATGAAGAGGACTTGTGGGGACATTCCCAGAAAATTCAAGTTATACATTTCATTTGTCATGAACATATCTTAAACATGATTTTTAATGAAAAACGTTAGTGCTATTTTTGAGAAAATCAAAATTTTCGAAAAATATTTCATATAAAGGGTACTCTGGAGTGAGGGGATTTTCTTGAAAATCTTCATGTCGTATCCTTGGAAGATACTTAACTCAAATACTAAGTTTGCTATTTATCCGGCTTTTCGTTTTTGAGTCACATCAGGATATGTTTCCAAAAATGCTTTTTTTTATCAGGGCACCTCAAAACATGTATTTCCGGTGAAATCCTAATATAGAATTTTTGGGTGGGATACAGCACTTTCCCTACTTACTATACGTAGTACAGAAAGTAAAAATGCAAAGTATATTTAATGAGAGAACAAAATAAAAATATAAACCATAGTGATACCGAGCCTACACCTTGTGGTTAGATGATAATGATGATGTACAGTGCGAGCGTTTCAAGGTAAGGCCACAGCTCGTATGCTTAGTGCCTCGATACTCGGCATACGCGCGATCCGCGGCCTTATCTTAAAACGCCCGTATTTATAACGGCATAAATTGCCAAAGCCCGAATTACTCCGAAGCGCTCCTTCTGCATGGACCAAACGGCGAGCAATAACTGAAATATTGGTAAATTATTTTTTCATTCATTATACTGTTTTCCTAAATGAATCAGGTGAAAAATTAAAGCCAGGTATCTGTGGTATATTGTCTATGCTGCTGGTTTTCAGTGGTCAATGATTCACGTATATCAACGATAAATTTCTGTTGGTTCCTATTATAGCACTATTAGCAAAAATTCGGCTAGAATGGCTTTTGTAGGATAGTCTGTAGAAGAGTAGGTAGTGAAGAAGGTTCTTTTTACGTTATTGTTATTTTCCCCACGCTTTGGAAGCCAATTTTAGTTAGTTTCTGCCTCAGGTATGGAAAGCCAATTTGAAGTAGGGGTTGTATTGTAGTTCAACTGTTGGGGAGCCGAACTTGAAGTAGCTGCAACCGCACGTATGGTAAAACGTACCCCTTCGGCCCAAATGTACTTTCCGGTGGCCTTTGCCCAAATGTTTAAAAATATTAACTTTGTAATTTGACTGTTTCTTTAAATATTATATATTTATGTTTGCCTCGCCTGCGCCAGTATTATTTTTAGAGGCATGAATTTCGTAACAGGGCGTGATGCGGCTGAAGAATGTAGGCTTACACAGATTACAATTTTTAATTCACTCCTTTTTATTAATTCTTGACACGATTTTAATAACACTTCACTGATATAGAGAGCTGTGAGATTCTTTTGTTAATTACTTGCACTTTTTAACACGTAAACTATTTTTGTCTCACACAAAATACATATTAAATTTCTCGAAGACACATCTCACGTCAGGAACACTGTCTTCAATCAACGCGTCCAGTTATGAGCAGTGTCTACAAGCAACTGACTTGATTTCTAGCGCCTAAATTTGTAAATTTCTGTATTTCAAGTCTCTGATTGGCTAATCCTAGTCCAATAGAATAATTTTATTTAACTTAAGCTTTTATCTGGTTGTTGATTGGCTATTTTATAAACTGTCACAAAAATTACATTATTGTTGCTCCAAGAATCAAAAGTAGTATTGTTAAACTTTTAAATTCATTATTGCCTCAAGGCTACCTCATTGTTAGCAACTTTTAACCTATTATTCTCACAGCTCCTACATTATTAAATTACGTAATATATTCACATAACATTATTACACATGTATACAATAATATAAATAATATAAATATTTTTATATATTGTTACATACACATATTGCTTTAAGGCGGGCTGTTATTGACTTTATATTATATAATTAGACTGAAATCATTTAAGTGTTAAAAATACTGCCTCAGTAGAGAAATTCATATGGATGTAACGCCTCAGATTTTTAACATACGATATAAGAACGTTTATTTTCGATGTAAGAAATCGAAGGATAAATAAGCCTACGTGGTAGATGGATTCTTGTGTAGACATCGGCAAACAAAAAAGCAGGTGCTTTCTGGAATGTTACTGTCCTCTGAACAAAGCCGTTTTAAAAGTATTTGAACTGAAGAATAAAATGGGGAAAAGACTCCTTTAGAAAAAAAATCATCAACTGCGAATTGTACGAGCCATCCTTTTGTTAAAAATGATATATTGAACAGGTCCGTGTCAGTCCAAATGCACAGGTGAGGGGTGAAGTACAGTCTTCTCTCGCTGTAAACACAACATAGACGGAACGAAGCAATCTTGGATAGGTAGAATCAGACTGAAAAATTCAAAGCCATAATCGGGGTAACACGAATCATCGGCTTACCGTGTCGCTGCTCTATTCAGCTGAGTTACCGTGGCAATATGGCTCGCGACATAAAATTTCTCAAGTGTCCCACGACTCATTGGAGTATGTTATCTCAAAATGAATAAAATATCCGATTTTGAAGAAGTATGGTTTTCTTAGAAAGATTTAGAAAAGCAGAAGGATTTATGACCAGAATAAATCTAGTTCACAATAATGAACTGAAGATATTGTTTTAAAGATTCCTTCATATCCGAAAAATACGGCTACGTAATGTAGTTTAAAATTAATTAAGTGCATATTTACAAATTTTAGGTAATATGGAGCGCCAAAAACCTACAGAAGTATTCCGAAAATGCTGGAAAATCAAAAAGCTCCACTTCTCTAACATACGCTTTTATCTACAAATTAACAGTTCATTGTAGACCACTATTTGTCTCTTCATCTGTGTTGATTGATTTTACACAGGTTTAATGGGAAATGAAAACCTCTATCCCACCAATGTTAAATTCATGATCTCAAAAACTATTTAAGATGTGAGACCGAAATTTTTCTAAGTTCACTCATCTACTTTTATTAAATAAGTTTGTATATTAAAGATGATAGGTTTATTTTCTTTTTTATTACCAATTTTATTGAGAGTTATATGCAATTGTTTCTTAAAAAAATCTGATGTGTTGCACTCACATGACTTTCTCCACTCTTGTACAAACTATTTTTGCAAACGCTTATTCTCCATATGCTTCATGCTAATCGAGATGTTAATCTCATTGCTAATTTTCTTGAAGGTGCAAGGGGAAAATGGTAGGCTAAAAGTATTGTGGTATTGGAAAATTTAAGGGAATAACAAGCAATATCTCGAAAATGGTTCACTCAACAACAAAACTGTATATGACATAAATTGTGTATTTTAACGCGATCTACATTTTTATGTAGTAAAATTTTGTCTATCTCTTATAGTTTACCAGTTATACAAAAGTCGTTCACAATGAAGAATACTTTTGGAGACATTCCCAGAAAATTCGAGATATACATTTCATTTGTCATGAAAATATCTTAAACATATGGTATTTTAATCAAAATCGTTAGAGGTATTTTTGAGAAAATTAAAATTTTCGAAAAATGTTCCATGTAAAGGGAAATCTGGGGTGAGGGGATTTGCTTAAAAACCTTCGTGTCGCTTCTCTGGAAGATACTGAATCTAAATACCAAGTTTGGCGTTTATCCAACTGTTCGTTTCTGAGTTATGCTGTTCACAGAGACACACAGACACACAAACGGACATGTTTCCAAAATGCTTTTTTCGGGATTCAGGGGTCTCAAAATATATATTTTCGGTGAAATCTCGGTATCGAATTTTTGGGTGGAATGCAATACTTTCCCTACTTACTATACGTAGTAGAGAAAGTAAAAATAGCTATGTTATTAACAGAAAAGTAGATCCAATACAGCACCTAGAGGTTGTTTTTATCATCCTAATTTTTAATTTTGCTATCTTCAATAGTTTCTAAGAAAACGGGTGATTTATACCAGAAAATGTGATTCACAGAAAAAGGTTCAAAGCAAAAATGAAGAAAATATATTTGTAAAGAAAGAAACACGTGGCTTGAACACACAAAGCTGCCGTTCTTAACAGTAGTAATAATTTGTAAGTAAAACTTTCCCAAAAGGTCCCCGCCAATGATAAGGGCTTTGGCCTGCATGCAAGGGCCGCTTCGTCGCCATTTCGCGGGACTCTTCGCCTCTACTGGCGAGAGCGGGTGTTTCGTATGGAAATGATAGAGACTTCCGCGCGTCTCTGTGATCCAATCTGCCTACTGACCTGCGACCTCCTGCAGCTCCCTCACTTTATCTGTGTCTTCCGGGGGGTGAAGCCACAATAGATGTAGTTGGTCGCAGTGATGACGTGTCCCCCTCCGGTAATCCAAACTAATACTACATCCCCTAAAAGATGGGCTAAATTTTACCTTCCCCCTTTGAAAGTATGTAAGAGTTATTTTTAGTTTCTGTAAAGTGATGGAGAATTCACAATACAATTTTTAAAAGTCTGTGTGATACATTCGCATGACTTGTATACATACTATTCTTCCTAAAGCTTATTTTCCTATCTACTACATTTAATCCAACTAAACCTTTGCAAAAATAGCTACAATAATGACGAATTGAACAATTCTAAGCTTTAATAACGAATATCTCAGAAACGACTCATGCCACAAAAAGAATTATATTAAGTAAATTGTGTGTTTTAAAGAGATCTACATTTTTTGTGTGGTACGTTTTCGTCTATCCCTTAATGTTTAAAAGTTATAGAAGATTATACAAAGTTCCTTCCAAATGAAGTGGACTTTCTAGGCTATTCCCAAAAAATTCAATATATACATTTTATTTTGTCATGTAAATGCATTTTATATACAGTATTTTAATCAAAATCGTTATGGTCATTTGTTAGAAAATAAAAAATTTCGAAAAATGTTCTATGTGAAGGGTAGTTAGAGGTTGGAGGATTTTCTTGAAAGTCTTCGTATCGTATCTTTGGAAGATACTGAGCTTAAATACCTAGTTTGGTATTTATCCAATTCCGTTTCCCAGTTATGCTGTTCACAGACAGACATAGACACGCACACGGACGTTTCCAAAAATGCTTTGTTTGGATTCAGGGCGCCTTAAAACATACATTTCCAATGAAATCTCGGTATCGGGGTGAAATGCAATACTTCCCCTATTTGCTATACGTAGTAGAGAAAGTAAAACTAAGTTTAAAATATAAATATTATGCTTAAAGTGGTAAAACATGTGTCAAATTTAACAGGAGATTAAAGTAATAAGGCTACACAAAAAACTACAAATGTCATTTTTGGCAATTTTCGACATTTAGTCTCTCTCTAAAAATTATTTTCTTTGGTTCCCTGAAAAGCTACCAATTAGTTGAAAGAAAACAACTATGTTACAGAGAGAAATAAATAAATTGAGTTTTATATATGGACGCTCTTTAACTACTATGGTCGTTAGCGTCGCTTCTATATTGGGCGTGAAAGACCGGAATCTCTTTATCAGGCTTGAGGTTCTTTTACGTGACGTAAATCTACGACACCGGACCACCGGGTTTACTTCCCTTCCGAAGGAAAACGTGCTAAGGATTTTTACGCCCGAAAAAAATACATCGCCCTCCGCCGGGTTTGAACCCGCGATCTTGGAAACTAGAGGCTAGCACACTAGTCCATGGAGGACGACTTGGCAGGGAGGAATGGATGCCTTGTTTTTGCTCATATTTACTGGAAGTGAGTGTACTTTCGTTTCTGTTAAAATGTGAATGTAGCTTGTCCACTTGGTGTCTGAAGGGACAGGAAAAGGTAGAAGGAACAGTAAATAAGAACTATGAAGGAAGAAGGGAAGCAGCAAAAAGATAATCGTTAACATCGCCTTTGCTTGTTCGACGTCCGCCAAGCCGACCGGACCCCCTCAATCTCAAAAGCTACCACTACCTACTGGGGGAGGGAAAATCACCTCCACACACGGTCCCCTCCGTAATAGATAAAGAAAGCCTTTAACATCCTTAGCTATATGTCTGACTTTTGGACGCGATCCAAGCGTAAAGGAAGTGTTTAAGGGAAGAGAGAGGAAAAAAGACATACTCCTAATGTTACTGCTGTCGTCACAGAAATTTTGAGAACGGTAGAGGAGGAAGACTGTCCTGATTGCAGTATTGGATCTGCTCATCGCATCACAGACAAAATGCAAAGGATGCAAATCCTGTAACAGAAGGTCGAATAGACAAGAGACCGACAGGCTTTCGTCGCATAGATGCGCCAAACAGTCTGCTGTTTTGGGATAGTTCTACTTGAATATGACAACAGAAAATCGTCCAAATGATTACGCTAATAGTGCATTAAGTATGGGGGCATTCGCGACGGCAAATGGAACACTTAACAGCAGATATGGTTGAGCTTATATGGCGGTCTACGAAGCGACCACCGACAGTAGACACGACAAAAGAGATTATGTACATGTGTCAAAGTCATAGGAGCTGGAGAAGGTATTGCACTCCACCCAAAATTTCGACACTGAGATTTCAGCGGAAATAAATACATGTTTTGAGGCCTCCTGACCCTAAATAAACATTAAAAAAAGGTTCGTGTGTGCGTGTGTGTGTGTGAACAGTATAACTCAAAAACGAAAATTCGGATACATAATACTAAACTTGGTACTTAGATTCAATACCTTCCAAAGATGCGACACGATATATTTTCATAAATAAAAGTTATATCTTGAATTTTCTGGGAGTAGCCTGTGTAGTCCATTCATTAGGAAAGAATTTACACAAAAAATTTAGATATTTTTAAAACGCACAATGTTCCAGAAAAGTTTCTTGTGGCGTCAGCCTTTTGGCGATCTATGGCGCAAAGGGTCATGTGTTCGATTTCCTCCGTGGGCATGAGTGTTTGTGCCCGGGTAAAGGTACAATAAAGATACGTATCACGGAGGGGCCCGCATGAACTGGGGCATAGCACCACACGCAAGACAGTCGGCCCATTATGCTTCCAACATGACCCCTGTGAGGGAAGCATGAGGGGAGAGACTCGAAAGGCGACCAGATCCGAATGCCGGCGAGCGCAAGCATGGACGAGATCCCTAACGTTTTCCAAACAGAACGATCCGACGCCGCACGTCCCTGCCCACAAGCCACCAATCTCCAAGGTCCCCCGGAGCGGAGCGACCTAACTGCGCAGCGACGCCAGGGAAGATACCTTTACAGAGCGTAAGCCACCGCCCAGCCGCAACCCGCCGAACACATCGCCTGGTCCTTCAACATTGAAACAGATGAAAAGGAAGATGATGGATACAGGATATGAGAGGAAGGAGAGTCGTGGTGGAAGATGATCGATCCGGACCTCCCGAATAGGGGCCACAGACCTGAGCCATCTCGCTCGGTATTTTGCCCGTGAGTTTCCCTTCTAAGGTATAACTCTCCCGTACTGGGGTGTAAGGGACAGCACAAAAGACCTCTTCTGGTCGAGGTGCGAAGGTCTCTGAATCTTCTAACTTCCCTAAAGGTCCTACCGATTTTCAGTTGTTTCTCGTGATTACATTGAAACAGTATGGAATTTTAAGGCCAGCATACAGCGTCGAAGTCTTGAACATTTGAACTGTCACTGTTCAGGGGGTCTCAAAACATGTATTTCCGGTGAAATCTCGGTATCGAATTTTTGGGTGGAATACAATACTTCCCCTACTTACTATACGTAGTAGAGAAAGTAAAAATGTATAGCTTTCGATGTAAAAGAAATGTAACTCAGATTTTTCTACATTAATACCTTAATTAAGTAATCTGGTAACTTTATTGCACTTTATCAACAGCTAAACATACAGGGCTTTACTGCTATCGAAGTGGAGTGTACTGCCTTCAACTGCACATAATATTTGTTTACAGAGAACATTGCAAGGTTACAAGTGCTTCCGCCTTCTCTCTACACCTACCCTCAGTGCACTCCTAACGTATTGGTTTATTTACTAAAACCCCCCTGCCTGGTTATAAATAAGGCTCCGAATTTGGAACCTCGTGGGCCTAAGCGACTGCTATTGAATACAACAAAACATCTCCTACCACCACAGAGGTACTATCACTAAGTATACATGTTAACTTTGTTTACGTTACATCTGTAGCCCCAGTTGACCGCAAGGCATACCGGGTCCCAAGTTCCGAGCTTTAGTCATAAATTTAGTAGATTTAACATTAACGCTTTTGAGATCCCTTTAATGGCTTTACAAAGTTTTTAAATTAGCCTAGATAGATTTATCACATGACGCAAAGGGACCGTTATAGCTCACAGTTTATTTGCAACATTCTCTGTCCTCTCTCGCTTTGTGTTTGCTAAACAAAACCTCAACCCTGGGACAATGGCAAGTGTATCAAACACAACAAATCATATTTAGCAGTGCCATAAGCAAATTTGAACCCGTAGCTCTTTGATACTTTTCACATTCTAGCTTGCAAAAGTCAACTTTTGAATTATGATCGCAAACTACAAGGAAAATTACTTGCTTCCCAATTAAGGCATTTGCCGATTAACAAAAATCAGCAAGCAGCAAGGAAAAAACTAAAGAGCGGGAAAACAAACATTAAATAGTGTTCTAGAACTGATTATTTTTATCTCTGCGCCTTGACTTGACATAGACTAATAGCTTTAGTCCACAGTTACATAATTCGCGTCCATTAATAATTGGTATTGCATTCGTTGACCCAGTGTGACTACCATCTCCAGCCGAACTGTGAACTTCAAGAGATAACGATTGGCATGTTTAGTAGAGAAGTGTGTCTGACAAAGTTCGTTGAGCTAATGTACAGATAAGCTGTCTGTAAAACCCTTAATGTCGCAAATTTCCTGTGCTTTAAGGCCGTATCAGCAACGCAATGCGAAATTTCTTATTGACAACTAACTAGTCTTAAGGGTTTTCCTCGCACGCAACGTATTAACACAGTTCTCTCGCATCCCAACAGGTACTGTTTGCATCTCTTGATAAACAGCGACACGACACATCGAATTTAATTATAAATTTACATGGAGGAAGTTTACTTTATTACTTTCTCCTCCACGTATCTAGTAAGGTGTTGCAATCCACCCAAACATTCGGTACCGAGATTTCAATACATGTTTAAAGGCTCCTTGAATCCAAAAATAAATACATTTAAAAAAATCTGATGCGTTACACTCAAATGACTTTCTCTACTCTTGTACAAACTATTTTTACAAACGCTTATCTTCCGCATGCTTCATGTTAATCGAGATGTTAATCTTATTGCTAATTTTCTTGTAGATGCAAGGGGAATTGGTAGGCTTTAAGCGATAGTCAAATATTTTAAGAGCTGGTTGCTATGTGAGTATTCCATTCTCTTGGCATTACCAGGACAAAAAAATGAATAACGAATTTGAGAAAAAAATATAAGTATTGGAATATTTAAGGGAATAAAAGCAACATCTCGAAAATGGTTCACTCAACAAAAAAAAATTATATGACATAAATTGTGTATTTTAATGCGATCTACATTTTTATGTAGTAAATTTTTTTCTATCTCTTATGGTTTACCAGTTATGCAAAAGTCGTTCACAATAAAGAATACTTTTGGAGACATTCCCAGAAAATTCGAGATATACATTTCATTTTTCATGAAAATATCTTAAACATATGATATTTTAATTAAAATAGTTAGAGAGCCATTTTTGAGAAAATTAAAATTTTCGAAAAATGTTCAATGTAAAGGCTAATCTGGGGTAGGGGGATTTTGTTGAAAACCTTCGTGTCGCATTTCTGGAAGATACTGAACCTAAATACCAAGTTTGGTGTTTATCCGACTGTTCGTTTCTGAGTTATGCTGTTCACAGACACACACAGACATGTTTCCAAAAATGCTTTTTTTTGGATTTAGGGGATCTCAAAAATGTATTTCCGGTGAAATCTCGGTATCGAATCCCCCCACCCCAGATTGCCCTTTACATGGAACATTTTTCGAAAATTTTAATTTTCTCAAAATGGCTCTAACGATTTTTATTAAAATATATGTTTAAGATATTTTCATGACAAATTATATGTATATATAGAATTTTCTGGCAATGTCTCCAAAAGTATTCTTCATTGTGAACGACTTTTGAATAACTGGTAAACCATAAGAGATAGACAAAATTTTTCTACACAAAAAATGTACATCGCGTTAAAATACACAATTTATGTCATATACATTTCTTTGTTGTTGAGTGAATCATTTTCGAGTTATTGCTTGTTATTCCCTTAAATTTTCCAATACTTTTTCTCAAATGGGAATTCGTTATTATTGTTTTATGTCCTGGATATACAAAGAGAATGAATGCGCCACACAGCAACCAGCTCTTAAAATATTTGATTATCGCTTAAATACTACCATATTCCCCTTGCATCTATAAGAAAATTAGCGATAAGATTAACATCTCGATTAACATGAAGCATATGGAGAATAAGCATTTGTAAAAATAGTTTGTACAAGAATAGAGAAAGTCATTATTTCTAATCTAATAGTTCCATCTGCTTCTACGTATACCTGTATTTGAATAAGAACAAAATGGAAGGAACAAGTAGACAAACGACCTGAAACAACGGGTCCTACATTATACGCCCAAAGGTAAAAGCTGTCCAATGCGCCCTAAATCGAGTTGACCAGAGGAGTCTTTTGAGGCTGAAACGGGCAAGAATGCGTGAAAGAAGACGACAACGACGCAACTACAAACCCATGTAGGTTGTGTTAACGGGGTTTTGCTGTAATTGGGAATTACTGCAATCCCAACATTTCAACTGTAACTGTCTTTGTAAACATCCATAGCATATACAAAGTGTCCCAAATTCATGTATACACACTTTGAAACGTTATTTCTCAGCAACGAAATGAGACAGATTTTTTTTATTATTTCCTTAAGCCCGTACATGTTCAAAATGTCTACCTTCTGTCAAAGTACACCCCCAACATCGACGTCGAACAGAGTGACATACCGTCTGGATTGTTGGTAATGGAATATCAATGATGGAGTATTCAATCCGATCTGTCATTTCTTCCAGTGCTTGTGGTTTTGTTGCGTACACCGAGTTCTTTAAAGTTACCCAAAGTACAAGTCTAGAGGGGTTAAACCGGAAGGTTGAGCGGGAGCTCCGTAGCACTTCCTCTTCGTCCTATCCGTCTCTGATTGAGTGTGCGATCGAGAAAATTTCTCACAATGACATGGAAGTGAGGTGGAGCCCCGTCTTGTTGGAAGTAAACCTCCTTTTCATTCTTAAAGGGATCATTAAGAGGTGGAATCAGATTTCCAACATTTGCAGGAAACCTGACCCTTGACAGTCTCTTTGAAGAAGTAGGTCCCAATTACTCCTCTGGAAGACAGACCACAACATACCTCCTGGAAGTATGACGTATTTTCTTCAAAGATGTGTGAATTATGCCGATTAATTATGCCATTAAGTTTGAATGTGGCTTCGTCTGACCAAAATCTTCCTTTCGTCACACTCGTTCAAGAACCCCTCGCAAAATGCAGTCGTCTGTCTGGAGAAGTGCGTGAAGAAGTCGCGGAATATAAGGCTTCCATTTTTGACCTCACAAAATTCGATGAACACTGGTTTTCTTGATACCAATCTCACCGGCATTTTGTTTGTTCATAAACACATGAAGAACGATGAACGTGTTGCTATACTTTTCCAGTGCTTTCTGGATCATACACAACAAAACTTTTATTTCTGTCTCATTTCGTTGCTGAAAAATAACGAGTGTCAATTTGGGACGCTCGGTATTTTGTTATTGAATGATATTGGCTTTTAGGAAAGGAATTAAATCAAGTTATGTTTATTACTCCATAAGATTGGACCTAAGAGAGATTTTCTACAAACAGAAGACTCTTCTAAAGCGACGCCCGCATAAGTACCATTAGTTTCAAAGCGCTCATAAACTCCGTTGTAGACGGTACCCTTGCGAGAGACGATTTAATGCACTGAATGTTACATCATCCAGCGTAATAAAGAAGGTTATATGCTGGACCACTAATAACTAACATGACGGAACTGCAATACGCAAAGACAGGCACCCCCACGCCAGAGGCAAAGACGATACAATAAATTAAGGCTATAGCGCTTGGCTTCGGTCATGGAAGTGTAATACGTTGAAAAAATCTGATATGTTACATTCACATGATTCTTGTGCAAACTATTTTTACAAATCCTTATTCTCATGTTATACTTCATGTTAATCGAGATAAACTTCCAGATAATCGAGGTATTTCATTTCTATAAAGTAGTTCTGCAAAATGTGCAATTGTTAAAAAATAAAATACAACTTTTCGTTCATGTCACATAAAATGTTTTGCATCTTAGAGTTTTATGTTGGCTATCTGGTGTTTTTCGGTTATTCTAGCGTGCATTATTGGCTGCCTTGTGGGGAGGCGGAGGATGATGTAAAGTGAAGCTGTAAAAATTTGGAGGAAAACAATAGTTTGGATTAAATTTGTTGGTTTTCGGAATTTACAAAATTAAATATTACTCAAGAAAGAACAGTGATTAAAAGGTTGTTAAATCACTATTAAGGATGGCGTGATAAAACTCGGAAAAAGAAGTTGTCTTAAATTAAAAATTATAAGATGGTTGAATTCAAGGAAAGTGTTTCTGCTAGTAGGATTCAAAAATGAATATTAAAGTTCTTATGAGTATAAGCCAAGAATAAAAGTGAAACTTAAGTGTTAATTAATAAAAGCAATATTATTATTATCTTTATTATTATTGAAAGTAAAAGTGAAGTTTTTAAAGTGGAAATGTGATATAAGAAATATTATCTCATTTGAGGCAAAACATAAGACATCTTTAATAAAGTAAATAAAGTATGCGTCCATAACAAGCATAAAAACAAGATTTACTAGCAAATGAAAAAGTGGTAAAATAATGATGTGGTAAAATATCAAATGAATGGATAATACTAAAGAATAGAATATAATAATTAGGATTTTATTTAAATTAATTATTTAATATTATTCGTAAACGACGTTAAAGAGATCATACCTCAGCAGCTCGTTAAATAATAATAATAAGAAGAAGGCTTCCTTGTGTTTTTCAGTTATTCTAGCGAGCATTGTTGGATTGAAATTGAGTGGAAACAGTTCAGTGCTCCGCTAGTGTGCATTGTAAGGTGTAGTCATGTCGAAACGGAAAGGTGAAACCTTTTAAAGGCGATGTCAGTTATGTCCAAGAAAAATGATAGAAAAATTAGAACAAAGTGTGAGGGTTGCAAGAAATTCATTTGTGATACCCACTGTAAGAAAATGCAGAGTAGGTGTCTTGGATGTTACACTTAGTGAACATGAATTGCAAAACGGTACTGGTAGTACATTATAAAAATTTTAAAATGCAGTTGTGAATCCCAGTAAAAAATAAAACATAAAATAAAGTTAAAAATAAAAACTACAACCAATTGTTTCATCTAATGCCATGGTGCTGGAAAATAAAACTAATATTGTAATTTGTAATTCGGTTGTTTGTTTGACAATGCTAATTTTGAGATACATTGTTGGTAAAAATATGTTGAGACATAAGAATTTTTGTTTAAAAATGATTTTATTTGTTCTAAGTAGAACTTGTTGGTGGGTAACTCTTAGATCGAGGTGTGGCAGACAGCCTTCTAGGTCTCATCCCGGTAACCACCCGCTTCGTCGTGTCCACAGAGACCCTAGCGCATAGCAACTGGATCTTCTGCTTCGTGCCGTGCAGATGGCGATAGAGTGCCGTCCAGTGTAACTGCTTTCATTGTCTATGGATAGATGGCACAGCATTCGCTATTACCACCTATTTTTTCATGTTTACTGTTGTTTTAGACTTAAGGTGGAATTTTGGGTCGTGGTATTAAATATCCAATCCGGTATTTATCTTAGTGGCTGAGGGAAACAACGTAAAAACCTCTGTTAGATTGGTCGGCCCACGGGATTTGAACCCGGAACCTTCTGAATGCCGGCCACAACGTTACCGCCTTTGCCATCCCGCTCGATTGAGATGGTTATATTGTGTGATACATGCTTAGAAATATGGCACAAATTTCAGTTTTTTCTTTCAAACTTGTGGAAGCTTCAAATTTCGAGGATCTATCTCATCATGTGTCAAAAAGTACAAACTTTAACTGTTATGCTAACTTAGTTTGTTTCTTGTGTTACAGTTTTCGAACGTGCCTGAAGATGGCGGACACAGGAGCGGCGAACATCGTGGGCAAGTTGTTCTTCAACGTGGTGCAGACCAAGTGCTTCGTGCTGAAACCCGAAAAGCTCTGCGTGAAGAGATCCTGGTGGGGCAAATGCCTAAAACACGAGTACAAGAAACAAGCTCACCTACGAGACAACATGTCCTACTGATCCATCCTTACCTGTCTGTCAGCGCTCTAGGAAGCAGTTTGCTTCACGTCCATCCTTTTCGTTAAATCGGATGTAGCTCCATGGACCAGCGAAACTTCGGAGCACATTGTTCCGAGAAAGCTACGATTGAAAGCTTTATTTTGTATTTTATTTATTTATTCACCAACGAATTCCTGCTCCCAAATCTTCGTCCAGTAGCACTGGAAAACAGGGTTATTCAAAAACTTTTATAGGAATATCTTCATATTTATTAAATTGTTTTATTGATTAAGAAGACATGACAATGTAATGTGTGATGTTAGTGCGACGCACGCTGAAGACATGTGAACTTTACAAAAACAAAAGAAATGACCAGAATAAACAAGCAAAAATTATGAAACTCTTAGGGGCCATTCACAATGAAACTTATACATAAATATAACGTAAACAAAAAGCTCGTTTCATCTTAACGTCTTAATGCACGCGCTCACATTGACTTGACGTTGAAATAAACATGTCATAACGTAAACATACAAATTTTCAAACTCCAAACTTTCATGTTGTGTCTACGCCAATCAGAGAGCGTATCTCATCACGTGGTTATTAAGCTATCTCACATCAGATTTTCCGAGGCCATGTGTAAGATGGCTGTCTTTCTGTGTAAGATCAAGGGCCAATAATCACTGAGATGCCTGTAAAACATGACAGCAAAACATACTATAATGGTAGATGGTGCTTTTTGTGAGTTTAACTCCTTTAATCTTGTTTGTTTTTATACATGTACATAACCTCTTTTGTCGGTGGTAACTTCACAAACCGCTATATTATAGTTCAGCAACTTAGAAAAAACCGTTGGGAAGGGTAACTCACCTGGTTATGTACCCCCCATTTTATTTTATTCTCACAAAATCACTTATCACATCACTGTTGTAACTATCCAACTGTAGAGGCAGGGCTAAAGACACGACACAAAAATGCTGTGTTTGTAGATTGCTGTGAAAGGCCATGCAAAAAGCAAGGTGCAGTAGGTGTGAAAACAAATGTTTGCATATAACTAGCGATAGCATTTCACATGCATACGGTATTATCATGGAATATCTTCCTAAAGCTAATTCACACTTTTAAGGGTATTTCATAGCCTTCACGCGCCCACCTATCTCTTCAAGGAAAAAAATTCCTTGCTGATTGATTTTCATACTACAAATTATTTCAATTAAGGTTCTACAAAGAAAATACAGAGGAACTAATCACACATCATCACCATCTCGAAACTGTGATCTTTAACATACCTCTTACAGAACTGAATAAGGATTTTAGTATTTGAGTTATCACGATGTAAACAAGATCCTATAAATGTTTCTACATTATAATATTTGCAGTATTCACAACATTGACGTGACACTTGTTTCCACGTATCAGCCCACTTCTTCTTTAAGACACCTCATTGGATAGCTAAAGGCAAAAGACAAGTAGAATGGATGCGATTTATCCCACCTGAATACTCGCGCAGTCCGTAAACGGAAGGATTTTACTAAGTTGTTATACTATAGCTCAGCTGTTTCACGCTCTCTTGTGATTGGCTACTGTTTATGTTTCGTTTGCCGATGTAAATGACAATATATCTCGTTAAGTTTCACGTCGTCGTGTTAATGTTTTATTTTCATTGTGAATGGACCCAACAGCAAAGAGATAGAAGCCCGGTAACTCTTGCTTGTCTATTTTTGTTTACGAGATCAGCATTCAAAGCAATTTGTCAGTTGACAAATATCTGAATCCACAACGTTGGTAAAAATGTTTTATTACGCTTATAGTGTTTAAAAAACACTTATTTTCCATAATGCATTTCACTAAACTGAAGAGGGGCATGGAGCAACTTGTAAACGAAAAGGTAGACTTAAAGCATTTCTTTCTCCATCGTTATTTCCCTGACAGACTAGTCAGTCATTCGTAGACAATTTTAAGTCATCTTTTTCTAACACTCGTAAGTTAGAAGCGTCAACGAGTGCGACCAGATTATTGCATCTAAACTAAGTCCAAACTTCGTCCGCAGTTGAACAACACGTTGTTTGGCGTGATGCTGTCTAATGGTGCAAGCTTTTCTTTTTGAATATAAATCGAATTTAAGATCCCTACCAGTACAAGAAGACGTTTATTCAATCTGCGCTGTAGTTTATATATTTATCTCGATATAAGGACGTTAGAATTAATGATCTCTTCCTTGTTCTCAAATAAGATGACCTGCTTATTAACACGACAAGCGCATGAAAAGACTGCATTTTATATTATGTGACTTAGAAGTATTGTGCGTCTAAATGTATTTAAAGACTGTGCGGAAATTACCTACCGCATCCAGTGAAACTTAAAAGAGTCGAATGCTCACAGAGGAGAAAAGTGCCAAATATTCACACAAAATCAATGCTTTTTACTGTACTTAGAGTTATATATAACACGAATACGTATAAAAATAAGCTGTTATTGTTGAAATAAGATGTGATGTGGCGGTCAAAATTGAAATTGGTCACTAAGAAAAACTTGCCAGCTTTTGGACTTTGGTATTCAAGCCAGCTATAAGTCCATAAATAATGCTATAAACTAAGAAAATATTATACTTTGTCCAGATTGTTTTTATAATAGTTGGACATGCTTAACTGTACCTAACTTAATATAAACTATAAAATTAATTTAATTTCAAAAATATTCTACTTGCCTTAAGGTGAGAAAATACTGCAGATATACTTTACAATATATATGCAATAAATGTTAAAGAGATTTATCAGCCTTATTTTAACAATAGTTAAGCCAAAAGTTAATATATATAAAAGAAAATTTTAAAAATATTATTAATCTAGAAAATGTTCTTCTTATATTTACTTATTAGAACATAGTAACGGTGCAAAACATTATTTAAATGAATATTTTTAAACAAAGTAACAAAATATTAAAAAAATGTTAATCGAGATATCGAGATGTTAATCTTATTGCTAATTTTCTTGTAGATGCAAGGGGAATTGGTAGTCTTTAAGCGATAGTCAAATATTTTAATGTGGAATATTCCATTCTCTTTGCATGTCCAGGGCATAAAAAACAAAACCTATAACGAATTCCCATTTGAGAAAAAGTATACGTATTGGAAAATTAAACAAATAACAAGAAATGTCGGAAATGGTTCACTCGACAAAAAACATGTATATGACATAAATTGTGTGTTTTAACGAGATCTACATTTTTTGTGTAGCAAAATTTTGTCTATCTCTTACGGTTTATCAGTTATGCGAAGTCATCCTCAGAATGAAAAGGACTTTGGGGGACTTACAATTCAAGATATACATTTCATTTGCCATAAACATACGATATTTTAATCAAAATCGTTAGCGTCATAGAAAATCAAAATTTTTAAAAGCATGTTCCATGTAAAGGGTAGTCTGGGGTGGGGGGATTTTCTTGAAATTTTTTGTATGGCATGCTTGGAAGATAGTAAACTGAAGTACCAAGCTTGGTATGCATCCGACTTTCCGTTTTTGAGTTCATAGACAGACATATACACGGACATGTTTCCAAAAATGCTTTATTTGGATTCAGGGGCCCTCAACACATGTATTTCCGGTTAAATCTCGATATTGAATTTTTGGATAGAATGCAATACCTCCCCTACTTACTATATGTAGTAGAGAAAGTAAAAAAAGAAAACAATGAATGTTTGATTGCAGTATAGTCTCAAGGGCGCACTTATCGATATAAAATGTAAAATGTGGTTTTAAAAATTGCTACATATGAAGCCTTGCTGCATCTTTTTATCCTACTGTTTGAAATTGTAACTACGGTTTAAACATTTGACCATTAATCCTAAGTGAAGCATTTTCTCACCTTAACTTTACAGAGATTGAAATTATTAGACTCAAGAGAAAGTTATTTAATAGTACTTTACTGTTCTTGAAGATATTGAAGCTTTATTATGAATAAACGGTTACTATAGAATTTTCCACCAATAGAATTAGGTGAAAAAGTACTACAGAAACAATCTGATCCTCATCTTGAAGCACTAAATAGGTAAAAAGAATTTTTTCTTCAGAGGAATAAGCGTAAACAGTGTATTTTATGAGTGTTTTCAATAACGCATCACCTCAGTGTTGTCTGTGGAAATACATGACCATATCTGAAAATTAAATTGTATATGTTTGTTCTATGATGTTACAGTTTTTGTTTTTCGTAGACTTTTAAGACCATGGTAGGACAAGTGATGTTTCATCAACAAAAATTGTTAATTGTATTATTGGATGAAAACAAATATTCTTAATACAAATAGCTGATGGGCATCTATATAATATCTTGATATGAGATATTTCAACATTATTTTAGTCATTTTTTACTATAAAAGTGTATTTGAGTGCAAAGAAGGATCTGGGATAGTGTGACTTTGTCTAGTTTATAACTGTCACTTCTCTTAGTTTTCTATATCACTGTTGTTTTCATTTGTTTAACTTTCACATTCCCGTCACTTTACTTCTTCGTGACGTAGCCTCTTCTTCCGGACGGTTCACTCACTGGGGAGTCGAACACAGGACTTTAATCTCTCCTACAGCAGTCTCATCAAACTCAATTCAACTCTAACTGCTCTCGCGAGAGCGCTCGCTTATATAGCCAGTGGAATCTTCCACAGAACATCCTAGAACTATTTTGACACACGTTCTGGAAGATGGAGGAAAAACTTCCAGAAGGTTCTGGTTATCTGCCGATAGCGCGCCTTGTGTTTACTTTGGCGAGCGGTACTTATCATTCTTTACTCCGACTGTCCGGCGCCAACCTCCGGATATAAACTTGCCTTTTAATGGTAATTTAAGCATCTGATTACTCAGTTTTACTGCAACTTCTTGCTTCAATTCTTTCAAAGCTTAATGCTTATTCAGAAGTTGTTTACTAGTAAATGTAAGGCATATTTATTTTTTTTTCTTCTCGAGACATCCCAAACATATTTTCGGATATAGTCCACCACTAAGATAAATTCCCTCACTGACTCTGAACGAATAGATGCTCACCTGGTTTGAGTAAATAGGATAGAATTAATTGTGTTAGTTTTAATTTTACCAAAGCAAAGTAACATCATAAGCTTAAATATAACAATTACTATAGTTTTTCTATAATTAAGGGGGACTTAGCCCCCCTCAGCCTTTTCCTGGGTCCGCCGATGCTTGAGTCTAATAATTTACACACCTCTGTGTAAGGTATTTAAAATATCCGTTCAGTAATACAAAATTATGTATTGCATTCATAAGTTAAAAAATCATCATTACATCAAAATAAAGACTTTTTAAACTGTCAGAAAGCAGGCTTGTATTTAAGGTTTGAATTCCCACTATTTAGACAATATTAACATAAATGGCTGGCTGTTTTTCATAGTGACCACTTTCATTTTTGCTTCTGAACGAAAAAAATGCTGTAAACCGACTACATTTTTGAGGTTTCAAAGCAACAAATGTATGCATTAAAGGAGTATTTAAACATTGGGGTTTCGAAGTAAAACCATGGAGGTTCGTAGAATAATATTCTCTCCCTTCAGAAACTCCCTAATGTGTATTAATTAAAAAACTGGCAATTTATGAATTAAAATGAAAAATTCCGTCATTTTCTTCTGATTGCTTTTTTACCATATATTTGTAAATTAACATATACAGGGTGGACCATTTAAGTTGAGACTGTACAATATTTCCAAAACTAAGTGTTGAGAAAGAAATATCTTTAATAAAGATTCTGTGCTCTTCGTACACAGCCATTCAGAATTTTCATTGTTATTTACGTTGGTATAAGAACAAATGCAAATTGCTTCATACAAATTTTGTTTAGTTTTTTTATGAGGAGTGAGAAAACAACATAAAAAAGCTAGGTTCCCATTTAAAAAAAATAAATTTACGCTTTAATGACCATCACAACGTCCTCCAAACAAAACACGACTAATGGCATTTACTTTATCCCATAATATCAAGCAACTTTTATTAAAGACATTTCTTTGAGATATTGTATACAGTTTCAACTTAAATGGTCCACCCTGTATATAGCTCACATGCAATTTTAACGTACTATATCAAACCTTTGTTCAGATATAATCACTTTTTGATATGATAATATGAAAAGTAATTTCAGCTGAAGTATTTAATATTTAACTGTGCACAACAGTTTTTAAATCCATAACTCTGAAGGTCTCCTGAAAAATTTAAGCTTAAAGCCATTTGTGGCTTTTAAAATGGTTAAATTAGAAAAACAATTGTGTAACAGGAAAGTGTAGGATATAAGTATAGTAAAAATGCAACAAAAATTGAAAGGTTTCACAGTTTTTGCCAAATTTCACATGCCTTAAAGAGACCAGTTGATAATACTTCTTTGATGCAACCCTAGATGTCGTCGGTTGGCATAGTGTTACAGTAATCTGGAGGATGTATGATAGAGAAGTTCATCTCGGCAATTGGGAGGATCATAATGACAATATTCAATGATAAAATATTTTGAAGTAGTTTTTATAAATAAATCTTAGTAGACCTAAGTAAGTGATAGTCATACTATTGCATCTGTAATTAGATACCATAAAAGTGATTCTGTTTACCAAGGGTGTGTGTTGCAGCTATGAACTTCTGCTTAGCGTTAAAGTTTTGTTAGGCTAGCATCTTTTCTTAAAACATTACAGGAGCTGTGCAATACGTATATTTAAGAACACAAGTTCTACGTGTGTGAGATGCTGCTTTTAGAGAAGGACAGAAACCAAGCAATCTTATGTGTTACATATACATGACTTTCTCTACCCACTATAGGTATTTTATTTTTGTGTAACTTCTACAGAATATTCTTATTTTTATGCTTTTTTTCTCGCAAGGGGCAGAGGACCAGAAGCCTAAGTGCCGTATGCAATCTCCGGAAGAAAGGCATGAGTGAAAGATACGGTGTTGCCCGGACCAAGAAGCCAGCCTTAGCATGAATCGCCATTCAAAAAGAATCGCAAGAATCGTGATCAGAACATTCTCGATTCACTCTCGCTTACACTTTGTTTAATACTCTTAGCTTTGGCGTCAAGCCGAGCCCGACCGAATACTGCCGAGTGAGTACGATGATGTGCAGGGACATTACCACGCATTATGATGCTATAACATGGTATACGAAAACAAAACAGCGGTCAAAAAATCGAATATTGCCTAGTTCTGTCGATTCGGAGTACTGAACGAATTGTGCAGTTTGAAAGAATCGTTAGAATTTATAATTTGAATTGCTGGACCAACACGATTCTTTGAGATGATGATGGCATAACCTAAGAGGATCGAGTTCAGCCGAGAAAGAATAATTCATAAAAATAACAGCGTAAACTGTAAAGCGCAGTAAAATTAATCGTAAACATTGCCAACGGATGAACGGAGGCTGGTACAAGCAGTACAAGTAATGTTCAATATTTTACTGAGAGATCTAATACACAGCATTGCGTGATTAGTGTAGTAGGCATTATATACAGTATCAAAATATATGCAAAATGGAGGGAAAAACAGGGAATTTTAGAATTCTTGTTTGAAAACATTTTGACTATAAATATTAAATAGTTTAAAATGGTATAATTCAAAAAACATTAATTTATATACTATGATCTATATTAAAAGTACAGGAATAAGCGTATTCTCATGCATATAAGATTCCTCGAATTTGGTGAAATGAAATCGATACAATGTTTTTGCATTAGCACGGCGATAAATAATAATAATAAACCCTTTGCATAATACCGTCAGGAAAGGGGACGATTCATAAACGAACCGTGCACTAGGGCAGGCCAACGAACAGTAGGTAAGCGTATGAATCGATTACTGTAAAAGAATCACTCGACCCAATCCTTGTCTGACTGACCTGGTTCCGTACTAGAGCAGGAAGAAACCGTCACAGCGCATATCCACCACGCACCCCACACCACCAAACTACCCAGTCAAGACCCGTACCTCGAAAAGTGATATGAAAGAAATGATTGGAAATGAGGGAGCGGAAAAATTTGTGGTATTAGAAAAAACACCCCAGCATTCGCCTCGCGGTAAGGGAAAACTCGCTCGCGCTACAGCGGCGCCACCTCACTCGGATCTACTTCATGTCAATAGAATTTCCGCTCTGTTTCCATCGCGAGAAACAACTGAATAGTGACAGCACTTCAAAAATTATAGAAGTATTGAAAAATTGAAACAAATAACAACGGATACCTTGGAAATGGCAGACACGAAAAAAACTTTGTATGTTTTAAAAAATCTACATTTTTGCTGAAATAGCTTGTGTCAGTCTCTTACAGTTTAACAATTAATATAAAATTCCTTCCGAATGAAGAGATCTTCACAGATATTCCCCCCAAAATTCAAGATATACATGTTATTTTTGATATAATTAACTTAAACGTACCAAAATTGTTACGCAAATTGTTTGAGCAAACCAAAAATATCGAAACAGTGTTTGATGCAGACGGTAATTGGGGTGGAGAGATTCTCTTGAAAATCTTCGTGTTTCATCTTTGGAAGATACTGAGCTTAAATATTAAGTTTGGTATTTATGGAACATTTCATTTTTGAGTTATAGTGTTCACAGACACACGCACATGCACAAACCTTTTAAAAGTGGGTTATGGGGGCTCAAACATGTAAATTGGGTAAACTCTGACATCAAATTTTTGGGAGGAATACAATACTTCCTCTGCTTACGTAATAAAGTAAAAGTAAAGTTATATAGGGTGTTAACGTTGCAAATTGATACAAATTAAGTACAACTTTAAGTATAACTTTGCCCGGTATCTCTTAACGATCGCGTCTCATTGGCTGCTGTTGTGAAATAGGTTGTTTTGCGATACCAAATAGTTCCTTATTTAGCATGATTATTTATCTTGATATATTATAAGATAAATGTGAAATTTACATTTTCAAAACCGTATGTTACGTAACAGAGTTAATTTATCTGGAATTATTGTAAAACGTAATGAACAAATAGTTAGGAGGATCCTTCGGTTTAAACTGCCTCTCAGAATGACAAAAGCATGTGCATCTATCATGACAATGTGTTTATATCGTTTTTAACACCTATCCTTGCACTGCCCACGGCTTGTTTGTCACCATTCGAAGGTGCATATTAGCCAACCGGGGGAAAGGGAAAGGAAACAGGAAACGAAGCGCGGAAGAATACATGTCTGAGGGGCAAGGTTATAAGAAATAGTATATAGGTTAAAGATGTCATTCATCAAGAGGAGGGCGAAGTAAAATCATTCACTTATAATTATTATCTTGTAAATGGGGAAAATTGCATAAAAATCAGGTTTGCATGTTCTTTTTTTCAGACAAATTTAAATGTTCCCGGTAACTCTGGAGTACTTTCAATTGTTTGAATCGTATCTTACTAAGTGGGAAATACTTACAATCAACAGATAGCTAAAGACTTCTGTATCCTTCTCTAATAGTATGCCTACACCCAAAACTGTTACTTTTCATACAAGAACTTGTTGGAAACTAACGCCCAAAACGAAGGCAGCATATAATTTTATTGCACAGCTCTAAAGGCAGCTTCCTAGACGCACAGAGGTACAGTATTCCTAAATCCTTAGGGAGATTCCAGTTAAACATTAGAGCTACCATCTTACTTTTTTTTCCATCTGTACGTTCCTAATAAGTTCACATTTTCAGAGATCCAGTCCAATTAAATCCAAAATTAGATGCACTGAAGAAGTATTAGTACTTAAAAAGTATTGTAAACCTCACTTGATACTTAAGTTTTAGTTAATTTCTACTGATATTACTTTTTAACCAGCAAATTGCTGTGATAATTATTTTTTCTGTTGTTTGGCATAGAATCCTTAATTAAGGCCTCCTAATCTTTCTTATTTAATTTAGGTGTGTAAAATATATATTACATTTAATTGGTATATAAATTCATATATCTATATTTTCGGACTAACGCTGTCATTGGCTCTAAATTGTTGTTTGGATCCTGTGATCTAATCCAAATTTAGGTAATCGCAGGCAGGTTGAAATTACTTAGCAGAATGACAATAATCTTTGTGGTGAAGGCAGATCTTTCACAGCAATCATATGTGAAAACATTGTGTAAATATAACATAAATCCTGTAGCTCTAAGCCGAGGATGCAACGCTTCTTCGAGGTTTGGGGTACAGGATCAGATGCGGAGGACACTACAGCTCAAGTAGTTAGAGCGGCATCAGTATGCACGTTCTCTAGATGTAAGCGAAAGACTAGGGGGCCTTGTTTTGCGGAAAAAACATTTATTTTATCTTGTTCTCCTGTCCATCTTACTCCTAATATTCCCTCTAGATCATGCTAAGTCAGACATGTAAAACTGGTGTTAAATTTTTATGCAGTTTTGAAGAAAAAACCTGCTAAATGTGTTCTCTTTCAGCTCGGTCTTCCCGTTTAAATTATTTGCTCATAGACAGTCAATATTTTCCAGTTTTACATGCCTGCTTCAGTATCTCTAATATAAGTTTACTTGTAGCAGAAATTCATGATATAAGATATCATTATTAGAATCTGTTTGCATGTATGTGTTTATTTATCGTTATCACTAGGCTTCTTTCATTTGCTCACTTTTGTAATTTATACGAAAAAAATCTAATACTGAAAGCCGATTTTATCGTTAACATTGAGCAAGTCCAAGAGTGATAATGTTTAGAGTAGATTTTTTTAGTTTAATTTGTACTGAAAATTGTAAATATGGTATATAATTGTTTTGTATTTGTACACCAGAGCTCTTGAATGTTAGAGCATATGATGAGATGTAAATATGTAATTTGTGGTTTGCATGAGAGACGGAGAGAAAGATAAAGTGTGTATCTCTTAGGCCATTGGTTCTCAACTCGTTACCACCCCAAACTAAATGTAAAACTTGATAAAGAAAAACTGTTTATGTATATAATCGACGTGGAATCCATTAAGCCCAAAAGGGTTTCCATTAATTTTTCATTAGGCTAAAGATAAACTATGTTGTGATGAATATTCTAATCCATGAATCTTTAATAACGAAGCTCGGAAACGAGCACCTTGCCAAATCTTCATGATTTGAGATCAAGGTCATATTTAAGTTCGTAAGAAATCTCACAGTGTTCATGCTCAAGCGAGCTGCAATATAACCTTGAATCTATATCGGTTTTTGGCATTAGAAATATAGCGGTTGAGAACCATAGCATTAGGCCATAGTTAGAATATGCAATGAATTTTCATTCGTCATGCAGCGAAATGCGTGTAAACTTACATTTTAATGGCAATCTTTTCAGTGATATTTATATTGCACAAATTTAAAAGCAATAATTATAATAATAATAAAATTATTGTTATGGTTAAAATGTTTTATTCTTTTTGCTACGTTTCTACCGTATTCCTTTCCCAAAACAACACGCAGGCAATGTAAGACATAATGAAACTTCCCAACACTTAAAGTGAGCAGATGCCAGTATATACGGGGCGTGTTTTTAAAGTAAGTACAGTTTCAATATTTTGCCACTGCAGCGCTGCAATACCGATTTAGAACATGCACGATCACTTCATGTATTCATTAAAAACACAGACACAGCTTGGAGCGATTTTCACTTTGTGTTTCCCTGTTATTAGAGAATTTCGAAATGTTCAAAACAATTGAACGACTCTCCTATTGTGAAGCCAAATCGCTTTTTGAATGTTACGCTAGGAAACATTCATTGCCAATTGTGTGAGGTTTATGGGGAAACAATAATGAGTGGCAATTCCCGGCCACATTGAATAATGGTATTTTTATTAGCTCCACGTATGGAAAGTCAGTTTGAAGAAGGTGAATCATAGCTCAACTGTTGGGGAAACGAACTTGAAGTAGTTGCAACCTCACGTATGGTAAAAAGTTTCCGGTAGCCTTCGCCCCAAATGTACTTTAGGTGGCCTTTTCCCCAAGTTCAAAAAAATATTTACTATGTAATTTGACTGTTTCTTTAAATATTATATATTTATGATTGCCTCGGCTGCGTCAGTATTTTTGTTAGAGACATATTTCTCTTAGCAAGGTTGTGGTGTGACTATGAACGAGGCTTACACAGATTATAATTTTTACTTCACTACACTTATTAATCCTTGGACACAATTTAAATAACACTTCACTGATATAGAGAGCTGGGAGTTTTTTTATTAAGTAATTACACTTTTTAACACGTAAAACTATTTTCGTTTCACACGAATACATATTATATTTCTTGAGGACACTTTTTGCGCCTGGTTAGTAACTCTGTCTGCAGGCAACTGACTTCTGAATTTGTAAACGTTTCTGCTCTTCAGTTTCTGATTGGCTAATCCTACTCCAATAGAATATCTGCATTTAATTAAAGCTTTTTATGATTGTTGATTGGCTATTGTATAAATTGTATATTGTATAAACTTGAACATTATTGTTGCACCAATAATGATAGTAGCATTATGAATCATTCTTACTCATTATTGCCTCAAAGTTACCTCATTGTTAGCAACTTTTAACTTATTATTCTCACAGCTCCTAAATTATTAAATTACGTAATATATTCACATAACATTATTACACATGGATACTTCTTCTTTCTCAGTTTAACCTCCTCTTATGTAGGACTTACCCCCAGGACTTACAGGCGGGTGCCTGGGGTCAGAGGCCCGTCGAGGAGCAGGCACTCATGGATCAGACAGAATATCCAGGATGGGTGATCAGCCCGATGCCTGGTATGGGAGGAAGGAAGTAGATGAAACGAAATGATGGTGAAATGGATGAAAGGAAAGGTGATGATGGAACAGTTGGTGGAATGAATGGCGGAGGAAACCGGAGAACCCGGAGAAAACCCGCCCAGACGCCGCTTTGTCCACCACAAATCCCACATACGGGTCCCTGGGATTGAACCCGGCCGCCTCGGTGAGAGGCGAACGGTCTAATCACTCGTCTACGGCGCCGCCTACACATGGATACAATAATATAAACATACACAATGACTGTAATATACAATTTTTATATATTGTTACATACAAATATTGGGGGGGATGTTATAGAATTTATATATTATTATAACTTGACTGAAATTATTTGTGTTAAAATACTGCCTCAACATACAGCCAAACAAACTCAAGATCTGATCGCATCATTTGGTTGGGAACAATTCGACCACCCTCCCTACAGTCCGGAATTGGCACCAAGCGATTTTCATCTGAAGAAATTCCTTGGTGGAAAACAATTCAACGACGGTGATGTGAAACAAAAAGTGCAGACTTGGCTTTCATCACAGACGGCATCATTCTTTGACGAAGGCGTACAAAAACTCGTTTCCCGTTACAAGTACCTGGACAATTTCGCAGTTATATGGAGAAGTAGTGCAAGGTAATGAATGATAATAAAGTATTTGGAAAATAACGTTCTGTTATTTTTTAAAACATTATCGGTACTTACTTTAAAAACACGCCTCGTAGTGCTCTTCACAATTGAAATCCTAACACACTGGCAAATGTGAATTCCTGTAGTATCGGAGATAAGGAATATGTTAGATGCTACAATGTTGTAGGTTGGTGAAGCATTCTGGGCAACCTTAATGCAGCTTTGTGTGATTCATTATATTATCTTTGTTCTTTGCTTAAATTCTCAAACAGCTAGGCATTAAGACTTGGTAAAAATGTTTAAAATAGACATTTCAAGCTACAGTTTTCAATAACGTCATCAAGAAATGTTAGTCTATACAAGTGCTTCAAGCACTTTCCTATTTCGCACACCAGTAGCAAACTGCTTACAGGTTAAAGTCGCATCACACTGACCACAGCCAATAGTCGCATGACTTGATGCCTGTCAAGCCTCACCCAGGAATGTTGTCTTCTTTTTTTTTTTCTTTTCACATTTTCCATGTAGACTTTGATGCTAATTTTTATCATCACACTTTTAGAGGTTTTGTAGAGAAAGTAAACAAAAACATTCGTAAAACAACCAGTGATACAATCAGGAAGACATTGAAGAAAGAAATAACTCCACAAGAGGCGATAAATGAGTGTTCACGTGGGCGCATCACAGGATTTGATTACCTTAAGAAAGCGTCCTATAAAATATCACGAACTTGAAGGATTTAATACCTACCAGTTTGACAATGTTATAATCTTAAAGAATAAACAAAGATAAAATGTTTAATACAGCAGTCTATATTTAAGTCTGTGCTAAGCTGTAGAAGAAATTATTTCTTTGTAACGATTCACATGTCAGTATAGGTATATTTACTTCCTTAGTAGGAATTCACATATCAATATATATATATATATATATATATATATATACAACCACAACTCTGTAGGAATTCACATATCAATATATTTATATCCATAACTTTGTAGGAATTCACATATCAATATATTTATAACCACAACTTTGTAGGAATTCACATATCAATATATTTATAACCACAACTTTGTAGGAATTCACATATCAATATATACATATATATATATACAAATACAACTCTGTAGGAATTCACATATCAATATATATATATACAACCACAACTCTGTAGGAATTCACATATCAATATATTTATAACCACAAATTTGTAGGAATTCACATATCAATATATTTATAACCACAACTTTGTAGGAATTCACACATCAATATATATACAAATACAACTCTGTAGGAATTCACATATCAATATATTTATATCCATAACTTTGTAGGAATTCACATATAAATATACTTACAACCACAAATTTGTAGGAATTCACATATCAATATCTTTATAACCACAACTCTGTAGGAGTTCCACATATCAATGTGTTTATAACCACAACTGTGTAGGAATTCACATATCAATATATTTATAACCACAACTTTGTAAGAATTCACATATCAATGTATTTATAACCACAACTGTGTAAGAATTCACATATCAATATATTTATAACCACAACTTTTTAGGAATTCACATATCAATATATTTATAACCACAACTTTGTAGGAATCCACATATAAATATACTTACAACCACCACTTTGTAGGAATTCACATATCAATATATTTATAACACAACTTTGTAGTAATTCACATATAAATATACTTAAAACCACAACTTTGTAGGAATTCACATATCAATACATTTATAACACAACTTTCTAGAACTCCACATACTTACAACCACAAATTTGTAATAATTCACATATAATATATATTTATAACCATAACTTTTTAGGAATCCACACATAAATATACTTAAAACCACAACTTTGTAGGAATTCACATATCAATACATTTATAACCATAACCTTGTAAGAATCCACATATAAATATACTTACAACCACAAATTTGTAGGAATTCACATATGAATATATTTATAACGACAACTTTGTAGAAATCCACATATAAATATACTTACAACCACAAATTTGTAGGAATTCACATATCAATATATTTATAACCATAACCTTGTAAGAATCCACATATAAATATACTTACAACCACAAATTTGTAGGAATTCACATATAAATATGCTTAAAGCCACAACTTTGTAGGAATTCACATATGAATATATTTATAACAATACCTTTGTAGGAATTCACATATGAATATACTTACAACCACAACTTTGTAGGAATTCACATATCAATATATTTATAACCATAACCTTGTAAGAATCCACATATAAATATACTTACAACCACAAATTTGTAGGAATTCACATATCAATATATTTATAACCATAACCTTGTAAGAATCCGCATATAAATATACTTACAACCACAACTTTGTAGGAATTCACATATCAATATATTTATAACCATAACCTTGTAAGAATCCACATATAAATATACTTACAACCACAAATTTGTAGGAATTCGCATATAAATATATTTACAACCACAAATTTGTAGGGATTCACATATCAATATCTTTATAACCACAACTCTGTAGGAGTTCACATATCAATATATTTATAACCACAACTTTGTAGGAGTTCACATATCAATATATTTATAACCACAACTCTGTAGGAGTTCACATATCAATATACTTACAACCACAAATTTGTAGGAATTCTCATGTCAATATATTTATAACTACATAACTTTGTACAATTCACATATAAATATACTTGAAACCACAGCTTTGTAGGAATTCGCATATAAATATATTTACAACCACAAATTTGTAGGGATTCACAATTCAAAATCTTTATAACCACAACTCTGTAGGAGTTCACATATCAATATATTTATAACCACAACTTTGTAGGAATTCACATATAAATATACTTACAACCACAAATTTGTAGGAATTCACATATAAATATACTTACAACCACAAATTTGTAGGAATTCACATATAAATATACTTACAACCACAAATTTGTAGGAATTCACATATAAATATACTTACAACCACAAATTTGTAGGAATTCACATATAAATATACTTACAACCACAAATTTGTAGGAATTCACATATAAATATACTTACAACCACAAATTTGTAGGAATTCACATATAAATATACTTACAACCACAAATTTGTAGGAATTCACATATAAATATACTTACAACCACAAATTTGTAGGAATTCACATATAAATATACTTACAACCACAAATTTGTAGGAATTCACATATAAATATACTTACAACCACAAATTTGTAGGAATTCACATATAAATATACTTACAACCACAAATTTGTAGGAATTTACATATCAATACACTTACAACCACAACTTTGTAGGAATTTACATATCAATTCACTTACAACTACAACTAATAATCATATATGTATGATCAGTAAAAGATCCGAAATTAATTCAATCTGCAAGTTTCTGGAAGTTTAGCGAAATGGAAAATTTAACCTGAGTCCTACGTTGGAGCAAAGAACAACTACACCAGGCATTATACATTTTAATTTAGAGCAATTTTATTTGGTTTTGTAAAGTTTAACAGACACGAAGTCACTTTAGTCAACAGTCTAATTCCTTGATATAACACCAGGTTATATATGTAAAGAGGAAAACCTCTTATTAAAGTAGCTTGTACCTTGTAGTCCAATACGAAGAGGGTGTAAGTCATGGAAATAGGAATATTAACGAGAGAGAAAGAGGCCAAAAAGCACCAACTTAGTTCTTCTGGGAGAAGCTAAAATGATTACCGTATTTTTAATTTGGTACAATAACTTTAGTGGCCTTTTCTGTGTATTCAAACCTTATCCACAATAATCTCTGTGTCCCAGTTAAGTTACATACTGAAGTTATAACACATTATAATCAGGGTAAGTATTTGTAGACCCCTAGCTCTGTCTATATGTGTGTGTGTGTGTGTGTGTGTGTGTGTGTGATTCATCCACATGACTTTCTCTACCTGCATTATTTATTAGTGAGTATACAAACTATTCTTACAAAAGCCTATTTTTCCATCTACTACACTTTAATCAAAATAAACCTTTGCAGAAATAGCTACATTACACATTTGGTTATAGATACAAGGAGAACAGCGATAGTCAAATGTTTATGAATGGACGCTATATGCTGACCTTATACTTCGGTACTGTTTCCATACAATTGCGAGAAACAACTGAATGTTGACAGGACTTTATAAGAATAACCAAGCAATGAGCAATTCGAACCATTAACAACTTATATCTCAAAAATGGTTGATGCAACAAAAACTTATTTGTGATAAATTGTGTGTTTTAAAGAGATCTATATTTTTGGTGCAATAAGTTTTCGTCTATCGCTTAACATTTACCAGTTACGCAAGATTATGGAAGTTTTCTTCCGAGTACACAGGACTTCACAGGCTATTCCCAGAAAATTCAGGATATACGTTTTATTTGCCATGTATGTATATTTAATATATGGTATTTTAATCAAAATCGTTTGAGGCATTTTTAAATAAAAAAAATCTGATGTGTTACACTCACATGACTTTCTCTACTCTTGTACAAACTATTTTTACAAACGTTTATTCTCCATATGCTTCATGTTACTCGAGATATCGAGATGTCAATCTTATTGCTAATTTTCTTGTAGATGCAAGGGGAATATGGTAGCTTTTAAGCGATAGTCAAATATTTTAAGCGCTGGTTGCTATGTGGCGCATTCTATTCTGTTTGCATATCCAGGACATAAAAAATTGAATAACGAATTTGAGAAAAAGTATAAGTATTGGAAAATTTAAGGGAATAACAAGCAATATCTCGAAAATGGTTCACTCAACTAAAAAAATGTATATGACATAAATTGTGTATTTTAACGCGATCTACATTTTTTGTGTAGTAAAATTTTGTCTATCTCTTATGGTTTACCAGTTATGCAAAAGTCGTTCTCAACGAAGAATACGTTTGGAGACATTCCCAGAAAATTCGAGATAAACATTTTATTTGTCATAAAATATCTTAAACATATGATATTTTAATAAAAATCGTTAGACATTTTTGAGAAAATTAAAATTTTCGACAAATATTCCATGTAAAGGGTAATCTGGGATGCGGGAATTTTCTTGAAAACCTTCGTGTCGCATCTCTGGAAGATACTGAACTTAAATACCAAGTTTGGTGTTTATCCGACTGTTCGTTTCTGAGTTATGCTGTTCACAGACACACACACACACAGACATACAGACACACACACAGACACACACACGGACATGTTTCCAAAAATGCCTGGTATTGGATGAAGGAAGTAGATGAAACGAAATGTTGGTGAAATGGATGAAAGGAAAGGTGATGATGGAGCATTGGTGGAATGAATGGCGGGGGAAACCGGAGAACCCGGAGTAAACCCGCCCAGACGCCGCTTCGTCCACCACAAATCCCACATGCAGGTCCCTGGGATTGAACCCGGGCCGCCTCGTTGGGAGGCGAGCGGTCTGTTAAACAAACTAAACATAACTCAGAGAACAAAGAATAGAATGAAGTATTAATTAAATATCACGAGTATGCGAGGTAACAAGAAAATAAAATATTTTGTACGTACACTGACGTTCCTTAAACTTCAGCCGAAAACTAACTTATCTGCAATTAACAACATCTCTGAAATACAATCTTGCTACCCAACACAAGTCATCAAACGTGTATTTATTTAAGGTACATGTACGTAAACTGTGTCAAAAATTTAATTTTTTCTAACATTTTTATTTAGAAGGCTTCTGAACACGTTTCCAGAATAGTTTGTTTGTTTCCCCCCTTTAACTTCATTTAAAATTTTAAATACTTTGGCGCTGACACTGTGGCACGCCTATTTTACAGATCAGGCACCAGCTGTGCTTTCGTGTGTGTTTATAGTGATACATTTTTATTTATTCCACTAAAGTTGTGAATTATTTTAAATGTTCAAATAGTTTATTACAAGTGAATACAAAATTCATTGCAATAATAGTTTCAAAAAGTTAGTATAGTAATACGTTTGGAAAGTTTAAAAGGCAGGTCTCACATTGGGTGCTTCTACCTCTCCTGTCATCATCCATGAATGCCGTATCACCGATTATTTAACCTGGGTCCACCCCATCTAAATCTACAGGTGAGATAAATCATTCCATACTTCAACCAAAAATAACTGGCATGTAATTAACAAAATCTCTGAAGTGTAATGCTGCTACACAACACAAATCACCAAATATGCAATTATTTAAGGAAACATGTACGGAAATTGTATAAAAAATCTTATGTGTTACACTCACATGACTTTCTCTACTCTTGTACAAACTATTTTTACAAACGCGTATTCTCCATCTACTTCATGTTAATCGAGATAAACATTTGCAGACTCTATCTTATTGCTAATTTTCTAGTAGGTGTAAGGGGAATGTATATTTACAAGGGCAATATAGAAATACAGTAGCCTTTAAGCACATACATATCTCTTAATAGCTGGTTGCTAGGTGCAGCACCATTCCCTTTCCCACAGATTAATACTCCTTGCATATCCAAGACAAAAAAATGAATAACGAATTCACATTTGAGAAAATAAATATTGAAAAATTTAAGGGAATAACAAGCAATATCTCGAAAATGGTTCACTAAAACAAAAAAGTATATGACATAAATTGTGTATTTTAACACGATCTACATTTCTGTGTAGTAAAAGTTTGTCTATCTCTTATGGTTTACCAGTTATGCAAAAGTCGTTCACAATGAAGAATACTTTTGGAGACATTCCCAGAAAATTCGAGATATACATTTTATTTGCCATGAAAATATCTTAAACATATGATATTTTAATCAAACTTTTAGGGCCATTTTTGAGAAAATTAAAATTTTCGAAAAATGTTCATGTAAAGGGTAATCTGGGGTGGGGGGATTTTCTTGAAAACCTTCGTGTCGCATCTCTGGAAGATACTGAACCTAAATACCAAGTTTGGTGCTTATCCAACTGTTACTTTCTGAGTGATGCTGTTCACAGACACACACACAGACATGTTTTCAAAAATGCTTTTTTAGGATTCAGGGGTCTCAAAACATACATTTCCGGTGAAATCTCGGTATCTAATTTTTGGTTGGAATACAATACTTCCCCTATTTACTGTACGTAGTAGAGAAAGTAAAAATATTGAATGTTTTCTAATAAGAAAACAGCTGTGCAACTCAAATCTCAAATGTGTATTTATTTAACGGTCTTCGCAAACCACCATCCAGAACTACCACTACAGTAAGGGAGAAATGTTTGACATGCGCTCCTCTCAGTCAGCTGAAATGATTGGTCCACGAAATATGAAGTCCTATGCTAGCTGCCTGATAGGTGCGACGTTCAACATGTTGAGTAACGCAGTACGAGTTCAAGCCGAGACAGCACAGAATCTGCACTTAACTTAAAGAACATCCAAAGTTTCACACTGTTCGAATTCTGCTCGGCCGAGTTAAAGTACTCGCGCGTACGCACGCAGCAATAGTGCTCGGAGCCCGGCTGGAGGGGGAGCATGATAGCCAACACGTCAGTGAGCGAAGGTGCTTGCACTTCCTGCCAGTTTTGAGATTGTGTCGTTTTAATAACATGTGTCACTCTGCAAAGCCGGAGAAGCCCGTTGACTATTTCATGGTAAGAACAGTCTCTGTTTGCCGAATAGAACGGACTCCCGCAGTATCTTTCATATCAAAACATGCTGAATTCAACAAAGAAATAGAAACCTATAACATTGTTATACAACACTTGACTATACAGCCTTGACGACAGTTTGCCCCAGTGCCAAGTTGTATTGCGTGCTGCAGGCAGACTCCTGCGAGGCGTGATGCTCTCTGGCGCGCGCACAAATTGGGACAGCCTGATATTAGCAAACCAAAAGAACCGCTTAAAATTGTTATTATTCCTTTCATGTATACCTTTTTTACATAGGAGAAGGGAGACGGACCTTCGCAGACCACCAAACTTCAAGTGCGGTTGTCATTACCAGCAATTTCACAGCGTTTCTTCACCTCACAGTTCCTTCTTTTATATCTCGGCCGTGGTTAAGTGGCGAAACATCTCTCGAACTTGATATCCCGACCCTTCATCACTCCGACCAAGACAAAGCAAGATTGGTACGTCAAAATAACGAAAACAAACACTTAATAAACGGAATGTCAGGATTCTTTTTTCGGGCTGTGGTTAAAAGTGGTGGCGTGTTACCCACTAGAAACTTGAACCAATTAACAACAGATATGACTTGTGCAGGAATCACTACCGTCTTACATTCAGGCATGTTCCAAACCACAAAAAACAAACAAAAAGAAACAAGAAAAGGAAAAAACAGGCTTATAATAAAATAGACGACTTTTCTCGTGATGTGTTGAGCAGGATTGTATAATAGTGCTACCGAAACTGTGACTTAAGGCAGGTTGTATACGAAGTTTCACAGTAATCACTTCAGTTATTCTTACGTGAAAGGGTAATAATAATAATAATAATAATAATAATAATAATAATAATAATAATAATAATAATAAATAAATAAATAAAACCTCACGCAAATGCTACTTAATTTTACGGTTGCCCATGATAGAAAACTACCACAATTCTCTACTACGAATAATAAGTAGGGAAAGTATTGCATTCCACCCAAAAGTTCGATACCGAGATTTCACGAAAATACATGATTTGAGGCTCCATGAATACAAAAAAAAACCATTTTTCGGAAAAGGTTCGTGTGTGTGTCTGTGAACAACATAACTCAAAAACGAAAAGTCGGATAAACACCAAACTTTCTAAGATGATACACGAAGGTTCTCAAGAAAATCCCCCCACCCCAGATTACCCTTTATGTGGAACATTTTTCGAAACTTTTCATTTTCTCAAAAATGGCTCTAACGATTTTGATTAAAACATCATATGTTTAAGATATTTTCATGGCAAACGAAATGTATATCTCGAATTTTCTGGGAATGTCTCCAAAACTATTCTTCATTGTGAACGACTTTTGCATAACTGGTAAACCATAAGAGATAGACAAAATTTTACTACACAAAAAATGTAGATCACGTTAACATACACAATTTATATCATATACATTTTTAATTTCTCTACTACGTATACTAAGTAGGGAAAGTATTGTATTCCACCCAAAAATTTGATACCAATATTTCACCGGAAGTATATGTTTTGAGGCCCTCTGAATCCAAAAAAAGCATTTTTGGAAACATGTCCGTGTGAGTGTCTGTGTGTCTGTCTGTGTGACTGTCAGTGTGTGTGTGTGTGTGTGTGTGTGTGTGTGTGTGTGTGCGTGTGTGTGTCTGTCTGTGAACAGCATAACTCAAAAACGAACAGTCGGATAAACACCAAACTTGGTATTTAGGTTCAGTATCTTCCAAGGATGCGACACGAAGGTTTTCAAGAAAATCCCCTCACCCCAAACTAGCCTTTACATGGAACATTTTTCGAAAATTTTAATTTTCTCAAAAATTGCTCTAACGATTTTGATTAAAATATCATATGTTTAAGATATTTTCATGGCAAATGAAATGTATATCTCAAATTTTCTGGGAATGTCTCCAAAAGTGTTCTTCATTGTGAACGACTTTTGCATAACTGGTAAACCATAGGAGATAGACAAAATTTTACTACACAAAAAATGTAGATCGCGTTAAAATACACAATTTATGTCATTTAAATTTTTGTTGTTGAGTGAACCATTTTCGAGATATTGCTAGTTATTCCCTTAAATTTTCCAATACTTGTACTTTTTCTCAAATTCGTTATTCATTTTTTTTATGTCCTGGACATGCAAAGAAAATGGAAAGCGCCACATAGCAACCAGCGATAAAATATTTGACTATCGCTTAAAACCTGTCATATTAGCAATAACATTGACATTTCGATATCTCGATTAACATGAAGCATATGGAGAATAAGTGTTTGTAAAAATAGTTTGTGCAAGATAGAGAAAGCCATGTGAGTGTAACACATCAGATTTTTTTATGCCCTGGACATGCAAAGAGATTGGAATGCGCCGCATAGCAACCAACGCTTAAAAGATTAGACTAACGCTTATAACCTACCATATTCCCCTTGCATCTACAAGAAAATTAGCAATAAGTTTAACATCTCGATTAACATGAAGCATATGGAGAATAAGCTTTTGAAAAGTAGTTTGTATAAGAATAGAGAAAGTCATATGAGTGTAACAAATCAGAATTTTTTTCATTTGGCATGAAAAGTATATAAATTGCTTTACTATAGCTTATTCTTTTATTTTCTGTTATTGTACGTTCTCTAATTTTTCTCATCTCCTTGAACCTGCATTGTGTCTACACCAATCATTTTCACATTATAATCCATGCAGTAATGTGTTGTTACGATATAAATAAATAACTATGTACGAGTATGGTGTATATGAAACATTGTATACAAGTTACAGAAGGAATTTAATTAAGTCCTCAAAAGGTGCATCACTGCTTGGACTATAAGTAATTATCCCAGAAATTTTAGGTGTTGGATATAATAATAACTGTGCAACCTCTCCCTCCCTCCCTCCCTCCCTCCCTCTCACCCATCCTCCAGGAGGCGTCCCGTCAGTGGATTAACTGCATAGGTCGAATCCCGTTCCGCTTCTAGCCCTATCCTATCCTATCCTAAGAGATTTTTCAATATACAACCACCATTCAAGGCAAGGTTTAAGAGATTATTTAATATTGAATTTTAATTCCTTTACTATTTTAAAGATAAATTAAAATAGAGTAATGTATATTATGAAGAACTGAATAGTTTATAAACATTATCTGGCAATATTTTTGTTATATTTGACTTACTTTCCCTTGTCAAAAAATGTTTTGAATGCCCATAGCGTTTCCTTTCGAAATAGGAGACGTATTCGTTTGGCGAAATTTTGGGATCTTTCTTTCATTCGATGAGGACATTGAACATGCGCCCAAACTTTATGCAATCCTTAAGGGATTGTTATTGTCTCGACCTGCATTGTCTATGACCAATTTCAGTCAATCACCACTGTTTGTTTATTTTTACTTTCTCTAACTACGTACGTACAGTAAGTAGAGGAAGTATTGTATTCAACCCAAAATTCTATGTCGAGATTTGACCAGAAATACATGTTCTGAGTTCCCCTAAATAAACATAAATTTTTTTTAGAAAGATGTCCTCGCGCGCGCGTGGGTTTGCGTGTGTATGTGTGTGTGTGTGTGTGTGTGTGTGTGTGTGTGTGTGTGTGTGTGTGTGTGTGTGAACAGCATAGCTCAAAAACGAAACATCGGATCAACACCAAACTTGGCATTTAAGTTCACTTCCTTCCAAAGATGCGACAGTAAGATTTTCAGGAAGATCCTTCCACCCCAAACTACCCTTTACATGGAGCTTTTTCGAAATATTTGGTTTTCTAAAAAAACGACTCTTACGATTTTAATTAAAATACCACATACTCGTATTAAAGGTATTTACGTGGCAAATAAAATGTATATCTTGGATTCAGTGGGAATAGCCTGTGAAGTCCTCTTCATTCGGAAGCAATTTTGTATAATCTTGTATAACTGGTAAACATTAAGCGATAGACGAAAACGTACTATACAAAAAATGTAGATGTCTTTAAAACACACCACTTATTTCAACTATCTTTTTATGGCATCAGCCATTTCCGAGATGTCCGTTATTTATGGTTCGAACTGTTCAATACTTTGTCATTCTTTTCAAGTCCTTTCGATATTCAGTTGTTATTCGCGATTGCACGCAAAGAGATTTAAGGCCAGCGTACAGCTTCCGGTTGTTAAATGTTTCACTCTCGGTATTCCTATATACACTATTGCCATATATATATAACAAAATGTGTAATGCAGCTATTTCCGGAAAGTTTTATCTCTAATAAAATGAAGAAGATAGAAAAATAAACTTTCATAAGAATAGTTTGTATACTCACTAATAAGCGCTAGAAGTTAGAGACAGTCATGAATCACAGTTTTTATGTTAATATGACAGTTAAATAAAAAATCTGATGTGTTACACTCACATGACTTTCTCTACTCTTGTACAGTCTATTTTTACAAACGCCTATTCTCCATATGCTTCATGTTAATCGAGATATCGAGACGTCAATCTTATTGGTAATTTTCTTGTAGATGCAAGGGAAATATGGTAGGTTTTAAGCGATAGTCAAATATTTTAACGCTGGTTGCTATGTGGCGCATTCCATTCTCTTTGCATGTCCAGGACATAAAAAAAATGAATAACGAATTTGAGAAAAAGTATAAGTATTGGAAAATTTAAGGAAATAACAAGCAATATCTCGAAAACGGTTCACTCAACAAAAGAAATGTATATGACATAAGTTGTGTATTTTAACACGGTCTACATTTTTTGTGTAGTAAAATTTTGTCTATCTCTTATGGTTTACCAGTTATGCAAAAGTCGTTCACAATGAAGAATACTTTTGGAGACATTCCCAGGAAATTCAAGATATACATTTTATTTGTCATAAAAAGATCGTAAACATATGATATTTTAATCAAAATCGTTAGAGCCATTTTTGAGAAAATTAAAATTTTCGAAAAATCTTCCATGTAAAGGGTACTCTGGGGTGAGGGGATTTTCTTGAAAACCTTCGTGTCGCATCCTTGGAAGATACTGAACCTAAATACCAAGTTTGGTGTTTATCCGACTGTTCGTTTCTGAGTTATGCTGTTCACAGACACACACACAGACAGACACACAGATACACAGACACACCGTGTGATACCGTAATTATTGACGTGCAGATATAAATAACTAAATAAGCAAATAATAGTAAGACAGAGAAGTAATTGCAATAAATAAGTTCCGTATATTAAATCAGAGTATAATGTAACGAGTTTAGGTTGAAATGTTTGTCCGGAAAGATGAAGGTAATTAAGAAGTCAGGTTAGCAAAAGTCATTAGTATCAGCCGAAGTAGCGAACGCATTAGCTTAACGATTCTGGGAATGCAGTTGGTTATAATTTCAGTACGTTTGCAGTCACGTGGGCCAATTCTATAAATTAGAGAGGCAAAAGAAATTCTGAGAAAAGTGAAAAGTTCAGTTAGCAATAAAGTAAGAGACATGCATGAAGAGAGGCTAAGTGTTGACCTGGGAAATATGTGTGTCGTCCTATGGACTTTTTCGGTGTCAAAATCATGGCTTCCTTAGGAAGGGAAGTAAACCGATGGTCCCGTGTGGTAGATTTACGGCACATAAAAGAACCTCAAGTCTGATAAAGAAGCCTCTAAGCAAAATGTTCGGTCTTTCACGCACAATATATAATGGGACGCTAAGGACCACAGTGGTTAGAGAGCGTCCATAAATAAAACTCAGTTTAATTTGGGAAATATGTAAAGCTGGTAAGCGGAGCTTAAAGTAATAAAGACGTGCAATTTTAGATCAGGGAGTTACTCACTCTGGTACCGGCGCTGATACTTACAGTCGTTCGCGCACATCTTCGTACACACAGATGTGCATATATTACTCTCTCTCTCTCTCTCTGGTACGGTCACCAGTACATACTGCTCGTTTGATATTTTAAGACCTTGTGACGTGCTTGTGTGAGTAAGAGTTTGCGGCTATTGCGATTGGTTTTGCCGATAAGCAATTTAACGACTCACGGCAAGTTACGTTTCTAGTTTCTTTTATTGCGGAAACGTTCGTTCCAACCGTAACTTTGATGCTGCAGAAGTTAACAGATATAATAATTCAGTTGTTACAATTTTAGTGCTAAGATCCATAATCAGGTTCATTCTTTATCGTCAAATGTTCGGCAACTCACTTCAATAACTCAAATATTAGTTTACAATACATTTCTCAGTCAATTTAAACTGGCGTTGTCCTTTAACAATGCGTGCGTGGGCGCACACCCTGAGGGAAAGTACTCAGTTCTACCACTGGAGCAGCCGGCAGCAGAATCAACAGCAGATAAGGTGGTAACAACACACAGCTCCAAACTGGCGCCTCACTCTGATACAATAATATCGTATATCAAGTGAGGGGAGTTTTTTTGTGCCCCAAGTATGAAATTTGATACCATCCTACTTTTCATTTTTGAGTTATGTCTTTCTCAAAGAAACAGAAGGCGCGCGCAAACACATACATAAGTCCACTTCCTATAACTGGGTTTTATAAATTCGTGGAACGCCAAAACATATATTTTGGTGAAATGTCAATATAGAGATTTTAGTTGAATGTAAGACTTTCTCTACCTAGAAAAGGTAAGCGGTAGGGGAAGTAATGAAGTGACTTTCATTACATGCAGTTTAGACTCTTATTTTTTCTGCCTAAATTTAAAAAGCCTGTTGAACTACGTCCAACACTGGGTGCTTAACATTAAGGGCATGTGTAGACATTCATATATTGAGTGTGTGTGTTAGTTAACGTTTGCTGCCTGTACTGGAGCATATTATTTAAATGAGGAGAGATGAAAAGATTGAAATAAACATATAACTGTAGTATCAACTCCTCGCGCCATATCCTGCAAATGAGAAAAACAAATTAGCTAGTAGCCATAGGATTAGTAATCTTCCAGATTACGTATTACTTGCTCTACCACGTACGTAGTAGGTAGGTAGATAGGTAGGGAAGGTATTGCATTGCACCCAAAAGGTCAAAGGAAATTTCCAGATAGTATTCATCCCTGCCCACAAGCCACCAACCTCCGGAGCGGAGCCCCACGCTGAGGAGAGACCTGAGTGGTACCATGGCGAACCAGGGAAGAAACGTTTACAGAGCGCAAGCCACCGCCCAGCCGCAACCCGCCGCACACCGTCGCTGGTCCTTCAACCCTGAAACACATGACAAGGAAGATGATGGGTACAGTAAATGAGAGGAAGGAGAATCGTGGTAGAAGATAAACCACCGCAGCATTCGCCTGGCGAACCGGGGAAACCACGAAAAACCCATGGGCCAGTGGGCGGTCGCCGAAATCGGTCCCGGGACCTCCCGAATGCGGGCAACAGACGTAACCGCCTGAGCCACCCCGCTCGGTCATTCCACCCAAACGTTCGATATCGAGATTGCACCGAAAAGTGTGTTGACATCACTTGAATAAAAAAAAAAGTATTTTTAGAAAAATGTCCGCGTGTGTGTGAACAGCATGACCCAAAAACCCAAATTCTTGGTATAAAAATTCGGTATCTTCCAAAGATGCGAGACAGAAATCTCTCATCCGAAGCTACCCTTTACATGGAATATGTTTCGAAATTGTTTAGTTTCTAAAAATGGCTTTAACAATTCTAATTAAAATATTATACATGACAAATAAAATGTATATCTTGGATTTTTTGGGAATAACCTTTGAAGTCCTCTTGATTTGGAAGGAATTTTGTATAATCTTGTATAACTGGTAAACGTTAAGCGATATACGAAAATGTACCACACAAAAAATGTAGATCTTTCTAAAACAGTTTATTTTAAGTAATACGTTTGTGACATTAGCCATTTCCGAGATATCCGTTACTAATAGTTCAAATTGTTCAGTACTTAACCATTCTTTTAAAGTCCTGTCGATTTTCAGTTGTTTCTCGCGATTGCATGGAAACAGTGGCTTTTTAAGGCGAGCATATAGCGTCTAGTTCTAAAACATTTGACTATCGCTATTCTCTTTGTATCTAAAACAAATCTGTAATGCATATCGGTTAAAATGTAGTAGATAGGGAAATAAGTTTTCTTAGGAAAAATTTGTATACCCGCTTATAAGCGATAGAGGATAGAGAAAGTCATGTGAATGTAACACATTAGATTATTATTATTTTATTTTTTTTAATTTCCGTACTATGTACCTATAGTAAGGTTTAGTGGAAACGGAGGAAGCGCCTAGCACTACGATCCTCAAGGGATCTATTGTGCGATTAAGTATAGTAAGTAGAGGAAGTGGCGGCGCCGTGGCCGAGTGGTTAGACCGCTCGCCTCCCACCGAGGCGGTCCGGGGACCTGCATGTGGGATTTGTGGTGGACGAAGCGGCGTCTGGGGGGGTTTTCTCCGGGTTCTCCGGTTTCCCCCGCCATTCATTCCACCAACTACTCCATCATCACCTTTCCTTTCATCCATTTCACCAACATTTCGTTTCATCTACTTCCTTCCTCCCATACCAGGCATCACCCATCCTGGTTGTTCTGTCTAATCCATGCGTGTCTACTCCTCGACGGGCCTCTGACCCCAGGCACCCGCCTATAAGTCCTGGGGTGTGTAAGTCCTACATAAGAGGAGGGTAAACAGATAATGAATGAATGAAAGTAGAGGAAGTATTGTATTCCAACCAAAAAATTCGATAGTTAGATTTCACCGGAAATACATGTTTTGAGGCACCCTGAGTCCAAAAGAAAGCAATTTTTAGAAAAAAAACCTGTGTGTGCGGATGTTTTGTTTGTTTGTGAACAGCATAACTGAAAAACTAATAGCAGGAAAAATATGTACCAAACTTTTTTATATTCAGTGCCTTCCAAAGATACGACACGAACATTTTCAAGAAAACTCCCCCACCACAAACTACCCTTTACATGGAACTTTTCCGACATGTTTGATTTTCTAAAGAAAGGCCTTAAGGATTTTGATTAAAATACATATTTTAATTAAACAAAATTACGGTTAAGTTTGAAGTCTGTCCTAAATTAATTCAGAGGGCTTAAGTATTTGTTGCTTCCTCAAAGTAATTATACGCTGAATTTACCTCAAACTGCAGCTATCGCCCACCGACCGTCTCGGCTCGGTCTACGCCGGAAGAAGTTTAATATACCCGCACTCACCTCGCTTTCTTATAGTTATAGTTACAATCATAATGAAAATCAGCACATGTCTTATCATAAGAGGTGTTGGAAATGACCTCCTCTATCCATACATTTACGGCATCTTCTCAGGAATTTCGATTTACACGCGAGAGTTAAATATCCGAAATGGAGTGAATTCTCGTATGGGGGTTTATTTATTTATTTGGCAGCGAAGGTCTACCGAGCCGAAGCTCCCCTCCTTTACCCAGGGAAAAGCGTCAACCGAGCGACTTTTTCTCTCGTGGGGTTTTCCATTAGGGCAGTACCTGAAAGTAAAAAGGCCCCCTGCTTACGCAGGTACGGGAGGGGAGGAGGGACTTCACCTCTAGATGGCGAAGAGGAAACATCGCAGAGTGGCCGAGCCTGCCAAGGCAGGAACCTCCTCTTCTGCCTCGACTTCTGCCGTGGGAACCTCACCGCAGTCGCCACAGCCTGGGCCGTCTTACGCCTCGGCCGCAGCTTCGCCGCGACCGCGCCAGCAGTCCCCGCCTTACTCACCGGCACCCACGCTGCCGATTCTGGGTGCTACCCAGTCACCGCAGTGCCAGCCTGTGCCTCATGGGAGGTATAGTGCTGTCATCAGAGGGGTCCCGAGGGACTTGCCAGTCAGGTTCTTCACCACCGCAGTTCACCAGCAGTGGCCTTCTGCCTTTAAGGCCACCAGGATCATCGGAGCACAGGGACCCACGTCGCTCGTCAGGATGGAGTTTGCAGACCCTGGCGACTACGGAGCGGCCTTGAAGGTGGGCCTGCCCTTATTAGGGCGGTGCTTACGTATCAAGGCTAGCCGAGTAGGATGCCAGGCTCCCTGCCGACACTGCTGTGCCTACGGGCACTGTGAGACGTCCTGCACAGCACAACCGAGGTGCCACTACTGTGGCGCCTCCAGCACCACTGCTTCGTGCCAGCAGCACGACCTGCGCCACCGACGCCGCTACTGCGCAACTTGTGGAGGAACGACTCATTTCACCGGTCAGGCGCTCTGCCCCCTGTATCCTCGCAGGAAGGCAACACCGAAACCGCCTGTCTCCTCCACACCACCGCAGATGACACCACAACAACCACAGCCACAGCCACCTTCGGGTACATCACCAGCCGCCGCAGAATCTACACCAGCACAGACGACACCACTTCAGCCACAACCACCATCGACTACATCAATAGACGCCATAGAATCTTCACCAACACACTCAACCGAAGAGGCGACGCGGGAAGCCATTCAGGATCTTCATGCTGAGTTCCTGAACATCGGTGCCCGCTTAGCCGCTCTGGAAGCGACCATAGCAGACATCACAGAGCAACTCAAAGGAATTCCAATTCTCCAAACACTGGCTGATGTCAACCATCAAGCCATCGGCGAGTTTCCGGTCCGGCTGGAGAAAGTCTACGACCGCCTCTACGCCGTGGAGGATAAAGTGGACAACATCACGCAGCCGAACAGAAGGCATCAACGTCACCATCACTAACCTTACCATTACCATGAGGAACCCTCTCTCATCCTCACCTTGAATTCGCCGCGGGGGCAGACTGGGCCTCGGTCAAGTCTGTCTCCCAGCAATAACTCCTTACTCCACTGGCGACCGCACTGCGGCCCATCTTCAACCAGCACCTTGGACTGCGCGGGTGCTTTAGGCGGTACCACAGCAAACCTTTTCCTTTCAATCCGGTGGAGGAGTTTTTAGTGGGTATGCCGACGACTCGGTGAGTCCCACATTCTCAGTCCCGACTCCCATTGGGGCTGGGGTCAGTGATTAAATAATTTTCTCCTCCACTCGAAAAAAAAAACAGGTACGGATGGATATGTCATTTACGCGCGTCAGTTCCAGAGGGAAGACTATCGAAGAACCTCGGTGGGCCAACAATGATATAGCACATCGTCTATCAGCTCTCCACTTTGGTCGTCGTCCTCCGTGGACTAGTGGTACCGTGCTAGCCTCTAGTTCCCAAGGTCGCGGGTTCAAACCCGGCGGAGGGCGATGGATTTTTTTCGGGCGTAAAAATCCTTGGCATGGCTTCCTTCGGAAGGGAAGTAAAGGCGGTCCCGTGTCGTAGATTTACGGCACGTAAAAGAACCTCAAATCTGATAAAGAGGCCTCTGAGCAAAATTACCAGTCTTTCTGGCCCAATATAGAATGGGACGCTAAGAACCACAGCAGTTAAAGAGCGTTCATAAATAAAACTCAATTTAATTTCCATGTTGGTATCGGGGGACATTGAGGCTTCTCACAACCGCGCTTGGGCATCGCCATCCAGACGTATACAATCTCCAGTGGATATCGGGAACCACTATCCCATCAGAGTCCAACCTAATTTGAACAACTCGCTTTCGGGAGCGGTTTAGATGTTCTGCTCGCTGTACTTCTAGTAACGTCATAAGTACCACGAGTGCTATACCTTTTTCACTATAAGCTGAGAGGAGAAGTAAACAAAACCACGTGACAAGACAGCACCTCATTGGCTGATGGACAAACTACAACCTTTCCCACTTAGGATGTTGTCTCTTCCTCTACAAAAAAACAGTTCGGTTCAGATCGTAACATTTTGTGGTTATTCTCAGTATTGTAACAGTTCAATTTATGAAACTAAATGTGAATGTTCAGATTCACCTATAACTAAATGAACCGTTAGCGCAGACGCTACAATTCCTTTCCGGTTTCCGGATGAGCCGCCAGTGTACTTTTGCAACGTGTTGAGAAAATCACTATGTTTCCATGGGGAATTGAAATCCATTTGAGTTCAATTCCATACTGAATGCGATCCGCATTTCCATGATAAATTTAATACGTATTGAGATCGATTTGGATACACAAAGTTCGAGAATAAAATAATTTAGGCTTTTATGTTGGTCAACTAGGATTTAGATTGCCGCACCTGTTAAACACATGTTATTTATTACTTTCTCTACTAGTATAGTAAGTAGGGGAAGTATTGTATTCCACCCAAAAATTCGATACCGAGATTTCACCGGAAATATATGTTTTGAGACCCCCTGAATCCAAAAATAGCATTTTTGGAAACATGTCCGTGTGTGTGTGTCTGTCTGTGTGTCTGTGTGTGTGTCTGTGTGTCTGTGAACAGCATAACTCAGAAACGAACAGTCGGATAAACACCAAACTTGGTATTTAGGTTCAGTATCTTCCAGAGATGCGACACGAAGGTTTTCAAGAAAATCCCCCCACCCCAGACTACCCTTTACATGGAACATTTTTGAAAATTTTAATTTTTTCAAAAACGGCTCTAACGATTTTGATTAAACTATCATATGTTTAAGATATTGTCATGACAAATAAAATGTATATCTCGAATTTTCTGGCAATGTCTCCAAAAGTGTTCTTCATTATGAACGACTTTTTCATAACTGGTATACCATAAGAGATAGACAAAAGTTTACTACACGAAAAATGTAGATCGCGTTAAAATACACAATTTATGTCATATACATTTCTTTTGTTGAGTGAACCGTTTGCGAGATATTGCTTGTTATTACCTTAAATTTTCCAATACTTTTACTTTTTCTCAAATTCGTTATTCATTTTTTTATGTCCTGGACATGCAAAGAGAATGGAATGCGCCACATAGCAACCAGCGTTAAAATATTTGACTATCGCTTAAAACCTACCATATTCCCCTTGCATCTACAAGAAAATTATCAATAAGATTGACATCTCGATATCTCGATTAACATGAAGCATATGGAGATTAAGCGTTTGTAAAAATAGTTTGTACAAGAGTAGGGAAAGTCATGTGAGTGTAACACATCAGATTTTTTTTTTTTTTTTGTATTTTAAGTGGGTTTTGAGATTAGCGAATGTTTTTGAGAAGAATGAATTGCGAATTATGGAAGCGATAAAAGTGACTTTGCTGAGTGATTTATGACACATGTGATTAACGATTTCCTTTAATAAAAACAAAATGACGAGTGTGCAGCGCGTTACGAGTATAGTAGAGGATAGTATCTTTGGAGTATTCAAAACGATTTGAATACGGTAGGTGTTTCCATGCAACAAATTTCGATCCGAACCTACTTTCTAAGAGTTGGCCATTGTTTAGCAATAATTGAAATTCTTTGTTAGTGATGCAGAATTGTTGCTCGGATAGTGTTTGTTTTCTGTTGTGTTTTAACCTATAGTGCTAATTATTATTTAACTTGTTGACTCATAAAAGATTAAAGAAAAAGTGGTATACTTATATTAGTCATTAAAGAATGATTTCTAAAACCTGAAGTTAAGAACACTTTAATCCAATACCTCTAATCACAGATGCCGAACTGTTCAGGTGCAACTTTTATTTGTCTACTCTTAGCATTATCTGTCAAAAATTTAGGTTATAAGGCAAAATATAGGAATAAGACATACAATGTTTAAAAGCTAATGATACCCAAGCTATGTAATATACTGTATTCACATTCTGTATGGAGCAATTTCCTCTCACGTCATCCTCCACGTGGTGCTGGCATGTGCTCGGTGGAGTGATACATTTAAGTTTTGTTTACTTCTCCTTTCAGCTTATAGTGAAAAAGGCATTGAGGTACGCAGTATGAGAGCTGTTGCATACACTTTATTTTTCAAGTTCTATCATAGATAAAAATCGCATACAATTAAATCCAGGGATCGCGAGCATCATAAGCTTTTACTAATCACCCTATCTTCAAAATTTTCCTGAATTAAATTTAACGACTCATCAGTGGTATGCACGGTAACAGAGTTTATTAAAATAACCAAACTGAAATTCAACGTCAATCAGGTGTTCAAAAAAAAGTGTCAGTATGATATTCCTGTTTCTCTCTGCATTTGTTGTTGTTCAAAAAAATAGAGGTCTATTATTCTGTACACATTTACTGCAGACCAATTTTCGCATCTGCGTCATTTTCGTGTCGTGTGTAAAATCGGATTTCTCTGACTTCAGTACCTGTTATTTTGCGATGAAACATAGCCATATAAATAGATCTCTTATGAAGAGGTATTATTATCATTGTAATTGTAATATGAGAATGTGAGGTGTTGCGTGGATATTATGTTTCGGGGATATGTTTCGGCGGGAGTTAGCAGCCGTGTCGTGGCCACAATGTAAAGGAAAAGCGCTGTAGTACTAGTATTTTATTTTACATGAGGAATTATAATTCAATATCACGATGTAACAAAAAATAAAACACACTGCGTAGTCTCGGGAAAGCTCCGGCCTGTCGCCCTTGCGACTTTGCTTTCTTATCACAGACATGAGGAACAGGAACAGGAGTAGTCAGACGGAGAAGCCTCCAATAATAATTGGAGCACAACACACCACGTAGGCCATTGTGGGCCCTTTGCTTCCAAGTGACCACTGGGAGGAAGGGGTTAAGGGAGGAAGGGCGACCAGATCCGACGATGATGTGCACTATCAAGGACGGATTACCTAACCATTCCATAATGACACCAATCCTGACGCCGGCTCCCTTAGACACCCGCAACCTGAGGGTCCCAGGTGTAGACGAGACTCTCCCAGGAAGAAATCATGCCCCAGTTAGGGATTTGACAAACAATTATTTTCGAGCAACGGTTGTTATAACTATCGCAGTTAGAATGTTAACGGTTACATGTAACGATTAAATTATTTTCATGGTCATCACGTTCGCAGTTACGTTACATTAACGGTTGCCAGTAACGATTAGTTGTAACAACGTTTCTATATGAATGTCGTCCTTTGAGCTTAGCGACCCACACATATATTGCTACTAAAGAGCATTTATTCTTTGTTTATATTCATCTACCCACGAAGAATAAAAACTTGTGCACCTATAATCAAATGTAAATGTGGTAACCTTAATGCAATGCACGCAGCTTTGCTGCCTGAGAGCTGACGGACCCATCATCTGTGGCCTGTGACCTGTATTCGAAACGATAAGTAATAAACAGATATGCACTTGCAACTCTGTGCGAAGATGATTCAAGTTTTAAACGAATATTGAGGTAACTAATTCCCGATAATAATAACAATGCCGCGCATATGCAGTAAATCATGTCATCCAAGCTTGTAAGCGTCTCGTTTCTTCAGTAACCGTTAACGCGATAACTATTTGTCTTCGTTACTTAGGTAACCGTTATTGGGTAACTAGTTACTTTGTATTCATTACTTTGTATTCATTACTTCAGTAACCGTTATTGGGTAACTAGTTACTTTGTATTCATTACTTCAGTAACAGTTATTGGGTAACTAGTTACTTTGTATTCATTACTTTGTATTCATTACTTCAGTAACCGTTATTGGGTAACTAGTTACTTTGTATTCATTACTTTGCTAACCGTTATTGGCTAACTAGTTACTTTGTATTCATTACTCTCCTAACAGTTATTGGGTAACTAGTTACTTTGTATTCATTACTTCAGTAACCGTTATTGGGTAACTAGTTACTTTGTATGCATTACTTCAGTAACAGTTATTGGGTAACTAGTTACTTTGTATTCATTACTTCAGTAACAGTTATTGGGTAACTAGTTACTTTGTATTCATTACTTTCGTAACCGTTATTGGGTAACTAGTTACTTTGTGTTCATTACTTTGGTAACCGTTATTTGGTAACTAGTTACTTTGTATTCATTACTTTGCTAACCGTTATTGGGTAACTAGTTACTTTGTGTTCATTACTTTGGTAACCGTTATTGGGTAACTAGTTACTTTGTATTCATTACTTTGGTAACCGTTATTGGGTAACTAGTTACTTTGTATTCATTACTTCAGTAACCGTTATTGGGTAACTAGTTACTTTGTATTCATTACTTCAGTAACCGTTATTGGGTAACTAGTTACTTTGTATTCATTACTTCAGTAACCGTTATTGGGTAACTAGTTACTTTATATTCATTACTTTGCTAACCGTTATTGGGTAACTAGTTACTTTGTATTCATTACTTTGGTAACCGTTATTGGGTAACTAGTTACTTTGTATTCATTACTTTCGTAACTGTTATTGGGTAACTAGTTACTTTGTGTTCATTACTTTGGTAACCATTATTGGGTAACTAGTTACTTTGTATTCATTACTTTGGTAACCGTTATTGGGCAACTAGTTACTTTGTGTTCATTACTTTGCTAACCGTTATTGGGTAACTAGTTACTTTGTATTCATTACTTTGCTAACTGTTATTTGGTAACTAGTTACTTTGTGTTCATTACTTTGGTAACCGTTATTGGGTAACTAGTTACTTTGTATTCATTACTTTCCTAACCGTTATTGGGTAACTAGTTACTTTGTATTCATTACTTTGGTAACCGTTATTGGGTAACTAGTTACTTTGTACTCATTACTTTGCTAACCGTTATTCGGTAACTAGTTACGTTGTATTCATTACTTTGGTAACCATTATTGGGTAACTACAGTAGACCCTCGCTAATTCGAAATCGGATAAACCGAAAACTCGGTTAATCCGTAGTAGCTGCTCGGTCCCTACCGAATTACATGAAAAAATATCTGATTTGTTACACTCACATGACTTTCTCTACTCTTGTACAAACTATTTTTACAAACGCTTATTCTCCATATGCTTCATGTTGATCGAGATATCCAGATGTTAATCTTATTGCTAATTTTCTTGTAGATGAAAGGGGAATGTGTAGGCTTTAAGCTATAGTTAAATATTTTAAGAGGTGGTTGCTATGTGGAGTACTCCATTCTCTTTGCATTACCAGGACAAAAAAAATTGAATAACGGATTTGAGAAAAAGTATAAGTACTGGAAAGTTTTACGGGAATAACAAGCAATATCTCGAAAATGGTTCGCTCCAAAAAAAAAGTATATGACATAAATTGTGTATTTTAACGCGATCTACATTTTTGGTGTAGTAAAATTTTGTCTATCCCTTATGGTTTACCAGTTATGCAAATGTCATTCACAATGAAGAATACTTTTGGAGACATTCCCAGAAAATTCGAGATATATATTTCATTTTTCCTGAAAATATCTTCAACATATGATATTTTAATCAAAATCATTAGAACCATTTTTGAGAAAATTAAAATGTTCGAAAAATGTTCCATGTAAAGGGTAGTTTGGGGTGGGGGATTTTCTTGAAAACCTTCGTGTCGCATCTCTGGAGGATACTTAACCTAAATACCAAGTTTGGTGTTTATCCGACTGTTCGTTTCTGAGTTATGTTGTTCACAGACACACCGACACACACACACACACACACACACACAGACACACACACACGGACATGTTTCCAAAAATGCTTTTTCGTTTATTCAGGAGGTCTCAAAACATGTATTTCCGGTGAAATCTCGGTATCGAATTTTTGGGCGGAATACAATACTTCCCCTACTTACTATAGTAGTAGAGAGAGTAAAAATCTACTGATTAAAAAGAATTTCAGATTATTCGTACTACGAACTAAAATTTAGTCCCTCTATTACATATTCCATACGCTATTCTTCGTTTAAACCGAATATGTATGTTGTGCTGTGCACTACGGTATTTCCGTTACGCTTTTCACATAATTTTTCTCAATATTGTACTGTAATTTCTCAACAATGTTCCGGTTGCTTACTTGCTGCTTATGTGTCGCTTCCACAGCAAATTAAGCTACGGCGGGTTAATCAGCTGACCGCACACGGCGCGCGACTTGCAACAATACAGAGAGCTTTTTGTCTCTACTTTGAACAGTGAATTTATTTTTTACACATCCCTAGCCCCAAGAGTACCACAGAACAAATTCTACCGTTCTGGCGCAACACAGCATCGGAGTCGCCGTGTCCTACAACCCTGAAACAGATGAAAGAAACTGTTCGGAACAGGAAATGGACAAAAAGATTCGTGATAGAATTTCCTGCCGATAAAAACCAATGGTTAGAGTGGCCGGGGCCACTCCGGAATTGAAGCTAGGACCACCCGAATGCGAACCTCACATGTTACCTTGGAGCCATCTCGCTCGTGACAGACATGAGGAAGAATAGACTATCATTTCCTGTATAATTATTCCTATAACCTGGAATCTTAGGGAACAGTTTGTGATGAAGAACATAACTTTTGCGGCTACAATTATTCATTTGGACCATTGTGTATCCCTCGCTGACAATTCGATACCGAGATTTCACCAGAAATATACTTTTGAGGCTCCCTGAATCCAAAAAAAAAAGCATTTTTAGTAAAAGACATGCGCGCGTGCGTCTGTGAACAGGATAACTAAAAAACGAAAGGTCTGATAAATACCAAATTTGGTATATGGGTTCATAAAACTTCCAAGGATGCGGCACGAAGGGTTTCAATAAAAATCCCCCCTAAACTACACTTTATTTGCAAAATTTTAGAAATTGTTCATTTTCTAAAGCCGCTTGTACACGATCAAAGTTTTGTCAAATTCAATACTTTACAAGACTTTTCAAGAGTTATCACTTCACAACTTTTCCTGTCAAATTGCTTCCAATATTTTTAAAGTCTTTGAAAGTCTTGAAAGCAAATAAGAACATGCTCTAAACGGTCGAAGATTTGACAATGATTTGATGGCTTTGTTAAATGAAATGCGAGTATTCACAGTGCGTCACGAAATCTGTAACATGGCTGAAAGCGAAAATTAAACAAAAATGGCTACCCGGCCAAGGTATGTCCTATACGAACTGATTAGGTTATACATAAACTGGCCATGTCTGTACATGGAGGGCTCCGTGGATTGCCACAAGATGAAACAAATGAAGGCGGTTATGAAGAAATAATTGCCAGGCAGTTTTCAGAACTAAATATACATTAATGCAACGTTATATAGTGTGGTTAACCTGTCGCTTGGTGTTATTCCCATTGTATTCACACTCGTAATGTGATTTAATTGGATATAATACGTGTAAGTGCTACCTAATATTAGTAAAGAACAATATTTCATTGCCAATTGTTATACTGTGACGTAAATACTAAATTCCTTTGCGCGTGATAAATTATCAACTGTGTTCTGAAGGGTTTCAGTTTGTCAAAGAGACAACTTGTAAATACACATTTTTGACATTGTCAAGTCTTGCCAGGTCTTTTCCAATCTTGACACACATTGAAAAATATTCCACAATTTTTCTTGTAAACTCTTGAATTGAAAAAAAGGTTTGACCGTGTACAACTGGCTTAAAACATGGCTCCAAAGATTTTGATTAAAATACCACATATTAAAGATATTTACATGACAAATAAAACGTATTTTTGAATTCTCTGGGAATAGCCTCTGAAGTCCACTCCATTTGGAAGAAATTTTGTATAATCTTGTACAAATGCTAAACGTTAAACGATAGGCGAAAATGTACTATACAAAAATGTGGATCTCTTTAAAACAATAATTTACTTTCTCTACTACGTATAGTAAGTAGGGGAAGTATTGCATTCCACCCAAAAATTCGATACCGAGATTTCACGGAAATACATGTTTTGAGACCTCCTGAATCCAAAAAAAAGCTTTTTTGGAAACATGTCCGTGTGTGTGTCTGTGTGTGTGTGTGTCTGTGTGTGTGTCTGTGTGTGTGTGTCTGTGAACAGCATAACTCAAAAACGAACAGTCGGATAAGCACCAAACTTGGTATTTAGGTTCAGTATCGTCCAGAGATGCGACACGAAGGTTTTCAAGAAAATCCCCCCACCCCAGACTACCCTTTACATGGAACATTTTTCGAAAATTTTAATTTTCTCAAAAATGGCTCTAACGATTTTGATGAAAATATCATATGTTTAAGATAATGTATGAGAAATGAAATGTATATCTCGAATTTTCTGGGAATCTCTCCAAAAGTCTTCTTCATTGTGGACGACTTTTGCATAACTGGTAAACCATAAGAGATAGACAAAAGTTTACTACACAAAAAATGTAGATCGCGTTAAAATACACAATTTATGTCATACATTTTTTATGTTGAGTGAACCATTTTCGAGATATTGCTTGTTATTTCCTTAAATTTTCAAATGTTTATACTTTTTCTCAAATTCGTTATTCATTTTTTTGTCCTGGTAATGCAAAGAGAATGGAATACTCCACATAGCGACCAGCTCCTTAGCATGAAGCATATGGAGAATAAGCGTTTGTAAAAATAGTTTGTACAAGAGTAGGGAAAGTCATGTGAGTGTAACACATCAGAAGTTTTGTGGTAGAAGCCGTTTCTGAGATATCTGTTATTAAAGGGTCGAATTGTTCATTTCTTGGTCATTCTCTTAAAAGTCCTTTCAACACTGAGTTGTTTCTCACGATTGCATAGAAACAGTATGGAATTTTAAGGCCAGCGTATAACGTCCAGTTCTTAAACCAAGGGTGGCGAAAACGACTTCCTTCTGCGTGTCACCAAATATGGAACACGCACTGCATCACTCAGCAGCATGTGAAAAATAAAGGGACGGTTGCACAGACTCACGAGTCACGTTTTCGCCACCTCTGTCTTAAACATTTGACTCTCGTTGTTCCCTTTGTATCTATAACGAAATGTGTTATGTAACTATTCCTGCAAAGTTTTTATTTGATTAAAATATAGTACACACAAAAATAAGCTTGTTAAGAATAATTTGTATACTTACTAATAAACGATAGAGGGTAGGGAAAATCGTGTGCATGTACCTCATCACATTTGTGGTTTTAAATTATTTGTTATATATTTACAATTACATACTTATTTTATATTACATATTTTATTTCACGTTTTACTATATTTAACTACATATTTATGCACATATTTCTCAATGTGATATTACATAAAAATCGAGCTTTACTGATAAGCCATTATTGCCGCAAGCTAACTTGTCAGAAGTCCTTCAGGACTCATGTTACTCTGTTCGAGAGCAGTACTCACTCCTCAACTATTTTGATCTTCCTTGAACGACTTCCAAAAATAAATCCTATTTTCGAGCTGACCTATGCACACGCACTTGTTGACATTCATTTCCACCATATTGTTATGCACCACTTACATGTCCTTTCTGTGGAAGCAGAATATATTGTACATTTATTGTAACTGTTATGACAGCAGAAAAATTTCTGATGCGTTACATTGAGGCAGTATTTTTAACACTTAAATGATAATGAAAGCAATAATGGCTAGTCCTTTGGAAATGGTTAATGTTACGTAAGATTTATTTGAAATAGGTCGTATTGCAATAGTGTTTATGCAGCTCTTATGTTTCCTAATCATGTAAAATTCAACGAGTAGGAATATGACTTGAGAGACTATTTGCAGCAAATTCATAACATCATGTTTTAATTACAATATATAGGGCTGTCTGAGAGAAAATAAAAAATATCAACATTTTCTCTATGTAAAGGTTTGTTTGGATTGAGTAGACATCTGAAAATCTGTGCTTTGCACGAGTTAAGCACGAACTTTGCTATTTGCCTGACTTTTCACTTTGAATTATGCTGTTCGCAGACGAATATAACCTCACACTCACACACAAAAAAACGTGCGCTCTCGCATAGACGGCCATCTGTATTTATTTTTTCAAAAATAGCTCTTTATATATTGTTTTGAGATTCGGGGATATCAAAATGTGCCTTTACAGTAAAATCTGCAATACCGAATCGAATACATCTCCTATGCTTGGAAGAAAGCTAACAATTTAAGCCCTTCTTTTAAGTAGATATAATAATAATAATAATAATAATAATAATAATAATAATAATAATAATAATAATAATAATAATATATGACGGGAGCCCGGGATCGATCTCTGGCAACTACCCACTCTGACCCATGGGTTTTTCGTGGCTTCCCCGGGTCGCCAGTCGAATGTTGATGGTTCATCTACCATGACTCTCCTTCCTCTCATTTCCTGTAACCATCATCTTGCTTATCATCTTTTTCAGGGTTATAGAACCAGGCGACTGTGTTCGGCGAGTTGCGGCTGGGCGATGGCTTGTGCTCTGTAAAGGTTTCTTCCCTAGCGTCGCTGCGGTATCGCTCAGTTAGGTCTCTCCTCAGCATTGGGTTCCGCCCCAGCGGACCCTGGAGGTTTGTGGCTTGTGGGCAGGGACCGGACGTCGTTGGATGCGTTCTATCTGGAAACGTTAGGGACCCCGGATCTGGTCGCCCTTCGGGTCTCTCCCCTCATCCCTCCATTCTAGGGATCACGTTGGAAGCACAACGGGCCGACTGGCCTGCGTGCGGTGCTCTGCCGTACCGGGATTCCCTTCGTGATACGTACCTTTACCTCATATATGAAACACAAACATAAGCGTGTGGATACAAGTACGGCAAGTGCATCTTTGCAGAACGAGGAAGAAGTTTGAAAATACGGGAGGAAGTCGAGTACTTTCACTTCCGAGTTTCTGCTACGCAATTTATGCATGTGTATTGCATACATTGTTTTTCACCATAGTGAATAGTAGAAATTTTTATTTGAAAATAAAATTAATCGCTGTCAACTTTCTGAAAGCAGTATCAAGTTCGAGCGCCTCGTAGTGTCGACCAAGTCAGCAAATGAAGGCGACATGGGTGCTTGCGCCGAAAGAGTTGTATTTAAATGGTGTAATTTAGCTTATCAAGTAGATTATATCGCTTGTCTGCAACAATAAATACACATAACAAAAGTTGGAGGATTATAGAAATGTTATTAACGTCTACGGTAGAAATACAAAACGCACGAATAAAGCAATTTCAACTTCCCAGGCATGATGTTCGTGAGCAGGAATTGGCTAAAAAAAACACTATCGTCGAAAATAGTCAAATGCGATATGAGTGTAGGAAGTGCATTGTTGCAGAATCCTGGAATAGTTAAGACTGCATTTCACACATATATTGCACACTATTTTCCGCATGATAGCTAGTTTTATTATTTTGAATTATTTATTAATAAAAAGCAATTTCTAATGAACTCGTGGCTAACGAGATAGACGGGCTACAGCGCGAACTGAAAACAGCTGATACTTCTAGTCCAATCATGGCCCGATGAAGTAAAATTATAGTCGCCTAATATATATGCATATTAAAATAGGAATTGGGAAGAGAAAGATGCATAGAGCAGTATAATAAAAGAGAAAAAGAAGGATTAGCTTGAGTGAGAACAGAAGCATATTTTAAGCGGCTTAAGAGGTAATTGATAAAGGGATATGTGAATTTTGTGATGGTGAGGGTAATGTAGAACATTATATAACAGAATGTGAAGAGTTATAAAATGGAAACAGAAATTCTGGGACAAGAAATGCAATAATATAGGGGGTGATTTAGTCACACTGAAAATGCTAACAAGCAAGTAGGAAGGAAGAAATACCATCATAGGGGAAGCTTTAATAAAAATAAAAGAAAAATGGATGAGGAAAGTCAAAGAGAAGAAGAGGGAGTGGGAGCAGAGGAGGTCACAGAAAATAAATTAAATTGCAATGAGCCTTTAGCAAAGAGAAGTAAAGGTTGTACACCAGTGTTGAAGGCCAGGGAGCTACACTGGCTGTGCAGCACAAAGTAGGGTAGTGCATATTAAAATAGAAGCATGAAAATAAACGTAACAGATTTGTAAATTTTAAACTTGGAATGTGTATAATAAACTACATACATGCATATATTCATATTCTAAACAAAAAAATAAATGGCCCGTTACATGTCTGCAAAACGCACAGTTATATCATGAAGCTATTCGGTGTTTAAGACTGCCATTTGTAGCGGGGATTAAATGGGTAATAGGGTTTTCTTGGTGTCGGGGTTCTTATCGGCAGGATTGTTGTTGCCTCTACTCAGGTAGAGGATTGTTGGGTGACTCTTATCTCAGGGAGTGTGGATGGGAGATGAATGATTCACAGTTCTCCTCTCAGTGGGCCGTTTATTCTGAAGATCCACACTGCTTTCCTTGACCGAATACCCTTCACACAAGACGCGATTCCGACTATCATCCCCCGCTATTGTTTACGTGCTTTACACTTTCCTAATTATCTTTAGAAGTTGAAACATATCACGACGTGAATTTAATGACTTGACTTTTGTCATTCCTAGGTACCCTTTCCTCACTTTTACTTAACACTAACTTTCCAATACATAAATGCTTAAGTTTCGACATCTACACTGTTTCCCTATCTGACACGAAATGTGAATTTCCACATCAATACTCTTTCCCTGTACGACACGAAGTAATGTATTCTTCCCCACTGTACGACACGAAGTGATCCATTTTACACACGTCTAAAACTGCTCTCCGTCATAGATAATTTTTCTATTCTCCGCCTCTTTTCTAGTTTCATTCCTTCGTTTTACTATGCACGTGACTTTTATAATTTCTCATTGGTCATTTTTCTAAATTTTTCTCCGTTTTCCATTGGTTCGTTATATCGTCGAGCTGACCTTGCCCGCGTCCTTGATTAAGTTTTCTGTGCGCTTGACTGCGTTCGACTTCCGTTCCGTTGTTCTAGCTTCCTGTGAGTTTCACCAGATTTCTATAGGACTTAAGCGTTTGCTAATGTTTCCTTTCCTGTATGTTCCTAAAGTAGTCGTATTTCACTTGTTACAGTTTTCACAGTGTCTCTTCGATCTAAAATACGCGTTTTCCTACATTTTACTTCACGTTCTGATTATTTATTCGTATCTGCTCTTTACTTTATTTCTTTCGTAATGATTTTATTCCCCCTTTTCCTAATGCTTAATATTATCTTTTATTACTCCTTCTTATTAGTATTCCCATCGTTATTATTTTTATTAGATGATTATTAGCATTCTTATTATGGTTATTATTAATACTATTCGGACGTATTTTATCACTTCACATTACTACGTAATTCCTATTCGCGCCGTAGCTCGTCTATCTCATTAATCACATAATGAACTTATTCATCACCACCTAGGATTTCCGGTAACACGATGTTGCCAATTCGACAGCTATAACTAGTATATTGGCTTAGTAACATACCATAATTTAGAAGCTTTCAGTCAAATGTTTGATGGATAATGCCGTGATTCAAAGCGGATTGTTTGAAAATAATAATTTGGACGATAATACAGACTCAGTATTTCAAGAAGAACTTGAAGTCGGATACAGATGAGGACGCAGATATTGAAGAGCAGTAGAAAACTTTTTGCGCGTCATTAATACCTGAAAAATCTGATGTGCTACACTCACATGACTTTCTCTACTCTTGTACAATCTATTTTTACAAACGTTTATTCTCCATATGTTTCATGTTAATCGAGATATCGAGATGTCAATCTTATTGCTAATTTTCTTGTAGATGCAAGGGGAACATGGTAGGTTATAAGCAATAGTCAAATCTTTTAAGCGCTGGTTGCTATGTGGCGCATTCTATTCTGTTTGCATATCCAGGACATAAAAAATTGAATAACGAATTTGAGAAAAAGTATAAGTATTGGAAAATTTAAGGAAATAACAAGCAATATCTCGAAAATGGTTCACTCAACTAAAACAATGTATATGACATAAATTGTGTATTTTAACGCGATCTACATTTTTTGTGTAGTAAAATTTTGTCTATCTCTTATGGTTTACCAGTTATGCAAAAGTCGTTCACAATAAAGAATACTTTTGGAGACATTCCCAGGAAATTCAAGATATACATTTTATTTGTCATAAAAATATCTTAAACATATGATATTTTAATCAAAATCGTTAGAGCCATTTTTGAGAAAATTAAAATTTTCGAAAAATCTTCCATGTAAAGGGTACTCTGGGGTGGGGGAATTTTCTTGATAACCTTTGTGTCGCATCCTTGGAAGATACTGAACCCAAATACCAAGTTTGGTGTTTATCCGACTGTTCGTTTCTGAGTTATGCTGTTCACAGACACACACACACACAGACACACAGACAGACATGTTTCCAAAATGCTTTTTTTGGATTCAGGGGGTCTCAAAACATGTATTTCCGGTGAAATCTCGGTATCGAATTTTTGGATGGAATACAATACTTCCCCTACTTACTATACGTAGTAGAGAAAGTAAAAATATAGAATCCGATATGAAATGTTAATTCATTCGGTGTATATTGTATGTTATTACAACCATCATATTTATGTTGGTAGGCAGAGGTTTCCTGGAAGGGAATTCATGTGATGGAATTCTACGTTCCCTTCTGTGTAAATATCATCGGGAAGATACAAAAAAAAAAAACAATATACCTACAAGTGTGTCTATATTCTTGTTGTGAATAAGAGGGCAGTACTGAAAATTTTAGAATGCCATATTTCCAAAAGCACAAGAAGTTTCTTTAAATTTGACAGCTATATTCTAATGATTGCCCTGTGGTTTGCTCAAATTGCTCAAATAGTTTGTTAATTATTATCATTTAAAGATTTTGTGTTTACCCAAAATTAATTTGACTAGAGACCATTTCTGGCCTATGATTTTCTTGCGATTTTGAATCTACATTAACGCCTAAACAATGTGAAGATCGACTTACAAATGCATTTAGCGAAGAAGCTCCATCTAAGGCAACATTTATAGTTGCTTACAGCGAATTCAAAGGAGAACTGCTGTTACTGATGACAATATTGCCGCTGTTCGAACTTGAAGAAGTTCGACGGACATCTTATTAATTTATTCGGGCAACATTGGGCATTGTATGAGTCAAGTCCATAAACGTTTACATCAACAGACGTGACAAAACTTTATTCTCAATCGATTCCATATAAACTGAATCCCGATCAAACGCCTTGATACATGCAGAAAAACTCTGGAAAAATTCTAAGGCGGCACTTCAAACCTGGTTCGGAATATTGTTGCTGATGACGAATCTTGGATTTATTGTTATAATTCTGAAAAGAAAACTCAATCGCCTCAACGGGTCTTTCCTAAACCTAAAAAAGTCCGACGAATTGATGCTTTTTCTTTCTCTACTACGTATAGTAAGTAGGGGAAGTATTGTATTCCACCCAAAACTTCGATTCCGAGATTTCACCGGAAATACATGTTTTGAGACCCCCTGAATCCAAACAAAGCATTTTTGGAAACATGTCCGTGTGTCTGTGTGTGTGTCTCTCTCTCTGTGTGTGTGAACAGCATAACTCACAAACGAACAGTCATATAAACACCAAACTTGGTATTTAGGTTCAGAGATACGACACGAAGGTTTTCAAGAAAATCACCCCACCCCAGATTACACTTTACATTGAAGATTTTTCAAAAATTTTAATTTTCTCAAAAATGGCTCTAACGATTTTGATGAAAATATCATATGTTTAAGATAATGTCATGAGAAATGAAATGTATATCTCGAATTTTCTGGGAATGTCTCCAAAAGTATTCTTCATTGTGAACGCCTTTTGCATAACTGGTAAACCATAAGAGATAGACAAAAGTTTACTACACAAAAAATGTAGATCGCGTTAAAATACACAACTTATGTCATATACATTTCTTTTGTTGAGAGAACCGTTTTCGAGATATTGCTTGTTATTTCCTTAAATTTTCCAATACTTATACTTTTTCTCAAATACGTTATTCATTTTTTATGTCCTGACATGCAAAGAGAATGGAATGCGCCACATAGCAACCAGCGTTAAAATATTTGACTATCGCTTAAAAGCTACCATATTCCCCTTGCATCTACAAGAAAATTATCAATAAGATTGACATCTCGATATCTCGATTAACATGAAGCATATGGAGATTAAGCGTTTGTAAAAATAGTTTGTACAAGAGTAGAGAAAGTCATGTGAGTGTAACACATCAGATTTTTCTATATTGCCCTTGTAAATATATTTTCCCCTACATCTACAAGAAAATTAGCAATAAGATAGAGTCTGCAACTGTTTATCTCGATTAGCATGAACTAGATGGAGAATAAGCGTTTGTAAAAATACTTTGTACATGAGTAGAGAAAGTCATGTGAGTGTAACACATTAGATTTTTTTAAACTGGTCTTTGTTTGACGTTTTAATTTCTCTACTAAGTATAGTAAGCAGGGGAAGTATTGTGTTCTACCCAAAAATTCGATACCGAGATTTAACTGGAAATACATGTTTTGAGACCCCCTGAATCCAGAATAAAAGCATTTTTGGAAGCATGTCCGTGTGTGTCTGTGTGTGTGTGTGTGTGTCTGTGAACACCATAACTCAGAAACGAACAGTCGGATAAACACCAAACTTGGTATTTAGGTTCAGTATCTTCCAGAGATGCGACACGAAGGTTTTCAAGAAAATCCCCTCACCCCAAATTACCCTTTACATGGAACATTTTTTGAAAAGTTTAATTTTCTCAAAAATGGCTCTAACGATTTTGATTAAAATATCATATGTTTAAGACATTTTCATGATAAATGAAATGTATATCTCGAATTTTCTGTGAATGTCTCCAAAAGTATTCTTCGTTGTAAACGACTTTTGCATAACTGGTAAACCATAAGAGATAGACAAAGTTTTACTACATAAAATGTAGATCCCGTTAAAATGCTCAATTTATGTCATATACATTTTTTTTGTTGAGTGAACCATTTTCGAGATATTGCTTGTTATTCCCTTAAACTTTCCACTATATTTATACTTTTTCTCAAATTCTTTATTCATTTTTTTTGTCCTGGTAATGCAAAGAGAATGAAATACTCCACATAGCAACCACCTCTTAAAATATTTGACTATCGTTTAAAGCCTACCAATTCCCCTTGCACATACAAGAAAATTAGCAATAAGATTAACGTGTCGATTAACATGAAGCATATGGAGAATAAGGTTTGTAAAAATAGTTTGTACAAGAGTAGGGAAAGTCATGTGAGTGTAACACATCAAATTTTTTTAAATGTTCAATTTCGCCGTCGTAAATGTTAATTTATTCGGCAGTTGTTTGTTCCGTCTGAGGTGATCTGCTTACCAATCAAGATACACAGTCTGGCAAGTTCGTCGCCCTGCAGGATCAGACGGCAGAAGGTTTGGTTCTTATTCGTGCCTGCAATGTCTGGCACTAAGGCAAAAATGTTAGCCTTCGTTACACGACTTAGCTCTTGCCAACTAAACCAAGAGCAACGAAACAATTATAGTCACAACCAATCTTGCCAAAGATGTTTACATTTCAAGGGTAAGTGACATAACAACCCTTATATAACATTTATCGTCATAGGTCTGTTATCTAACGTATTTTACCATCTCATCTTTTTAGTGCTTTCTCTACCGCTTAACTAAGATAGATCTACATGAAATTCACGTATCAATCTCCCTGAAACCAAGAAAGGGAATTTAAAATAAAAAGATCCACGCACATCAATGTAAAAATCAAAGCCAAATGTTAGTACACAAACTGCACTTGCCTCTTACGCGATGACAGTGTTCCCAATATCAGAACTGTTTATACAGGGTGGACCTTTTAAGTTGAGGCTGTACAATATCTCCAAAACTAAGGGTTGTAGAAAGAAATGTCTTCAATAAAAGTTGCTTGGGGAAAGTAAATGCAATTAGTTGTGTTTTATTTGGAGGATATTGTTGTGGTCATTTTAGGTCAATGTAATTTTTTTTTAAATGGGAACGTGCCTTTTTTATGTTGTGCCATTTTTTAGAAAATAAAAAATTTCGAAAAATGTTCCATGCAAAGGGTAGTTTGGGGAAGGAAGATTATTTTGATAATCTCCGTGTCCCATCCATGGAAGGTACTGAATCTACATACCAAATTTGGTATTTATCTGACTTTTCGTTTTTGAGTTATGCTGTTCACAGACACGCATACCCACGGACTTTTTTCTAAAATCTCATGTGTTGTGCTCACATGACTTTCTCTACTCTTGTACAAACTATTTTATAAACGTTTATTCTCCATTTACGTCATGTTAATCCAGATAAACATTTTCAGAAATGGCTTTAAGCGATAGTCAAATCTTTTAAGAGCTGGTTGCTATGTGGAGCATTCCATTCTCTTTGTATGTCCAGGACAAAAAAAAATCTGATGTGTTACACTCACATGACTTTCTCTACTCTTGTACAAACTATTTTTACAAACGCTTATTCTCCATATGCTTCATGTTAATCGAGATATCGAGATGTCAATCTTATTGGTAATTTTCATGTAGATGGAAGGGGAATATGGTAGGTTTAAAGCGATAGTCAAATATTTTAACGCTGGTTGCTATGTGGCGCATTCCATTCTCTATACATGTCCAGGACATAAAAAAACGAATAACGAATTTGAGAAAAAGTATAAGTATTGGAAAATTTAAGGGAATAACAAGCAATATCTCGAAAACGGTTCACTCAACAAAAGAAATGTATATGACATAAGTTGTGTATTTTAACGCGATCTACATTTTTTGTGTAGTAAAATTTTGTCTATCTCTTATGGTTTACCAGTTATGCAAAAGTCGTTCACAATGAAGAATACTTTTGGTGACATTCCCAGAAAATTCGAGATATACATTTCATTTCTCATGACAATATCTTAAACATATAATATTTTAATCAAAATCGTTAGAGCCATTTTTGAGAAAATTAAAATTTTCGAAAAATGTTCCATGTAAAGGGTAGTCTGGGGTGGGGGGATTTTCTTGAAAACCTTCGTGTCGCATCTCTGGAAGATACTGAACCTAAATACCAAGTTTGGTGTTTATACGACTGTTCGTTTCTGAGTTATGCTGTTCACAGACACACAGACACACAGACAGACACACAGACAGACACACAGACACACAGACACACAGACAGACACACACACGGACATGTTTCCAAAAATGCTTTTTTTGGATTCAGTGAGTCTCAAAACATGTATTTCCGGTGAAATCTCGGTATCGAATTTTTGGGTGGAATGCAATACTTCCCCTACTTACTGTACGTAGTAGAGAAAGTAAAAAACTAATAACGAATTCCCTTTTGAGAAAAAAGTATTAAGTATTGGAACATTCAAGCAAATAACAAGGAATATCTCGGAAACAGTTCACTTTACAAAAACAATGCATATGACATAAGTTGTGTATTTTAACGAGATCTACATTTTTTGTATACTAAAATGTTGTGTAACTCTTACGGTTTACCAATTATGCGAAAGTCATTCAGAATGAAGAGGGCTTTTGGTGACATTTCCAGAAAATACATGATATATATTTCATTTGCCATAAAATATCTTAAACATATGACATTTTAATCAAAATCATTGGAGCCTTTTTGAGAAAATAAAAATTTTCGAAAAATGTTCCATGTAAAGGATAATCTGGGATGGGGAGATTTTCTTGAAAACCTTCGTGTCCCATCTCTGGAAGATACTAAACTCAAACATCAAGTTTGGTATTTATCCGACTTGTCGTTTTTGAGTTATGCTGTTAACAGACACTGACAGACACACACACAGATGTTTCCAAAAATACTTTATTTGGATTTAGGGCACCTCAAAACATGTATTTCCGGTGAAATCTTGATATGAATTTTAGGTTGGAATGCAATACTTCCCCTACTTGCTATACGTAGTAGAGAAAACAAAAATTATGAAACATTAGATGTCATGCAAAACCATAACATTCAAAAACTAATTATTTGATTAACAAGGTGTTCCAAGAATCAATCACCTGAAAATTTGATCTGAAATAAGTCAGTGCTATATGAATATTTCATGCAATTTTTTCAGTATTTAATTACTAATTCCAGTATCACTTCAGTATATCCGGTATTCCAGTATCAGTAAACACCTGATTTATCTCCATTGACCAGAAATGGATAGAACAATAAGCGTTTATAAGAATAGTTGTAAAAGAGTGAGTAGAAAAAGTCGTGTGAATGCAACTCATCGGATGTTTAGGACGGGTTCATTATCCGTTGACTTCATTTGGAATCCTTTGATTTTCCTGTTAACAATTCTTTCTCTGTTATTTTTATTAATTTCTTAATTTTCCTGTTATTTGTGACAGTAATTTGTATCACAATAATGTAAATGGCAGAGTGATTGTAGTGTAAATAAGCATTATTGTATGACATTGATTTGAAATGTTTGTTAATTATAAGCATTGTTAGGAAATACGTTTACACGGCCTCACTGAAACTGACAATAAGAGCGGGTAACAATGAGCGAAGGGGTGAGTTGTTTATCAATTAGAAGAGACAAACAAATGACGTCAGATTGGCGCGCTTTTCTTAGAAATGGAGGGAACATTTTCCCTAAAGCATTTGTGTTAATAATTTTGATTGGATATAAAAATAGACGCTAATTTTGGCGCGTTTTATTAACCAATAGCAGCTCGGTTATAATCTTTAGGCATATTAGGGTGTGGGAGTATAAAAAGCTAAAGCCAGAGGCAAGTATCGACCAGTTCAACAAAATCATCCACGCGTTACACGTCGCTGAGTCCAACAGAATCATTCAGAAGTTAAACGTCGCTTAGTTCATCAGAATCGTTCGCGAGTTACACGTCGCAATTCTACAGAATCTCTAGGGTCTTAAAGTTTGTTATAAATGTGAAACACGCGAATTAATAATGTGCAGTAAATAAGTTATTATAGTAACAGAAAATATAACAGTTTCGGTCTGGCGTGTATCAAGAATCAATATGTGAAATTGAATAATGTGGGACGACAATAAAAGTGTAAAAACAAATTCTTTTATCAGTGTTATCTTTCAGTAACAAATCCTTTCCGTTTACACACCCTGTTCAAGAGATTTGCTTGACCGAGAAATAATAGCTAGCCGGAGGACAATGAACCCAACATCCAAAGTAGTAATACAATAACAGGTGCCAGCAAAAAGATAACACGAAGTGACCGCGACAAATTGGCTCCCATACGTGGTGCATATAAATATGAAGCATCTTCCAACTACACTATAAAGTCTCGATCCGTTTCTGTGAAAACGGCTGACTATGTGCTTCTTTTACAGGTAATCTTAAAGATGTTATCCATTGAGGAAAGAATAGCTGGGTTTCGGCGCGCGTGAGGGGATTAACTTACAGGCGGACTTTGTAAGAAAATTTCATAAAACCGCTCCCACTAGGGTTAATATCAGACTACTGGTTCAAAAATGTAAGACCACGGGTAATGTGTAGGATGAGAAACGTTCTGGTAGGCCCAATGTGCCGGCTCAAACTGTGCAACAGGTAGGGGATGCAATTATCAGAAGCCCAAAAGCATCAACCAGAACGTTAAGTCGGGCGTTGGGTGTACCATAATCGACAGTGTGGAAAATTCTCCACTACAGCTTGAAATAACGGTCATACCACCTCCAAATCTGTCATAAGCTGGAAAGGGAGGATTGCGCTGGTCGCGAAGCAATGTGCTGCGGCCTGTTGCACGTGGTCGAAGAGAACAATTGGCCACAAAATGTGATTTTCAGGGATGAAGCCACCTTCCACACATGTGGCATGGTCAACCGACACAACTGGGTAGATGAATCGCCCGATGAGATCGTCAAGTAGGAACGAAACACCCCAAAAGTCAATGTGTGGTTGTGTATAAGATTTATGGACCATTCTTCTTCGCAGAACCCACAGGCATAGCCATTGCGTACTTGGCATGCTACAACTGTTCCCTCAACCGTAGTTGTCTACACATTGACATACTAAATAAATTTTTTGCTCCCCATATTTAACCCTAATATTACTTGCACTACACATAAAGAAGTTAAAGCACCTAAGCAACATAAAAAAACCTTCATTTACATTTTTTGGCAATTTTTTAAAACAAAACCAAATTTAAAATGCTAATGGTTTTAGCAACTTTTATTACTTAATGTACCACTAGCCTATTAGCAACCTGTAATTCTTTTTTACTTTCTCTACCATATACCTGGTAGGTAGAAAATTTGATGCCAAGATTTCAGCGGAAATACACGTTTTGAGGCACCTGAATGCAAAAAAAAAACATTTTTAGAAAAAAACAACCTTGCGTGTGCGTGCGCGGGTGCGCGCGTCATAACTCCAAAACGAAAGTCGGATAAATACGAAACGTGATATTAAGGTTCAGTGCCTTCCAAAAATGTACCTTCCCAAACTACACTTTACACGGAACATTTTTCAAAATTTTTGAGTTTCTAAAAAGAGATTTTAAAAATTTTAATTAAAATACCATATGTTAAAGATATTTACATGACAAATAAAATGTATATTTTGAATTTTTTGGAAAGAGCCTGTTAAGTCCACTTCATTTGGAAGAGGTTTTGTTTAACTTTGTATAACTGGTAAAAGTTAAACAATAGACGAAAATGTACTACACAAAACATGAGATCTCTTTAAAACACACAATTTATTTCAAGTAACTTTTTTGTGGCATCACCCACTTCCGAGATATCCATTATTAATGGTTCAATTTGTGCAATACTTTATCATTCTTTTTAAGTCTCATCGATTTTTAGTTGTTTCTGGTGACTGCGTGGGAACAGTATGGAATTTTAAGGCAAGCGTATAGCGTCCAGTTCTTAAAGGTTTGGCTATAACTACATTCTTTGTATCTATAACGAAATGTGCAATGTAACTATTTCTGCAAAGGTTTATCTGGATTAAAATGAAGTAGGTTAAAAAATAAAATTTCGTAAGAATAATTTGTATACCTACTAATAAATATTAGAGAGCAAAGAAAGCTATGTGAATGTAACACATACGATTTTTAATTTCTCTACTGCTTAGCTATAGTGGGCAGAGGAAGCATTGTGTTCCACCCAAAAGTTTGATATCGAGATTTCAACAGAAATACATGTTTTAAGGTTCTAATTAAAAAAAATCTCAGAAAAAATATCACTAATAATACTTCAATATCTTCCAAGGTTGTGATACAAAGATATTAAAGAAAATTCCACCACCCCAAACTACTCATGACAAGGAAATGTTTTCATTACTTTTTAATTTCTCAAAAATGCCAGGATAACATCTTGGAAACGGTGGTTTTCCAACAGGATGGAGCACCCCCTCATTTCGCTCTGGTTGTTCGTGAATACCTGCAAAACACATTTCCACGTAAGTGGAATGGTAGTCGTTCACACCGCATCTGGGCTCCACTTTGTGTTTCACTCAGCCGTGCGTCGCTGGGAATTATGTGTGGAAGTGGTCATCTGGAATAAACTTTGATGAATTGTGTGTTACTATGCCCTAGGTCTACATTCATTGTATTGGTTTCAATCTAAAATGTTTTTCACAGAAATGGATCCAGACTTTATAATCATCCTGTACTTGGCTTATAACTATATGAAGATGTACAAGTACGCATATTTACTAATTTCCTTCTTGGTATGCTATCTCAAGCTGGGGTTAGGAACACTGATAGCCTAAGGCATTTAAAGTAAACAGTTGTAATGACCCCATTCTTGTTTTTAAAATACATCGCTACTTCGTCAGACGCTTTAAGATAAAATCTTATAATTTGGTCGACATAGTAAACACGGGATTCCCAATAAGTGATGCAATCAATATCATAAAACTTTGCATAATGAGCATAAAAATAAGAAAACTTCTGCCTATACATGTCTAAGAGGAGAAAAGAGATGTTTTGATCTTTTCAGATCGGCTAGATACGTAACTGAAAAGAAGGCCTCATCAATATTTATCTACTATCCAGTTTAGAATAATGCGTTTTAAAAATTCATTATACTTACAAAGAAATTGAATATAGTTTGGACATATCTCGCTTGCAGCCCTTTTTTCCATTTTGGAAACGAGTTCTCGCTCCGTGCCTAAAGCATTATTGTTTGAAATTTAATTTGTAGGAGCTACATTTACAGCTCTTTGTTCACCTTGAAAGATTACACTCTTGACCTATAAATTGTTCCAAACGATTCACAAAGACTTAGCAACCTTTACTAAAGAGAAAATCTGATGTGTTACACTCACATAACTCTCTCTACTCTTGAACAAACTATTTTTACAAACGCTTATACTCCATATGCTTCATGTTAATCGAGATATTAATCTTATTGCTAATTTTCTTGTAGATGCAAGGGGAATATGGTAGGCTTTAAGCGATAGTCAGATATTCTAAGAGCTGGTTGCTATGTGGCGCATTCCATTCTCTTTGTATGTCCAGTACAATAATTAATAACGAATTCCCATTTGAGAAAAAGTATTGGAAAATTTAAGCGAATAACAAGCAATATTTCGAAAACTTTCACTCAACAAAAAAAAATGTATATGACATAAATTGTATGTTTTAACGAGATCTACATTTTTTGTGTACAAAAATTTTATCTACTTCATACGGTTTACTAGTTATGCAAAAGTCATTCACAATGAAGAGGACTTTTGGGGACATTCCTAGAAAATTCAAGATATACATTTCATTTGTCCTGAAAATATCTTAAACATGTGATATTTTAATCAAAATAGTTAGAGCCATTTTAGAGAAAATAAAAAATTTCGAAAAATGTTCCATGTAAAGGGTAGTTTGGGGTGGGGGATTTTCTTTAAAATCTTCGTGTCGCATCTTTGAAAGATACTGAACCTAAATACAAAGTTTGGTATTTATCCGACTTTTCGTTTTTGAGTTATGCTGATTCACAAACACACACACCGTCCTTTTTCTAAAAATGCTTTTTCTGGATTCAGGGGGCCTCAAAACATGTATTTCCGGTGAAATCTCGATATCGAATTTTTGGGTGGAATGCAATACTTCCCCTACTTACTCTACGTAGTAGAGAAAGTAAAAACAGTATACACTGCCGTTTGTGAAAATTGCAACACCATGAAAAAAATTTCCGAATAACTCCAAACTTGGTGGAAGTATAGAAGAGAGTGCCAACAAAAGTGATTAGGCTTGCAGAGAGATGGGGTACACGTAGGCCGAGCAGAGCTCTCTCGTGTCGTCCGACAAGGTCACTGTTGCGCCCAGTGTAGTCAGTGCAGAGCTGTCAAACAAAGTGAAAACAATAAAGTGATTGCCAGTATGCCTCGTCGACTCAAAGGGGGCCATATCGACTTGTGAGTGAGTTCGAACGGGGTGGAATGATCGGTCTCCGAGAACCGGATGTGTCATACCGTGACATTTCGGCTCGTACAGGGCATGCTGCTACGACAATCATGCGTGTGTGGAAGCAGTGGATAGATGAAGGTCGTAGGCAGCGAAGAGCGGGTACTGGACCACGGAACATGACCACATCAAAGGGATGACCGTCATCTTGTCCGCATGGTCATAACGGACCGTCCAGCTTCATCTACAGTGTTGGCTCGACGCTGGAGCACTGCAACAGGTGTGAACTTGTCTTCATCAACGGTTCGTCGCCGTCTGCTGCAGGTTGGACTGGTTGCATGCAGGCCATTACGTCGGCTTCCATTGTTCAGAAAACACAAGCTCCTCCGACTGCAATGGTCATGTAAACACCGTCACTGGGGTGCTGATTGGCAAAATGTAGCCTTTTCGGACGAGTCCCGCTTCAACGTGTCCTACAGTGATGGCCACCTACGTGTCCGGCAGTACCGTGGTGAGCGCAACCTGGAAGGCTGCATTGTTGAGTGGCATAGCGGACAAACACCAGGTGTGATGGTTTGGGGCGCCATTGGTTACAACAACCGATCTCGCCTCCTACGAATTGAGGGCACTTTGAACAGCAATTGGTACCTAACGGTGGTTGTAGAGCCTGAGGTACTCCCCCTGCTTCAGGCCTCTCCACAGGCCACATTTCAACAGGACAATGCCCGGCTACATATTGCGAGGAATGTACAAGCCTTCGAAGAGCGATGGGACGATTGCTTCCCTGGCCTGCACGTTCGCCTAACATGTCGCCCATCGAACATGTCTGGGATATGGTTGGTCGGCACCTGGTGGGTCTTGTCCTCTAGAAAGCAGTGTCACGGATTTGTGGACTCGAATACAAACTGCGTGGAGGGAAATCCCTCAGGAGCTTATTCAGAACCTTTTTGATTCAATGCCACGGCGTATAGCAGCTCTAATTGCAGCGCATGGAGGCCACACCAAACACTGAATATTACGGCTCAAAGGTCATGTACAGATTTGAAAAGTTTATCATTTGTTACTTGTTATGTACCTAGCCTATGGTATTAAATTCATTGAATTTTCTTCTTGGTGTTGCAATTTTCAAAACCGGTAGTGTATGTTGCATTCACACGATTTTCCTTACTCATTCTTCCACAAACTACTCTTACAAAAGCTTATTTTTCTGTCTACTTCTTGTTAATCGAAATAAATTCTCATTACAATTTCGTTGTAGGTATTAGAAGAAGAGTCCTAGGCTATAAGTTATATGTTATAGGTTGTTCAGCGGAGGGGGGACACCTCGGCACGGTGACCTACAGAGAACCATTGTGTTTACCGTCTCCCAGGAGAAATGAAGAGACGTGCGGAAATCCCTAACATTTCCAAGCTCGCAGACTGTGTTTCACCGCCGGAGCCGCCGAGAGAGGGCGATGAACAACTCACCATCGAGCAGCCTCCCTGGAGTTCAGTACTCTTGGAGTGTACTTTCCAGTGAAAACGCATCAGCGCAATCTGTCCGGCACCGCCATACGCCATGAAACCTAGGAACACACCTGAAAGATAGGAAGGAAATGGAATGAGAGGGAAATGCAAGAAAGGAAATCGTAATAGAAAAGAAACCACCCCAGAATTCGCCTGCCGACCCCGAGGAAACCATGATAACCCCTGGGTCAGAGTGGACGGTCACTGGGGATCGAACCCGGGACTTCCCGAATGCAGACCACAGACGTTCCATCTGAACCATACCGCTCGGTCAGTCCTGGTTTTCAAAAAGCTAAGATACTTCACTTGATAAAAGTATAAGTATTAGGAAATTCAAACGAATAACAAACAATAATTCGGAAATGTTTAATCGCCCCAAAAGGTGCATTTAATATGAATTGTGTGCTTTAACGAGATCTACGTTTTTTTGTGTAGTAAAATTTTGCCTATCTCTTTATTTGTCATAGAAATTTCTCAAACATGTGATATTTTAATCAAAATCGTTATGCTCATTTTTGAAAAAATCTGATGTGTTACACTCACATGACTTTCTCTACTCTTGTACACACTATTTTACAAACGCTTATTCTCCATCTACTTCATGTTAATCGAGATAAACATTTGCAGACTCTATCTTATTGCTAATTTTCTTGTAGATGTAAGGGGATAATATATTTACAAGGACAATTTGGAAATACAGTAGCCTTTAAGCACATACATATCTCTTAATAGCTGGTTGCTAGGTGCAGCACCATTCCCTTTGCCACAGATTATAACTCTTTGCATATCCAAGACAAAGAAATGAATAACGAATTCCCATTTTAGAAAATAAGTATTGAAAAATTTAAGGGAATAACAAGCAATATCTCGAAAATGGTGCACTCAACAAAAAGAATGTATATGACATAAATTGTGTATTTTAACGCGATCTGCATTTTTTGTGTAGTAAAATTTTTCCTATCTCTTATGGTTTACCAGTTATGCAAAATTTGTTCACAATGGAGAATACTTTTGGAGACATTCCCAGAAAATTCAAGATATACATTTTATTTATCATAAAAATATGTTAAACATATGATATTTTAATCAAAATCGTTAGAGCCATTTTTGAGAAAATTAAAATTTTAGAAAGATCTTCCATGTAAAGGGTAATCTGGGGCGGGGGATTTTCCTGAAAACCTTCGTGTCGCATCTCTGGAAGATACTGAACCTAAATACCAAGTTTGGTGTTTATCCGACTGTTCGTTTCAAAGTTATGCTGTTCACAGACAGACACACAGACAGACACACACACGGACATGTTTCCAAAAATGCTTTTTTTGGATTCAGGGTGTCTCAAAACATGTATTTCCGGTGAAATCTCGGTATCGAATTTTTGGGTGGAATACAATACTTCCCCTACTTACTATACGTAGTAGAGAAAGTAAAAAATAAAACATATGGAAAAGGTTTCCACGTTAAGAGTAGTTGGGATGGAAGATTCTCTTGAAAACCTTCCTATATCATCTTTGGAGGATATTCAACTTACAAATTCCAAGGTTTGGTACTTATCGGACTTATGTTGTGCTTACACATACGGAACCTTTTATGAAAATTCTTTTTGTAGTTCAGGGATCCCAAAACATGTATTTTCGATGGAAAACTCGGTGTCGGATTTTTGGGTGGAACACAACACTTCCTCTATTTTAAATACGTCCTAGAAGATTGGAAAGCAGTAAACGTAAAGTTGCAAGCGTTTCTAAAACGGCATATGTGTTGCCTTTTGTCGCACTGCTACGGACCTCTCTCTGGCTGTTCGTCGTCTTCTTTCCTGGTATGGATGTTGACTTGCTGTAAGAAAATACCCCTACATCACTTCTATGTTGGCCTATGCTCTTAACTTTGATCTAGGGAGTGGTAAAAAGAGACGAAATAAAAAAGTTCGCTTTAACTGTAATTTATTTACACCTGGTATTAGCATATGTGGGATAGAATCTATCAAGCTGTACCTCCCACTCTATGTAGCTTTCCTAAATTTCTAACAGTTTCTTCACACAATCAATCATTTGAGCGGCATGAATTTCACACGTTGACGAGATTGTACAAAGTCGTGCGAATCCCTGCTATATTTATACATCCTGCAAAAGACGCTATTTTTCTCATAACTATTTTAAAGCACTACGACGATTGACTGATCACCTTAGCGTCGTATGAGAACATTTGCTCTCATATCCCTTATGACACATTTAGACTTTACATTTTTGTCCCAACCTCTCTCTCTCTCTTCCACCTCTACTTGTCTCTCTCGCTCCAGCGTCTCTGTAGTTAAGCTCAGCCTATACCACGTACTTCATGCCTATCACCCTAGAATATCTCCGCCTGGTACTGCTTGGCTTCGTGCGCTAACTGCACAGCTGCACGGCTAAGTAGCTTCGATTACATTTAACATATAACATATTTACACTTTTATAATATTATTTGCATTAATACAGATATTTACATTGATGCGCCATTGTTTCCTCTACAGTATATAGGTGTTTATCAAATGACAGGTAATTACACAAAGCAAACTGAAATTGCTGTCTCTGATTGAGATCAAAACACTGATGGAAGTGCCTCCCTTTACTTCCATTAAGAGTTACAAAGCAAGATAGAGAGGCAGTGTTCACAGTTTTAGAGCATAACATTCAAGCGATAGTATATTCTGCCAGGGGAAGCGGATGAAATGGAATATGCAATAATTATAAACCTTTCGTTTCTTCCCGTTTGTGAGAAATTTTGTCGATGTATCAAGTCGCCGCTTTTATTTCAAACACACTTGAGTCGTTTTAAACCTCCAACTAATATGACACTATACTCCCTCAGCATCCAGATACTATGCCCATATATCGACGAACATAGTCCTTGGTAGTGATGCATTTTTCCCGTCTATGTTTGAGATAAACATATTATCTGAAGAATAAAATGTTTATCTTGAAGTTTCTGTAAATAGCCTTTTGAAATCGTTTTCAGATTGAATTTTATATGATTTTGTATAACTGGGAAACATAAGAGACAGACGAAATCATATTACATCCACAATCTTTCTTACACGTTTCCTTTTCTTGGCTGGAAAGCAGACCTCATTTGTAATAGTTCGTTCTTTTCTCGCATTGTATATGCTGGTCTTAGACGCACCAGTAAATTCTGAGGTTAATGTCACAATGGTATCTACGGAAGAGGTTCGATACTGCTTACAAAGCTTGCTGAATACGTTTAAAACAATTATTTTCTCACACTGTTTAAAGGTTTTCCTTTTCTGTGTTTTGCTAATGCAGAAGAAGCACTCTGCTCGTTGTCACATGTTTACACTCACAAGTACTGGACTAATTAGAATGTAACGTTCACTGCAGCAAAACATACGGCTTGTGTAGGTATTTAGGTTCAGTGCTTTCTAAAGATGTGACACGCAGAATCAAGAAAATCCATTGAACCCAAACTACGTTTTATAATGGAGGTACAAAAAATGGAACAGCTTTAGAAATGTATTATTTTCTAAAAAACTGATTTTTATTAAACTACCATAAATTAAAGATATTTACATGGGATGTCAGTTGCTTCTCGCGATTGCATGGAAACAGTATGGGATTTTAAGGCCAGTATATAGCGCCCAGTTCTTAAACATTTGACTATAGCTGTTCCCTTTGTACCTTAACGAAATGTGTAATGCAGCTATTTCTGCAAAGTTTTATCTCGATTATAATAAAGTAAGGAAAGGCAAAGAAAGATAGGTATCATGAAGGGGCCCCCGGAGACGGGGCAGAGCACCGCACGCAGGTCAGTTGGCCCATTGTGCTTCCAAAGTGATCCTGGGAGGGAAGGATGAGGGAAGACACCCGAAGGGCGACTAGATTCAGATGCCGACGGACACAAGCATGGACGAGGCCCCTAACGTTTCCAGATAGAACGCATCCGACACCGCACGGTCCCTGCTTACAAGCCACCAACCTCCAGGGACCCCCGGAGATGGAGAGACCTAACTGAGCAGTACCACAGCGACGCCAGGGAAGAAATCTTTACAGAGAGCAAGCTACCGCCCAGACGCAACCCGCCGAACACCGTCGCCTGGTCCTACAACCCTGAAACAAATGACAAGTAAGTCGATGGGTAGAGGAAATCAGAGGAAGGAGAGTCGTGGTAGAAGATGAACCGACCCAGCATTCGCCTGGCGACCCGAGAAACCACGGAAAACCAATGGGCCAGATTGGGCGGTCCTCGGGTTCGATCCCGGAACCTCCCGAATGTGGGCTACAGACGTAACAGTCTGAGCCATCCCGCTAAAATGAAGTAGATAGAAAAATAAACTTTGGTAAGAATAATTTGTATATCCACTAATAAACGATAGAGTGTAGAGAAAGTTATAGGAATGTAGCTCATTAGTTTTTTTTAGTTTCCTATGCTCGGAAGATGACTACTGTTCTTAAAGTACATATACAGTAAATCAGCGATTCTATATCGATATACCCTACATGATCAAAAGTATCCGGACACCTGGCTGAAAATGACGTACAGTTTCGTGGCGCCCTTCATCGGTAATGCTGGAAGTCAATATGGTGTTGGCCCACCCTTAGCTTTGATGACAGCGTTCACTCTCGCAGGCATACTTTCAATCAGGTCCTGGAAGGTTTCTTGGGGAATGGCAGCCCATTCTTCACGGAGTGCGCAACTGAGGAGAGGTATCGATGTAGGTCGGTGAGGCCTGGCACGAAGTCGGCGTTCCAAAACATCCCAAAGGTGTTCTATGGGATTCAAATCAGGACTCTGTGCAGGTCAGTCCGTAATGGGATGTTATTCTCGTATAACCACTCCTCTACAGCCCGTGCAGTATGAACAGGTGCTCGATCGTGTTGAAAGATGCAATCGCCATCCCCGAATTGCTCTTCAACAGTGGGAAGCAAGAAGGTGCTTAAAATATCAATGTGCGTCTGCGCTGTGTCGTGCCACGCAAAACAACAACGGGCGCAAGTCCCCTCCAGGAAAAACACGACCACACCATAACACCACCACCTCCGAATTTCACTGTTGGCACTACACGCGCTGACAGATGACGTTCACCGGGCATTCGCCATACCCACACCCTGCCATCGGATCGCCACATTGTGTACCGTGATTTGTCACTCCACACAACGTTTTGCCATTATTCAATCGTGTAATGTTGATGCTCCTTACACCAAGCGAGGCGTTATTTGGCATTTTCTTGCGTGATGTGTGGCTTATGAGCAGCCGCTCTACCATGGAATCCAAGGTTTCTCACCTCACGCCTGTCATAGTACTTGGAGTGGATCCTGATACAATTTGGAATTCCTGTGTGATGGTCTGGATAGATGTCTGCCTATTACTCTTTACGACCCTCTTCAAATGTCGGCGATCTCTATCAGTTAACAGACGAGGTCGGCCTGTACGCTGTTGTGCTGTACATGTCCCTTCACGTTTCCACTTCACTATCACATCAGAAACAGTGGACCTAGGGATGTTTAGGAGTGTGGAAATCTCGCGTACAGACTTCTGACACAAGTAACACCCAATCACCTGACCACGTTCGAAGTCCGTGAGTTCCACGAAGCGTCCCATTCTGCTGTTTCACGATGTGTAATCACTACTGAGGTCGCGGATAATGAGTACCAGGCAGAAGGTGGCAGCACAATGCACCTAAGATGAAAAACGTATGTTTGTGGGGTGTCCGGATACTTTTGATCACATAGTGTATGTCTTTACAGTCGTGGAGATAGCCGAAAGGCGAAGTTGAGACACGATGATAAGCTGATGTCGCGCCATCAACGGGATGGAAGATAAACGTTATGTGGCCAGTTAGAACACCTAGTTGCTAATCGCTTCTACTTTATATGGCCTGATCCAGCTTTGCTTGAGGCTCTTCTCAGTAATGCTTCACACACTCGTGTAACTGCGCAGATGCGGTTTCATTTACACATTAGTTATCGACCATACTCAGAGAAGGCTATCTGGATATTCAAAATATATTATTGATATCATAAAAATCGTATGTTTGAATAAAATTTAATGTTCTCACATGTTAGGGTATACGAACGAACAGTTCTCTATAGTTTTAAATATTTATTACTGAAGTTCTAGAAAACAGAAAGGAAATCCTTTTGTGTAGATTTCACAGAAAATACATGTTTTGGGGTGCACTGAATGCATATAAAGATTTTTTGGAAACATGTCCGTGTGTGTGTCTGTCTGTCTGTCTGTGTCTGTGAACAGCATAACTCAGAAACGAACAGTCGGATAAACACCAAACTTGGTACTTAGGTTCAGTATCTTCCAGATATGCGACACGAAGGTTTTCAAGAAAATCCCTCCACTCCAGAGTACCCTTTACATGGAAGATTTTTCGAAAATTTTAATTTTCTCAAAAATGGCTCTAACTATTTTGAATAAAATACCATAAGTTTAAGACATTTTTATGGCAAATAAAATGTATATCTCGAATTTTCTGGGAATGTCTCCAAAAGCATTCTTTATTGTGAACGACTTTTGCATGACTGGTAAACCATAAGAGATAGACAAAAGTTTACTACACAAAAAATGTATATCGCGTTAAAACAAGAATTTATGTCATAAACAAATTTTTGTTGAGTGAACCATTTTCGAGATATTGCTTGTTATTCCCTTAAATTTTCTAATACTTTTTCTCAAATGGGAATTCGTTATTCATTTTTTTTGTCCTGGTAATGCAAAGAGAATGGAATACTCCACATAGCAACCAGCTCTTAAAATATTTGACTATCGCTTAAAACCTAGCAATTCCCCTTGCATCTACAAGAAAATTAGCAATAAGATTAACATCTCGAGTAACATGAAGCATATGGAGAATAAGCGTTTGTAAAAATAGTTTGTACAAGAGTAGAGAAAGTCATGTGAGTGCAACACATCAGATTTTTCTTTAATATACTGTGCCGATTTTTTCGTGGGCGTTATGCGCTGTTTAGTTAGTGCTCTTAGAGACCGTAGCCGCGAAAGGTTGAGTGCAGGTTTCTCTCTCTCTCTCTATCTCTCTCTCTCTCGGGTGTGGGGTAGTTTTGGCCGTGGGGGATTGTGTATTTTGGTAAGTGTCCTGCATATCGTAATTTGGGTCTTTGTTACACATAATGAGATTGGCCGAATATGAGCGTTTGCAATGCCCTGTGTGCTCAAGTAATTTCAATTTGTGGGAATGCATTTCTGAATCACGAGAGTTCTAGATACTGGGGTGTATAATTGCAATTTGCTAAAGTTTAAAGGCAAAATGGGGCGTCATAATTATGTCAAATGTTGTAATTGTGTCAGACTTATATAAATGAATTATGTAAATGCTATACTCCCCTCCAGGCAACTTCTTGAATTCCTAACCTGGTGTAATGTGTTATTTATGTGACCTTCAAAATGAACTATGAAGTTACTTCAAGATCTTTTGGGTCAGCATTGTGTAAAATGTTTCCGTGCAATATATGTACATTACAGACTATGTAAATCAGTCGTTAACAAGTTAAATACAGGTCTTTCAAAAAGAGTGTCCTATCTTTGAACTTAAATAAAACACTTTTATAAATGATAGAGTATACGTTGGCCCAATTTTCAATGACAGAAGAACGTAAATTACGTCCAACTTCACGAATAACACGCGTAATGTTATTCACAAGATCATTTACTGTTTCTGGCTTGTTGACATAAACTCGAGATTTAACATAACCCCACAAGAAGTAATCAAACGGCGTTAAATCACATGACCTCGGGGGCCAGTTAACATCATCACAACGGGAAATGATGAAACCTCTGAACTTCTCCTTCAAAAGATCGATTGTTTCGAGAGAAGTATGACATGTGGTACAATCTTGCTGGAACCAGATGCTTCTGAGATCCATACCATCTAATTGAGGCCAAAAATAGTCCCTTATAAGAGCCCGGTATCTTTCCCCACTGACAGTTAGAGCTTCTCCATCTTCATCTTGGAACAAATACGGACCAATGATTCTACTATACCAAAATCCACACACACAGTAACCTTTTGGGGATGAAGTGGTCGTTCTTGAATCTGCATTGGATTGTGATTGCTTCAATAGCGGCAACTTTGTTTGTTAACACAGCCATCCATCCAAAAGTGGGCTTCGTCGCTGAAGATGATTTTTCGACAAAATTCCGGTGAGTTTCCAATTGCTCCATAGCTCAGTTAGCGAATACACGGCGCAACCTATGGTCGTTGGGCTTTAGTTCTTGAGTTAACACCATGTGTAAGCGTGAAACTTCAAGTCCAGATGCAGAATTCGTGAAGTTGTGGTCGGCGAAAGCCCCAATTCTTGCGCTCGACGAGCAATTGATTTGTTTCCGTTCTCGCGTACACTCTCACGAACGGCGCCTATGTTTTCGTTGGAGCGCTTACGTCGATTACGTACAGGCGTTCTTTGATCGCTGACAGAACCACTTCTTTCATATTTATCGATCAAACGCCGAATCGTTCTCTCGCAGGGACGATTATGCACACCGTAAACTTTATACAATACACGGAAGGTTTGGCGAACAGATGACCTATTTTGATAATAAAGTTTCACAATTTCTACGCGTTGCTGAATGCTGTAACGTTCCATGGCTATTTGCCAATAACAACTGTAACCACATGAAAATAATGAATGCTTTAACTCAATAACAACGGCAGCTATCACATGTTAAAGATAGGACACTCATGCACAGACTTGTACCTTGCCGTTTTCCTGTTTTGTACGGACGTCTAGTAGTTCATTACCCCCCTTTACTTATCAACTGATGGCTAGTGAAAAATCTGTTTGGGAGGGGAAGGCGCAGTGCAATACAAAATAGAGTTTTTTTTTATTTCATTTCAGTTCAGTTTATTTGAACGCTCAAATGTCAGGTGCTGTACAGTTTGAGGGGATCCTCAGAAGCTGAATAATGAGGCAGTATTTTATATCACAACACTGTGAATGCCAGAGTGAATAGTGTAAATTAACATTATTGTATGACAATGCTTTTACATGTTTGTTAGCTATAAGCATTGTTAGGAAATAAGTTTACATGGCCTCACTGAAACTGACAATAGGAGTGGGTAACAATGAAGCGATGGGGTGAGTTGTTTATCAATTAGAAGTGACAAACAAATGACGTCAGGGTAGCGTGCCTTTCTTTAGAAATGGAGGGAATATCTTCCCTAGAGAATATGTGTTTGTAATTATGATTGGCTGACAAAACAGACGCTAATGTTGGCGCGATTTGGTAACCAATAGCAGCTCTGTTATAATGTTTAGGCATATCGGGGTGAGGGAGTATAAATTCTTGAGCCAAAAGCAAGTATCGCGCAGTTCTACAGAATCATTCACGAGGTAAACGTCGCGCAGTTCTACAGAATCTCTCGCGTCGTAAAGTTAGTTACAAAATGTGAAGTAGGTACCGACAACTATTACGACAGTAATTACATTCAGAAATATAACAGTTTCAGTCAGGCGTGTATCAAAATTAAAGATGTGAAATTAATTAAGTGTGACGGCAATAAAAGTGTAAAAACAAATTATTTTATCAGTGTTATCTTTTAGTAACAACTCCTTTCCGTTTACACGCCCTGCTTAGAGATATTTGCTCGACTGAGTAATAATAGCTAGCCGGAGGACAAAGAACCCAAAATTCAAAATAGTAAAACAATAACAGGCGCTCAGCGAATGAGATAACACGAACAGAATCCTGCGACAATAACCATTAGGGAATTTATCTTAAATCGCTCGAAATGATTGAAATTTGCTATGGCTAAACAGAAATTGAGCAAATCCAAAATTCGGAACAAGTTTTTTGCTCTGGAATTGATGTTGAATCTTAGGAAAATCTTTCTCTTGTAAAGTGCCCTTTCAAGGTTGTGGTCCAGATGTTCCATTGGAGAGTCGTGTGGTTTTTAATTTTCCTTTTTAAGGTAACATATTGGAGCTCCATCGTAGACTTTGCAGCTTCTTTTACTAGTAGGTCTACTTTCTCTTTTCCGAAAGTCCCTGTGTGTCCGCGACAGACGAGAGGCTCTGCTGAGCTATTAATTTTATATCACTGGCCATTGGGTTTGTATTGTATTTGTCATTTATTGAGTTCAACCTGCTTGTGAATCGCTGTATAATTTACATTTTTGCTGTCCTTGCACCGTTCTAATGCTGACTTAATAGCCAAAGTTCAGCTTGAAACGCAATTTGAGGAGAGTTTGTGTTATGCTGAAAATATTTCAAGGTCTTTCCAGATACCACGAAGGTTCAACCAAACTGATAATTTTCATCATTCCTAGGTATGCGTGAGTCATTCTTGTAGATGAGTCATAAGCGATGAAGTAGATATTATCTTTACGTTATATGCACCACGCTTTGGGCGTCAATTTGAAGTAGGTTGTATAGAAGGAGTTGTATTATATTTCAACTGTTGGGGAGCCGAACTTGTAGTAGTTGCAACCGCACGTATGGTACCCGCTTTCCGGTAGCCTTCGCCCCAAATGTACTTTCAGGTGGCCTTTGTCCCAAGTTAAAAAAAAATATTAACTTTATAATTTGACAGTTTCTTTAAATATTTATGTTTGCCTCGGCTGCGCCAGTATTTATTTTAGAGACATGGATATCTTGGCAGGGTTGTGATGCGACAAGAATGTTGGCTTACACAGATTATAATTTTACTTCACTCCTTTTATTAATGTTTGACACGATTTAAATAACACTTCACTGATATTAATTAATTACACTTTTTAACGCGTAAACTTATTTTTTGTCTCACACGAATACGTGTTAAATCTCTTGAGGACGCAAAAGCAACGCATCCAGTTAAGAGCACTGTCTGCAGGCAAACTGAATTGATTTCAACCGTATAAACTTGTAAATTTCTGTATTTCAAGTCTCTGATTGGCTATTCCTAATCCAATAGAATACCTTCTTTTAACTAAAGCTTTTTCTGGTTGCTGATTGGCTATTTTATAAACTGTCACTAAAATTACATTATTGTTACTCCAATAATCAGAAGTAGTATTATTAAACTCTCAAACTCATTATTTCATCAAGGTTACCTCATTGTTAGCAACTTTTAACTTATTATTCTCACAGCTCCTACATTATTAAATTACGTAATGCATTACATAACATTATTACACATGGATACAATAATATAAGCATATGCAATGACTATTACATACATTTTACAAATTATTACATATACATATTGCTTCAAGGCAGGCTGTTATTGAATTTACATATTATATAATTTGACTGAAATCATTTAAGTGTTAAAAATACTGTCTCAGAGTTAACTATTGCTGTCAAGTCTCTTAAAAATGCTAGGATGATCAGATTGAAGATATCTTTCTTGCTCCTCCATGGTGATCTGGATAATTGGCACTGATTCACTTCATTATTGCCAGTTCAGCCTTACCAAATAACCAGTAACAAGGAATTAAAAGAGCATACACTTGTGAGCCGAGTGTAGCAGTATTTCAGTAACAGATGGCAATGATTGGTTACCAAAATAGAGTATTGGACTATTTTATCTTTTCTTGGTACTCACACCTGTATTTCGGCTACTTGTGAATTTCTAGTACACATCAAAATTTGCTGTACCAAGCTTTTTCGCCATTATTTCATATGTTTCAAGGATCTTTTCAGTGAGCGAGATGTTTTGAATAAGAATCTTAGTGGCAGGATCTTTTAAATGGATCTTTGAATGAATCGGATCTTTGATGAACCGGTTCTATTTATGATGGAAGATTTTAACACACTTTTTAAACATTTTAAATACTTGTTCAACATTTTAAACACTATTTAAAGATTTGAAACACGTTTAAACACATTTCAAACACTTCAACACATTGTAACATATTGCAGTACAAGAAAGTCATGTGTTCTCTGACAAAAGAAGTTTCAGCCATTGCCGTCATTCACATGTATTGCACCCGAGGTACTATGGGAGCTTTTCTTGTATTCCCAACTTTGTAAATAGAAATACAGCCGAGATACTTCAAGTTGCCCAGACACCTGAAACGTAACAGATAGATTAGCTTGGCTTCTGATTCGCTACTTAGATAGATAAGGTATCTTTATTGGTTTCAAATTATTGAAGTTATTTCACAAGTATTTAGTGCATGGGTCATTGACCGTACATGCATATTTAAAATACAATAGGGTGACAAAATCAACAACAGAGAAAGAAAACACTACAAAAAGGAACAAGAAAAACGGAAGATAGAGATAAATTACCTTTGTCTAACTGAATAAATTTGACCTAGCTTCGCACACTTTAGCCAAAAAATTGCCCATGTTTTGCCAGTTCCTCTGGTCAGCCAGCAGATCCCAACATGCCAATCTCTTTCTTGAGAGACTTAAGAATTTTTCTTTAGGTTTGATCGTTCGCTGGTTCTCCCACTGTGCACATTCAGACAAAATATGTACCCAGTCCTCATCCAAATCACAGAATGGGCAGATTCTGCTGCCAGAATCATCAGTCATTTTCTGTACCCTCCAGCTCCCCAGTCTAAACCATGCCATTCCTAATCTTTCCTTTCTTCCTAAATTAAGTATGTATGCCTCTTTATCCCAGTTCAATTTTATTTCATTTGCTAGACTTAGAGAAGGTTTAATTTTACAATCCGATTCTATTTCGTGTTGGTTGATGTCTCTTAGTCTTCTTCTGACCCTTTCCATATGTTTTTGTTTCAGCTCTTTGCCATACTGACCCCATTCCTATTCTTCTCAAACCCCTTTCCAAATCAGCTGCCCAAAACTTAGGAGACAGGTTTTCTCGCTGGTATTTATAACAATTGAATCGTAGTGTGGGGTTATCCCCCTGCATCAGCCAGTACTTCACTGCTCTTATTTTGCAGTGTATTGTGTCTTCATAACATCCCACCTCCCTCAATAGCCCAGAATTTGATGTGCCTTGTGAAACTGCAAGAATTCTTTTCCAAAATGCTACCTGTGTTTTATTTACATGCTCTGCTCTTTCCCATCCCCAGATTTCACTTCCGTATAACAAAATCGGCCTTATCATAGAGTTATACATCTTTTCTAATGTATCTACAGGTACATCCGGTATCCGCGAGAGGGTACGTAATAATTCGTTTAACTGCCCTCGTGCTTTGTAGTTAGTTACTGATAGATGTTTGTTCCATTTTCCTCTCATATTAAACATTGTCGCGGTATCTTCGTGTTATCTTATTTGCTGAGCGCCTGTTATTTTTGTACTATTTTGAATTTGGGTTCTTTGTCCTCCGGCTAGCTATTATTACGCAGTCGAGCAAATCTCTTGAACAGGGTGTGTAAACGGAAAGGAGTTGTTACTAAAGATAACACTGATAAAAGAATTTGTTTTTACACTTTTATTGCCGTCACACTTCATTAATTTCACATATTTACTCTGGATATACGCCCGACTGAAACTGTTGTATTTTCGAATGTAACTATTATCACTTATTTGCCGCACATTATTAATTCGCGTATTTCACATCTTTTAACTAACTTTACGACGCGAGAGATTCTGTAGAACTGCGCGACGTGTAACCCGTGAATGATTCTGTAAAACTGCGCATTACCCGTCTCTGGCTCGGAATTTATACTCCCTCACCCCGATATGCCTAAAGATTATAATCGAGCTGCTATTGGTTAATAAAACGCGCCAACATTAGCGTCTATTTTTATATCCAATCAAAATTACGAACACATATGCTCTACGGAAAATATTCCCTCCATTTCTAAAGAAAGGTACGCTCCTCTGACGTCATTTGTTTGTCTCATGTAATTGATAAACAACTCACCCCATCATTTCAATGTTACCCGCTCCTATTGTCAGTTTCAGTGAGGCCGTGTAAACTTATTTCCTAACAATGCTTATAATTAACAAACATCTCAAATCATTGTCATACAATAATGTTAATTTACACTACAATCACTCTGGCATTCACAGTGTTGTGATATAAAATACTGCCTCAACATTACTCCTAAATAGGAGAAATGTTTAACGTTTTGTAGTTCTAGCCCCTTGTAATACATTTCTCATCCCTGCCATACACATAGCCATTTTTGTTTTTGTTTTATTAATGTTTACCACCAGACCCCATTGTTTACAATATTCATCCAACCTATTAATACCTTTCTGTAAGTCTTCTGTCGTCACTGACAAAATTGTCATGTCATCCGCGTATAAAAGTACAGGAATGCAGACATCGTCTACTTTTGGGCCATTCATTTCCTCTGCTATTAACACGTCATCTATATCGTCTATGAATAAATTCAACAATAAGCTTTAGTTTCTGATTCACGAGAGGTTAGGTTAGGTTTAGTTTTTTTCATATAAGCTTAGCTTGGTTAACCAGTGGTTTAGGTTTAGTTATTTATATATATAAGCTTAGGTGAGTTAACTGGTGGTTACACCAAAGCACGCGAGGGAAGCGAGCGTGCGCTCCTTATCACGTTTATGATTCGCTACTTACTTAAGCCTTGTCTTCTGATTCACGAGAGGCTTAGCCTTTTTTATGTAAGCTTAGGTTAGACTAATTGTCCTTCGGAGTACACCGTGTTGTATTAATAGTTCCGCTAATTCCTTTGGCTTTTCCCAAAACCTCCGAGTAAACGCTAATAACTGTGCTCACACCCGTTACAAGCCATTCTGTAACTTTTACAGACAAACTACGGCTATTGAACCTTACGGTAAACTTTTCCATATTTCCTTTCCCTACATTTGCATACACTCGCTGGATTATTTCGCCAAATTTTGCATTATTCAGTTGCCAGAACTACATCCAAACATCGCCAAATTCGCCTATATAAAGAAAGCAGCCTCACATTTACTATGAATTGATTTCGTGAGTATTATGTGCCTTGTATCGCTGTTGAAACATACCTAACCTTATCCAATTTTTTTAAAGCAGCAAAGACATATTGAAGTTATCGCTATTACGTCCACGAAAATAAGCAGCTTCTATAACTACATAGTTAGTCATCACTAAATTCGTAGTCTGATCTCTGCTAAAATTGTTACCAAAAACAAAACCTTCAGCTTTTCGCTGAGCGAAGTATAATTGCGACAAAGAGCAAAATGTATTAGGGCTTTTACTATCAACGAGAATTTAATTGAGGTTAGCGAATGCTTCTTTTCATTATAATTATTTCGAGACCGAAGGTCCAGAAATAATTATCTTATGAAAGAAAGCATGAGTTTGAAACCTAAATTAAATTGTAATGCAAAACTAGTAGCACGAGTGCTACTCGGCTAGATAATCACACGAAAAACTTCTTATGAACTTACCTATTTAGCACCAACCATGATTGTTGCAAGCAATCTCTCTGTCGCTAACTGAACCGTCAATTTTATAATTTCTCTCCGTACAGAATTCTGTAAATTGGTTTCACAACATACTTTTGTTCTTCTTTGTGTTTTCTGGCGATAAATTATCTACAGCTGCTTTTATATTACCAATATTTTGACTTCAAAAGCGCAACATTTTCAGCTGCTATTATTGTAGTCACAGCCTACATGATCTCACTCACTGCATTCATACAAATTAAAAACAAGTGCAGCACCAGAAAATACTGTCAGTGTAGTACGGCTTTGATTGGTTTTCTTTTTACTTTCTCTACCACGTATAGTAAGTAGGGGAAGTATTGCATTCCACCCAAAAATTCGATACCGAGATTTCACCGGAAATACATGTTTTGAGACCTCCTGAATCCAAAAAAAGCATTTTTGGAAACATGTCCGTGTGTGTGTCTGTGTGTGTGTGTGTGTGTGTGTGTGTGTGTGTGTCTGTGTGTGTGTCTGTGTGTCTGTGAACAGCATAACTCAAAAACGAACAGTCGGATAAGCACCAAACTTGGTATTTAGGTTCAGTATCTTCCAGAGATGCGACACGAAGGTTTTCAAGAAAATCCCCCCACCCCAGACTACCCTTTACATGGAAGATTTTTCGAAAATTTTAATTTTCTCAAAAATGGCTCTAACGATTTTGATTAAAATATCATATGTTTAAGATAATGTCATGAGAAATGAAATGTATATCTCGAATTTTCTGGGAATGTCTCCAAAAGTATTCTTCATTGTGAACGACTTTTGCATAACTGGTAAACCATAAGAGATAGACAAACTTTTACTACACAAAAAATGTAGATCGCGTTAAAATACACAACTTATGTCATATACATTTCTTTTGTTGAGTGAACCGTTTTCGAGATATTGCTTGTTATTTCCTTAAATTTTCCAATACTTATACTTTTTCTCAAATACGTTATTCATTTTTACTTTCTCTACTACGTATAGTAAGTAGGGGAAGTATTGCATTCCACCCAAAAATTCGATACCGAGATTTCACCGGAAATACATGTTTTGAGAATCACTGAATCCAAAAAAAGCATTTTTGGAAACATGTCCGTGTGTGTGTCTGTCTGTGTGTCTGTGTGTCTGTGTGTCTGTCTGTCTGTGTGTCTGTGTGTCTGTGTGTCTGTGAACAGCATAACTCAAAAACGAACAGTCGGATAAACACCAAACTTGGCATTTAGGTTCAGTATCTTCCAGAGATGCGACACGAAGGTTTTCAAGAAAATCCCCCCACCCCAGACTACCCTTTACATGGAAGATTTTTCGAAAATTTTAATTTTCTCAAAAACGGCTCTAACGATTTTGATTAAAATATCATATGTTTAAGATATTGTCATGACAAATAAAATGTATATCTCGAATTTTCTGGGAATGTCTCCAAAAATATTCTTCATTGTGAACGACTTTTGCATAACTGGTAAACCATAAGAGATAGACAAAATTTTACTACACAAAAAATGTAGATCGCGTTAAAATACACAACTTATGTCATATACGTTTCTTTTGTTGAGTGAACCGTTTTCGAGATATTGCTTGTTATTTCCTTAAATTTTCCAATACTTATACTTTTTCTCAAATTCGTTATTCATTTTTACTTTCTCTACTACGTATAGTAAGTAGGGGAAGTATTGCATTCCACCCAAAAATTCGATACCGAGATTTCACCGGAAATACATGTTTTGAGACCTCCTGAATCCAAAAAAAGCATTTTTGGAAACATGTCCGTGTGTGTGTCTGTGTGTGTGTGTGTGTGTGTGTGTGTGTCTGTGTGTGTGTCTGTGAACAGCATAACTCAAAAACGAACAGTTGGATAAGCACCAAACTTGGTATTTAGGTTCAGTATCTTCCAGAGATGCGACACGAAGGTTTTCAAGAAAATCCCCCCACCCCAGACTACCCTTTACATGGAAGATTTTTCGAAAATTTTAATTTTCTCAAAAATGACTCTAACGATTTTGATGAAAATATCATATGTTTAAGATAATGTCATGAGAAATGAAATGTATATCTCGAATTTTCTGGGAATGTCTCCAAAAGTATTCTTCATTGTGAACGACTTTTGCATAACTGGTAAACCATAAGAGATAGACAAAATTTTACTACACAAAAAATGTAGATCGCGTTAAAATACACAACTTATGTCATATACATTTCTTTTGTTGAGTGAACCGTTTTCGAGATATTGCTTGTTATTTCCTTAAATTTTCCAATACTTATTTTTCTCAAATTCGTTATTCATTTTTTTTATGTCCTGGACATGCAAAGAGAATGGAATGCGCCACATAGCAACCAGCGTTAAAATATTTGACTATCGCTTAAAAGCTACGATATTTCCCTTGCATCTACAAGAAAATTACCAATAAGATTGACATCTCGATATCTCGATTAACTTGAAGCATATGGAGAATAGGCGTTTGTAAAATTAGATTGTACAAGAGTAGAGAAAGTCATGTGAGTGTAACACATCAGATTTTTTTTATTATTTATAGACGCTCTTTAACTACTGTGGTCCTTAGCGCTCATTGTATATTGGGCGTGAAACACCGGTAATTTTGCTCAGAGGCCTCTTCATCAGGCTTGAGGTTCTTTTACGTGCCGTAAATCTACGGGACCACCGGCTTCACTTCCCTTCCGAAGGAAGCCATGCTAAGGATTTTTACGCCCGAAAAACATTCATCGCCCTCCGTCGGGTTTGAACTCGCGACCTTGGAAACTAGAGGCTAGCACGGTACCACTAGTCCACGGAGGACAACGGCTTTGATTGGCCAAGCATGCTCTACCTGTCATTGGCTAATGCCACATTGAGTGCCATTATCAGACAAGTATTCTTTGTCGCGTGTAATAATCGCTTGAATAATTTATACCATGGAAGTATGTACTTGAGCATATTCAAACCCTCAAAAATCTGATGTGTTACACTCACATGACTTTCTCTACTCTTGTACAAACTATTTTTACAAACGCTTATTCTCCATCTACTTCATGTTAATCGAGATATCGAGATGTTAAGGTTATTGCTAATTTTCTTGTAGATGCAAGGGGAATTGGTCGGCTTAAGCGATAGTCAAATATTTTAAAGAGCTGGTTGCTAAGTGGAGTATTCCATTCTCTTTGCATTACCAGGACAAAAAAGTGAATAACGAATTCCCATTTGAGAAAAGGTATAAGTATTGGAAAATTTAAGGGAATAACAACCAATATCTCGAAAATGGTTCACGCAACAAAAAAACTGTATATGACATAAAATTTGTATTTTAACGCGATCTACATTTTTTGTGTACTAAAAGTTTGTCTATCTCTCATGGTTTACCAGTTATGCAAAAGTCGTTCACAATGAAGAATACTTTTGGAGACATTTCCAGAAAATTCGAGATATACATTGCATTTGTCATGAAAATATCTTAAATATATGATATTTTAATCAAAATCGTTAGAGCCATTTTTGAGAAAATTAAAATTTTCGAAAAATATTCCGTGTAAAGGGTAATCTGGGTTGGGGGGATTTTCTTGAAAACCTTCGTGTCGCATCTCTGGAAGATACTGAACCTAAATACCAAGTTTGGTGTTTATCCGACTGTTCGTTTCTGAGTTATGCTGTTCACAGACAGACAGACACACAGACACAGACACACACACACACACACTCACTCACACAGACACACGGACATGTTTCCAAAAATGTTTTTTTTTGGATCAGGGGGTCTCAAAACATATATTTCCGATGAAATCTCGGTATCGAATTTTTGGGTGGAAACAATACTTCCCCTACTTACTATACGTAGTAGAGAAAGTAAAAATACCTCTCTCCCCAGTCATTGAAGTAATGACTGTAGCCCTGATGACAAATCAGGCAGATAGCTATAGGTTCCTACATGTCCAAATTTTAATGATTGTTATCATTATTGTCATCATGATTTTAAAATACTTTTCATAAGGACCTCTAAGGATTGTATTTAATTTAAATTGAGCTCTATATATGGACGCTCTTTAACTGCTGTGGTCCTTAGCGTCCCATTTTATATTGGGCGTGAAAGACTGGTAATTTTGCTCAGCGGCCTCTTTATCAGGCTTGAGGTGCTTTTACGTGCCGTAAATCTACGGGACCACCGGCTTTACTTCCCTTCCAAAGGAAGCCATGCTAAGGATTTTTACGCCCGAAAAAATCCATCGCCCTCCGCCGGGTTTGAACCCGGACCTCGGGAATTACTACACCATGGGGACGATATGATTGTATTTAAGGTTAAATGTTCAGATAATACAAGTTTAAACATTAATGCTGTAGGTTTTTACTGGAAGTGTTGCATTCCACCCAAAAATTCTATATACGAGTAATAATTTTCACCGGAAATCCAAGTTTTGGAAAACCCTAAACCCAAAAAGAGTGTTTTTAGAAAAAAATCCTCTGTGTGTGTAAGTCAAAAACGATGGTTAGTTAAATACCAAACTTGGTATTTAAGTTGACTGTCCTCCAATGATACGACATAAGGGTTTTCAAGAAAATACCCCACCCGAAAGTACCTTTTATATAGCATGCATTTAATTTTATGGGAGCCGCCTGTGAAACCCTCTTCATTCGAATGAATTTAATGCCTATTGTATAATTATTAAGCCATAGGGATATAAAAGATTATAACACAACAATTTAGATCTGGATAAAGTACACAATTTATGCCATAATTCTTGTGACATTAACCATTTCCGAAATATTCTTTGTTATTGGTTTTAATTTTTAAATACTTTTACTCCTTTCAACTGGAAAGTTGCCATACATTGTCTCTTTCTCGAGGATACGCAAGGAACTTGGATTTTCAAAGCCATCACATAACGATCTCCTTTTTCAAAAATTTGACTATCCTTAAGCCTAGTGTATCCTTATACCTGCAACGAAATGTATAAATGTGTAATGAAAGTTTATCTTCATTACACAAGAAGTAGACAGAAGAATAAGATTTTGTAAAAAAATAGTTTCTAGAAGCGTGAAGGACGTAAATGCAATACATCAGCTTTTTAATAAATTTGTTTCAAAGTAACTATGAGGATGGGTTTAAGGTTTACTCTTGTTGAGTAGAAGAGATCAGCAGAAATTATTTGACTTTCCTCCACAATGCTTCCTAGGTCAGCAAATATGTTATATTCCTATTTAAATTATTTCTTTTAACTATTGAACTAGAAGTTAAGAAATAAAGTGTGAAATTCCTCTGACAACCTCAGTTTTCGTCATGGAGAAAATTATCATTTTACCATTAATTTCAAGCTTAGGGACTGTACCCTAGTGCATTCAAGCTAATAAAGATCTTGTGAGAAATCCAAGATTTTTCTTCGTAGCCTTTGTAACGGTAAGGTAACGGTACATATTACGGAGGAGCCCCCGAAACCGGAGTAGAGCACCGCAAGTAGGCCGCACACGCCCCTTTTTGCTTCTAACGTGACCCATGGAGGGATGGGGGAGAGGCACAAAGTGCGATCAGATCCGGATGATGAGGGGCGCAAGCATGGACGGGATCCCTAACGTTTCCAGATAGAATGCATCCGACACCACCCACGAGCCCCTAATCCCCGGTGGTCCCCTCTGGTGGAGCCCTCTTCAGAAACGGGTCCAAATGGGCAGTCCCAATCCACGCCAGGGAAGAAACCTCTACAAAGTCCACAGTCACCGCCCAGCCACAACCCGTCGAACACCGTCGCCTATTCCTACAACACTGAAACAGATGACAATGAAGGAGATAATGGACAAAGGTAAAGTAAAGGTACATATCACGGGGGCACTGGGAGAGAGGAATGAGGGGAGAGACACGCAGGGCGACCAGATCCGGATGATTACCCGCGCAAGCATGAACGGGGTCCCTAACGTTTCCAGATAGAACGCATCCGATGCCGCCCGGTCCTGCCCACAAGTCACCGAAACTCCGGCAATCCCTCTCCCACCGCGGTTGGAGCTCACTCGGAGGAAATACCTAATTGACCAGCGACGCCTGGTTCTACAACCCTAAAACAGATGGCAAGGAAGATGATGGGTATAGGAATTGAGAGGGAGGAAAATCGTGGTAGAAGATGAATCATCCCAGCATTCGCCTGTCAACCGGGGGAAACTACGAAAAACCCATAGGCCAAAGTGGATAGTCGCCGGGGATCGAACCCAGGACCTGCCGAATGCACTGTCGCACACGTTACCGCGGCGCCACCTCACTCGGTTTTGAGACGTAACAACATCATAACTCACATTTACCAACCAAACTGTTTCACCAGAATTAGTTTTGATTTCGAATACTTGCTTTACCTCCTGATTTTCTTGTTTCGTCAACATCAGTGGTAACTTGCATGGTGCTACGTCAAATTTGCGAGTATAGCTACATCATTAATGATTAAAAAGATAACTTTTTATTGAAGCATAGTTATTGTGCTTCTTATTTCAAGACATACCAGAGCATCATAAACGACTAATCAGTAATGGGCAATGCAAATACTCTGATTTTAAAATTTTGAGCTTTACATAGGAAGAAAACCTAGTAATAAATCTGTCAATAACATAATTAGTAGCAATATTTGCAGTGCCAAACTTGACTAAAATCGAGCTTTAATAATAAAAATGTAATTTAGACATCAGACCTGGAGAAAATTTTCAAATTTGTTGATAAAATCGAAGAGCGTTGATAAACCCGATGTCAACAGATGAAAGTTGAGAAACGTTCTCGCATGATGTCATCATTCCTGACGTGGATGTAGTAGAACGACATAATGGTCGTCCACGCTTGCTATTGCCTGAGTGAACTACGTCACCGATCACAGCACTCTAACAGGCAGGACAAGGAACGTGAGGCTCCCGGGCGAGAACAGCCAGCACTCATCGACGAGGGACGGAGCGAGCAGATCGCCTAGTCAGTCCGGCTTGCATTTGGCTTCGGTAAGCTTTTCGGTATATCATTATCAAGGGTAATTTTCTGGACTTTTCCAAATTGAATTCATACGCTTTGGTAAGCACTTTCAAAATTCATTTTATTACCCTTGTTCTAAATTCTTTAGGCTCGCGGGAGAAATATGTCTTTTTATTTCGTAATTTGTACGTATACTGCAATGGCAGATAAAACACTTTGTAAGGAATCAGAAAAGACTCCAAAGCAGGCTAATTATTAGGAAGAAAGGTGAAGGAGAAATACGAGAACTATTATGTATTTAAAACTGTTAACTTTTATGTCTTTCCGTATGTTAAAAGAAATTGCAAGCTTAATTTAAATTTATACAGGCGAATCAGCTGCGCCTATTTATTTTTGAATTTATGCAACGTGATAAGCGACATATGTGACTTACGCCTTTCTTGAATGCGTTCTAATGGCTGATTTGCGTAACATTTTATAGAGGAGGGATACATAACTGCATAACTGTTTTACGGGAGAGAATGCAATCGCTATGTATGTCGATGCAGAAAACATCCCACCCTGACACTGAGAGCTGGTGTAGCAATTTTAGCCAATTTTACAAACTTTTATTCTTTAGCATACATCCATGCACCCCTTTCAAAACGCCTCTGAAGGAACAACCTATCACATGCATCGGTTGAAAAAACCATTTGAAAACAAAATAGCAGATCTACGCAGTGCGACCAATTGGATTTAAGCCGTTAGGCAATGTACAGCCTTGTCAAAAAATGCTAAATATTAGGTAGATAATTTCACTTATGTCACAAACTATGTCGTATTTCAGATCATACAGTAATTGTAATAACTGGTGCAGTTTATCTGTTTGAATTAAAACTAACAAACCGAGCTGAAAACACTGTATGACGCTGCAAAAAGCGTGTAAAGATTCGAGGTGGGGTCTAGTTCTGTGATTACTAATTTGTATAGGTACCTCAGTTCGCAAAGTAGCCTTGGCCGATTGGTATTATCACGGTTTCTTTATCACTATGTCACTGTAATTCATGTTCAAATCCTTCGGGTGAATTTAAAACTTTTTATTATCCTTTGTTTTATCTCTTTGAGCCTATAATTTGATATTATGATATAAATAACACGTTTGATAACATTATAAGTGTGTACAAAACAGAATAATCGTCATGTTTTCCACCGCAAAGCTCAAATCACATTCGGGCACACTCATACTTGAAGAATGCAGCCAGATTACACCGCACATGTTACAGCATACAGGGTCTCTTCGGCAACGTACATAAATGTGCACTGATGAAAAGGCTCGTCATTTTGAACATTTACTTCCTTGATGAAATCCACGCTCTTTAACAATTTATTATTCTGTTTACCCGTGAACTTAGCACATTTACAACTCCTTTGTCAATAGAAGAAGTGAAGCATAAGGTTTAAACATTAAACAAAAACTGTTATATTTAATATCGTCGATATGCACCCAAGAGAATGAAAGCTAACTACGTAACACGGTTTACAACACCAGATACGGTACAGTTTATTAGGGTAAACTTGATACACAATTATCTGATTGTAATTCTTATGTACTTGACTCTCAGGAGAGCCAGTAACAAAAGTAAATAAATTAGTACACTAAAATACAGAAAATAAACACAAGGAGAGAAAAAATTCTGATGTGTTACACTCACATGACTTTCTCTACTCTTGTACAAACTATGTTTACAAACCCTTATTCTCCATCTACTTCATGTTAATCGAGATAAACATTTGCAGACTCTATCTTATTGCTAATTTTCTTGTAGTTGTAAGGGGAATATATATTTACAAGGGCAATATAGAAAGCATAGACATTACTCTTAATAGCTGGTTGCTAGGTGCAGCACCATTCTCTTTTCCACAGATTAATACTCTTTGCATATTCAAGACAAAAAATGAATAACGAATTCCCATTTGAGAAGATTATTGAAAAATTTAAGGGAATAACAAGCAATATCTCGAAAAGGGTTCACTCAACAACAAAAAATGTATATGACATAAATTGTGTATTTTAACGCGATCTACATTTTTTGTGTAGTAACATTTTGTCTTATCTCTTGTGGTTTACCAGTTATGCAAAAGTCGTTCACAATGAAGAATACTTTTGGAGACATTCCCAGAAAATTCGAGATATACGTTTCATTTGTCATGAAAATATCTTAAACATATGATATTTTAATCAAAATCGTTATAGCCATTTTTGAGAAAATTAACATTTTCGAAAAATGTTCCATGTAAAGGGTAATCTGGGGTGAGGGGATTTTCTTGAAAACCTTCGTGTCGCATCTCTGGAAGATATTGAACCTAAATACCAAGTTTGGTGTTTATCCGACTGTTCGTTTCTGAGTTATGCTGTTCACAGACACACACACACACACACACACACGGACATGTTTCCAAAAATGCTTTTTTTTGGATTCAGGGGTCTCAAAACATATATTTCCGGTGAAATCTCGGTATCGAATTTTTGGGTGAAATGCAATACTTCCTCTGCTTACTATACGTAGTAGAGAAAGTAAAAAAAGGCCGGGGTGAAGTGATGGTATATTGCAAAACAAAAATTATTATTATTATTTCTTCTACAAATGTACATTAAATACCCAAAAATTTAAAATCCTTTAATAAAATTATCCAAACTCATCTTATTACTTGTAAACTAAAGTTATCCTCCTCTCCTTCAGGCCAGCATATCTATGAATACTATCAAGAACGGTTGGTTCTTGATGAATTTGGAACTTTGGACAGCTGTATATTGAAATGCTAGCCAATGAAGAAAGCCGACGCTGTGACAGTGTACTGCGCGAAATAGTTTTCAAACAAGAGAAACTGCGCTCTACATATGCACTTGTTGAAGGTATAGCTTACGCCAAACTAAAAATTAAAATTGCCATGGTTTATAGATGAGACTTTCCCGTCATAACCTCTAAATGAACTTCTTGAACGCTCAAGTTTAGCACAGCCCTAACGATTAATCTTAAGATTTGTCGATTTAAGGAGACGCATTTGTTAAATCGAAGGATGCGCTGTCTTGCATTTCCCTTAGAGCATCTGCGGTTGTATTATGACTTTTTTTTCTCGAAAGTTTCCTTTTTAAATGCTCCTCAGAATCTTGATGCTTATTAAAAACACGCGCCACATTTTGGAAGTCACAAAATCTTTGTGTTCCAGACACCAAATTTATTACTAAAGGCAATATTGAAAAAGCATGGCTAACCGAAGAGCTTTTGTAATGTGATACCACTGTATAACCATGGGTATTGTTGAAACCAGGAGTCTTTATAATGAAAGCTGTATGATGTCCCGTTTCTTTTTCACTTCCCTTCTAACATTTTGTTCTAACGGGTCATCGAGAAGTCGCTCCGCACCTCCCGTGTAACCAAGATTCCCCTAGAGTCAGGAATTCTGGTGGCAGCACTGGCTGACGCGACCGTATGGCAAAACGTTTCGCTGGTTAAGAAAACTGCTAGGTTCACTGTTCATGCATGAAATGTAATGTAGAAAAATAATATGCAACTAACATGTTTAAAGAAGATGTTGAAAATGTTTACCATTTTCTTGAAGACACAAATTCACTCGTTTTAATTCATTTTCGAACACTGTAATTAATGTCTCCTTTGTTACAGATGTTATGTAATCTTCTATTGCCGTTTTCAGCTCATCGATTGTTTCTGGATTCCTTATAGACCGAAGCTTTAGCGGCTCCCCAAAGAAAATAATCCGGAGGGGTAAGATCAGGAAACCGCGGAGGCCACAAACCTTTAGAAATTAGTCTTTCCCCCAAAAATTCCACTAACAGTCCCATGGATTTATGTTAGGTATGAGCAGTGGCGTTATCTTGTTGAAAAAATGCACCTTCACTTCATCTTCATTTAGCTGTAAAATAAATGGAAAAAGAATATCCGAGCAATAAATATCTGAATTAATTGAGTTATGGAAAAAACTTGGCCCAATAATTCGAGAGCGAGAGATCGCACACCATACACCAATTTTCTCTGAATGTAAAGGGGTTTCCTGAATTGCATTAGGATTTTCAGTAGACCATACTCGCGTATTTTGTGAATTTATGCATCCTGATAAGTGGAACCAAGCTTCATCAGTAAAAAGTGTCCTATCTAACACGTCAATTCCATTCACGAAACCATTTACGACACTGAACTCTTTTCCCGTGATCTGTGGGTTTTAATTCGTGGACGACTGATACCTTATATGGATACAAACCTAGTTCTTTTTTGACTGCTTTGTATGCGGAACCGTAAGAAATATCACATTGCTGGGCCAATTTGTTTATTGATTTCTGTGGACTTTTAGCATTCTATCAGATATATCTGATAGTTTTTTTCTGTTAGCACACTGGGTCTACCACTTCTAACAGCATCATGCACGGAACCTGACTCCCGAAATTTATTAATTAAATCACGCACAGTATCTCGGTGCGGTAGTTTTGAGTTAGGGAACCTGACAACGGAATTTTGTTTCACTTTCTCAGTATAATTTCCACGTTCATTAAAAACGTTTTCCACTAGAAACTCACGTTCCTCTGTAGAATACATTGATTTCGCTTCAGGCACACGTCAGAACTCACAGCATAGTAGACCATACTAACCAGTACAATAAACAACTCATGCGCTCGCAGCCGCTGATAACATAATAACATCCCGTCGGAATCGAATGCGATAAACCTAGGGATGCAAACCTTTTATCGAGCGGTGGCCAGCAGCAAGGTGCGGAGGAACTTCTTGATGACCCGTTATTAAATCTACTGGCCTTCCGCAGTTTTAAAGGTTTCTCTTGTCTTCGTCCTTCCATCTACTCTCTCTTGTAATATTAACAGTTTCCCTAAACGGATACATATTTCAATTTCACAGCACAAGAAAAAACTATACTTCAAATAGCTTTACACCATCAAAGCAAACTGATACCAAATTTCAAATTATAGAGCGTGCTATGTTGTAACATGTTAAGGAACCCAACACACAAAATACGCTAAATTACTTATGTTCTGCCAGTTATGTTCGCAAAGGGAGTTGATGAGTTAAAGAGAAGCCTACAGCAAATCTTCATTCTGGCTGGATTTTGTATATACCAGTGTTTCTAAACACAAATGTCGCTAGACTACATCGCTGTTGTCGTAGCAATGATGAAGAGTTGGAAATAATTTACCATAGCAGTTAAACGTCAAAGATACACAGGGTCACTCCAAAAGTTTTGAGAATGGACGTAGTAAAATATTAAAAATTTAGATCTGATCATTGCATCTTTTCAAAATATTCTCCATCGCATTCTATACAACGTCTCCTTTCAAACCATTGTTCAAATGCCGAACGTCATTCTGCTTTGGAGAGAGTGCAAATACACTACGTGATCAAAAGTATCCGGACTCCTGGCTGAAAATGACGTACAAGTTCGTGGCGACCTCCATCGGTAATGCTGAAAGTCAATATGGTGTTGACCCACCCTTAGCCTTTCAATCAGGTGCTGGAAGATTCCTTGGGAATGGCAGCCCATTCTTCACGGAGTGCGGAACTGAGGAGAGGTATCGATGTAGGTCGGTGAGGCCTGGCACGAAGTCGGCGTTCCAAAACATCCCAAAGGTGTTCTATAGGATTCAAGTCAGGACTCTGTGCAGTCCAGTCCATTACAGGAATGTTGTTGTCGTGTAACCACTCTGCCACAGCCCGTGCAATATGAACAGGTGCTCGGTCGTGTTGAAAGATGCAATCGCCATCCCCGAATTGCTCTTCAACAGTGGGAAGCAAGAAGGTGCTTAAAATATCAATGTAGATCTGCGCTGTGATCGTGCCACGCAAAACAACAAGGGGTGCAACCCTCCAGGAAAAACACGACCACACCATAACACCACCACCTCCGAATTTAACTGTTGGCACTACACACGCTGGCAGAAGAAGTTCACCGGGCATTCGCCATACCAACACCCGCCATCGGATCGCCACATTGTGTACCGTGATTCGTCACTCCACACAACGTTTTGCCAGTGTTCAATCGACTCTCCTTACACCAAGCGAGGCGTCGTTTGGCATTTTCCTGCGTGATGTGTGGCTTATGAGCAGCCGCTTGACCATGGAATCCAAGGTTTCTCACCTCACGCCTAACTGTCATAGTACTTGGAGTGGATCGTGATGCAGTTTGGAATTCCTGTGTGATGGTCTGGATAGATGTCTGCCTATTACTCTTTACGACTCTCTTCAAATGTCGGTGGTCTCTGTCAGTCAACGACAAGGTCGGCCTGTACGCTTTTGTGCTGTACATGTCCCATCACGTTTCCACTTCACTATCACATCAGAAACAGTGGACCTAGGAATGTTTAGGAGTGTGGAAATCTCGCGTACAGACTTCTGACACAAGTGACACCCAATCACCTGACCTCGTTCGTAGTCCGTGAGTTCCAAGGAGCGTCCCATTCTGCTGTTTCACGATAATGAGTACCAGGCAGTAGGTGGCAGCACAATGCACCTAAGATGAAAAACGTATGTTTGTGGGGGTGTCGGGATACTTTTGATCACATAGTGTACATTCCTCGCAAGCAGCTACTGCGGCTTCAGGTAACTCAAATGTTTAACCTCGAATTTTTTCTTTCATTTTGGAGAACATATAAAGATTGCATGGGGCCATTCTAGACTGTAGAGAAAATGGGGAAAGTATCTGGCTCCTGACTCCTGCAGAAATTGTGTTGTTTCTTGTGTAGTACGAGCAGAGGCATTGTCATGGTGTAACAAAATTCCACGCACACCAGTCTTAGGACGCTTTTTTCTCAGTTCATTGAACACTTGTGGTAGACATTTTATGGTGTACCATCTGGCAGTGTTTTGTCCCTCAAGCGGAATCGTCACAACATGGTCACTTTCTGCGAAGAGGAAACAGATCATCTTCTTGCCAACACTTCTCGTTCGTTTCACTTTCGTTGAGGATCTTCTCCTGGGAAGACCCAGCCGTTGTCTGTTGTTTAGTTTCTGGATCATGCTGGTAAATACACCGTTGGTCACCTGTTACAATGTTAAATATGTTTTTAGATCTTACTCTATTGAATTTTTCAATCACTTCCTGGCAACATTGCACACGTGCTTGTTTCTGCTTATTTGTGAGGTGGTGGGAGATCCAGCGACTGCAGAGCTTCCTGGCGTCAAGTTTTTCTTTCACTGCTGCCGATCCAATATTTAGGGCTTCTTGAATCTGACCATATGTGCAACGATGATCTTCCATTAACATACGCTCTGCTTTCACCACATTTTCATCCATTGTTGCAGTAGCCGGCCGTCCTGCTCGGTCCTCGTCTTCGATGGAACCCCTCCCTCTTCTAAACTCTGCATACCATCGGTACGTGGTGGATTGCGAAGGGTAAAGATTCCCAAATGCACGATGCAGTCTTTCAAGGCATTCTCTCTCCCCTAAACAGACTTTAAAGTCATAGAAAGTAACAGCATGGAAATGTTCTCGCTTGAGATTCTTCATAGCGTATGGCATAACAACACACGCTATGTGACCCTCGTACTTACCCTTATTTCAAATTGTGATTTCGTTCACTGCAGACATAGCCCACTACGGAAAGAAAGTCAACTCTTATAAGCATGATTAGCACTGTCGGCAACACAGAAAAAAGCGAAGAGATCGACAACAGCAAGATAGTCATGAAATTGTCAAGAAAAAATCTGATGTGTTACACTCACATGACTTTCCCTACTTTTGTAAATCTATTTTTACAAACGCCTTTTCTCCAAATGCTTCATGTTAATCGAGAAATCGAGATGTCAATCTTATTGGTAATTTTCTTGTAGATGCAAGGGGAATATGGTAGCTTTTAAGCGATAGTCAAATATTTTAGCGCTGGTTGCTACGCGGCGAATTCCATTCTCTTTGCATGTCTAGGACATAAAAATCTGATGTGTTAAACTCACATGACTTTCTCTACTCATGTACAAACTATTTTTACAAACGCTTATTCTCCATATGCTTCATGTTAATGGAGATATCGAGATGTCAATCTTATTGATAATTTTCTTGTAGATGCAAGGGGAATATGGTAGGTTTTAAGCGATAGTCAAATATTTTAACGCTGGTTGATATGTGGCGCATTCCATTCTCTTTGCATGTCCAGGACATAAAAAAAATGAATAACGAATTTGAGAAAAAGTATAAGGATTGGAAAATTTAAGGAAATAACAAGCAATATCTCGAAAACGGTTCACTCAACAAAAAAAATTTATATGATATAAGTTGTGTATTTTAACGCGATCTACATTTTTTGTGTAGTAAAATTTTGTCTATCTCTTATGGTTTACCAGTTATACAAAAGTCGTTCATAATGAAGAATACTTTTGGAGACATTCCCAGAAATTTCGAGATATACATTTCATTTCTCATGACATTATCTTAAACATATGATATTTTCATCAAAATCGTTAGAGCCATTTTTGAGAAAATTAAAATTTTCGAAAAATGTTCCATGTAAAGGGTAGTCTGGGGTAAGGGGATTTTCTTGAAAATCTTCGTGTCGCATCTCTGGAAGATACTGAACGTAAATACCAAGTTTGGTGTTTATCCGACTGTTAGTTTTTGAGTTATGCTGTTCACAGACACACACACACACAGACACACACACAGACACACACACGGACATGTTTCCAAAAATGCTTTTTTTGGATTCAGGAGGTCTCAAAACATGTATTTCCGGTGAAATCTCGGTATCGAATTTTTGGGTGGAATGCAATACTTCCCCTACTTTACGTAGTAGAGAAAGTAAAATGAATAACGAATTTGAGAAAAAGTATAAGTATTGGAAAATTTAAGGGAATAACAAGCAATATCTCGCAAACGGTTCACTCAACAAAAGAAATGTATATGACATAAATTGTGTATTTTAACGCGATCTACATTTTTCGTGTAGTAATATTTTGTCTATCTGTTATGGTTTACCAGTTATGAAAAAGTCGTTCATAACGAAGAATACTTTTGGAGACATTCCCAGAAAATTCGAGATATACATTTTATTTGCCATGACAATATCTTAAACATATGATATTTTAATCAAAATCGTTAGAGCCGTTTTTGAGAAAATTAAAATTTTCGAAAAATCTTCCATGTAAAGGGTAGTCTGGGGTGGGGGGATTTTCTTGAAAACCTTCGTGTCGCATCTCTGAAAGATACTGAACCTAAATACCAAGTTTGGTGTTTATCCGACTCTTCGTTTTTGAGTTATGCTGTTCACAGACACACAGACACACAGACAGACACACAGACACACAGACAGACACACACACGGACATGTTTTCAAAAATGCTTTTTTTGGATTCAGTGAGTCTCAAAACATGTATTTCCGGTGAAATCTCGGTATCGAAATTTTGGGTGGAATACAATACTTCCCCTACTTACTATACGTAGTAGAGAAAGTAAAAATGAATAACGAATTTGAGAAAAGTATAAGTATTGGAAAATTTAAGGAAATAACAAGCAATATCTCGAAAACGGTTCACTCAACAAAAGAAATGTATATGACATAAGTTGTGTATTTCAAGGCGATCTGCACTTTTGTGTAGTAAAATTTTGTCTATCTCTTATGGTTTACCAGTTATGCAAAAGTCGTTCACAATGAAGAATACTTTTGGAGACATTCCCAGAAAATTCGAGACATACATTTCATTTCTCATGACTTTATCTTAAACATATGATATTTTCATCAAAATCGTTAGAGCCATTTTTGAGAAAATTAAACTTTTCGAAAAATGTTCCATGTAAAGGGTAGTCTGGGGTGGGGGGATTTTCTTGAAAACCTTCGTGTCGCATCTCTGGAAGATACTGAACCTAAATACCAAGTTTGGTGTTTATCCGACTGTTCGTTTTTGAGTTATGCTGTTCACAGACACACACACACACACACACACACACACACACAGACACACAGACACACACACACGGACATGTTTCCAAAAATGCTTTTTTTGGATTCAGGAGGTCTCAAAACATGTATTTCCAGTGAAATCTCGGTATCGAATTTTTGGGTGGAATGCAATACTTCCCCTACTTACTATACGTAGTAGAGAAAGTAAAAATCTGATGTGTTACACTCACGTGACTTTCTCTACTCTCGTACAAACTATTTTTACAAGCGCTTATTCCCCATCTACTTCATGTTAATCGAGATAAACATTTGCAGACTGTATCTTATTGCTAATTTTCTTGTAGATGTAAGGGGAATATATATTTACAAGGGCAATATAGAAATACAGTCAGCCTTTAAGCACATACATATCTCTTAATAGCTGGTTGCTAGGTGCAGCACCATTCCCTTTGCCACAGATTATAACTCTTTGCATATCCAAGACAAAAATATGAATAACAAATTCCCAGTTTAGAAAATAAGTATTGAAAAATTTAAGGGAATAACAAGCAATATCTCGAAAATGGTTCACTCAACAACAAAATGTATATGAGATAAATTGTGTATTTTAATGCGATCTACATTTTTGTGTAGTAAAATTTTGTCTATATCTTATGGTTTACCAGTTTACCAAAAGTCGTTCACAATGAAGAATACTTTTGGAGACATTCCCAGAAAATTCAAGATATACATTTTATTTGTCATGAAAATATCTTAAACATATGATATTTTAACTAAAATCGTTAGAGCCATTTTTGAGAGAATTAAACCTTTCGAATAATGTTTCATGTAAAGGGTAGTCTGGGGTGGGGGGATTTTCTTGAAAACCTTCGTGTCGTATCTCTGGACCTAAATACCAAGTTTGGTGTTTATCCGAGTGTTCGTTTCTGAGTTATGCTGTTCACAGACACACACACACACACAGACACACACACACACACACACAGACACACACGGACATGTTTCCAAAAATCCTTTTTTTGGATTCAGGGGGTATGAAAACATGTATTTCCGGTGAAATCTCGGTATCGAATTTTTGGGTGGAATACAGTACTTCCCCTACTTACTATACGTAGTAGAGAAAGTAAAAATAAATGATAATGATGATAATGTGTCTGATAGGAAACAGTGGCATTTCACACACTTCACCTGAATAGCCACTACTGGTTTCAGGGTAACTTAGATTGTAGATTGTGAAGAAAGAAACTGAAACAGTCCAGCACATTATATGCACGTTATATTACATTATTATTTTATTATATGCCATCAATATTCTAGAATACTAGATGAGCAAATGCGAATAACGCTGCAAAACTCGGGTGTATTTTCATGTATCTAGAAACAAGATCAATACCCCAGCAAGACAGTAGATACATAAGTAAACACAGTGAAGAAGATCAAAGTGGTGTTGAGGTTGTATATTATAGACAATTCTGAATACCACCTGGCGATAAAAATACCGCGAAGACCAGCCGTTGATGGTTCGACAATAAAATGGGTTATCAATGATCTGTAGGTAAGCCGGAACCGAAGGCGTGTCAGACATCCGTGAGAATTTTGAAAGATGACTCAAAAGTATTTCCACATAGGCACTCACTAACAAATCGTGACAAATGGGCACGTGTTGAAATGCGCAGGAGTTGTATGGAATGATGGAATGAATAACGATGTGGAACTGCGTCACGGAGTTACACGAAACTCTTAATGGACCAATATAGCTGTTTCACATCAATTAGTAAGATGGCTTTTTAATGTGCTGCTTATTGAAGTTTAGATATAAGGTATCACTAATTGTGGTTCTGGAGTGAGAGCAGGAGGCTGTGTAAAGTGCAGAAGCAAGAAAAGCTTGGTCTTGTCCACCACAATTTATAGTTTATGATGTCGTCGTAGTCGACACCAGCATCATCATATTTATTGGAAAACGTAGAGTTCATTTAAATATAAAAACGTAAAGGTACGTATCACGGGGAAACCCTGGGAGGGAGGGGACCCGAGGGTTGACCAGATACGATGCGACAGGCGCAAGCATGGACAAGGTCCCTAACGTTTCCAGATAGAACGCTACCAACGCCGTGCGGTCCCTGCCCATAAGCCACCAACCTTCAGGGATCCCCGGAGCGGAGCCCCACGCTGAGAAGAGACGTAACTGAGCAGTACCGCAGCGACGCCAGAGAAGAAATCTTTACAGAGCGCAAGCCACCGCCCAGCCGCAACCCGCCGAACACCGTCACCTGAACCTACAACCCTGAAACAGATGACAAGGAAGATGATGGATACAGGAAATAAGAGGAAGGAGAGTCGTGGTAGAAGATAAACCAACCCAGCATTCGCCTGGCGACGCGGGTATTATGGTCCTTAGCGTCGCATTCTATATTGGGCGTGAAAGACCGGTAATTTTGCTCTGAGGGCTCTTTATCAAGCTTGAGGTTCTTTTACGTGCCGTAAATCTACGACACGGACCACCGGCTTTACTTCCCTTCCGAAGGAAGCTACGTTAAGTATTTTTACGCCCGAAAAAATCCATCGCCCTCTACCGGGTTTGTACCCGCGACCTCGGAAACTAGAGGCCATGATGGTAACGACTACACCACGGAGGACCACTGGCAACCCGGGGAAACCACGAAAAACCCATGGACCAAAGTGTGCGGTCGCCGGGGATCGACCCAGGGACCTCCCGAATGGGGCCACAGACGTAACTGCCTGCGCCATCCCGCTCATTTCATTTAAACACACTATTTATGTCAAATTCTTTCATGGTAATAAAAATTCTGGATATAGTGGTATTTCATAATCGTTCTTTCTCAGTAACCACGCGTAAGTTGGAAAGTTGAATCAGAATACCAACAAAAAAAGTGATGTGTTACATCCACAGGGCTTTCTCTACCCTCTGTCGCTTATTAGCGGGAATACTTACGAAAGTTTATTTTCATATGTAATTATTTTAGTCCAGATAAACCTTTTCGGAAATAGCTACATCGCACATTCCATTATAGATATACACGGAATAGCGATAGTCAAATGTTTTAGAACTGGACGCTATATGTTGCCTTAAAATTCCATGGTGCTTCCACCACATCGCGAGAAACACCTGAAAATCGACAGGAGTTTAAAAGAACGCTAAATGTTGATCAATTTGAATCATTAATAACGAATATCTCGGAAATGGCTGGTGTTATAAAAATTTATTTGAAATAAGTTGTGTGTTTTAAAGAGATCTACATTTTTTTGGTATAATATGTTATCTTCTGTTGCTTAACATTTATCAGTTACACCGAATTATAGAAAATTTCTTCCGAATGAACAGGACTTTACAACCTATTCCCAGAAAACTTAAGATATATATTTTATTTGTTACCTAAATATGTTTAATATGCTGTATTCTAATCAAACTCGTTAGAGCCATTTTTCAGAAAATAAAAAATTTCGAAATATCTTCCAAGTAAAGGGTAGTTTGGGGTGTGGATTATCTGGAAAATTTTCATGTCGCAACTTTGGAAGGTACTGAATGTGAATACCAAGTTTGGTGTTTATCCGACTTTGGGTTTTTGAGTTATAGTGTTCAAAGGCACGCAGACACACAGCGTTTTTTGAATTCAGCCAGCCTCAAAATATGTATTTTCGCTTAAATCTCCTTATTGAAACTTTTTAGGTGGAATGCAATACTTTCAGGTTAAATATAAAGCTCAGAAACTAAAGCACTTACAACATTGCAAATCGGCTCTGGTATCTCGATTATTTGAGGGTTTGCTGATTTATCAAAGTTTAATGCGGCTAATGGTAGCTTAAGTGGCAAGAGTGTCGGCAAGTAGGGTCTACGATCCGAGGTTCGAGACCATGCAGCGATATTGAATGTGATTGAATTTCCAAAAATATTTCATTATTATTCGATTTATTATTTAGTATTTTAAGCAATAACTTAAAGAAATGCTGAATCACCGGCCTTCCCCGCTTTTCTAAGGAACTCTAGCATGAGGCAGTATTTTTAACACTTAAATGATTTCAGTATAATTATATAATATATAAAATATAATAACAACCCGCCTTAAAGCAATATGTGTATGTAACAATATATAAAAAGTGTATATTACAGTGATTGTATATGTTTATATTATTGTATACATGTAATAATGCTATCTGAATGTATTACGCGATTTAATAATGTGTGGGCTGTGAGAATATATAGGTTAAAAGTTGCTAACAATGAGGTAACCTTGAGGCAATAATGAGTAAGAAAGTGTAATAATGCTGGTAGTCATTCTTGGAGCAACAATAATGTAATTTTTGTGACAGTTTATAAAATACCAATCAACAACCAGAAAAAGCTTTAGTTAAATCCTATCCTATTGGACTAGGATTAGCCAATCAGAAACTGAAATAGGGCAAATTGTACAAATTTAGGCGGTAGAAATCAGTTCAGTTGCTTGTAGACAGCACGCGTTACTTGTAGATAGTGTTCCTAACCGGACGCGAGATGCGTCCTCGACAAATTTAGTATGTATTTTGTGTGAGACAAAAAATAGTTTACGCGTTAAAAATCGCAAGTAATTAATAAAAGAATCTGACAGCTCTCTATATCAGTGAAGTGTTATTTAAATCGTGTCAAGAATTAATAAAAATCTGATGTGTTACACTCACATGACTTTCTCTACTCTTGTACAATCTAATTTTACAAACGCTTATTCTCCATATGGTTCATGTTAATCGAGATATCGAGATGTCAATCTTATTGGTAATTTTCTTGTAGATGCAAGGGAAATATGGTAGCTTTTAAGCGATAGTCAAATATTTTAACGCTGGTTGCTATGTGGCGCATTCCATTCTCTTTGCATGTCCAGGACATAAAAAAAATGAATAACGAATGTGAGAAAAAGTATAAGTATTGGAAAATTTAAGGAAATAACAAGCAATATCTCGAAAACGGTTCACTCAACAAAAGAAATGTATATGACATAAGTTGTGTATTTTAACGCGATCTACATTTTTTGTGTAGTAAAATTTTGTCTATCTCTTATGGTTTACCAGTTATGCAAAAGTCGTTCACAATGAAGAATACTTTTGGAGACATTCCCAGAAAATTCGAGATATACATTTCATTTCTCATGACATTATCTTAAACATATGATATTTTCATCAAAATCGTTAGAGCCATTTTTGAGAAAATTAAAATTTTCGAAAAATGTTCCATGTAAAGGGTAGTCTGGGGTAGGGGGATTTTCTTGAAAACCTTCGTGTCGCATCTCTGGAAGATACTGAACCTAAATACCAAGTTTGGTGCTTATCCGACTGTTCGTTTTTGAGTTATGCTGTTCACAGACACACACACAGACACACACACACACACAGACACACACACGGACATGTTTCCAAAAATGCTTTTTTTTGGATTCAGGAGGTCTCAAAACATGTATTTCCGGTGAAATCTCGGTATCGAATTTTTGGGTGGAATGCAATACTTCCCCTACTTACTATACGTAGTAGAGAAAGTAAAAAGGAATAACGAATTAAAAATAATAATCTGTGTAAGCCTACATTCTTCACCCGCACCACGCCTTGCAAAGAAATCCATGTCTCTAACAGTAATACTGACGCAGCCGAGGCAAGCATAAATATATAATATTTAAAGAAACAGTCAAACTACAACGTTAATATTTTTAAATTTGGGACGAAGGCTACCGGGTACCATACGTGTGGTTGCAACTACTTCAAGTTCGGCTCCCCAACAGTTGAACTACAATACAACTCCTACTTCAAACTGACTTTCCATACGTAGCAGCAACAAACCTTCTTCAAATTGGCTCCCAAAGCGTGGGGCAAATAACAATATAACCCCTAAAAATAAACTACTTTAAGCATACCTTCAACTAAATGTTTTTAAAAACCTCACTGTCGTCTCAACCTCCTAATGTCCTTGCTCACCTACAACAAATCGAACGGGATGGCTAAGGTGGTTACGTCTATGGCCCACATTCTAGAGGTCCGTGATTTTTTTCCCGGGTCATCAGGCGAATGCTGGAGTGGATACTTTCATCCCACGAAATTCCTCAATTTCTTTCCATTCTTTATTTCCTTCATCTTTCATCCCGTTGGTCTCTTTCAGGGTCGGAAGTGTCGGCGATGATGTTTCGGTGCAACGTGGCAGGTAAATGTATGCTCTTTGTAACTCTCTCTGTCCTTCGGCTTTCGGATGGCTTCTGGGATATCCGAACCCTCTTGAGGGGCATTGGGCCCATTCCGTGTGGGATGGGATCCCCGGTATGCCTGTCCGTCTGCCGGGGCGTCTCTATCTGGAAACTTAGGCACCTTGTCGTTGCTGTGCCGGCCACCCAGTGTCTCATCTCACCTCTTCCTTCTTCCTGGGGACACCTCCTCATGGGACATAGGTACAACATCCACTCTGGATCGGTACCGTAGTCAATCCATTTCACCTGCAACAAAATGTGTATCAAATTCAATTTATAATTATGCTTACCGTGATTAATACGAAACGGATAGAAAAAAAATCTAATGCGATACACGAATTTCCCTACCCTCTATCGTTATTAGTGGGTATACAAACTATTTTTAAAGCTTATTTTTCCTTCTACTATATTTTAATCCAAATAAACCTTTACAGAAATAGCTACATTACACATTTCGTTATAGGTATAAAGAGAACAGGGACAGTTAGATTTTTAACAACTGAACGATATACATATGGTCATGCAATTGCGAGAAACAACTGAATGTTGACAGGACTTTAAAAGAATGACCAAGTAATGAACAATCCGAACCGTAAATAACGGATATCTCATAAATGGCTTATACCACAAAAAACCTTATTTAAAATAAATTGTGAGTTTTAAAGCAATCTACATTTTTGGTGCAGTACGTTTTTGTCTATCCCTTAACGTTTACCATTTATGCAAGATTATATAAAATTGTTTCCTAATGAAAAGGACTTCGTGGGCTATTCCCATAAAATTCAAGATATACATTTTATTTGTAATGTAATTATTTAATGTGTGGAATTTTAAACAAAAATTTTAGAGCCATTTTGTTTAGAAAATCAAACATTTCGAAAAATATTAGTGTGAGGTGGGGGGGTTTTCTTGAAAATCTTCGTGTCTCATCTTTGGAAGTAGCTGCCCTCGAAAGGAAAGTAAGGAATTTAAATATTTATTTTGACATTCTAAGCCTATTTCATAACAGATATGTGAGATTTTGATCTGCCCCTCCTGAGTGTTTGCTTGTGAGTTGCACGGAAGCATAAACCACACATGCTGGCTTCCACTTCATGTAATTCCTTTCCTCTGTCAGCACAGGGATTAATCTCCTCTCTACATCTAGGCGCAAAGGAAAGAAATCCATTAAATACTAAACCACTGAAATCCAGAGGACCGCACATGACCAGGGTTTAGGATTAAAAGCCAAGCTACACAACCACTGCTGTGTGTCAAACGCTTTTCAGAAGTATTATCAGTATGAATGAATTCCATTACAAGTAGCAGTAGTAGTGGTAGTGGTAGTAGAGGTACTGGTAATGGTAGTGGTGGGTGACAGTGAAATTGAAATTGAGTTTTATTTATGAACGCTGCTATGGTCCTTAGCGTCCCATTCTATGCTGGGAGTGAAAGACCGGAAATTTTGCTCAGAGGCCGCTTTATCAGGTTTGAGGTTCTTTTACGTGCCGTAAATCTACGACACAGAACCACCGGCTTTACTTCCCTTCCGAAGGAAGCCATGCTAAGGATTTTTACACCCGAAAAAAAATTGATTGCCCTCCACCGGGTTTGAACCCGCGGCCTCGGGAACTAGAGGCTAGCATGATACCCTAGACCACGGAGGACGATAGTGGGTGGTGGTGGTGCAGGTGGTAGTGGAAAGGCGGTGGTGGTGGTGGTGGTGTTGGTGGTAGTGGTAACAGTAGTAGCAGTGGTGGTGGAAATGGTAGTGGTGATGTTGGTGGTAGTAGTATTAGCAGTGGTGGTCGTGGTAGTTAAATTAAATTAAATTGAGTTTTATTTATGGACGCTCTGGAACTACTATGGTCCTTAGCGTCCCATTCTATATTGGCGTGAAAGACCGGTAATTTTGCTCAGAGGCATCTTTATCAGGCTTGAGGTTCTTTTAAGTGCCGTAAATCTACGACACGGAACCACCGGATTTACTTCCCTTTGGAAGGAAGCCATGCTAAGGATTTTTACGCCCGAAAATATCCATCGCCTTCCGCCGGGTTTGAACCCGCGGACTCGAGACCTAGAAGCTAGCATGGTAACCACTACACCACGGAGGACGACTGGTAGTAGTAGTGGTGGTGGTGGTGGTGGTAGTGGTAATGGTAGTGGTAATGTCGGTGCTATTGGTAAGGCAGTGGTGGTGATAGTAATAGTAGTAGCAACGGTGGTGGTAGTGGTAATGGTGGTGGTATTGATAAGACAGTAGTGGTAGTACTAGTGGTAATAGTGCTGGTGGTAGTAGTCGTAGTAGTAGTAATGGTAGTGGTGGTGGTACCAGTAATAATAGTGGTGTTGGTGGTAGTATAGTAGTAGTAGTAGTAGTAGTAGCAGCGGTATCAGTAGCTGTAATAGTAGTGGTGGTAGTAGTATTAATAGTAGTAGCAGTGGTAGTGGTAATTGTAGTGGTAGTATTAGTAGTAGTTATGAGGTTTTTTGTTTGTTTTTTACGCAGGGAAAAAATCTTAAAAACACACCCATTGGGTGAACTGGATGTTTACCAATTATAAACACTTGCAAGCCACAGTTGACTTCTTCGTGGAATCACCTAGCGGTATTACTTCTGGAAGAAGAGACTGTAGATGGTCTACTTATATTCACAATGTCTTTTCAGGGCTACAGCCCCCTTGTGCCTCTCCTTAGCCTTAAGGATGCGGGTTATCATTTAAACAGCAATGTGTTAATTTTCCTTGTTCACCAGCATCACCACAGTAACGTTTCTGAAGGTGACAACCTGACCTAGTCGTGTATAGCTCTGGTGGTGCATGGACAGGGAAAAAGCATACGCTCAGTGTCCATTTGTGCACAGTATGAGCAAAGGTCCGTTTCAGCCAGTCCCATTCGGTGCAAGAAGGTTTTAAAACGGCCATGTCCGGTCAGATAGGCTCAATTAATATCCTAGATTACTATGCTTCCTAGATATCCGGTGCTATCTCAGGGATAAGCAGTTTGGTCCACAGAGCCGTCGTCTCTGCCTGGTTCCACTCCACCTGCCACCGCCTAATGGTGTCGTCCCTTAACAACACTTTTTGGGACCTATAGGCGTTTACTGTCATTATAAGTTTGTTCCTAGGCCAGCAGATGACCATGTACGGTCCCTGCTATAACTTGTATAGGCTTCATGGAGGTGGTTCAGTAGCCAATGTTTCGCTGCACCCGCTCCCCCAGGTTCTGTATAGTCCTTTATCAATACATCTTCCAAGTGGACACACCACACAAAGTAATAGAGCTAACCACGCTACCAAGGATTTTCCTTGTCACAAGTTTGGGAACGCCAATATTAGGCATTAAGCGATCCAGTACTGCAATCACTTTCTCTGCCTTGCCAACCGCAGATTTTATGTGGGCACCCATACTCATATTATGCCAAATTAAAGACTAAGATATCTTACTTTTCTTTTTTTTTTTTTTAATTTACTCTCTTTAAGTCGTGTTTTTTTATTTTAATTTTTTATTTTTTTTTAAATTTCTTTTTAACTGCTACCACACCCAGGATATAGCCCTGATCTTGCGCTTTTTTTTTGCTGTAACATTTCTTTGTGACTGAATGTTTGGTGCACAGTGGCTCAGAGACGAGTTAGTTCATAAATCCTTAGGAATAAATTCAGTGAACAGCATCCAAGTCACATTATATTACATAAAAAGAATACTTCTATTATGTAAAAATGTTACAATAATAACTAAAAAATCTGATGTGACTTTTTTTTTTTACTTTATCAGGTTTATAATTTTTTTTTCAAGCAGGGAAGAATAGGATCCTAACAAAAAGGGAAAGGGGTATTACTTTGCTAGTGGAGCTTAAACCTGAATATCCAAGGCTGGAATGGCCCTGTTCTGTGTTGCCGAATCATCTGCCATCTCTCAGCACGTAAAAATTGTCGTAGATGAGGCAGTACACAATCAGCTGGATCGTCCAACGTTTGTAGCCAAGTAAAGGTGCCCATAATCAGCCAGAGTAGGGAATTATACAATGGTGGGCTTACTTTAGGAAGGTTCAAATGCAAAATATCAGAGGGTTGAGGAATCCATCCGGTAGGTATCCAAGTACGAAAATATCCTAAAACCCAAGTCCAGACCACCGTTTTACCGGAACATTCCATCAGTCGATGAGGAAGGGAATCTGCGGCATTACAAAGTGGGCAGTTGTGGGAAATAGCCATCCGGTGGCGATAGAGTTTGTCCGCCGTTGGAAGGATTTCGTTTACCACCGCATACGTTACTGCCATCCAATCGGAGTTAATCTGTGGAAGGTTAAAACATCTCCAAATGCGCCTCCAGGGCAGTTGTGGGTATTTCAGCTGGACATGAGGGATAATGGGAGCAGCTTGAACAAGAAAGGTGTAAATCTTCTTCACCGTACTAAAGTCACCATTCCCCACTTTCTCCGGTGGTAACTTCTCCAAGACCTGATAAACTTCACGTAACATTTGGGGAACCTTGTCACGCTCGCCCCGATTCAAAAAAGATGAGTATTGTCGTTGTAGCGCAATATCCACGGGGTCACCCTGATTATTCATGGCAAGCAAGAGCATTCGAATCATCAAGGCCTGAGACTGACGAACCACCTCTAATAATCCCCAGCCACCTTGACCTTTAGGGAGACGGAGTTGAGTACGTGCAATGAGATAAAGCTTTCCTGTCCAGATAAAATAACCTAATTCTGTTCTATTCTCTGGCAATGGCGTTTTGAGGGCGGAAGAACAGATGCAAGGAACCAAATTCTGCTGAGCCCAAAGCTATTACAAAACCATATACGTTGTACCAAATTCAGCATCCTGGTTTTCTGCTGATACATCACACCACGTTAAGATATTAATACGAGACGTCCAGTTGTATTCCCGCATATCCTCTGCGTCAGTACTAAAGTAGATCCCCAGAACCTTCGTACGCTGCACAACAGGTATGCCGAAAACTGATGTATCCGGAGGTTGTAACCCAATGGGCAATATCTCGGACTTCCTCATATTAAATGTCATTCCGGTACTCTCCTCATATTGCTGTAAACAATCTTTTAGGCGCATAATATCGCGGGGTGTGGTAACCAATACAGTAATATCGTCAGCGTAGGCTCGTACCACCAGTCTCTGACCATACACATCGATTCCGGTAAGAGTAGATTGAAGACGTCGAAGTAAAGGATCAACATACAAGGCAAATAGTATCATAGACATGGGACAACCTTGTCGGACGGAACGTTTAACCGGTATAGCAGCTGTGAGATACCCATTGCAGAGAATCTTAGACGAAGCAACATCATATAGGGCTCGGATAAGATTACGGAGCTTATCGGGCACTTTCAAGGCAACCAAACGTTTCCATAGTGCCCCGTGAACGACGTTATCAAAGGCCTTCTCAAGGTCTAAATTAATGACTGCAGCGGACTGTTGTTCCTGTGCACAGTGCAATATACCACCTCTCAATGCCGCCAGCGTATGATGAATGGCCGTCCCCTTATGTACGACAGCCTGCATCTCGCTAAGTATATAGGGTAGAATCTTCTGCATACGAACACTAATGATTTTAACAAACAACTTGTAGTCACAGTTCAATAATGTGATCGGCCGATAATCCTGTGGAGTTTTCGGCTGCGCACACTTCGGAAGCTGGACCACTATCCCATCTGCAAAAGTAGGCGGCAATCGCTCTGAGGTCCACATTACCTGGAAAACTTGAAGTAATTCTTCCCGAATATAGCGCCAACAGTGCTTGTAAAATTCATATGGTAGACCATCAGGTCCTGGAGACGCATGCAACTTTGACGACTGGATCACTTCCATGAACTCTGCTGCTGAAACAGGTGTCGTATCCTGCCGCAGCTCATCCGGGACAACCGGAGCAACCCCAGACATATACTCGTCCACAGCACTGGAGCATTCCGCTGGGACGGAGAAGCGTTGGACGTAAAAGGAGTGCACTTCACGAAGAATTCCGGCTGTAGTGGAAATTTTCTGTCCATCAACCTCCAAATGAGTGACGAGCTTCCGGCGACCATGTTTACGTTCCTTCGCCAGATGGTAAAAACTCGCCTTTTCCCCAAACACCACTTCCGCCGAGTGTACTTTGGACAAACACCCCTGTAACTCGTTAGATTTTCGGGCCTTAATGTGTTCTTTGATGCCTCTTATAAGAGACTGAACATCTTCACCTTGCTGTTGGCGTATGTGTAGTTCCTGAAGGACTTGAAGGTAATAGTCCATGGTTTTCCTCCTAGCCAGAGCTCGACTACAGGCTGCAGCCCGAAAGAAATACCGAAGTGCAGGCTTGGCTTTACACACCCACCAGAAGGCTTTATTCTGTGCTAGCAGAAAGGATACCCGCAACCGCGACCAAAGATCCTGGAAATCCCTTAGCACGTCCTCATCCATAAGCAACGAGCAGTTGAGTTTCCAATAACCTCTACCTCTACTGTAGATCGCTGCCCTACCTTCAAAGGCATGTATGAGTGCATTATGATCACTGAATGCGACAGCCACTATCTGTGTACGATGAAGACGTGATAAGAGTTCAGCCGGAACATACATGCGGTCCAGCCGCGATGCTGATAGGCCTCTCACGAAAGTAAATTGTACCGCGGAACCATGCGTATGCTCCCAGGTATCCTTTAACCTCAGTTGCTCCACCAGCTCCTGCAAAGTAACACACCCATTAAAGGCTCCGCGTTGATCTTTGGCCGCCAACGTACAATTAAAATCACCGACAAGCACAAAGGTAGCACCCGATGGTATATGGGTCAGGAGGTCTTGCCGAAAAAACTCCTCTCGTTGTTTGCGTTTATTACTACCAGCAGGTGCGTAGATGTTCACGAAAGTCACGTCATCATACACTGCCGAAAGAACCCTACTGGAAGGATGGTATCCAAAACTGTGTAATCGTAAGCCTTGTCTGTAAACAATTGCCGTACCGGAACCCTCGGGGCCAAGATTGGTCTCGTAATCGAAGCCATACAAAAAATCCAGATTACAAAGATTCACCTCCTGTACAAAAAAAATGTCTATGTCATTACTGATCAAAAAGTCCCTTAAAGGTTGTTGTTTAATAACCTGTCGCAGGCCGTTAACGTTGAGCGAAGCCCATATTTGAAGACCTACCGGCATTTAAAGGGCAAGGATCGTATATTCAATGGTTGCAATCGGAGAACAACCAGGGAGCACTCCAGAAACAACACAATCTCAATCATCACTATCCGGGTGCGGGTCATCCTTTGTAAGTTTAGGGGAACGTTGGTGATCCTCAAAATCATCGCTGTCATCTACTGCCGGCCGCTTGCCTGAGTCCGCCTCTTTCGTTGTGGAACGAGCCGCAGAGTTACCGGGCAACGGTTGCACATCTTGGGAGTGCTGTCGTGTCATGGCACTTTCTACATCCATCCGCCTATGCTGGCTCCGTATCCGAGGATCCCGACTAGACAAAGAAGCAGAAGACTTTTGCCTTAAAAGTGCTACCTCACTCGCCGATATCTCTACTTCTTCATCACAAACGATCTCCATGTCCCCATCCTGAGAATTTTGCGAAAGCGAGGGTACCTCGGGCATTTCGAATGCCGACTTCCGATCAACAAATGGCGTAATAGATCCGTCCACAATTGCATGTTCGGTCGCTGCAGTCAACAGTGGTGTCTCCGCCCCAGCAGGACCACCACTTCCTGAATTGGAAGAGCGCGCTGGAAGGTTCACCGACAATGGTTCTACCACAGACGTTTGTGACATAATGGAAGCCTGCTTCTGGGCGACTGCATCAGAAGAGGTGGCAGCACTCGCCGCCTCACTGAATGTTACCGGTCGATTCCTTGGAGTTATAGGTAGCCGCGTGGCACGAAGAGGACAAGCTGCTTTTAAGTGGGTAGTGTCATGACACAAATGACAAGCCTGTGGTTGGCCGATGTAACTGATGGCAATCAAATACGAATCGATAACTAAACTAGCCGGTATATGACGTTTAAGCCCCATTTTTACTGCATGCACTCCGTTGTTAGACGAAAGAAGATACTGCGAGCCCCATCTTTCCCTACGGATATCATACACTGTACCATATTTACTCAGTTCCTGTGACAGTACCGTAAAGGGCACCTCAGAAGGCAGGTTAAACACCCGAACATTTACTGTTTGCTGATCACCCGGTGTAATATTCACTTTTGTTATGTCGCCGGAGGCTTATGTAAAATTTTGTTCCTCTTTATAACGGGAGAGAAGATTATCATACAAAACCGCCGATAACAATTTCACATAGATAGCTCGTTCTCTGGTGTGAAGCTGGAGCGTGTCGACCTGATCAGCTTGAAGCCCCATGAAGTTCACTAGCCACTGGTGGATTTCTAGTGCAGTGGGTTTAATCGCCGTCGTCGTAAACTGAATTTTGAGAGTATTCACACGTTTATAAACCGCCATGGTTACCGTTTAGAACTTACGAAACAAGAAAGAAAGTATATCCAATTAGACAAGCGTGTACTCGAGACACTGAAAACGGTACACAACAGCACACAAATAACTCGAACCAGTGCCGGCCGGTTACACTAACACACAGCGGACAGACAACCTCACGGCACGCCTGCCACTGCACGACTGATCTTTGGCAGCTTATTTTTTTGAGGGTTTGGACCCGTCTGCAAAAGCTCCGGTTGCACTGCAGCCTAAGGCTTATTGTGCTTACCCTGTAATGATTGCTACCCCTTCACACTAGTCCTGTGTCCTTAACCAGATTACATAGGCCCAGTAGTGTGTTGGGGTAGTAGTCCTCTGGTTTCTTAAACAAATTCCAAAGATTTTGTATCTCCTTGATGCTAACGCTTCACAGGAGCATAAAATGTGATAGGCTGTTTCGGTTTCAGACCCCCACAAGCTATAGTCTATGCTACCCACCTATTATGTGTAGGTGCTTGCTCACTGATCCATGTCCATGGCAATGCAACTATTGTTTTTAACTGAAACTTACTACATTTAAACAGTCTGTCAGTTAAAGTTTTGCGTGTTTCTTAGATAAACAATTTCCCATGTCGAATTCCTGGAATACTCTCCTCGGTCAAAGAGTGTTGTTTTTTACACAGTTTGTTATAGCCTCTCTAATGGAACACTTAGGTGTGCTTAGAAGTGGCTCTGGTTTGGTTTTCAGCTGTGTCGATCCTTGCTTTCCAAGTTCGTCAGCTTTCTCATTGTCTTCAATTCCTTTGTGTACTGGGACCCATGACAAGCAAACTTTATTATGTTCTGCCAGGTTGGATAAGGCAGTGATACATTTACCTGCTAGTCTAGATGACATTAAAGGGCTGTTTAAAGCCTTCAGTGCTGCCTGGTTCTCTGGAAAAATGAAGATCTGCTTATCTTTATACTCTCTTCTAAAATTTTCTTTTGCACATTGTAGAATGGCAAATACTTCGACTTGAAATACCATGGTTACTAGACAAGTGAATTACTAAATCTACACCTTGGTCTTAAACCAAATACCCCAAACCGTCCCTGAGCCTGTTTTTGAGCCGTCTGTGAACCGGATCAAAGAACACTCCGGTAGTTTCTGACGGATTATTGCCATAAGTTTTCTTCAATTATCATTACCTTGAAATTTCATACGGCAATACAAAGTTTTTACGAAGTAGCCTGTTTCCGTCTTGAAAATCTGATCTACTACCTCCTTCGTTATAGCTAAGATTCCTGATACAATCCTAGGAATCATAGTCGTTTGGGTTTGCTGCAGTCTGTGGAAAGCCATTCTGGCCTTCAACTTTATCAAAATATCCAAAAGGGCCAGGCTCAAAAGTGTTTCCATTACTACAGTAGGAGTCGTGACCATTGCTCTAGTTATTGCTAGACAAGGCATCCTTTGTTTCCTGCTTAGTTTTGTTTTGGTGTTTAATTCTCGTGTCTTAGTCTACCAGATTATAGCACTGTACAGTACTGATGATCTGATTACCCTAGTATATAGCCGGTGTAGCAGTCTAAGTCTTAGTCCCCATCTCTTACCGCACATTCGTCTTACTACAAAAAAGGGGTCATTGCTTGTTTATATATTTCCTCCATATGTTTGTTCCAGGTCAGCGTGGAGTCGAGAATAACTCCCAAATACTTAACCTTCCCGACATATTTAATTGCTCACCATTGAGAAACAGAGGCCCAAGTTGTTCTAAGTTTCTTCTTCCGGCGAAGGGGACCAGGGGTGTTTTCTTGGGACTAATAGTTAGCCCTTCAAAATTTACCCAGTCTACTACCTCATTAAGTGCTCTCTGCATGTGCTCTTTAATAGTGTTTAAGCATTTTCCACCAGCTATGATGACAATATCATAAACATAGACGTAGATTGTGTAGTCCAGACAGCTGACCTTATCCAGTGATCTCTGTATAACCAGAATCCACAGGACAGCAAATATAACTCCTACTTGTGGACATCGCCCATAGACAAAAAAGTTTCTGCTCGCAAGGGATGCATGTGCCACTCTGTTTTTGAGCATGGATTCCACCCATCTACAAGGATGGATTCTATGCACCATCAATTCCAGCTCTCCAACAGCTGTGGAAATTTCCCTAAAGGAAGTATTGTCAAAAGCGCCCTCAATATCCACGAAGGCACTCAACGCCATTTCCCCAAGTTCCATAGATTGTTTTCAGATTGTGATCAATCTGAAAAGTGCAGCTTCTGTGGAGTATCCTACTCTATAGACAAACTGATTCTGACGTAAAGGTCTGGTTACCAAAACACCTCCCCTGATCTGCCTATCCAATAGTCTCTCCAAAGTTTCTGTCATGAATGACATCAGGCTGATTGGTCTATAGGAATTAGCCCGGGTCATAGGTTTCCCGGGTTTTGATGTAAATACCACTCTAACATGCCTCCAGTCTGATGGAATATATCCCAGGGCCAAACTTGCTCTGAAGATTTTTGATAAGCCCCCCCGCAAACACTTTAAAGTCCTGTTTGAACATGATAGGCATAATGCCATCTCTGCCAGGGGATTTGTAAGGTTCAAGTAAGAACACAGCCCATTTTAGTTTTTCATAATATATTACCTTCTTAGCTGTTAGCCAGTCTTTCTTCTTTGAGGTCCGCGATGGGAATTCAAGTCCTAGACCGCTCCAACCTACAGGAGGCTCTTTTATAGGTTCTGAGCCGGGGAAATAAGCCCTTAGAAGTTTCTCTATTGTTTCCTCAGCAGAGCTTGTGAACTCTCTATCATCTTTTTGAAGAGTTGAAATTGGGGTTGGCCCTCCCATAGAGAGAATTTTTTTGAGTCTGGCACAGTCAGAAGTCTGAAAAATCTCCTCACAATGGCCCCTTCAAGAAACGCTCTTGGTCTTCCTTAAATCTTTAGTATACTGAGTTAGGGCCTTTCTGTATTCACTCCGTGAGTCTGAATATTTTGCTTTATTAAAGAGTCTTCTTACCTCTTTCCTTTATATGCTAAGATATTATTCCACCAGGTAACATCCCCACGTGAATGTCTTTGCACATTAGGACAGCTACTATTAAAGCCTTCAGTTATTGCCTCCTGAAAAAGCCTAGATGCTATCTCTAGGTCCGCATAACTGTCTGCTTCAATATCAATTTTGCTCAGATTCTGAGCTAAGCGTTCTCTATGTGAATCCCAGACAGTTTTCCTGGGATTTCTATGTGGTTCTAATTGTTGAAAAAATGCAGACAACTCAAAGCTTATGTATCTGTGGTCTGAAAAACTCACCTCATCAGATAATGCCATGATTTTTACAAAGTTGCCAATATAATTGGTAGCTATTGTTAGCTTCCTTCCTATTAACTATAACACAGGTCGGCCTGTTTCGTACGATCATTATATCTAAGTCTCTAGACATAATGGAATTGAAGGGATTCTCACCTCTTTGACTGATATTAGTCCTCCCCATGCAGTATGATGGGAGTTTGCAATTACATCCAATGATGAGGTCGGAGCCATCCTTTAAGCATCCGGCTACCAATCCTTCAACTTCCTTTGTGGGGATAGGGGATGGATCACCATATGGAATGTATGCCGATCCGAGGATAACCTTCCTCGATCCTCCCATTTTTTAAGATTGTAGTTTTATTACCATCAGGTCTCTAGAACAGAGATGCATAAGCGGCAGTATCTTTATTCTTTGTTTTGGAATGATGCTGAAGGTTAACTGTAGCACCTTTGTCTTAACCTGAAGTCTTCTCCTTCATCTTTTCCTACAGGGGTCAAAAGTCTATTGTTCCGAAACCCCAGAAGACCTTGAAATTACGACATTCCAACCATCTAAACGAGTCACAGTCAACTGATAAGGCCAGCGTTTGCCCCTTTAGTTACCTTGCTGCTCATATAATGTCAGTCGTCCGTCTTGAGGCCTGTGTTTTGATTTTCATCCTCAACATCACGGCTGGAACGTCGACAATGGCACGGACCCATGCAATTGCAATTGGTCTCTTCGGAAGGTCATTAGCGTCCAAAACTTGGAACACCATTCCCTCCCAAAGGTCCCCAAATCCGGCAACAACGCGTACCAGCCACTGCTTCATTTCTATGTTTGCACAGAGGATCCCTGTGAAAAATTAGCATTTAGGAATTGTGGACTTATTGGTGTTCATAGCCTCCAAGCTTTTTGATTGGATCAGCTCCGACTGTGCCTGATCCAATTTGATTTTATGGTCCACACAAAGTTGCTTAAAAGACATAGTCTGCTGCTGTGAGCTCCTATGTATTTAGGTTGATGCTGGGTAGGGGTGCTCGAGTCCGAGCGAGGTCTTTCCTTCCCTCCAATGGGCTCAGTTCCCTTCACTTTAATAGAGGTCTTCTTGGCCGTGTTCTTAATAGTCCAGGTTCCCTCTTTCAATTTCCTTTCTTTTAGGAGTTTTTTTACGCTGAGCGCCCGAAGGCTCAGTCTCATCTGGTCAACGCCTGACACTACGACCTCCTGAGGTGTTCAGCGTCTTTCCTAGATCGGCAGAACTGGTGACGGGCCTGTGGAGTGAAACTCCTCCTTTACCTCTGCCTCCAGATCCGAAAATTTCATTGACAAGTCTAAGGAAATTGTCTCTCCTTGTTGTGTTTGTTTTATATTTTCACCTCGTTCCATTTTGTCCTCCGAGTAGCGGGGAAACATAAGGTCGACTGAGGCAGAGCCCCGCTATGCCCCAGCAAGGCTATGGTACTCAGGGAGATCGCCTGATATTCCTGAGGCTTCATTAGAGACACAATTCCCTTGTTTCATTCATCCCTTCGGCACGGATTAAGGCTTACGCCACACTTTACACCTTGGGATTGGGGAGTTGGTTTGCGGTCTCCGTAGAGACAACCCCCCCTGAGAGGTAAACCGATGGTTGTCCTACGTGGTCTAGGGGTACCATACTAGCCTCCAGTTCCAGTTCAAACCCGGCGAAGGGCGATGGATGTTTTCGGGCGTAAAAACCCTTAGCATGGCTTCCTTCGAAAGGGAAGTAAAGCCGTAGTCCCGTATCGTAAGATTTACGGCACGTAAAATAATCTCAATCCTGATAAAGAGGCCTCTGAGCAAATTACGCGTCTTTCACGCCCAACATGGAACGGGACGCTTAGAACCATAGTACTTAAAGAGCGTCCATAAATGAAACTCAATTTAATGCCTCCCAGGCACAGGCATCGGCTATCCACCACCTGCCGGTGCGCCCGGTTGCCGCTCAAGCTCTACTCCTAGCCATAACGAAATATTCCGAGGAGACCGGGCTTTGGGACCTCGGTGCTACGGCACCAATATTAACAGCAAATTCCCATAGAGATCGTCTTCCTTCCAGAATCACAATTTCAGTTTTCTGCGGAGCCAACTGCAATCCCTTCTGCAACATCCAGATTTCAATTTGGGGCGTAGACCATTCGATCTTATCCTTCACCTCTTCTCTGGAATCACCGGACCTAAAAGGGTTCCGCACGTCATATCCAGTTACTTGGTATCATCTACCAAAATCATCCTATTGTTCAGATATCTGCATATAAATTTGATCAGGTAAGAGGCGACTCGGCTCATCAGTGTCATGCACCTATTAGAAAATGCCTTGGCATCGATCACAAAATTTTGTACACGTGGATTACATCCATTGTTGACAATCCTCGCCGAAAGCCAAATTGGTAAGGTGAAAAGCCCTCTCCTTTCTCTATTTCGTCGCTTAATCGTCTGTTGAGCATATGTTCCATAAGTTTGCCCAGAGCATCAAGTAGACAGATAGGTCTATAAGACTTACTTCCTCCTGGCTTTCTAAGTTTTCGATGAGAATGAGTTTCCCAAGTTTCCATTTACTGGAAACTCGCCGGCACGTACAATAGAAGTAAAAACGCCTGGAGTAGCTGCGGTTTCGGTATCCTCTGTTAGATGTCGTTTTCGCTTCTTAGTATAACGTTTAGCGATCCCATAGCCCTAAACGTATTAACCAGGTGTCTAACAGCTTCTCTATCCAGTACTGGATAACCATGAAATTTCTCCTTAAATTGTCTACACACCTCTCTACATGATTCGGTTTTTACGTATGTATCGTACATAAAAATTTGTGGCAGGCATTGCAGTGGAATAATAGCAAGACATTAACACTCTTAAGCAAGTCATACACAACACATGTCTTGAATAAATTTTCTTTACAGCACTAACTCAAAGCAGCGAGTGATGCACAACTGATAAAGATAACCTTTAACTGTCATGCACCGACAGTTGCGCAACGGATAGATGCAGTACAGCGTGCTACGCATATAGCGGTCTGTGGTCTCGCCTTAAAATGTCAGCACTATATGAGGGTTAAGTGAATAAGGGGAGAAAACAGCAGACATTTCTGATTCAACTAAAATCAAAATGTCTCCAATCCTGAACACTAATTATCAACTACTAATACAGGGCGTTACTAGCCATACACAAGCCAGCTTTCATATACACAGCAAAGGGTCTCTGGAGTTAGTTATACAACTACTTCAATAGATTGTTGTGTTCCAATGAAATAGTTTCACCTGATTCGTCATTCATACTTAACATGCAGGATCTGAAAATAAAACGTTCTCAGTTATCATGCATAAAATCGCCTACTCTGTTGTACAACACAGATAACTGTTGCCCTTAATGATGTAAATTATGGTGTCCTTGAAGTAATTTGTTTGTATTAATGAAAAATATTTGCGCAGACATTTTATACCTTTATTCTACATCCTAATGCGCAAGTCAGAGTGCTTTAAAAGTACTTTTCTCAGACCAGATAAAATCAAAACTGCTATGGGAATGCCTAAGTGCCCTAATTGCCTTGTCATCTCACAACAGGCTTGAAATACCTTGGTCCAAGTGAGATATTATGCATGCAAAGTTACACAGTAACAATGTTCAGTATTTTGGATTTATCCCTCCATCAGGACATTTAATGACTAAATCTCACAAAATAAAAACACACTTGATGGTCGACTGCACTGGTTAATAATCCATAACATATTTGACCTAGGTTTGTTTTCATTTAGAGTAACAGAAGTTAATAAAGTTCCCCTTATTTCATTGCAATGTTACATGCCATACTATGCAAGTGGGCCACTCCACTATTAATTGTACTTTAGTGTTATTATTAGTATTGTCGCAATTCTCATGGCTCGTGTTATCTTGTTTACTGGGCGCCTCTTGTTTTATTATTTTAAATTTGGGTTCTTTATCCTCCGGCTATTATAACTCAGTCGAGCAAGTATGTCTAAGCACGGCGTGTAAACGGAAAGGAGTTTTTGCTAAAAGATAACACTGATAATAAAAATTTTTTCTACACTTTTATTACCGTCACGCTTAATTAATAATTCACATATTTAATCTTTATACACGCCTGACTGAAACTGAATGTAACTACAGTCGTTATAGTTGCCGTGCACCAATTACTTTGCGTACTTTACATTTTTGTAACTAACTCTGTGACGTGCACCTCGTGAGAGATTCTTCAGAACTGCGTGACGTGCACTTCGTGAAAGATTCTTCGCAACTGTGCAACTTGCTTATGGCTCGAGAATATATACTCCTTCACCTCGAATTGCCTAAACATTATAATAGAGCTGCTATTGGTTACCAAATCGCGCCAGCGTTAGCGTCTGTTTTGATCAGCAAAACACTACTACTAACATATATACTCTAGGGAAGACATTCCCTCCATTTCTAAAAAAAGGGCACGCTACCCTGACGTCATTTGTTTGTCTCTTCCTAGTGATAAACAACTCACCCCCTCGGTTTATTGTTACCCACTTCTATCGTCAGTTTCAGTGAGGCCGTGTAAACTTATTTCCTAACAATACTTATGGCTAACAAACATCTAAAATCCTGTACATACAATAATATTAATTTACACTACAATCACTTTGGTATTCACAGGAAGTTATGATATAAAATATTGCCTCAGTATGCACTTATCTATTTGGACCGTGTGATATGGGGCATCTGTAGAAATGGTCATGTTAATGTCTTCATGGTATTCCCCAGATCTTCTTGAATTGAAGGCAATAGGTGGCCATAATAAATGAGATGTTCCAGCATGGGCAATAATAAAGTACTGCACATAACTTTCATGAGTTTTCAATTCTGTCATCAGTCCAGTTCTTCAAAATGGTATGGCCAGCATTTAACCACATTTCAACCAATCATACTATTTCCCTCAAATTCTTATTTTGTGCTTATCTTAAAAATAATGCTCTTAAGGCTTCAATATTGGATCTTCCAAGTGAAATTATTCTCTTATTTATCGTCTTCAACTCAAATCCAAGATCATGGAGGACCTTGTTCAAAGAGCTAAGGTTTCCCTGAAATAGCTCTGCTTCTTAGAAATAAGTTTGCATGTGGTATGATGTTCATTTCGGGTAAAGTAGCCATAGATATGCCTTCTTATTGTATTTAATTAAAAGCTGTCGATTTGAGTTTTGCTGGAGTTAAAAACAGTACTTACTAACAAAGTAACTACTTACACAAGAAGTACCTGAACTTGCAAACAGTTACATTCAGGATACCACTAGGGCGATAACTGACCTGAGAGGTTCACAAGTCACCAATGTAAGCAACTACACTAAAGCTTGTGGCTTGAAACACTCCTGTTTATAAATGTTATATACACTGAGGTAGTATCTTTAACACTTAAATGATTTCAGTCAAATTATATAATATGTAAACTCAATAACAGCCCGCCTTGAAGCAATATGTGTATGTAATAATTTGTAAAATGTATGTAACAGTCATGTTCAATAATGTTATGTGAATGCATTACATAATTTAAAAAATGTAGGAGCTGTGAGAAATAGGTCAAAAGTTGCTAACAATGAGGTAATAATAAGATAACCTTAAGGCAATAATGAGTAAGAATGTTTAATAATGCTACTAGTCATTATTGGAGCAACAATAATATAATTTTAGTGACAGTTTCCAAAATAGCCAATCAACGACCAGAAAAAGCTTTAGTTAAATGAAGGTATTCTATTGGAGTAGGAATAGCCAATCAGAGACTTGAAATATAGAAATTTACAAATTTAGAGTTCAGCTGCCTGCAGACAGCATTACTAACCAGATGCAAAAAGTGTCCTCAAGAAATATAATATGTATTCGTGTGAGATGAAAAATAAGTTTACGTGTTAAAAAGCGTAATTAATTAATAAAAAGAATCTCACAGCTCTCTATATCAGTGAAGTGTAATTTAAATTGTGTCAAGCGTTAATAAAAGAAGTGAAGTAAAATTATAATCTGTGTAAGCCTACATTCTTGTCGCATCACAACCCTGCTAAGAGAAACGTGTCTCTAACAAATATACTGATGCAGCTGAGGCAAGCATAAATATTTAATACTTAAAGAAACAGTCAAAATTACAAAGTTAATATTTTTAAAAATTGGGGCAAAGGCTACCGGGTTGCAACTACTTCAAGTTCGGCTCCCCAACAGTTGAAATATAATACAACTCCTTCAATACAACGTACTTCAAATTGACGCCCAAAGCGTGATGCAAACAACGTAACAAACCACCTTCTTCAACATTGTTGAGCATCTGATGCGCACAGGATGATTTGACAAGATCATCAATGAGGATCACATCTAAATCACTCTGGAGCTTCATTCATCACTAGTTTCAAAACAACAAATCTCCAGAAAGTTGCTAGATTTTAAGCATGATTTGTAATTTTATCATATTTTCACATATCTTGTTCATGTTTTAAGATTCTTCTGCCCCTGAAACCTGCCGCCCTAGGCGGTGGCATGACTTGATCTCCCCCTTGAGATGGCCATGGAAAAAAGCTGGAATACACTTCTTTTATGAGCACATAGGAACCAATTAGAGGTTTTAAAGCTATTAATAAGCTCATACAACACTAGATCACAATCCTGAGCAACATTAAGCTACACATGTTAGCACTGTATGGATGGGATTCAAGGTCAAATACATGAAATTGCCTCAATGGAATAATAAAATGGCCCCAACATTTTTATTAAATGTCTTTAGTCATTGTTTGTTGTTCTACTACTACAAGTAGTGAGATGAATGTGCAGTTCCAAATACGACATATATCTATTGAGAAAGGTGTTGTCTTTACGTTGTTTGCCCCATGTATGGAAAAACTGATTTGAAGTAGTAGATTATTATTATTATCTTTATTTGCACCACACTTTGGGCGTCAATTTGAAGTATTTTGTATTGAAGGAGTTATATTATTTTTCAACTGTTGGGGAGCCGAACTTGTAGTAGTTGCAACCGCACGTATAGTAAACAGTTTCCGGTAGCCTTTGCCCCAAGTTTAAAACTGCTAATTTAAAAATTTCTTTAAATACTATATATTTATGTTTGTCTCGGCTGCGTCAATATTATTGTTAGAGACATGGATGTCTTGGCAAGGTTGTGGTGCGACTGAAGAATGTAGGCTTACAGAGATTATAATTTTACTTCACTCCTTTTATTAATGCTTGATACGATTTAAATAACATTTCACTGATATAGGGAGCTGTGAGATTCTTTAATTAATTAATTACACTTTTTAGCACGTAAAACTATTTTTCGTCTCACACGAATACGTATTAAATTTCTTGAGGACACTTTTTGCCTCTGGTTACAATCATTGTCTGCAGGCAACTGAATTGATTTCAACCATCTAAACTTGTAAATTTCTGTATTTCAAGTCTCTGATTGGCTAATCCTACTCCAATAGAATACCTTCATTTAACTAAAGCTTTTTCTGGTTGTTGATTGGCTATTTTATAAACTGTCACTAAAATTACATTATTGCTTCCAAGAATAAAAAATAGTATTGTTAAACTCTCATACTCATTATTGCCTCAAAGTTACCTCATTGTTAGTAACATTTAACTTATTATTCTTACAGCTCCTACATTATTAAATTACGTAATACATTCACATAACATTATTACACATGGATACAATAATATAAACATATACAGTGACTGTTATATACATTTTTTATATATTGTTACATACACATATTGCTTTAAGGCGGGCTGTTATTGAATTTATATATCATATAATTAGACTGAAATCATTTAAGTGTTAAAAATACTGTCTCACTATAATAGTATCCTATTTCTCTCTCTTTCTCAATCTGGCCCCATCCCTGCAGTCATTTTGATGGAGGACATCACAAATGCCCTGGCCAAGAGTATCTGAATGAAGTGTAAATTACTCTAATTACAACTGGGTAAACAAATGCTCTAACAAGAAAGAAGCATTGTTTTTTAAGAGACTTACAAACAACTTAATACTGGAATGGATACTCTATACAACTATTAAACATAATAATTATTGACCCCTTTTTCCATTGGTTTCAACTGTACACATATTTTATGTGTAAACAGAATCCCTTTAGGGAGATGCTAACATATTTTGAAAGATATCTTACCAATGAGCAAAATGTAGACAGTAACAAAGCATTTTTGTTCCTAAGTTTTCAAACATCATATAAGTGATCCACTAATTTCCCTTCCGATGCAAAGATTAATTTAAATTTTGAGAAAGCTTATCAATTTATTAAATAAAGTTGTACTTTAAAATAATATTTAAGTAGTTTTATTACCCAGTTTTACTGTAAGTTGTTGATCCTCATTGCTTGAAAGCTTGATTCTTATTCAAAAGCTATTTAACAGTAACTTTAAAGCATATTTGATTCTGTCTATCTGTTTCTTTTCTTTCTGTTCAATTTTTTGAGCGTCTTCTGAGGTACTGTCCCTGCTATAAGTATTAACTGTGAATCATGCCCGTACCCAGAAAAAAAATTTGGGGAGGGTTTTCCAAAGTAGATCTAAACTTAACAGTACCCCCACACAGTTACCATGTCGCTACTTCGTAGTATATAGACATTACATAGATAAGAAAGTTGCTTAGAGACATTATATAGACAAGAAAAATTCACCAGAATGATGATATTTCACCTTACAGCACAAAAGATGGAGACTGCTTCAAAAACCAGAATGTATGGCCACCTTACCTATGTAAGGCAACAATATTAAGTTTCCCTTTCTCTTGTAAATGTGCTACTAGCAATAGACTTACTTTATCTAACGACATTTTTCCATATTGCTTTGCAATGAATTTAAATAAATAAAACTGTCAGAAGTTTCGAGGGATTGAACCATAAAAACCCCCTCTAAATACGGCCCTGCTGTGAATGAATAAATTGCCATCTGGTTTAAGTAAATACAAGAAATAAAAGTGTTATTTTTAATTTACCTAAGCAATACTATTTGTATGTTTTTTGTATAATTAAGTGGGGGAGACTATAACCCCTCCCTGGGTGTGCCTATATTTGTAAGTACATTAACTAAATAATTCTTTTAATTTTACATACCTACCTAAAAATATTGACTCTTCTGCATCCTTCCTCCCCTCCCTGTTATTTCTATCCAACAATAAAAAAACTAAGTATCATACACCATTGAGCTGTTTACTGCATAGACATATTGTCGCGGTAACTTTCGTGTTATCTTATTTGCTGAGCGCCTGTTATTGTTTTACTATTTTGAATTTTGGGTTCTTTGTCCTCCGGCTAGCTATTATTACTCAGCCGAGCAAATCTCTTGAACAGGGTGTGTAAACGGAAAGGAGTTGTTACTAAAGATAACACTGATAAAAGAATTTGTTTTTACACTTTTATTGCCGTCATACTTTATTAATTTCGCATATTTACTCTTGATACACGCCCGACTGAAACTGTTATATTTTCGAATGTAACTATAATCACTTATTTGCCACGCATTTCACATTTTATAACTAACTTTACGAAGCGAGAGATTCTGTAGAACTATGCGACATGTAACCCATAAATGATTCTGTTGAACTGTGCGACGTATAACGCGTGAATGATTCTCTTAAACTGTGCGACGTGTAACGCGTGAATGATTCTGTTGAACTGTGCGACGTGTAACGCGTGAATGATTCAGTTGAACTGTGCGACGTGTAACGCGTGAATGATTCTGTTGAACTGTGCGACGTGTAACGCATGAATGATCCTGTTGAACTGTGTGATACTTGTCTCTGGCTTCATATATTTATACTCCCTCACCCCGATATGCCTAAACATTATAACAGAACTGCTATTGGTTAATAAAGCGCGCCAACATTAGCGTCTATTTTTATATCCAATCAAAATTACGAACACATATGCTCTAGGGAAGATATTCCCTCCATTTCTAAAGAAAAGCGTGCTACTCTGACGTCATTTGCTTGTCCCTTCTAATTAATAAACAACTCACCCCTCGCTCATTGTTACCCGCTCCTATTGTCAGTTTCAGTGAGGCCGTGTAAACTTATTTCCTAACAATGCTTAAAATTAACAAACATCTCAAATCATTGTCATACAATAATGCTAATTTACACTACAATCACTCTGGCATTTACAATGTTGTGATATAAAATACTGCCTCAATACTGCATTCAGCATTGTTATATTTTACACAACAAAATTATCAGTAATTTCATTACGTTAATGTTATTATCAGGGCCAGATTTTTATGACCTAAAAGTGTTTAAAAAAATTACCTTTAAAATGACTAAAATTTCTACAAAATGACATATTAGTTACAATTAATGCACTAACAAATCAAATTAGCACTATCCGTTAAACTTTTTGAATGTGAAGTATGGTTTGTTTTTTATTGTTTTGTTATTTGCCCCGCGCTTTGGGAGCCAATTTGAAGAAGTTTTGTTGTGGCTACATACGCAAAGCCAGTTTGAAGAAAGTGTATTATATTTCGACCGTTGGGGAGCAAAATTTGAGGTAGTTGCAACCGCACATATGGTAAAAGGTTTTCGGTAGCCTTCGCCCTAAATGTACTTTCCGGTGGCCTTTGCCTCAAATGTTTAAAAATATTAACTTTGTAATTTTGACTGTTTTGTTTAAATATTATATATTTATGTTTCCCTTGGCTGCGTCAGTATTTATTTTTAGAGACATGAATGTCTTAGCAGGGAGTAGTTCGACTGAAGAATGTAGGCTTACACAGATTATAATTTTACTTCACTCCATTTATTAATGCTTGACACGATTTAAATAACACTTCACTGATATACAGAGAGAGAGAGAGAGAGAGAGAGAGAGAGAGAGAGAGAGAGAGAGAGAGAGAGAGAGAGAGAGAGAGAGCTGTGAGATTTTTTTATTAATTATTTGCACTTTTTAACACATAAACTATTTTTCGTCTCACACTGAATACGTATTAAACTTCTCGAGGACACATCTCGCATCTGGTTAGGAACACTGTCTACAACCAACTGACTACTGAATTTGTAAATGTTGCTATATTTCAGTTTCTGATTGGCTAATCCTACTCCCATAGAATACCTTCATATAACTAAAGCTTTTTCTGGTTGTTGATTGGCTATTTATAAACTGTCTCAAAATATACATTATTGCTTCCAAGAATCACCAGTAGTATTATTACTTTCTAATTCATTATTACCTCAAGGTTACCTCATTGTTAGCAACTTTTGACCTATTTCTCACAGCTCCTACATTATTAAATTACATAATACATTCACATAACATTATTGAACATGTATACAATAATATAAACATATACAATGACTGTTACATACATTTTACAAATTATTACATACACATATTGCTTTAAGGCGGGCTGTTATTGAATTGATATATTATATAATTAGACTGAAATCATTTAAATGTTAAAAATACTGCCTCATATGCTAGTAAATATTGTAAATCTTGTAACAATGGGAAATTTTTATTTTGCCTATGCCCATTTAATCATGCGATATGGAATTGTGTTCTGAGGGAATAATGTAAATCTTAAAGATTGCTAAAAACAATGATAGAAGTAAATTGTAGAGCCACATGTAGGCCAATCTTTAAAACACTTAACATCTTACCTCTTGCAAGCATATACCTTTATGAATTAATCCTTTTTACAAGACAACACTTGCAGTAATATATTTCCAACAAACAAAGAAATCCACAACTACGAGGGTCATTTTGAAAGTTCTGCACACTGTAAAATGGAAGTAAAGAAAATAATTTACTTTACAAAATACCTTTGCTGGCCTTCAATATAATCTCCATTCTTGCTTATGACAGCTTCTCAACGTTTTGTAAAACTTTGTATTCTGGATAGGGCACCTTTACTGTTGAGCTGTCTGATTACTCGGTTCACCTCACTGGAAGCTTCATCAATTGTATCAAAACGTTTTCCACAGAGTAGTTTCCTTCAATTTGGGAAACAAATCAAAGTCTGATGGGCTCATATTAGGACTGTATGGTGGATGGGGAAGTATTTCAGGAAGCATGTCAGTCCTGTTACAGTGAGATAGTTGTTTTGTTGTAAAATGAAATTAGAAAGGACCTGTCTGAAAAAAGAACTGTAACATCGGGGGTTCCACGGGGTTCTATTCTGGGTCCTTTGCTGCTCTTGTTGTACATAAATGACTTACCGTTATGTCTTGAAAACACAACACAAACCAAAATAACTCTATTTGCAGATGATACAAGCATTTTCATTACAGGGAAGGATAATAGTAGCCTACTACAGCAAATGCAAACAGTGGTCATGAATAAAATGATTGGTTTAAAGTCAATAAACTGCTTGTAAATGAAGAGAAAACTGTAGCTCTAAATTTTCAACATAAAGCTTGTAGAAAATCAGGGAATCCCAGCATCAAAATTGGTTCTAAATTGGTCAGCTTTGCAGGTGAAACAAAATTTCTAGGGTTGTGACTAGACAATAATTTAAGTTGGGACTTTCACATTGAAAAACTATTAGGCAATGTTAGCAGCACCTGTTTTATTCTTCGTCAACTAAAGCCTCGTGTATCAGCTAAAGTTCTCAAAATTTGTTACTTTGCCTACTTTCACTCATGACTGCTCTATGGTCTACCCTTATGGGGAAATACTACAAATAGTATCAAAATATTTAAACTTCAAAAAAGACCACTAAGAATACTAGCGGTAATCCCAAAAATGGAAAGCTGCAGAGAATATTTCCACAGCTTGAACATTTTGACCTTACCCAGTTTGTATATGAAAGAATTGCAAATTTACACCAAGAAGAATATTTCAAATTATGTCACAAATGGTGAAATTCACTCACATGATACAAGGAATAAGGACAAATTACACTCGATCACTCACAAAACCAAATTGTTTGAAACACCCTTTAAGTATAACAGCTTAAAATTATATAACTATTTACCCAGGTACATTAAAAACACAACCTTGTCAAATAAATATAAGGTAGAATTACATAAGTTCTTGGGAAAAAATCAGTTTTACTCTTTAGATGAATATATGGAATACTGTACAAGCAAAACTTAAATATATACATATCTTGTGAATTTATTTGTTTCACGGGTCCTGTTTTCATCTGAGGGAGCAACTTCGGCCAAGAGGATGTCTGCCTTTGAAACCATTGTATAATTGCTGTTCTCTTCAAGATTATCTTAAATGATGACATACATGGATTGACAAGAGCTTGTCTACCTGCATATTGTTTTTCTTAATACAACTTGTACATATGTTTTCCTTGTATATACTTGTGGATGAAACCAATAACTCTGTATGATTTCTTATGGGGGAGGCGGGTGGGGTGTGTGTGTGTGTGTGTGTGTGTGTGTGTGTGTGTGTGGGTGTGGGTTGTGTGTGTGTGTGCGTGTGCATGTGTGCGTGCGTGCATGCGTGTGTGTGGGGGATGAAGTGTGTGTGTGTGTGGGGGGGTGGGTGTTTGTGTGTAGGGGTGGGTGTTTGTGTGTGGGGGTGTGTGGGGAGGGTGGGGGTGGGGGTGGGGGCATGTGGGTGGGTGTGTGGGGTGTGGGGATGTGTGGGTGAGGGTGTGGGGTGTGTGTGCGTGTGTGTGGGCGTGCGTGCATTTGTTCTTTTTTTGAAGGAGTTGAATTGTATTTTTATTTTTCCCAGCTTTGGGGGCCAATTTGAAGAATGTTTTTGCTGCTACGTGCAGAAAGTCAGTTTGAAGATGATGTATTATAGTTCAACTGTTGGGGAGCCAAACACTTGAAGTTTGTTGCAACCGCACATATTACCCGCTTTCCGGTACCCTTCTCCCCCTAATGTACTTTCCGGTGGCCTTTGCCTCCAAAAAAATGTTTAAAAATATTAACTTTGTAATTTGACTGTTTCTTTAAATAATATATATTTATGTTTGCCTCGGCTGCGTCAGTATTATTGTTAGAGACACTTTTCTCTTTGCAGGGTTGTGGTGCAACAGAAGAATGTAGGCTTACACAGATTATAATTTTACTTCACTCCTTTTATTAATGCTTGACACGATTTAAATAACACTTCACTGATATAGAGAGCTGTAAGATTCTTTTATTAATTAATTACTTGCACTTTTTAACACGTAAATCTATTTTCGCCTCACATGAATACATATTAAATTTCTTGCGGACGTGTCTTGCGTCTGATTAGTAACACTGTCAACAACCAACGCGTTCAGTTATGAGCACTGTCTATAAGCAACTGACTTGATTTCTACCGCCTAAAATTTGTAATTTTCTGTATTTCAAGTCTCTGATTGGCCATTCCTAATCCAATAGAATTCTTTTAGTTAATTTAAGCTTTTTTCTGGTTGTTGATTGGCTATTTTATAAACTGTCATAAAAATTACATTATATGTTGCTCCAAGAATCACTAGTAGCATTATTACACTTTCTTACTCATTATTGACTCATCACCTCATTGTTAGCAACTTTTAACCTATTATTCTCACAGCTCCTACATTATTAAATTATGTAATACATTCACATAACATTATTGAACATGTATACAATAATATAAACATATACAATCACTGTAATATACACTTTTTATATATTGTTACATATACATATTGCTTTAAGGCGGGCTGTTATTATATGTTTTTATTATATAATTTGACTAAAGTCATTTAAGTGTTAAAAATACTGCCTCAACAGGTATCCCCTGGGGCACTCTATTTGTAGCTATGACTCCATTCATGTCATATGCAAAGATCATTATCAGTTTCACCTTTGATTGTTGGTTGCGGAATTTTTTTTCGGGCATGGAGAGTTGGAACTTTTCCATTGTAACGATTGAGACTTCAGTTCTGGCTCAAAATCTTGTATCCAGGTTTCATCAAGTGCAATAATCCTTTTCAGAAACTGCTCTCCTTCTGTTCGATAATGTTGAAACAATTCTTCTGCAATTCTTTTGCAATCTGCTTTCTGCTCTGCACTCAAATCATGCGGAACCCATCTGGCAGCAATTTTTCGCACCTTTAACTTTTTAGTAATGATTCTGTAAACTGAAGTGGCAGATATTCTGGCCTCATATGCAATTTCCTCACATGCTTTTCATTGATTCTCTCTTAAAATGTCATTAACAATAATCTGAGAGGTGCAGTTGATGGCCTTCCACTTCTTGAGTTGTTCTCAAGGCTTATCCGACCACAGAAACAACCAGACCACCATGATACTGTGCTATGATCCACTACAATATTTCCATACATCTCTCTCAAAGTGTTGTAAATTTCAGTCGGGTTCTTTCCACATAGGGATTCGATTTTGATGTAGGAACGCTGATCACTATGTGTAATAGGACCTGACTTAGTTTCAGCTTCCATTTTAAAACTCAATTACTCATGACACAGCCAGGTGAACTAGCAAACACATATATAACTATCAAGCCTAAAGTCTGATTCACAACTGACATAACTTTCAACTTGATCATGCCACCATAACATCACGCATGCGCCATGTGCAGGACTTTTAAAATGACCCTCATATAATACTAAACAAAAATCAGATACACACATAATGATAACCAATAGAAAACTGTTGCAAAATGGAAAATCTATGCAGGTACCAAATTATATAACAAACTTTGTGTCAGTTTGAAGTCAATAACTAATTTACTACCCTTAAATCAGCCCCACTGCTACATTTTCTTGATCACTGTTACTGCTCAAAGGAGGAATTTTTAAACAGAGTAAAATGTATGTCACGAATAATCATATTATGTAATTTAGGCATGAAATTTTTTTATACTGTTAAAATCTAACTGTATATATCAAAGATTTATTGTATATATTAGATGTTTATTTGATGTGTCCTTTATCACCAAAACTACTCATGTACTATATGATTTACAGCATCAATAAAAATACCACTACTACTACAAAAAATCTGATGTGTTACACTCACATGACTTTCTCTACTCTTGTACAAACTATTTTTACAAACGCTTATTCTCCATATGCTTCATGTTAATCTTATTGCTAATTTTCTTGTAGATGCAAGGGGAATTGCTAGGCTTTAAGCAATAGTCAAATATTTTAAGAGCTGGTTGCTATGTGGAGCATTGCATTCTCTTTGCATTACCAGGAAAAAAAATGAATAACGAATTCCTATTTAAGAAAATAAGTATTGAAAAATTTAAGGGAATAACAAGCAATATCTCGAAAATGGTACACTCAACAAAAAAAAAAGTATATGGCATAAATTGTGTATTTTAATGTGATCTACATTTTTTGTGGAGTAAAATTTTGTCTATCTCTTATGGTATACCAGTTATGCAAAAGTCGTTCACAATGAAGAATACTTTTGGAGACATTCCCAGAAAATTTGAGATATACAATTCATTTGCCATAGAAATGTCTTAAACTTATGGTATTTTATTCAAAATCATTAGAGCCATTTTTGAGTAAATTAAAATTTTCGAAAAGTGTTCCATGTGAAGGGTAATCTGGGGTGGGGGGATTTTCTTGAAATTTGTGTCGCATCTCTGGAAGATACTGAACCTAAATACCAACACACACATGGACATGTTTCCAAAAATGCTCTTTTTTGATTCAGGGGGTCTCAAAACATGTATTTCCAATGAAATCTCGGTGTCGAATTTTTGGGTGGAATACAATACTTCCCTTACTTATTATACGTAGTAGAGAAAGTAAAAATTACCTAAAACTGTTATTTATTTAATTTATTAGAACTTCTTCTTCTTGTTTAATGGATTACCCTCCTCTTTGTAGGACTTATACCCCAAGGACTTACAAGGCAAAGTCTTGAGTCAATAACCTGTCAAAGAGCCAGCAAACTCTGGATCATAGCATATCCAGGATGGGTGATCACCAACCCAGCATTTGCCTAGCAATCGAGGAAAACCATGAGAAAAAACCTTTAGTCAGATTGGTCACTTCCAGGGGTTTGAACCTGCGACCTCCCGAATGAAGGCCACAGATGTTACCATCTGAACCATCCTGCTATAAGTGTAGAAAATTATAATATTATTATATTATATTAATATTAGAATATTAGAATAATGATGAGGTAATTTATAAAATTAATTTAAAATGTATATTTGTCTGATGTTCCTGATTGAAAACTCTGAAAGAAAAACTGTAGCATTAACTCTTTTGAGTTCTTAGGTTATATATAATTCACTGTAAACGAAGAGGACACTATGCTATGACATGACACAAGAATAAGGACAACAGCAACCTGACTGTATGCACGCAATGCAAAAAAGAGAAAACTTACCTGTCTCACCCTAATTTGGCTGCTCCCCTGACAATAGTCACCCTTCAGCCACAAGTAACACCTTTCAAACTAACGTTTAAATAGGAATACAATTTTTTTTCTAAGGATGTGGATAAAGAATGTGCTCGTTTGTCAGCTGAATAGTGAAATTTCTAATGTTTTAAAAGTTATCTTATGTAAAATGTCAATAATATGAAACTTTTTGTATGCTGAATGTGAATGCGAAAAAATGAGTAAATAATTATGTACCTAAAATTAAAAAAAACAAAAAAAAAAAACTCTAAAATAGAAAATGTGCGAGTGGTTTAGTGCTTACGTAATATGTTTTTACGTAAATTATTAGAACTTAAAGATCTTATATTGTGCTGCTTTTGTTTTGTTTGGTTACATAATTTTAACTGCCCCACGTATGGGAGCCAATTTGAAGGTGGCTTAATGTTATTTATTTAACATTATTGTGTAGCCCCACGTTGTGGTAGCCAATTTGGGACGGTATTTATGTTGTATTTATTTATTGATTGAGCCCCACATTTGGGAGCCAATTTGCGATGGTAAATTTATAATGTTATTTGTGTATGTGTTTACTCAACATGGTGAAGCCATTTTGTGTCGTGATTCTTTGTTAGGTTTGTAGCTCCATCTGGTGTTAGCAATTTGCGGTAGTATTAGTGTTTGTTTGAAAGAATGCTACTGTTATTTTATTTAATTTTGGTTTACTGTCCTCCGGCTAGCTATTATCCTTTTTGGTCGAGCACTTCTCTTTATACAGGTTGTGTAAACGGAAAGGAATCTTTTATCCAAAGATAACACTGATGGAGGAATTTGTTTTACACTTTTATTGTCGAAACACAGTCACTATCACATTTACACATTGATCTAGACACTCGCCAAACTGAAACTGTTATAACAACTTCTTACTGATCACTTTTAATTCGCGTACTTCAACTTTTTGTATAATTAACTTTACAACACTTTAGATTTTTCATAACTCTGCTACGCGTAACTTGTGAATCGATAGCCGATGTGTAATATTTCTGCTGAACTGACGGACTGAAGGCAACGTGTATTATACAAATATTTTCGACGAACTGACTGACTTAAGGCGACGTGTACTTTACAAATATTTTAGATGAACTGACGGGGTCTACCTCTAACCTACTCTTTTTATACTCATACACCCCGATATGCCTAAAGATTATAACTGAGTTGCAATTGGCTAATAAAACATGCCAACATTAGTGTCTATTTTTATATCCAATGAAAATTATGAATACATATGCTCTAGGGAAATGTTCCAGCAATTTCTACAGAAAAACGCGCCAACATTACGTAACTTCCTCGTTTCCAATAATGATAAACAGCTCACCCCCTCGCTGCATTATTGCACGCTATTATTGTCAGTTTCAGTAAGGCAGTATAAACTTACTTCCCAACAGTAATTACAATCAACAAACATCTCAAATCAATGTCACATAATAATGCATATTCATACTATAATCACTCTTTACATTTAAATAATTTGTGATACAAATTACTGCATCAAATGGCATTTTCAATACCTAGGACCCACGGTAATGTAATGTAATATTTATTGAGTGCCAAGATAATTACAATCGTATTGGGAGTGACTGCTTCCAGCCTGGTCATTTTATAGTCATCTCCTCTCCTTTGGTTATAATAATAATAATAATAATAATAATAATAATAATAATAATAATAATAATAATAATAATAATAATAATAATAATAATAATAATAATAATAATAATATATTAATTTATTGAGCATTAAGTTAATTACATATTAGACTGCCTTCTCTATTTGGCCCTGGCCATTAAGATGGACAGTCATGTAAATTACAATTACATGTTAATACAATTAGTAATTCTTATATTTATTTTTCCTCTTTTAACCAGCCATATCCATTTATTTTTTTCTCTAAGTATTTACCCATATTTTACAGTTTTTGTCTAAAATTGTATATGTCTCTTTATTCCTATTCATTCCATACCATAAACTTTCTTTTCGCCTAATCTCTGTTTCTTTGCATTCATATATAATATGTTGTATATTTTCTCTTCCCCCACCCTTTTGATCTGCATTAGATTTATGTTAACCCATAGCAAGGATTTATGTACACATCAGAGATGCCTATAATGCAACAGTTAAAAGATGACATGTCATCAGAATCCAGGCCTTGATTATAAGCAACAAATCTCAAACAGAAATGTAATGATTGCAGCTAAAAGCAGTAATAAAATACACTTATAACAGCGGTTTACCAAACCACAAAAGCAGCGAACTCACTACTGCATAAGGGCATACATTATGCACAATTTAATTACAAACAAAGTAAGAAATTGTAACCGAATTAAGTTTAGAAAAGATGTTTAACAAATTTAAGTAAACAAATCTTTTACAGTGTGCAAGAGTTTGTTGAATACTTAAGAAATTAATATAAGTTAATTTATTATTATCATTACTATTATTATTGATTATTTTATATGTAATCTTGTATATAACCGTATTCTTCTGTAAAATCTACGAGAGTGTCAATAAGTATCCACACATTATTTTTTATTTTTGTAGGTTGGCTGTATCGGCTTGTGTGCACGCACATCTACATTTGTTCCTTTGTCTCTGCTTGTGGAATGTTTGACCATTATCACTCCAGTGAGCATTGCATTGTTTCATAATGAACATGGCTGCGCCACTTACCATTTACATCAAAGAAGAAGAACAGCGTGCAGTTTTCCATTTTTTGTCGTCTGAATGTGTACCAGGAGCAGAAATCCATCAAAGACTTTTGCATAATATGGGGGCTATGATTTACCCTGGCAAACTGTTAAGGACAAGGAAAGAGCAGGACGCCCATGCATATCCACTAGTGATGCCAACAATAAACAAGTCCGTATCATGATTCAGAAAACTGAAGATTGACTGTCGATGAAGTGGCAAACCATATATTTTTTGGTCCACTTAAAAATGCCTTAAGGGGCCATCACTTCATCACAGACCAAGAAGTAAAGGAAGCAGTGCATACATACTGCTTAGTTGAAAAACGTTTTTTCTGAGGGCATTAGAAAGCTTGTGTAATGATGGAACATGTGCAATGAGAAGCAAGGCAATTGTAAGTTTCTATTGTTGTTATAATAAATTTAAAAACTTACGTGCGGATACTTATTGACTTACCTTCATATATTTCCTGTATATATCAAACCGTATTCTGTACTATATTAATGGTGAAACTTCACGAAGCCATGAATTTTAAAAAATTCTCACGGTGAATAAAGACATGATATGAATTTGTTCTCCACACCATTAGTTGGTTTTTGCCAAACTTTAGATAACACATATGTTGACGACATCTTCGCTGTTGTCCCTAATAGGTTCATACAAGACTCCTTAGCCTTACTAAACCTACAGAACCAATCAATAAAATTCACCATAGAAATAGAAAAAGAAGGCATGCTACCATTTTTAGACCTAAAAATCATCAGAGAACAAAAGAACCTAACCTTTGGCATATACAGGAAGCCAACACACTCTACTAATTACATAAAAAATAAGAGTTTCAATCCAACCACACACAAACATGCAGTACTAAACAGCCTAACACATAGACTGGTATATACCCCCTTAAATAAAAAAGAAACCAGTTAGAATACCAGCATATAGTAGACACAGCAATACATAATGGGTACAACAAAGCAACTATTGACAAAAAAATTGCAAAATTCAAACGACAGATGCACATCAGAAACACAACAAATCTCAGCCAGCAAGATAAAGAGCTAAAGTTCAAGAAATTCACATACCACCCAGGAACATTTCACAAAATTAAGAAGATTTTCATGAAACATAACATCAGCCTAGCTCCACAGAACAAATTTAACATAGAGAAATTACTTTGTAACAAGTTAAAAGACCCCATTCCACAAGACAAAAAAGCTGGAATCTATAAAATCAATTGTTCAGATTGCAATAAAGTATACATAGGTAAGACAAAAAGAAACTTAGAAACAAGGCTAAAGGAGCACATGAGATGTATTAAATACAAACAAATGGACAAATCTGCAGTTTCACACCATTTTTGGATCACTAATCACAACATCAAACCCAATATTACATTAGTCAAACCAGTCAAATTTGCAGCCGAATTAGATGCATGGGAGAAGATCACCATTCTAAAACACAACACACATCTAATGAATTTTGATTTGCCGCCACCAAATCCTCTCTGGAAGTACATTTCTCCACCACAAGATGCCACCACAGGATCCAGTCCAAAAAACGGAAACACCAACAACACGGGCCAGTCAAATTAACTTCTGAGGATGGGAACAACCGTTTCCCGAAACATGTTAAGTGAGTAAACTTAAGTGATGTTAGTGTAACAATTCCGACTCACCTTTAAATAAATTCAATACACATCACTGTTTCTAGCTTCTTTTCATTACAATATCAACGTAACTCTACATAAGTTTCAACTTTTCTTTTACAGTATTTAATTTTACATTTTTGCTACCTTCTTTGTCAAAAGCAATTTTTATTTATTTATTTTTTACCCGGCTTCTAAATTGACTGCATATGGATTAATTTCCACTACAGGATGTAATATCTGGAGATGTTAGAGACCCCACCTGTGTTCGAGCCTGCTACCCCAGATCTGATTGCACTCTATATCCTTCACTTCACCCCTTCTTTCCAGAGACTGCCAGAAGCACAATAAGCCTTCATGTGTGCCTAAGTGCTGAAATCCTTCACAGCTGCCTATGAACATAAAACTTACAAAATCTTACAAAATAAAAGCAGTAGTTGAGACCAGAGAGTAAGTGCAAGATTTACACCCTATCTTTGTTTGAAGTCCTACATAAGTAATTTATACCACGTATACCTTGTTTACAATATATAAATGTGGACTTGTACTAGTGCTATTTTCAGTGCTTCACTTAACATAAATATTGGTAATATACAACTGCTTTAAATTTTAAAAATACGAATATAGTTACCTGCTGTTTAAGCCCTGCTATAAAAAGACTTTATTACGAGGGCTGATCAACAAAGACTGAGACTGATTTTTTCCTGTAGCTTCCGTGATAGTTTCGTATCTGTAACATAAATATTTGAAAAGAGCAGGTTTTTATGTATAATGTTGGTAGGCGGCAGCACTCTCGTATTGGTAGGTTGGTAGTAATGCTCTATTTTGTAGACCCTACGTGCATTTCGCATACCAAACAATCAGGTGCTGCGTCTTTTTGCTGATGGAGGGGATGCATTTTTTAAATCGATTATCACCGGTGATGGGTAATGGCTGCATCATTAAAGGAAAACAAGCCAGCACAGTGTGGAAATCGCCAGGTTCTCCAACACCAAAAAAGGCAAAAGTTGTTCCATCTGCAGGGAAAGTGATGGTGATCACATTTTTTGACTGTAATGGAATGATTTACCAGCATGCAGTTCCCCCTCACACTACTGTTACAGCAGCATACTACACGTCAGTATTGACTACACTGAGGAAGCACATTGCAAAGAAACGACCAGAGCTTTCTTGGATGGTGGCGACTTCATCATGACAATGCATGACCTCACGTCGCAAATCAAGTCAAGCAGTTTCTGGCTCGATTCAACATTACCTGTGTACCACATCCACCTTATAGCCCTGATCTTGCACCCTGTGACTTTTTTTATTCCCATCACTAAAGGCAAAGCTTAGGGGTATTCGATTTGAGAACTCTGAAGCAGTGCTCAAGAAAAGTGAGGCGATCTCAAGGACCTGACAAAGAATGGTCTGCAGCACATGTTCAAGGACTAGCAGAGACGCTATAAAAAGTGCATTGAAGTAGGAGGGGACCACTTTGAAAAAGATCATGTAAACATTGAATTGGAGTAATAAACATCTGTGAAAAAAAATCAGTCTCAGTCTTTGTTGATCAGCCCTCGTAAATAAAAGAGTAAAAAATCTGGTGGTATTGCTAAATTTTCACTTGGCACTTACTTAAAATGTCATCCCAAATATTCAAGATTCTGCAATGGAATGTTGGATAAAACAAATTTCCTCCACTTTAGTGTTATTACATTTTGACAGTGATGGGACGATACAACTGTGCATAACATAGTAACATGGAGATTACTTTAAATGCTGATAATCACTAGTTTGGTATTTTGTTCACTATTAATGACTGAGGTATCATTTATATAAACTATACTGTTCCTTCCTGAAAGACTAAGCATATCTTTTATACTTATAATGAATACTAATGGTCCCAAAAATACGTGCAGAAGAACACAAAAGTTTGGCACTATTTAATCACAATCTGCAGCACTCAGATTTGTGACAGATGAAACTTGGGTACATCATTAAACAATGGAGACAAAGCAACAGTCAAAACAATGGACAAAGGCTGGTGAGAGCATGCCAAAGAAGGTAGGTGAGAACTATTTTGGCATCTGGAAAGGTAATGGCCACTGCTGTTTGGGATTCCAGAGTGTAATCCTGATACATTACTTCGAATACATTTCCTGATACATTACCAAATGCATATGGCATTTGACACTCTACCCTTGTAGCACTCCATGCTATACTTCAAGACATTTTGAGTAATAGTCTTTTGTATACTTATGCTGTTCGTATGTAATTTTCACTTCTGAATTCCGTTATTTAAATATTTCATTAAATTCAGTGAAGTCCCTTGTATTCCATAACAATATTTTATAGTGGTTCTTACTGCATACAACACTACAGGTGGTGCATATTGATGATACATGAAAACAATGATAATAGGAAGGAAATTTTCCAGACCTAAGCTTAGAGTACCTGCCCAGCATTTGCCACGTATAAGAACTGAGGAAAGTCTGGAAAGAACCTTGTTCAGCGAGGATGGTCTTAGTAGGATTTGAACCATGGTTCTCTTGTCCACAAGGCTGTGCCTTAACAACCTTCACCATTCTTGTCAGTCCATACCACTAATTTATCTATATCATGCTATATGCAGTCAAAGGAATAGTTAAGTATGAAAGTATGTAGATGTTATTTCTGCAATTGTCTAGTTGTCTATTAGGTAACACTGGTCAACATTGATTCTGCATATAAAGGAAAATATGTGACTTTAATGGAAATCAAAGCCCTTGTTTCAAAAATTAAGTCCATTTTTGGCTATCACATCAAGTTTTTAGATGCGTGCATATATGCCTATGGCACTAAATTCATTTAGCTTATACAGCCAACTACTATGTTTCATTATGTTATTCTAAATCCGTTGTGGATTTTCTTCCTGATTGGCTCACTTCCATCCTCCCTTATCATCCAGATGTTTATATTCCTAGGACTTATCAGTTTTGTTCTATGGGTCAAAGTCCTCAGAAATTTTGTTACATTTGTGAATGTTACATGTTTGATGGAATGGTACGTAAAATAGACCCACAAACAAAGAAAGTATATTACTCATACTTCAAAGACAAAAGTTGATGATCATGATAAATTGTTTGCACCTCATATTGCATGTTTTTTTTAAGTTTAATTTACTGTGCTAAGAGTTTTACAATTTTATTGTCTACTGAACTTTGACCCTGGCCACTCATTCAGTAGACAATCACAACAGTTTATTTACATTTTACAATTACCCGTCAACTCATTCTGTAGACAATCACAACAGTTTATTTACATTTTACAATTTCTCATCAATAAATTATCTTGTTTTTTTTTTCAGTTTTTCATGTCCCATTTCCACTTGTTTTTTTTCCTTTTCACTTATTGATTACTTTACCATCACATATTCACCAGTTTTCTATTCAAAGTAAGATACGCTACTTCTTACTTTTCTCTATCCACTGTCCACAGCCATTTATGTTTTACTTTACACAAAAACTGTCCAATGCTCCTAGCGTCCTTGCACATCATTTCGATTATAAGCGTATTTCTATCCCCCTTCAACCACTTCTTTTTAAAAAAATTCTTTTCTCCAATTTTCTGTTCCTTGGCACCTAAATACTATGTGTTCAATGTCTTCATTACCACCATATCATACATTAGTTTTGAGGAATACCCTGTCTTAACCCTCTTAGCCTCCATGCTCCGGTTCTTACCCATGCAATAGATTCTCTCTCTTCTTTATTTACTATGTCTATATATTTTTCCCTACCCCATGTATTTTCATTGGCCTATAACAAACTAATGAGCTCTTTTCTGCAATCTCACTGAACATCATTTGTATTTCTATATCTTCTAACCTTTTCCTCGCCTTTTTCCAAAAATTTTTCACATTATTTTCTCTTCTTCTCCACAAGTCTCCTAACCCATTTTTCTCCAAAATGTTCCGTAAATTACTTATCCATCCATCATTCATTAAACTATTCTCTTGGTATTCTATAAATTGTCTTAACACATTACTTTTCCCTAAATTTAAAGTTCTGAACCAAAATTTCAAAGCTCTTTCCATTATCCTCCCCTTAGTAAAGATGTATTCAATGATAATGATTTTAGTTTGACATACTAATGTTATTTCTTAACTAACACCCTGCCCATCTCTAATTGTGCTACCTGTCTTACAATTGCCTTCGGTAACCCTAGTATTTCTCTACAAAACATCCTGTGCACCTCATCTATACTTTCCCATCCTGTATCTAATCCCCATATTTCTATACCATACATCATTTTTGCCTCCATAACCATCTCATAAACTTTTTCCAGCCATTTAACATTTATATTAGGCACTCATATTGCATTTAACAGTTGTGTTGAGGGATTACGCTATTGATATGAAGGAAAACAGAAGGCAATGCCATTTGCCAAACCAATCATATGGAGAGAGCAGCAAGATCACCATGATGATAGTTACTTTTGCATGTGCAAAGTTGCTGGCTACAACAAAAAAAATAAGGCAGGAACTAAATATCCAAATCTGAACTCAGCTATACGGCCTATTCCTCATAGACCCAAACTACCCATACCTACACCACCAGCAGACCTCAATTTTAGTGAATCTGAAAGCAGCTCCGTCACTTCTGATAATGAGTCGGTTTCTGATCCAGAAGAATTTGGCAACCTACCACAACAGTTTAACCAATTTGAGTTAAATGACTTAGTGAGGGATTTAGGCCTCACAAAACAAAAAATTGAATTACTGGGCTCAAAAGTATAGGAAAAGAATTTGTTATCATCTGGTGTTATATTTTTGTAGTATAGGAATCGCAAAATACAGTTCCACAAGTACTGTGCAGAAGAAGATCAACTGGTATTCTGTGTGGATGTGTGTAATCTTATTCAACAGTTGGGCAGGGAAGCATATGACCCAAGTAACTGGCGTCTTTTTATTGATTCTTCCAAACTAAGTCTTAAGGCAGTGTTACTTCATAATGGCAACAAGTTAGCTTCAATATCGCTTGCACATTCTACGAACCTAAGAGAGTCGTATGAAACTCTGAAGCATATTCTTGAGAAAATTAAGTACTACGACCATGAGTGGCAAATATGTCGTGACTTGAAGGTCATTGGTCTGCTATTAGGACAGCATGGAGGATACATAAAATTTCCTTGTTTTCTTTGTGAATGGGATAGCAGGGAGAGGGACAAACATTGGGAAACTGACCAACGGCCTGAGAGGCAGCAACTGGAACCTGGATCAAAAAAATGTTACTAATGTGCCTCTTGTTGATTGTCAAAAAATTCTACTCCTTCCATTACACATACAACTTGGCATGATGAAACAATTCCTGAAAGCACTTGACAAACGTTACTCTTGCTTCCAGTACTTATGCACAAAGTTTCCATCATTGTCACAGGCTAAAATCAGAGAGGGAGTATTTGATGGACCATAGAAAAGGAAAGTGATTAAAGATGTTAATTTTACCAGCTCTATGAATGAAATTGAAACAAATCTGATGTGTTACACTCACATGACTTTCTCTACTCTTGTACAAACTATTTTTACAAACGCTTATTCTCCATATGCTTCATGTTAATCGACATATCGAGATGTCAATCTTATTGGTAATGTTCATGTAGATGCAAGGGGAATATGCTAGATTTTAAGCGATAGTCAAATATTTTAACGCTGGTTGCTATGTGGCGCATTCCATTCTTTTTGCATGTCCAGGACATAAAAAAATGAATAACGAATTTGAGAAAAAGTATAAGTATTGGAAAATTTAAGGGAATAACAAGCAATATCTAGAAAACGGTTCACTCAACAAAAGAAATGTGTATGACATAAATTGTGTATTTTAACGCAATCTACATTTTTTGTGTAGTAAAATTTTGTCTATCTCTTATGGTTTACCAGTTATGCAAAAGTCGTTCACAATGAAGAATACTTTTGGAGACATTCCCAGAAAATTCAAGATATACATTTTATTTGTCATAAAAGTTTCTTAAACATATAATATTTTAATCAAAATCGTTAGAGCCATTTTTGAGAAAATTAAAATTTTCGAAAAATGTTCCATGTAAAGGGTAGTCTGGGGTGGGGGGATTTTCTTGAAAACCTTCGTGTCGCATCTCTGGAAGATACTGAACCTAAATACCAAGTTTGGTGTTTATACAACTGTTCGTTTCTGAGTTATGCTGTTCACAGACACACAGACACACACACAGACACACAGACAGACACACACACGGACATGTTTCCAAAAATGCTTTTTTTGGATTCAGTGAGTCTCAAAACATGTATTTCCGGTGAAATCTCGGTATCGAATTTTTGGGTGGAATGCAATACTTCCCCTACTTACTATACGTAGTAGAGAAAGTAAAAATGTGTGGAATGGGTTCAGAGAGGTTGTTAAGAAATTTCTGGGCAATGTGAAAGACCCTCATTACAAGGAAATTGTCAGAAATATACTGGAAAATTTGAGACTGCTCAATTGTAATATGAGTTTGAAGCTTCATTTCCTCAAGTCACACCTTGACTATTTCCTTCAAATTTAGGAGCTGTCAGTGAAGAGCAAGGTGAAACATTTCACCAGGACTTGAAAGATGTTGGGACGTACATATGATGGCCAATTACTGCTGGTGTCTTGCACACGACGAACCTAACAGAGAACACTTGAAAAAATCATGTACACTGAAGTTACATAGGAAAACAAAAAGGGGTACACAAGATAACTAACATATATTCTCAAATTCAGGTATCTTTCATGTTATTATTATTCTTTATTTTCTTTAAAATTTGTATATGTATAATATTTTTGCAAATTTTACAATTATATTTTCATTGAACATTGTCATATTGCCAAAACGAAATGTGTTTCAGAAAAATGGAATCCATTTTTTAATTCTGCGCACTGAAATTAGTAAAAGTCACCTATTTTTAATCGTACCGCAAAAAAAAAAAAGGTTTCATTTGCAACCTAATGCAATCTGTGACTACTGCTAATGCCTGTTGCCTGTTTAGTTGATTTACTATTACTGAAAACAAACTGTTTTAAAGTGTATGCTTTTCAAGAAAATATATAATTTTATTTGCAATAATTTCAAGTGCTTTTGAAAATTATTCTCTTGTTACTTTGAACTTTTAAAATCGCTGATCATCTTTGTCAAGTTACCCTGTAGCTTCGGACCTCCCTATGAAATGAGTGCCACTGTATGACAGTTGCTGGGTAATTCTTTGTCATCTTTTATACTTTCTCTATCATATACTTGGTCTACACACTTAGTGGAATACAATACCTAGAGAAAGTACAGCATTCCACCGAAAAATTCAGTTTTGAGATTTCACCAGAAAGGACACCATGAAACCAAGTTAAGCATTTTTAGAAAAAGGTGTATATATGTCTGTGAACAGCATAACTGAAAAATGAAAGCTCAGATAAATACCAAACTGGATATTTAAGTCCATTATCTCCCGAAGATGTAAAATGAAGATTTTCAAGAGACTCCTCTTACAGTTATCTACTCTGTACATGGAAAATTTTCCAAAACTTTTTGTTTTCTCGAAAATGACTGTAATGGTTTTGATTAATATACCACTTATTTAAGATAGTTGGTAAATACAATGTATATCTTGAAATTTTCTGGGAATAGACAGTGAAGTCCTCCATTCAGAAGGAATTTTGTACATTAAAGTGCTGTTTCTGTTCTGTTGTTTTTCGCGATATCATGGAAAGTGTATGGAATTTCAGATGAGCATATAGCCACTCACTTTTAAACATCTGACTACTAATTCAGTTTTCTCTTCCCCATGTACCCTACAAAAAAATGTGTAAAAAAACAATTTTGACAAAGATTTATCTGGATTAACATGAAGCCGATAGAAAAATAAGTTTTCATAAAAACATTTTGTAGTTGTATAAAACTAAGCAGTAGAAAG